>OW121760.1:19879908-21097503 GCA_933228765.1 Miltochrista miniata | reverse complement strand
TGTATTAAATTGGATGACAATTTCGACTACTTGAGCTAAAAGTGCCTGGTACACCCTCTGAATCTGCTCTCTCTGGTAATCATAGCTGACTGTGGTGGTTTCAATCAGCTGGAGGCTTTTGGGGACCACCTTGATTAATGTGACGCGGTTATATTTCTGTTGATAATAATATAAAATCTACCGCGGTGTCACTACATTGAAAAATGCATTGGATTTGTTTTAGGTTTCAAAAAAATGCATTCCTGTGTTATCAGTATAGATGACAAAATACCATTATTTTCTTGAACAATATAAGTAGGTACATGCGTCGTTGTTAGTGACATAAGCTCGTCAATTTTCCGCCAGTGCACCTTGCAGTTTCCAGAAGCAATCGTACTTAAACGCCTGCATCTTCAATGTCACGCTATTGTCTTGTGATGACGGCCCGTCTTATGTAACCATAATTATATATCTACGGGCTTTGAATACACAATTTTCCTACAACGTTATAAAATAGCTACCTACGTTAGGAGACTCCGTAACTGATGTTGGCTGGTCCTAAGAAAAGTATGTAGCGTGGTTTGTTGTTCCTAACTTTCCTTAAAGGCTTTGTATGATTTTTCGTATTTGAAAGTCAAACAGTCTTGCGTGTGCAAGACAATATTGTTTAACACACAATATTCGTATGGTCTGTAACTGTGTGCGTACGTTTTATTGTGTGTCTCATACATTTTGTTGACAAATTTGGACGTCAGGATGTCAGCTTCGTTGTTTGCAAATACAAATGGGAAGTTATGAAGCCAACACACAATGTTTCACTTACATCACTTGGTTGCCTCGCAGTAAGCGATAGAACGACCGTTGCAAAATTTCATTGCTTATATTATACATTTTATACAATGTGAAAAGACTGGCCGCAGGCTGCTTACGGAACCGTCGACCCCCAAGGTCGTCTGCATCTGCAGTCTCAGATTGCACCCTTAGTCAGCCAAAGTTAATCACACAGCTATGAGAAAAAAAAGCTAATTTTTGTGTAATCAAACTTGTTGGGTTTCAATAAAAACTTGACAGAGTTACATGCAAAGTACTTGGTCTTGTCCGCAGCTGATTTCAACCCTGGAATGTTGCTCGTGTCTATCTTTGATACAGACATATTCAGAACCACTCGTGAAGCGCTCGTGGCCCCGCGGACTCAGTGTTCTGTAAACGATCACTGCAGTAAGCAACATTTACTATGGCCGGATATGGATGGGTGACCACCACGTGGACCACTTTGTGACATTTATTTACGAGCGTTTCCGTGCTTCGGAAGGCACGATAAGCCGTTGGTCCCGGTTGTCAGTAAAATGACAGTCGTTAAGCCAAGTTGAAGGCCTTATGGGCGGCTTGAAAAATTTCAACTGTGGGTCGTCACAACCTGCGCCCGGGTCGGCAGCGCGTGTGTAGCACCTCTGGTGTTGCAAACGTCTATAGGCTACGGTTACCAACCTTCCGGTGGGCCGTAAGCTTGTCTGCCACCTAAGTAGTATAAAAAAAAAAAAAAAAAAAAAAAAAACCACGCTGATTAGGAAGTGTCTGATGGTTACAAAGGTGCAGAACCGTGTGTAGTGGCGTAAATTGGGAGAGGCCTACGTCCAGGAGTGGACTGCCATAAGCTGATTTGATTGATTGATGGTTACAGGGATAGTATCGTGTTTTCGTGTTATGAATTGGTAGTATTGATACATTGTATGTACCAACTTTCTTTGAACCGAGAATTAGGTGGATCAGTCTCTCAAAGACCTTCATTGGCATTGCAAACGAATGTGTCTCTATAATTTTGGGATGTCTAATTTTCCTTTTGTGTGTTAGTTTGTTATGTACAATTCGCATGTCTCAACTTTCATGAACATTTATATAAAAGTTGTTGGGACCAAAAAGCATGTGTCTCTATAATTTTAGGATGTCCAATTTACCTTTTGTGTGTTAGTTTGTTATGTATAAGTCGCATAGTCTCAACTTTCATGAACATTGATATAAAAGTTGTTAGGACCAAAAAGCATGTGTCTATAATTTTGGGATCTCCAATTTTCCTTTTATGTGTTAGTTTGTTATGTACAATTCGCATGTCTCAACTCTCATGGACTTGGCATAAAATTTGTTGGGACCAAAAATGAAAGCCGTGAGATCGTTCTCACCAGACTCAATCCGATTGACGTTGTTATTTTTGTTTTATTTCAAACTTTAAACAGATGATCCACGTGACCTAGTGACACAGAAAAAGTCTCGCCATAAGCCCCTCGGCACTCTATTTTATAGAGAGGGGCTAAAAACTAGTATTCGTGCAAATCCGTGAATTATACAAGGTGTCTTTTAGCTCGTTAGTTTAAAAACTGACATGATACTTGTCACGCCTTGAAGCCCGACCCATATATGCAAACATAGACCCACATTATCTTACTAATTACATTAGGTACACATGTTAAAACTGTGAACTTGCTACTTTTTTACGACTACCTCTTTTCTGCCATGTTTAGTAGTGTAGACAAATTCATATTTATGATTTTTCAATTTCATCAGAAATTCTCACTTGTTATCTGATCTATCTTGTAGACGGCTGATGTACCTATTATTTGTTTCGTAGTTTTTAGGGTTCCGTACCCAAAGGGTCAAAATGGATTACTGAGACTAAGCTGTCCGTCTGTCTAGCCTCAGACTGTATCTCATGAACGGTGAAATGAACAGCTAAACAGACAAAATTCTGCCGTTTTTTGATATGGTACCAAACTCGCCCTTGGCCGGTTTTTTTTATTTCAAGATAATACTCGGTTCGGCCCTCATGGTGAGAAACCTATTCCCGTAACCGTTTCCAACAGGAACTTGTTATAAGGATAAAAAGTAGCCTATGTCCTTTCTCATGCACACGCACAGTGGTTTAGGTTTAAAAGCGAAACTGACATACAGAATAACTTTCACATTTGTAAAATTTGTAGTAATTTCATAGTCTACGTTCATAGTTAGGCCATTAGATTTGTCAAATAAAATGAGTAACAGGATAGGTGTGTCGACGTGACAAGAGAGGCGGTCGTTATGTCGGTCACTTGTCTAGTTCACGCAGTCCTTTACTGGCTATGTGAGTGATAAGTTTTGTTCAAGCCTGTTTTGGCACCAGCTATGTAAGTTAAGAAAGTGCTACGGTTATAAATTAAATGAGCGACGGTGTACCAAAAAACCAATTCAATAATATGTGCTTTTACTGTAACTTAGACTGAAGGTATTTAATTTAAGGACTGTTTATGACTTGATTACCAAATTCTATGTTTGTTTAGCATATCTTGACTATATTCCATGTCAAAGTTTTTGCCGTCTTAGCCCGAAATAGTCTTAAGTCAAAGTCATTCCGTTGCTTTGCTAAAGCTTGTGTGGAATTGAAGTAGCAAAAACACTTTCTTTCACTTTTGCACGGTACCGAACTTATTCTGCCAAAAAAGATTGTCCCTGTTGGTGAGAACTTGCCTCGTACATTTAAAACTAATCTAGGCTAGAAAGCACACTGTGCAGAGCCACGATAGTATTAATACTACTAACTAAACATATTAGCAGACGCTTAGCACTAAGTACAAAGCACTGGTGCTCGTCCTATCGTGTAGTTGCAAGTTGTGGAGTGAAGTTCAGCAAACAACCTGTGTAACCCCTAATTCTATAATTATAATGTGTTACCTATATAAGTCTGTGGTGTAACCTATATTGCACAGTGTTGCAAATCTAAAAGTCCAGTCATTGAACTGGTGCCGTGTCCGCTGAGGTGTTCGCTTATCACCCTGACGGCCATCACTCTCTGCGGGCTCAGCAGTCTAGCCACATTGATGGCCGTCAGGGTCTCCGCCCATACGGGAGCCCCGTATAGGGCCATGCTTCGCACGATCCCCAGGTACAGTCTCCTGTAGGAAGCGTTGGGTCCCCTGATGTTGGGCATCAGCCGCGCGAGTGCGGCCGATGCTCCCCTCAGTTTTGGGACCAAACTTCGGAAGTGATGTCCGAAGTTCCACCGGCCATCGAGTACGAGCCCCAGATACTTCATCGAGGGCTCGATGCCGATGCTGACGCCCCCTACCTGTAGGCTGGATCCCGCCGGTGGCCCCATCCGAGGTCCGTGGAAGCACAGAGCCTCGGATTCGTGAAGGGCGACCTCGAGACCCAGCCGCCGAATCCGACCTACGACCTGAGCAACCCCTGCCGTGGCCTTAAGTGCTGCGTCACGGTGCGTTCCCGCGCCGTAACGAGGGTGTCGTCGGCGTAACACGTTACGCCGACCCCTCTGAGCAACGGACCACGCAGCACCCAGTCGTAACCGATGCTCCACAGGAGCGGTCCTAACACCGATCCCTGTGGAACACCGCACGACACGTCTCGCCGACCCGGCCCTAGCCAGCTCGGGTAAGTTATGGCTCTCTCGGAGAGATAAGCCCCGACAATTCGACGGAGGTAGGGAGGCACTCCATGATAGATAAGCGCCTCCCTGACGCAGCTCCAGGGCAAGGTGTTGAATGCGTTGGCGATGTCGAGGGACACCGCCACCACCACCTCACCCTGTGAGACGGCTTCCTCCGTCTGTCCTCTAATGCGCATGATCGCGTCCACGGTGGAGCGTCCCTGACGGAAGCCAAACTGGCTATCCGCCAGATCAGGCCCCACGCGTGTGAGGTGCCCGACGAGGCGTTGTGCAATAATGCGCTCAAAGAGCTTGCACACCTCGTCGAGCAACACGATCGGCCGGTACCCTGATAGGGAATTTGCCGGCCGCCCCGCCTTTCGAATCAAGACCAGTTTCCCTGTCTTCCAGACCTTGGGAAACTGGCCTTTTTCGAGGCATGCGCTATAAAGACCCATAAGTCGAGGCCCAAGCTCCTCGAGAGCCAGGACCCATGCAAGGCCTGGAATGCCGTCGGGTCCAGGGGCGGTGTTTCTGCGGGATTTAAGCCGCAGGACAGCCGCCCCTAACTCACCCTCGGTGACTACGGGCACGTCGTTCTCGCTGCCTTCCGCGTTGGGCGCCTGAGACGGAGCCATGCGCGAAGGAATGTGTTCCTCCGCTCTCGACGGAAACAAGGAGTCCAGGACCCCCTCCAGCCGCTCCGGCTGGAGACTCTGGGTCAGTGGGGGCGCCTTAGGGCGTAATTTGCCTCTTACCATGAGGTACGGGCGCCCCCACGGGTTCCGCTCCAGAGTCTCCATCAGCTCTTCGCGGCCCAATTTTTTGGACCGCTTGATGGCGGTCTGGAGGGCCCTCTTGGCCTCCTTGTACCCATCGTAGAGCTCCGTCTCTCGGGCTGCCGCATCGTCTGGGCGGCGACGCCTCCGGCGAAACCTGGTGTACAGGCGGCGCGCGGTAACGCAATCCGCGCGCAACTGCGCGATTTCCGGCGTCCACCAGTACACCTGTTTCCTCGCCGGTCTGGGCCTAGCCCTGGGCATCGCCGCATCGCAGATGTGCGACATGGCTCATGGCTCTCCCGAACCACTTCACCTCGGTATCAACAGCGGCAGGCCTGTCCGCTGTCGGAATCCAGGACTGCACGATGGCCGCCTCCAGATAAATGATGTTCCTAAAAGTAAATTAGGCAATGGTTTTCCCTAAAAAAGTTGTAATAATATGTTTGTTGAACTAAGGCATTTTTAGATATACTATTTTGATAATAAGTTATTCGTTCAGTAAAACAGTTCTGCAAATACCATTAAAAAGTATAATGAAATGGATTTATTTAGTGTGCATAATTAGTGTCAGTATTTTTGGTTTAACTTTGAAATATTTAGTTCGGAAATAGGGAATAAACAGATATCGATTTAAATACATGCCAAAAAAAAAATACAGCTATGATCAAAATAGCACTTACCTTTGGTTTTTGTTTTGTCTTTTTTTTTTACATTTTTCCTACTTCTGTACTAGTTATTCCAACACTTTTGCTTTTTGTTTGTTTATAATTTCTTTTCTGTACTCGTGTACTAGATCTACCATAACAAGACTTACTTTATTTTCTCTTAATTTATTTTTCCACATACCTAGTCTACATTCTTTAATTTGTGAATATGTTAAATAGCAAGAGGAGGTTCACACTCGTGTTATTTATTGGGCTATTGTTATGAGTGGGTGGGTATGGGTATACTTACCTTGTGTATCCATAATTTCAATCGTTTGACAACATAGAATACATGTTTAGATTTAAAAAACAGACATTAAGAATTCTTGCATTAAGTATATTATATACTGTAAATACGACGGTACCTATATTACTTAGTACATAATTTATTTTATCTACAATGCGACGCTGCATTGCATGCCCATGTGATGTCGTGTTTCATAAATAAATTAGGTACTGACTTAGTACATTGTTTTCAATGTCCTTGCTCAGTCACCCTGAATAACTGTTCAAACATTATATACTTATATTTTAATGTATTTAGTAGTGTATGAAGTGTAGAATAGCCCCGTGATTATAACAAATCAAACAAGTCATGTTTTTTATCATACATAGCTGACCTGATAGGATGGTCTCATGATATAATCATTTAGCCGTCTGTTTCAAAGTAGCCCAAATGATCGGACATTACGGGGATCCATTTTCCAGAAGTAGCTTAGAAGGTAAGAAGACGTGTAAGTTAGTATAACTGCTGACCACTGTACAAAACTCTCAATGACCTTCCTTGAGGCATTGAGAGACAGCAATCGCGGCCAATATGGCTAAAGCCCTAGTAGCCAATCAATGCCAACACTGGAGTATCAATCGAAATGACCATTTCGGCCTTTCGGAGGTAACCGGGAGTGCCGAGAAAGAGCATATTTATGAATAATCCTGAGATTTGATAGATTAAACTTTCAAAAAGCATACCTGACGTCACGCACGGCACTTTTGTTGAACGGTGACTCATGGCACCGCAAACAAACATGCAAAAATGTTGTCTGTCACATTTAACGATTTAGAATTTAGATAGTTGGAAAGCCTGAGATCTTCTTTGACATTTTATTGTTCCAAAGGTATTATATAAATCGACATCTGGTAATGGAGCGCAAGTTCTGATGGCCACTAAGTCGAAGTAAACCCACTTCAAAAGGCTTCAAATAATTGACCTTAGTAGTGGTACAAGAACAAGATGATCTGCCAAATGTGTGGCGCGTAAAATAACAGTTATTGTAGCCTTTTGACCCTTTATACGGGCAACTTCTCAGAACGGCAGACGACGAATATAATTCAAATTTATGTATGGAGAAAACTTGAACCCATACTAGTTTGTTACTACCGGAACCATCATTCGCGTGAGTGAATCCCAAAAAAAAAATAATTTAATTCGTAAACATTGCTGAAATCTGCCATTAGAGAATTTCTTCACGGATTAATTTACCTACGTTGAATTGACACCATCCAGATGGTAATGACCGAGTTTGATATTAGGTTGGTACGAACACAACCGGTCTGGACACCATGCACACCGACAACCTGTTTAAGATCTTACAGAGCAACATTGGCACAACACAATGTATTTATTGCCGCATTCTGACACTGTTTTGCGAATCTGGTATAAGAAATCAGACAATAAAAAGAACGAAGATCCTCTTTGACATATTTATATTTGCGTGTAGAAATCTTCATGAATGCTATGTTGGACTTCTACCGGCTAAAACCATACGATGCTCTGAAACTGCCAACTGGAAGTCCTGGCAAGTAACTCGAAAAGATAGCCCAGAAATCCCAGGATACTCTTCGATATTTGAAATGTATCTACAACATGTGATACGACTAACTTGCAAGCTTTCAAACAACTTCTCACTACCATAATTTCATACATACCAATACCACCCACTCGTTATCATAATTTCTTACATAAATACCTACACAGAATTGCCTGCAACAAGCAGCATCAACTTTTGTCACAATCTCTTGACCATAAAGACGTCTGACTTATGTAATCGGTCAACAATCAATGACCTTGGCTACGACCAACGCTTCATGCTAAATTGACCAAAAATACTAGGCTTTTCGTGACATGGCCTCTTCACCGTAATCAAGTTGAATTTAACTTGTATCATTACCGTATTGTTGTGTGGTCATTTTGTAATTAGCTTTTGAAATAGCTGTTCTATGAATAGTTCACATGCGAATAATTCTAATATTGTATTAAATTGGATGACAATTTCGACTACTTGAGCTAAAAGTGCCTGGTACACCCTCTGAATCTGCTCTCTCTGGTAATCATAGCTGACTGTGGTGGTTTCAATCAGCTGGAGGCTTTTGGGGACCACCTTGATTAATGTGACGCGGTTATATTTCTGTTAATAATAATATAAAATCTACCGCGGTGTCACTACATTGAAAAATGCATTGGATTTGTTTTAGGTTTCAAAAAAATGCATTCCTGTGTTATCAGTATAGATGACAAAATACCATTATTTTCTTGAACAATATAAGTAGGTACATGCGTCGTTGTTAGTGACATAAGCTCGTCAATTTTCCGCCAGTGCACCTTGCAGTTTCCAGAAGCAATCGTACTTAAACGCCTGCATCTTCAATGTCACGCTATTGTCTTGTGATGACGGCCCGTCTT
Source organism: Miltochrista miniata (assembly GCA_933228765.1). Classification (NCBI taxonomy): domain Eukaryota; kingdom Metazoa; phylum Arthropoda; class Insecta; order Lepidoptera; family Erebidae; genus Miltochrista; species Miltochrista miniata. The sequence continues at coordinate 21,088,947 of OW121760.1, read as the reverse complement.
ATGTAACCATAATTATATATCTACGGGCTTTGAATACACAATTTTCCTACAACGTTATGAAATAGCTACCTACGTTAGGAGACTCCGTAACTGATGTTGGCTGGTCCTAAGAAAAGTATGTAGCGTGGTTTGTTGTTCCTAACTTTCCTTAAAGGCTTTGTATGATTTTTCGTATTTGAAAGTCAAACAGTCTTGCGTGTGCAAGACAATATTGTTTAACACACAATATTCGTATGGTCTGTAACTGTGTGCGTACGTTTTATTGTGTGTCTCATACATTTTGTTGACAAATTTGGACGTCAGGATGTCAGCTTCGTTGTTTGCAAATACAAATGGGAAGTTATGAAGCCAACACACAATGTTTCACTTACATCACTTGGTTGCCTCGCAGTAAGCGATAGAACGACCGTTGCAAATTTTCATTGCTTATATTATACATTTTATACAATGTGAAAAGACTGGCCGCAGGCTGCTTACGGAACCGTCGACCCCCAAGGTCGTCTGCATCTGCAGTCTCAGATTGCACCCTTAGTCAGCCAAAGTTAATCACACAGCTATGAGAAAAAAAAGCTAATTTTTGTGTAATCAAACTTGTTGGGTTTCAATAAAAACTTGACAGAGTTACATGCAAAGTACTTGGTCTTGTCCGCAGCTGATTTCAACCCTGGAATGTTGCTCGTGTCTATCTTTGATACAGACATATTCAGAACCACGCTGATTAGGAAGTGTCTGATGGTTACAAAGGTGCAGAACCGTGTGTAGTGGCGTAAATTGGGAGAGGCCTACGTCCAGGAGTGGACTGCCATAAGCTGATTTGATTGATTGATGGTTACAGGGATAGTATCGTGTTTTCGTGTTATGAATTGGTAGTATTGATACATTGTATGTACCAACTTTCTTTGAACCGAGAATTAGGTGGATCAGTCTCTCAAAGACCTTCATTGGCATTGCAAACGAATGTGTCTCTATAATTTTGGGATGTCTAATTTTCCTTTTGTGTGTTAGTTTGTTATGTACAATTCGCATGTCTCAACTTTCATGAACATTTATATAAAAGTTGTTGGGACCAAAAAGCATGTGTCTCTATAATTTTAGGATGTCCAATTTACCTTTTGTGTGTTAGTTTGTTATGTATAAGTCGCATAGTCTCAACTTTCATGAACATTGATATAAAAGTTGTTAGGACCAAAAAGCATGTGTCTATAATTTTGGGATCTCCAATTTTCCTTTTATGTGTTAGTTTGTTATGTACAATTCGCATGTCTCAACTCTCATGGACTTGGCATAAAAGTTGTTGGGACCAAAAATGAAAGCCGTGAGATCGTTCTCACCAGACTCAATCCGATTGACGTTGTTATTTTTGTTTTATTTCAAACTTTAAACAGATGATCCACGTGACCTAGTGACACAGAAAAAGTCTCGCCATAAGCCCCTCGGCACTCTATTTTATAGAGAGGGGCTAAAAACTAGTATTCGTGCAAATCCGTGAATTATACAAGGTGTCTTTTAGCTCGTTAGTTTAAAAACTGACATGATACTTGTCACGCCTTGAAGCCCGACCCATATATGCAAACATAGACCCACATTATCTTACTAATTACATTAGGTACACATGTTAAAACTGTGAACTTGCTACTTTTTTACGACTACCTCTTTTCTGCCATGTTTAGTAGTGTAGACAAATTCATATTTATGATTTTTCAATTTCATCAGAAATTCTCACTTGTTATCTGATCTATCTTGTAGACGGCTGATGTACCTATTATTTGTTTCGTAGTTTTTAGGGTTCCGTACCCAAAGGGTCAAAATGGATTACTGAGACTAAGCTGTCCGTCTGTCTAGCCTCAGACTGTATCTCATGAACGGTGAAATGAACAGCTAAACAGACAAAATTCTGCCGTTTTTTGATATGGTACCAAACTCGCCCTTGGCCGGTTTTTTTTATTTCAAGATAATACTCGGTTCGGCCCTCATGGTGAGAAACCTATTCCCGTAACCGTTTCCAACAGGAACTTGTTATAAGGATAAAAAGTAGCCTATGTCCTTTCTCATGCACACGCACAGTGGTTTAGGTTTAAAAGCGAAACTGACATACAGAATAACTTTCACATTTGTAAAATTTGTAGTAATTTCATAGTCTACGTTCATAGTTAGGCCATTAGATTTGTCAAATAAAATGAGTAACAGGATAGGTGTGTCGACGTGACAAGAGAGGCGGTCGTTATGTCGGTCACTTGTCTAGTTCACGCAGTCCTTTACTGGCTATGTGAGTGATAAGTTTTGTTCAAGCCTGTTTTGGCACCAGCTATGTAAGTTAAGAAAGTGCTACGGTTATAAATTAAATGAGCGACGGTGTACCAAAAAACCAATTCAATAATATGTGCTTTTACTGTAACTTAGACTGAAGGTATTTAATTTAAGGACTGTTTATGACTTGATTACCAAATTCTATGTTTGTTTAGCATATCTTGACTATATTCCATGTCAAAGTTTTTGCCGTCTTAGCCCGAAATAGTCTTAAGTCAAAGTCATTCCGTTGCTTTGCTAAAGCTTGTGTGGAATTGAAGTAGCAAAAACACTTTCTTTCACTTTTGCACGGTACCGAACTTATTCTGCCAAAAAAGATTGTCCCTGTTGGTGAGAACTTGCCTCGTACATTTAAAACTAATCTAGGCTAGAAAGCACACTGTGCAGAGCCACGATAGTATTAATACTACTAACTAAACATATTAGCAGACGCTTAGCACTAAGTACAAAGCACTGGTGCTCGTCCTATCGTGTAGTTGCAAGTTGTGGAGTGAAGTTCAGCAAACAACCTGTGTAACCCCTAATTCTATAATTATAATGTGTTACCTATATAAGTCTGTGGTGTAACCTATATTGCACAGTGTTGCAAATCTAAAAGTCCAGTCATTGAACTGGTGCCGTGTCCGCTGAGGTGTTCATATTCATACGCACAACTACGCAAATCTTGCTGGCACTTATTCTTTTGAGCTGTTTGGCGTCGTAAATCTTGAGTCCATGGGATCCTAGTGCAATCTTAGTCCTTGGGATTCTAGTGAGCTGTATGTAAGCTCTTGACCGGAGGTACTCGTGTCCAGTGAGCATTATAATTCAACACAGCAATATTTGGCAACATTGCCACGTTGAATTGAAATGCTTCGCATTTTGGACAAGGTTATCGTTGATATCGTTGTGGATCAATTTTTATCCTTGCGAGAGCTTACTTCGGGACTGCCGGCCGTAGGCAATTGTAGGACTCCGTGTGGTAGGTGATAGGAGTCTGGCATGGTATCAAGGATTACCACACGTAAAAATGCCTGTGAGAATATCCAACAATAAATATTGCCTTTTTATAATTTGTATAAAATTTATGTAACGAGAAATAAGAAATGATAAACATGTCGAATCCTAAACTAAAACCTTATTATTTTCAATTTCAGCGGCGGTGTACATAGCAGGCGTGGTGGCTGCCATTGGCGTGACGGTACTAGGCGTTTTCTGCGTGTTCTCTGTGCTGCAACTGGCCATGATCTCATCGAGAGACCGCGTCGGCTTGAAGTACACGCACCTGATTATGATGAAGCTGGCGCTCGCTTTATTGGCTGGTAAGTTCTGAACCATTATAATTTTCTTAGTTGTGATGCTGCCCTTCTTTGTCCTTATACCTACTAATTAATAAATACAAAAGCTATCTGTTCGGAAATCAATTGTAATGAAATTTGATTTAGGACGGAGCTTGAACTTTTACTGACTCCGCGGTACGTGGTTAAGTTTCCATTAGCCAAAATAACACTGCGCGCCTGATGCAAAACAATGGCGACGTAAAGCGATTTGGACTCCACCCTTCTCTCACAGTCACAAGACCCTCAATGAGGCCTTCGACTGGAGGGCCTTTTCAATTCAATTCAATTCAATTTATTGTATTTGTAATTTTTCAAGCTCCACTCGAGGAACCCAAGAGGGAAACAAGTGCTAACTACTATGTCTATGGTTCAACTGAAAAACGATGTTGTAAATCGCTATAATTTGGCGAAAATTTTCTCCACTGTAAGAGAGTAGCACCTCTGTCTTGAAAGCGTTATTCGGGATTGAAAAGAAAATTATGGGATTAAGTTAAAGAGCTCTTCAGAACATAATAGTTAATGTACCCCTTGTACGTTTCCAGCGCTGCTGTCAATCGTAGCAGCCAGCCTGTTTGCTGTACAAGGCGATGACAGGGGCTTCATGGTCACGAGGGGAGCTGCCTTTTATGTTCAGGTATGACAATGTTTTTATCTTATAAGACGCGTTGTTTTTCAGTAGAATGTTTGACTTAAATGTCTAATAATGTCATTAAACTCTATAATAAATTAAATATATCTGCAATGTCACATGTTTTGATTATTAAATGTGACTATCAGCAGAATCATGAGTTGTCTGGATCGCATAACACAAACTACTATTAGCTTAACATAGGCTAGATTAAGCTGTGTAGCCAAATTTAAAAAAATGTTCCACTACTATCCCAAAAGTAATGTAGTACCATTTCCATTACAGATAGTGAGCATAGTGATAAACTGCGTGCTATTTGTGATGTCGGTGTACGACGCGCTGTTCTCGAGGCGAGCCGGCGGCGACCCCACCAACCCCCTTAGAGAACCCGAGGGGACCACCATCAATAACCCGGGTTTCAAGGACGGCAGAGGTAAGATATATTTCAGATAGTAAGCTTAGAGATTGCTCTCGATGCGACCCCACCAACCCTCTTAGAGAACCCGAAGGGACCACTTCAATAACCCGGGTTTTAAGGACTGCAGAGGTAAGATATATTACAGATAGTAAGCGTAGAGATTGTTCTCGAGGCGACCCGACCAACCCCCTTAGAGAACCCGAGGGGACCACCATCCATAACCCGGCCTTTAAGGACGGCAGAGGTAAGATATATTACAGATAGTAAGCTTAGAGATTATTCTCGAGGCGACCCACCGACCTCCTTAGAGAACCCGAGGGGACCACCATCCATAACCCGGCCTTTAAGGACGGCAGAGGTAAGATATATTACAGATAGTAAGCTTAGAGATTATTCTCGAGGCGACCCACCGACCTCCTTAGAGAACCCGAGGGGACCACCATCCATAACCCGGCCTTTAATGACGGCAGAGGTAAGATATATTACAGATAGTAAGCTTAGAGATTATTCTCGAGGCGACCCACCGACCTCCTTAGAGAACCCGAGGGGACCACCATCCATAACCCGGCCTTTAAGGACGGCAGAGGTAAGATATATTACAGATAGTAAGCTTAGAGATTATTCTCGAGGCGACCCACCGACCTCCTTAGAGAACCCGAGGGGACCACCATCCATAACCCGGCCTTTAAGGACGGCAGAGGTAAGATATATTACAGATAGTAAGCTTAGAGATTATTCTCGAGGCGACCCACCGACCTCCTTAGAGAACCCGAGGGGACCACCATCCATAACCCGGCCTTTAAGGACGGCAGAGTTAACATATATTAGAGATAGTAAACTTAGAGATTGTACCCGACGCGACCCACCAGCCCCCTTAGAGAACCCGAGGGGACCACCATCCATAACCCCGGCTTTAAAGACGGCAGAGGTAAGATATATTACAGATGGTAAGCTTAGAGATTGTTCTCGAGGCGACCCTACCAACCTCCTCCAGAGAACCCGAGGGGACCACCATCAATAACCCGGGCTTTAAGGACGGCAGAGGTAAGATAATTACAGATAGTAAGCTTAGATATTGTTCTCGAGGCGACCCACCAACCCTCTTAGAGAACCCGAAGGGACCACTTCAATAACGCGGGTTTTACGGACTGCAGAGGTAAGATATATTACAGATAGTAAGCTTAGACGTTGCTCTCGATGCGACCCCACCAACCCCTTACAGAACCCGAGGGCACCACCATCAATAACCCAGACTTTATGGACTGCAGAGGTAACATATATTACAGATAGTAGTAAAAACATTGTGAACGGTGGAAGGTGAGGGCTGATGCGGCTTAAGGTGGCCTCCCTAAATCTGCTTAAATGGGTCGCAAGTCCCAGACACCCTCACACTGTTTTCTTCTGTACCACGCCATGGACCCGGCGCCCACACGGTAAATCCATGAAATGAAGAGGACAGTCTTTTTAATACAGTTGCTCAAAAAGTGGCGTATTACAGGGACGTTTAGCGTTCGGGATGTGGGCTATTACACACTCGTGCTTTTTTCTTTCCCATTCCTGCACTCGTGCGTTTTCTTTCCCAATTGTCAAAATAATGTCTATTCATGCAAATATTTCTCAAAAAAGATACTAACTTGTTTCAATATCAGATTAAAAGTAATTTTAATTAAAATTTAAGCATAAATTAATATAAGTATCAGCCAAATTAAATTTATAAAAATAAAAAAAGTTGGCTGTATGAAGTGCATTGCCATAGTCTCTGCTTAGGAAGGTATTTATTCTTTTACGGTTGGCGCCATTTTGGATATTCAGGTTTGTTGTGTTTTTATTATTTTATATAATTGCCTAATTTTTTCGCAACTGTATTAAAAATAGTTGTTCAATACACGTGTGGGACTGTTATTTAAACTCGTTTCGACTGTTTACCCTCGCCTTCGGCTCGGGTCAACACTTGTCGTAACTCGTTGTAATAACAGAAATCCCACACTTGTATCGAAAACTACTATTTTAATACAGTTGCTCAAAAAGTGGCGTATTACAGGGACGTATAGCGTTCGGGATGTGGGCTATTACACACTCGTGCTTTTTCTTTACCATTCCCGCACTCGTGCGTTTTCTTTCCCAATTGTCAAAATAATGTCTGTGATTCATGCAAGTATTTCTAAAAAAAGATACTGACTTGTTTCAAAATCAGATTAAAAGTAATTTTAATTAAAATTTAAGCATAAATTAATATAAGTATCGGCCAAATTAAATTTATAAATATAAAAAAAGTTGGCTGTATGAAGTGCACAACCATAGTCTCTGCTTAGGAAGGTATAATATTCTTTTACGGTTGGCGCCATTTTGGATATTCAGGTTTGTTGTGTTTTTATTATTTCATAAAATTGCTTAATTTTTTCGCAACTGTATTAAAAATAGTTGTTCAATACAACGTGTGGGACTGTTATTTAAACTCGTTTCGACTGTCTACCCTCGCCTTCGGCTCGGGTCAACACCTGTCGTAGCTCGTTGTAATAACAGAAATCCCACACTTGTATCGAAAACTACTATTTTCTTTTAGGTCAATAAAATATTTTTGTACAGATGATGTATTTCTGTTTCCGCTAAAACAACAAGTAAGTAACTAAAACAGAGAAGAATTAATACTAAGTGGGATACCCATACAACAAACGTGATATTTTTGCACAGAACCCTCCATGCGCGAGTCTGACTAGCGCTTAGTCAGTTTTTAATCCTGTGGAAATTACCTAAGATGTCATGTCGGACTAAACCGGCTGAAACACGGTTCCTGCTTCAAAATCGCACGTTATACCAAGCTTACTGAATCCCTACTTCCCTACCAATATTATAAATGCGAAAGTAACTCTGTCTGTCACGCTTTCACGCCTAAACGGCTGGAGCGATTGAAATGAAATTTGGTATAGGGATAGTTCGAGGCCCTGGGAAGGACATAGGCTACTTTTTAACCGACTGCGCAATAGGAGGGTTATGATTTTACGATATAACGACTCTTACGCGATAACTACTTCTACGCGGTCGAAGCCGCGGGAAACAGCTGGTTGGTAATATAACTCAAGCCTCTTAATTCCAGGTATATCAATGACAGACGCATCAGGGAAACCCTACAGCACAAACGGCCACGGCAGCGTAGCTTCAATGAACACGACTGCCACTACACTAACCGGTATGTCTGAAGCATCTACCATCACCAGATCACCCCTCAGATCTTCGCTAAAGAAACCAAGACCTAGAGAAGGGGAACCCGGGGGTCTTGGCATACAGAACCCCGGGTATTCAGGCCATTCACCACCTCTAAACAGGAATGGCAGTCAGAAAAAAGTACGTATACAAACGCATAGTACTGAAGTTTGAGTTGTAACATCTAGTGATGATACTTTCTCAAAATGGGCCGCTTTTAAAATTATGAAGATTTCGTGAATTGTTGAGAACGAATGGTTTTGAGAAAGGGTCGTTTTGAGAAAGGTCTGTATTGAGAATGGACCATTTTGTGAACGGCCAGTTTTGAAAATGGACTATTTGAGAACAGACATGTTAAGAATGCTGGCTGTTTTCTGTAAGAATATTACCGTCTGAATCATTTTGAGTCAGTGTATCTTTCTATTGCCATGAATGCAAGTCCTGTGGTCCATATTTAGTAAAGATACTAAGAGAATAGTGTTGTTTCACTCGCACTTGTATGTTGTATGCCGGAATGAAACAGGGATGGATATATTGTATGAGCTTAAGAAATGCAAGTTGTCTATTCTTCGCAAGAACCTTATACTTATTTATATAAATGGTATTGTTCGTTTTCTTTCTGGTCGACCTTAAAGTAGTGTTTATATCAGCTAATTATATGTACTTGTTTCACATTTAAATGAATATTATCTTGATAAGAAATTATACAAAATGCTATATGCTTAAGTAATCAAAAGAGGTTCTTGTAGGAAACCGCGAGTGTAGCAATTCTGGTGTTCGCAAACGTTCATAGGGTACGGTAACCACTTTCGATGAAGTGTGCTGTATGCTTGTATACCACATTAGTGGTATAAAAAGATTGCCACTATTTTGACATTGACAAATAAATTAATGAAATATTCATGCAATAAATACTTAATTTAATATCAAGTGGAATAAAATACAATGCAGGACTTAATATTTACGAAATGACACTGAATATATTTGAATAATAGCATAAATTATAGAAAACTTTTTAAAATCTAAGCATAGACGTTTATACTTTTTTATATAAATGTGTACATTTTTTAATAAGTAGGCATGTATTAAAATACTACTTAATCATAAGTTAATGTATAAGCACACAGCATATCTCACAAGTTGATATTATTAATACATTTAGTACTTTACTTTACAATTTAATTTACAATGATATTGTAAAAGCAAAGCGATCGTTTGTATATTTCGTTGGAACATAGTTCTTAATATTTTATATCATGTGCAAAGAGCATTATGTGTATATACCAGCACAAAGTGTTGTAGAAAATACATTTAATTTGTTATATATATAGCTATGTTGTATATTATCATGTGGTTTAATCATATTAACATTAAAATTCCATTATAGCTGTAAGAATTATTTTGTAATAGATAGTTGTAAATACAAAAACCCACCAGGCATATTATGGATCAACAAGTTGTAAGAAAATGTTGCATAGGGCTTATATACACTGCCTTTCGATCTGTACTGCTGTGGTCACTGATTGTCGACTTATTGTGTCTGCTCTGCTGTCAAGAAAAGAGTTTTAATACTATTTTCTTTCTATTCATTTATGTTATTTATTTTTCCTCTCAAAAAAGGTGATGTTTCATTTTTTTTTTCAAATCATAAAAGAAATGTCTCATAATGATAATTGAGTTTGTTCTCAAAGAGACACGTTCATAACTGTCACAGACTGATTGTGAAGTTATTCTATTTTTTTTTCTTTGTTACCAATGTTTTTAATTCTTCTTATTACTACCTATTTTATTTTATTTTGTAATCTAATATGGTTATGATATGAAATGGGAAATTTTAAATTAAAAGTTCCCATCTAGTAATATACTCATGAAACTCCTGGGACTTAACAGTCACAGTCCCAAAAAGAACAGTGGTAACCCGTTGGTAACAAGTCAGTTTTTTATATCAGTTGTCTTGCTTCTATAGCACAGACTTATATAAGCTTAATCTAGGCTAGATGGCGTTGTGTGTGAATATCCCACAATATTTGTTTTGCTTTTTTTTCTTATTGTTTCCATCTCTTTGGGTACCTACCTATTGTTGCTATGCCCTATTCTACTGGTCCATTCTATTAATGCATAATTTTGTTTTGTCGTTCTCAGTATAAATGGTAAATAACTTAGCTAGATTGAAGTGACCATAGTATTGTATAGAATGTAGTGTGTGACTTCCTATGTATTAACTGCTTTAGTACAACTGTGTGAGAACGGTGCCTTAACCTTTAAATAGTACCCCCTATCGTGCCTTATAACCTATTTTGTTCGGTTATACTTACTTAATTTGAATTCTAAATCATGTTATATTTCTGCAAAATTATAAGATAATATAAGAAATACTGATTTAGTGGCGAATCTTAAGGAAAGAACATTAAATAGTTTAAGTATTACTTTAAAATTTAAACAAATTATTACGCCTTCAAAACATAGCTTGTTTCGATAGACAGTTCTATTAACGTAAACAAAATTAGAGTTTATTATAACGGCATAAAGCTTTTGTGGTTTAAATACAGAGAGTGATAACACAGAGTTCCAAACTAGAAATAGCTACTTTATGCTTTTGAAATTAAGGTTCATTTTGTTTACGTTAGTACAATATTGTCACTCTGTATTTCACAGACTCATACCACAAAATAATAAGTAATCTATAAAACAACATGCTACGCACACATAGACACCTCTCACGGAGTTCACGGACACGAGGTTAAATTATTGTAAGATTTTTATAGTAATTTCGATACTGGTTTGCGCGCGAGTGTGCGTAGCCGAGGGTAGGCTTTACAAAAAGTACACACATGAGATTGCCTTTTGTACCTTATTATTTTGATCTTATAATCTAAACTCTGATGTATTCGAATCTCAACCGTAGGTCTATCAAGTACTGAAGGATGCCATTCCCCTCCGCAAGATGGAGTTAGATTATTATTTAAATTATACTTCTAAATGATTATTCCATAAGTGGGGACTCCACAGGTTTAATTATTCTGAACTTAACCCTATCTATAACTTGTTGTTAGTTTTATTATTATTATTAATATAAAGTAGTGTTATTTTTATTCAATATCCGTCCAAACTCTGGTCCTAACTTTAGTTTTGAAACTGCTTAATGTAAGTAGGTCTGTAGGTAAATGGAACTTAAAATTTATTATTGTTACTTTTTTATTGTTGAGAAAATATAATATTTTATCTGTATTTACTACGTTTCTGGAAAAATTGTTCAAAATTATTTATGAAATTATTCTTTCTGTATTTACATCATTATAATATTTTGTTATAAAATCCGTCCAAAATGTTCTTATTTTTCTGATACGAAAATAATTTATATATTTTCTTTAGTAATATTTTGGTGAATAAACAATTTAATGTTTACAAATCAAGTTTGTTTTATTTTTGCAATTTACATGCCTACATTTATACCATACCCTTTGTGGACACCAGCGCCATTCTGGAATGTTTACGAACTGTAAGAATACCATACAGCTGGACAGTTTTTCAACATTTTCAGGGGAGATGTACAGTTTGTCTATAAAGTCGTGAAATGAATGTTTGAGGAACTAAAAATAGTTGTGTGTGGCAACACTGGCAACACGAAACATAAGTAAAGGGCTTTTTTGGCGGGATTTGGAAGGAATCGTATCGCATCGTTTTATAAATTTGCAAAATTAGTGTTTTTTCGAGTGCTTTGTGTGTATTAATGGTGGATTCTTAAACATAAACGTTCGACAACGTGCACTAGTGTTGGGAAGTGATAAAACGCAGTGAATCGCAACTTTGCAGTTTCTGACAAAAAAATCCAAAGAAACTTTCAGAAATTTATCCACCGCTTTTCTGAAGGAAGACTGACTTTGACTTAGGGCTGTACTTGACTTTGACTGGACTTAGAGGACGAGGACTGTGACTTATTTAAGCAAAATGAAGATATAACTTTAAATAATAATAAATAAAGACATGGCTTAAAGGTCTTGTAACCAAGCCAGAACTATTAAAAAAAAAAAAAAAAAAACATAAGTAAAGTACGTCAGTTGTCAATGCTATCGTCGAATTTCGTTTACTCTCACGCTTAGACCATATAACACGGGACTAGCCTTTGCGAACCACCGCATACAAAAATATTCTGCCAGTTTTCATACAAGTGAAGGGGGAAACACAAAGACATATAAAATTTCATTGCATTTAAAAATGTATTTATCGACAAACGCGTAATGGCTGCTGTGTGTTAATTGTTATTGTACAGTCAACTACAATGTAATGTACTAGTTTGATCATATAAAATGATGTACTGATGTACAGGCTTTTCATAAAGCCAAAAGACCAAATGGTCATGTGCAATGGCAGAAAACAATGCTTAAGTAAGGCGCATCCTGTGGTTAGATGATCTAAGCTCTCACGTAACTTTAATGTTTGGATTAAGCTGCAACAAATTGAAACCAAACTACGCAAAAAGGTTTGAGAAATGAGTAAAGAAAATCGGAGTGGTGCGCAGGAAGTGATTTTTAAAGTTTTCCAGTGATGTTTCGCGGAGTACCAAGCTGGACAATTGTTGTGGGATTTTGAGGATGTTTATGAGCGAACATATATGTGGGTATGTAATCGTGTTATTGTTTGTTTTGAATCTGTCTGAAGTTACAAATTTACTGAATTTACGATTTGGAGACAAAAAAAGGCATTGTTTACGTTGCATATTTTTAGGTTAGAATCACAGACTTACAATCTACCTATAATGTAAAGGGCCCCACTCACTAACAGTCCGCCTGCAGTCTCTGGTCCTATCGGACGGCCTGCCGTCCTAGACCAATAGCGCCAACACACTAAAGCGATTTTTGCCTGCCGGCAAGACCCTGCTGTCAGTTTTGCGACCACACACTAACATTCGGGAGTCGGCAGTTTCCCACCGTACGATCGTCCGTCGGCCATGGTCTGATATCGGTTTGAGGGTCCATATACTACATTCAGCAAATGATCACGTTCAACATGTTATTACGTAGATTCGTCGACCTGAAAGTAGGTAGGTAGATGGATATTTAATGAATATAAAATAAAAATATGGTACGTATTCACGTATTATACCATATTTTTATTCAAAATTCTTGACAAAACTATTAAAAACTGGATAATAATAATAAATAAATAAATATATATTTAAATTTTATAATAATTTAAAAGTACGTAGGTACTTTTAATCTGTGTAAATTATAGATAGGTATATGATATATAGGTTTATCCCCTAGATAGAACTACAAAAAGCGTATTTAGCGATTTTCATATTATAGGAGTAAAACCAAAATTACCTTTTTTGGTTTTTTTCTGAATGTGCTTTTAAGATTATAATTTTTTTTTTTCACATTGTCAAATGTTGCCGAAGGTATTGTGGATTGATAATATGCACAGACTTACAATAAGTAGATAATATGCTAACAATTTGTTGTAAGCATCATCCTTCGAGCGTTTATTGTTATAACAATCATCTTTCACCTTCCATAAACATGGGAACCTTCTATTTAGCTCAATAAACGTAGATACAAATTGAGGTTTGTTGTCCATTTTGACGGTAAAATTAAACAAGTCGAAAAACTTAAAACTGTCGGCGCAGAACTGACACAAGACGTCGGTCGACAGGCCGCCGGCCGGCTACCTGCTAATGTGTGGTCAATCGCGCGCCAGGCTATAAACTGTCCGGCCGATATCTGTCGGCGCTGAACGGAATCGTCGAGCGGCCACACACTCTCAGATCGTATTAGTCGTACTCGTCAGTCCAAAACCTTCAACAGAACTGTTAGTGTGTGGGCAATTGCAATTAACTGACAGATTGATATCGTCAGGTAAACTGTTAGTGAGTGGGGCCCTTAAGTCAGTGGTTAGAATAACATTGTTAGTAGGTTATTTTATAGTACGACCTACATTTTTGATACTCAGTTCAATCTGGTTTTCTACCAATTTTTTATTTTGAATTAATTGCTTCATGTCAATAGTTTGTTTCCATTAAGTAATTAATTTTCTTTTTATACTCTTTTCAGGAAAATCAGAGAGTACAGTTAGGCGAATAGTTAACGAAGGTTTTAATAATGAAGGAAAGTTTGAAACTCCTGGGAAACACAGAAAAGGTCGGCAAAGAAAGAAATAGACGATTTTAATATTTGTGCACTGCGCCAAAAAAATCCTTGTCAGATGGGGGAAAGTTACAGATAAAACATGTAATTACATGATTGTGGCGAAGCAATTGGGACTGCTAGGCACCTGCTGGTGGGTTGTAAGACGCTATTAGACCGGGGCTTCTGGATCTGGTTCAATAACTTTATTCTGGATCTGATTCAATAAAACAGAAACAAAATTAAAAATGTATAATGTGTTTTATTTATTAACTCACTAGCTGATGCCCGCAGCTTCGCGTGTCGAATTTGTTCTCGTTCCCGCTTCCCGTAGGAACTTATTCCCGGGATGAAAAGTAGCCTATGTGTTATTCCAGACTATAATGTATCCCTGTACCAAATTTCAGCCAGATCAGTTCAACTGTTCGAGCGTGAAAGAGTCTCACATCCACACTCATAAGTTTCGCATTTATAATATTTTTATTGTTCCCGTTCCCGCTTCCCGTAAGAACTTATTCCCGGAATAAAAAGTAGCCATGGTTATTCCAGATTATAATGTATCCCTGTACCAAATTTCAGCCAGATCCCTTTAACCGTTCGAGCGTGTAAGAGTAATAAACATCCACACTCACAAACTGTCGCATTTATAATATTAGTAAGATTTTACTCGGAACGAACTCCTCGTATCAAAATCATTTTGATCGTACTATATAGGGTTGCTACATGCATTCAGCAGCGCCCTCATTTCATTTCACGACTTTGACTTTATAGACAAACTGTACTCATCTCCAAATTCAGGTATCGACTGTTGACAAGAGATAGAAAATTTTAATAAGACATTTTAAAATTTAGAACAAGAGTGAATGCCATTATATGCGGCCAGAAGGGTTATCGAAAGAGTTCAGTAATAAGAAGTATTATAATAAACTAATTATCATAGAAATAAGTAAGAAATAATAAAATAGATATAAAAAGGATAGATAAATATGATAAACATACAATCTGACTGAAGGTAAGACACAGAACCCTACAAATATCAGTAAAAACCACTAATGATTGTTTTTTATACCGATTGTAGCATATAGAAATAAATATATGCGTCCACACGGTTGACATGCCGGGGTGAGGAGCTCAGTGCGCGTCCTGCTCGTTGAGTATTCTACCTCCGACCGACGCACGTGCGCGAGTGTCCAGTGACAATTTGCAAGGGTTTACAATTATTATGGTTACAGAACCCTAAAAAAGAGATTACCCTATTACTTGAACAGTTTGCCGCAGTATATCAGAGAAGAGCCAGAAATATTTTTATTTAAGAATAACTTAAAAAATATATGCTGACATTACTATATAGAATAAGTAAATTATGTTATTATATTATGCTATACTGTTATTGCTTTATATAATACTAGCTGACCCGCGCAACTTCGTTTGCGTGATAAATGAAGAACCGCTCGACCGATTTTGTGCAAACTTCACATAAACCATCTACTAAATAGTCCGAACAAAGCCTAAACATTTGGTTTGGATAGGTGAGCCCGTTCTTGAGTTATAAAATTACAACGAAAAGTGGCATTGATTTTTATATATATAGATTTAATATGTACGGAGACGAGATTCCCCAGTCAAACCATCAACTCGGTTTTGGGGGACTAATAATGTAGGTACCTACCAATTATGTCACTAAAATGTAATGTTACTAAATAAAATAAAAAAATGAACGGTACCTACAACAATTTTGCAGGAAGTTCTAAGTGAATAAGAACAGTACCTACAATAAATGAAGAGGTAGTTCTATGTTATGAAACGTTGAACGATGGAATGAACGTTGCCTACAAAATCTTATGAGGTAGTCCTGGGTGAATTAGAACAGTACTTACAAAAAAAAACGAATGAAAACGGTACCTATATAATTCTATCAAGTTGTTCTATGTAAATTAGAATGGGACTTGAATAAATTGTTGCTTACCAATAGTCCGTCGATTTTTTTCTATGTATAATATGTATGTATTTTGAAATATATACCTAAGTTTTTTTTTTTTTTTTACCACTAAGGTGGCAGACAAGCATACGGCCCACCAGAAGGACCGGTGGTCACCGCAGCCTATGAACGTTTGCAACACCAGAGGTGCCACACTCGCGCTGCCGACCCTGTAAAAACCTTCTAAGACCCCTTTTGAATAACCCCATACTGTAGGCGTTTAGGAAAACCGAGTCAGGGAGGTCATTCCACAACCTAAGCGTGCGCGGAAGAAAACACCTATCGGATCTAACCGTGCTGGAACGCACCGGACGCAGAGTGTGAGGATGAACTCCCTGTCTGTGGCGAGCGGTGCGATGATAGAACGTAGCCGTGGGCATCATATCAAACAATTCCTCAGAGCACATACCATTGTACAGGCGGTAGAACACGCATAAGGAGGCAAAGTCTCTCCTGTCGCGAAGAGGTTCCACACCAGCTGTAAGTACAGGATCGTTGACAATTCTTACAGCTCGCCTTTGCACCGAGTCAAATGGACGAAGCTGATATTCAGGTGCTCCCGCCCAGAGGTGACAGCAGTACTCCATATGCGGCCGCACTTGCGACTTATAGAGAAGCAGTGTTTGCGCCGCAGTGAAGTACCGCCGCGCCCTGTTGAGCACACCTAGCTTTTTGGACGCCAGCTTAGCCTTGTCCTCCAAATGACTACGGAACTGAACGTCACTGGAGATGTCAACGCCAAGGATCCCTATACTTTTGGAGATGGAAAGAGATGTGCCCTGAAATTGCGGCGCTACAGTAATTGGGGTTTGCTTAGCGGTGAAAAAACACGCTTGTGTCTTGGAAGGGTTGAACTGGACAAGATTTTGTCCACCCCAATCGGACACTCTAGTAAGAGTAGCCTTGATTTCAGACACAAGCTGTTCACGATTTTCCTCCACTGTGTCCCGAGAGATCAAACCAAATCCGACGTGAACACAATCGGACCACGACGAACTCAATAATAATAACAATGTCCGCCGGACTACTCTATAGACGGTTTACGGATACGTAACGTTATGGATACGTTCCCGGACCGGGCCCAATTCGTGGTCTGGTCGTACCAAATCAGTGCGTCTGTTGCAGTAATAAGCGATTACTTATAGTACGAACAGACGGTCTGATTTGGTCTGTCGGACCATACCCGTCGGACCGTCAGTTGCTGCACATAAGCTCTCAAGAGCGCGTGGTTGTCATCATGTCGTTCGACATCAAAATTATGATTTTAGCGTCAATATCAGTAAAAAAATATGAGAATTTGCATTCTCTTATTTTTTTGTGATGTGATTCAGAAGAACGCAACGAATTTAGTCACTTGAAGTTTCCTAGGAATTTAAGTTCAGAACGTTATTTAAATATATATTTAAGAATGAACCGAAGAGTCTTTAAAACCTTTTTAAATTTAGTAAAAAAATATTACAAGAAAATACTACTCTGAAAGTAAGTTCGTTTCTAGAAGAAAAAGTAAAATAAGCGATCGACCTTATTGGCGACAATGGCGACCCGAGCGGACTAAATCCGACGTGAAAACAAGCAGACTACTTAGGTGGCAGACAAGCTTACGGCCTACAGGAAGGTTGGCAACCGTAGCCTATAGACGTTTGCAACACCAGAGGCGCTACACACGCGCTGCCGACCCGGGCGCAGGTTGTGACGACCCACAGTTGAAATTTTTCAAGCCGCCCGTAAGACCTTCAACTTGGCTTAACGACTGTCATTTTACCGACAACCGGGACCAACGGCTTATCGTGCCTTCCGAAGCACGGAAACGCTCGTAAATAAATGTCACAAAGTGGTCCACGTGGTGGTCACCCATCCATATCCGGCCATAGTAAATGTTGCTTACTGCAGTGATCGTTTACAGAACACTGAGTCCGCGGGGCCACGAGCGCCGCGAGAACGAGAGTTGTAACAAAAAATGTTATTAGGTTAAAACATAACACACAGAATTTCCATATTTTTCCACTGACTTTCAGACATGACCAGTGACTTTTGGTATGTTTATTGTTGTCTCTTCAGATTATAAAAGTAAAGGAACCTGCTGACAAAAAAAATCGAATCGAAAGCAAATATTAATCAAGTTTCCACCACTTTACTTGAGGAGAACTTTCCTAGTCGGTCCAAACTTGGATAAGCATGCATGAATACGTTGCTAATGGGCTCCCGACACGATCAATTGGCACTTGTAATGCCTCATCAATATCATGTGCACATATACGTTGATGCACACACATGTGCAAAGAACTCACGCACACTGAAGCAATTTCCATTCTTATTTATCAGATATGACAAGTGCAGTTTGACCGTGTCGGGAGCCCATTAATTAACAACATGAATAAAAAAAGAAATTATATTTACGAGCTAAGGCTGGGCTCAAACGTACGGTTTTCGAATCAGGAAACCTGAATGCTTCGTTTTCATACAAAATGTTCAACAAGGCGCACGCGTCCTTACTATTTCCGGACGGAAAAAAACCTGACGTTCGTTTCCGAATCACTCCGTGCGTGAAAACCTAATGACGTCACTCCGAACGCAGCACTCTCATACATTTTGTATCTATCGCCGCACACGAACCGCGCTAGAATATGACCATACAGTCTGTTGTTTTGTTGCCCTCCGAATGGACGATTTTGTTAACAAAATGTGGCAGACATTTGTTATCGTCGTCGTCGTCGTCCTTAATACGTGCTTTACTTAAATCGTCGCAATTCGATCTGACCCAGTATATTATTTATTCTGTGGAACTTATCTTATAAATTCCGAATACAAAAAAACTGATGTGCACGCGGAATTACGCATTGGAATTCATTATTCGGAAACCGAACCAGGAAACCGTGCGTGTGAGGCCTGTTTAAAACTTGAGTCTGGCATTCTCTCAAGCCTAGAAAGCCCAAGAATAAGAAGAAGAAAAAACATTGTGAGAAAAAAAAATGATTGAGTCATTTGTCGAAAAACTTACATACTCATGCATACAACCCTATTAGTATGTATTTTTCAAAATTACTTTTATCTAAGTTGGATTTTTAAACCTAAAGGTTCGACAGAGTGCACTAGTGTTGGAAATTGATAAAACGCAGTGAATCGCGACTATTTAGGTTGGTCGACAAATTCCATAGCAAGCCCTAGTTAGGTGTAGCCGCTTTACTGGAGTAGAGAACATTAGAACTTATCCCAAACTTGGACAGACATGAATACGCTGCTGTTATGAAAAGTCTTGCTCTGTGTGGGCTCTACGTCTCTTTCTAAGTAGGGTAGCCCTATTTTTATTTTTGCCAGGATACTTCATTTTCTATATATTCTTTATTGTACACAATAAAGACAATATAATATTCATAATACAATTAGATGTACAAAACATACATACATAAGGTCACGCCTTTATCCCCGAAGGGGTAGGCAGAGGTATATTATCATTTCACGTTTTTAAGAATTGGTCCCACGGAATAGGTGGTGAAAGTTTATTAAATAAATTAGATGTACAAAGGCGAGATTAACTAATTTCTCTGTTTTTTACGAAGACTGCTATGTAGTATTCTCTGCAGATTGCATAGGTACATTGCGAATAACGAAGCTATTCATCCAAGTGGGTTATTTTTCTAGGTTAATCAACTGTACGTCTCGCGCGCTGTGGCTTTCCGTGGCAGGCTGTGACGTAAGCTGCCGCTGCAGCTTGTGGTAGGTCGCAATCTGCCGCGGCAGCTCATGGTAGTTCACAGTCTGCCGATGTCTCTTCATGTCAAAATAAAGAAATGTTAGTGCTAAAGTCATTGGAATAAGATTTTAAATAATTTGATCGTGTGGCTCTCCGCTTAGGCTGCAAGGTGTGTGAACCTCACGAATGCATCTGCGGTGCCATGGTGGAGAGCGATGGTCATCATGCTTTGAGTTATCGCTGCACCGGTAGGCATCCGCGTAACCACGCTCTTAATTAGTTAATCCGGCGGGCTCTGGGTCGGCTGAGGTCCCCTGTATCCTTGAACCACCAGGTTTGTCCCGCGCAGACGGCAAGAGACCGGACGGTCTGACCCTTGTGCCATGGAAGAACGGCAAGTGCTTAGTGCGGGACGCAACATGCATCAGCACTTGCGCCGCCAGTCACTTGGCTCGTACCGACCATTCACCGGCGGCGGCAGCTGTAGAAACGATGGGCAGTTGCGGGAGTGATACCAAAGCTCTGGTCTCGGAGATCGGCCGTAGGCTACAGGACAAGACGCATGACTCCCACGTCTGGTCGTACCTGGTACAATGGATAGCTATCCAGCACGGCAACGCTGCTAGTGTATTGGGCACCTTTGCGCCTGGTATGATCAGTGGTGGTATGTTCAGTAGGCATTAGATTAGTAGTTTAGTTATTTAATCTATTTATTTTCTTTTTATGTATGTATTTTTGAGTTGATTATTGGACAATAAATTAGGAACAGGATTATTGGACAATAAGTTAGGAACTGTTGATGGGTTTAAGCGCTTTGTTACTACATCATAATCGGTTTTTTGAAAATGCAAATTGCAAATCCTGGCGCTTGCATAGGAAAAGGAGGCACCATCTACCAGCACTTTTAAGAAAGTTACACGACACGAATGTATAGAATTGCACCTATATCCATTCGTTTATAAGGTACGCGAGAAAATAAAATTTATGATCAGTTAGCATACCTACTAATTGCTTTTATAAAAAAACTAGCGGATGTCACGCGGTTTCACCCGCGTAGTTCCCGTTTCCATGGGAATACGGGAATAAAATATAGCCTATGTTCACCGCAAAGAGTGTAGCTTCCCAACAGTGAAAGAATTTTTAAAATCGGTACAGTAGTTCCGGAGCCTATTCGTTACAAACAAACAAACAAAAAACAAATCTTTCCTCTTTATAATATTAGTATAGATATCTTAACTTAATTTTTAATGGTACAATGGATACCTAACCATATTTCTCGCTGAATACTATTTTTAGGAAACCTAAAACAATTATTCATCATTATCATACGATAACAATACTTAACTTATTTTATTTACTCTAATAATGACATTCGTGTTTCTTCTAATAATACACAGGAAGTCCCAGATAAATCCTCAATAGAGTCACACTACTTCACAACGGTTCCTATTGTGTGAAAACAATGAAGTCAACCGCCATTCTATTGTTCGTTGACACTTTGACAGTTGACATGTAGTACCAATGTTGCCACATTACAGAATCCTTAGAAAATGGGAATGTAATTCACTGATTCAACAACCCAATCATGCATATTATGGTATAAAATATTACAATTTACGCATTAAATAATCGTAGTCGAACTATAGAGCTATTTATAAATTATTTTACTTGCATTTTTGGTTAGTATGGTCTATTTCTATTATTTTCTAGGAGATACTAATTATGAAGATAGCAGCACTGCACAATTCCCTAGAAAGAGAAGGTTAGCCCACAGAGAGTGAGATAGAGATACGTAGGTATTTGACTCAAGCGGTTGTTCGAAGTGTGGTCTCCATGTTTACCTATAGCTTCATGGGTCACGTACTGCTCGTTCGCTCTAACTTTGCCGTTCGGCTTCAAACTAAAGTCGAATTTTTAATGAGACGAAGTAAATGACAGCAACTAATGTCACTTCTTCATACAATGTTGCTTATTTTCTATGACGAAGTGACATTAGCTACTGTCAATTTACTTCGTGTAATTAAAAATTCGGGTATACGCCTCTACGCCAGCGGCAAAGTTAGAGCGAACGGGTAGTAATGCCAAAGACAATTCATGTGGCACACTGGCAAGCATAGTTTTTGAATTGAAATCTGTCAAACTTTAAAATTGCATGCTTTGCACTATGCAAGGATAAACGAGTAGTACCTACAGAAATTTACATGTAAACACGAGTGATATGCTAAGGGTTAAAATGATATCAAACTTTAAACGTACATTACAGTTAAACTTGATAAATGATAATTCAAACAAAAATAATATGATTAAAAAAAGTGGTCTATTAGAATGAAGTCAAGATTTCTCCAACTTTGTTGTGAAACCTGTGCTACTACCCAACAGTAATTTTAATGAAACTTTGAAATATATGTTTAGTTTATGTAAGTACTGATAATAATGAAGTTTCTGGATCACAGCAGGGCCGTCTTTTACTATTTATGACCCTGGGCACATTACGGTACAGCACGGCACATGGCCTTGATGAAGTCTTTCAGCATTAATTCTGTGTTGATAGAACATTTAAGAGTAGATAAAGAAATAGTAAAATGAAGAAAAAAGTAGTTTGGTAATCATTTCTTTCAAATTCAAGGCATTGAGTATTACATCCTATGGACAAGTGTTAAACTATAAATAAGATGAGCTAAAGGTTTGTTAGTTGTTTCTTCAAAATGTACAGCTCGCGCCAAATATCTTTGCGTCTCTGAAATTCGTTCGTTCGCGCCGCAATTATGTAATAAGTAATAGGTTTCACTGGAGGAACTACTGCGCAGCTGCGGCAGGAGGGGTGCCTCTACCGCCTCAGCAGTAATTCTCCCTGTGAAACCTATTATTGCAAAATTGCGCGCGAGCTGTAAGTCTTGTTTTGAGTATCACACTGTGACAAGCTGGTTAATTGTCTTGAAGCATTGTACTTCTTGATTAGTTTTTTATTCTTTTCAATTTGAAGGAAGAGCTTGACTTCAATTATTTACCATCATGCTTAAAAATTTTTCCAAAGCAATTTCTTCAATGGCAATGCTTCTTGTGAGCATTTAAGGCTGACCTCTTTCACACTCGGAGAATAAGCATTGCCATCCAACATGGCCATGCTGCCAGCTTTATGGGATCATACCAGTTGATTGCAATCGGGAGGAATTCTTTGACACTTGATAGGATTACGATGGTCTTGTACATAGTCTTCTCTGTTTCCGCCTCTTCCTGTTTTTCTGTTAATATTTTGTTATGAATTCGTTCATGTATTTGTTACTCGTAAATAGATTCAATACTTATACCTACAATAAGTACTAAATTAATAACGAAAAATAATCTTCAAAAGGGTCTACAATTTTGTTTTTCTTTAAAGCTTCCTCCACACTACTCATGAAGTTGAACCAAGTAGGACAAATATGATAGTGTAGAGAAGCACTTTTGCTTACTTCACCGAGGAACTTCGTTCAAATTCACTAGCAGTATATAGGAAGCATAAAAATAATAATTTTGTTGCATACTTGTTATTAAATTAAATAAACCTACTATACTAAATAATAATAAAAAATATCTTGAAAAGTGTCTTCAATTTTGTTGCTTTAAAAGATGATAAATCTCCTGTTTTGAGCATGCTTGTTGGTGGTAAATTTCTCTTATGCTGTATTGTTACCCTGCTTCACCTAAACAATTTCTTGGTATACACTGGATTGATGGCATTCTTTTTGTATAATTTGGTTATGTAGAGTCATTGCCACTTTTTGTTTTTCCAACAGGTTTGAATATTCTCGAAATTCACTAAAAAATATCAAGCTAGGATCTTATCATGGAAATTATATGGTGTTCAACCTGAGTTCTGACCTCAAATTATTACAGTTTATGAAAAAAGTAGCTAGAATAATTTGTTAATTGACAAAAAAATATCCCTTCGGCCACCATCGCAACCATGTTTCACAACCAGTTGCAAAGGTGGAATTTTCCTCCTTTGTTGGCAACCAGTTGTGAATAAAGAATATTTTGTCTTAATATGCATCTAGTTGGGAATATGTAATCCATTTTCCACTATCTCAACTAAGTTTCACAACCAGTTGCTAAACATATTTATATAAGGTCAACGTGGGTAAGTCCGGCATATTTTCCTGGCATTTGCATTCGATCAGAATTATCAAATCAAATATATATTCTAGCGCAATAATTATGGTCTGATATAATGTGAAAACTAACTCATTTTCATATAAAAAAACAAATTTTCATATAAAAAAAATAATTAAAACAAAATGGACCTTTACTGGGACATCCTTTCGAGAGCTTACCCGGGGCTTCCAACCGTAGGCTGTTGGCCGTTACGTGGGGTTTTTTAGTAGGTAGGAGTCATATATATATATCATCCATTAAGGATTTTTCATCTCGTTAAATAAAAAGAAAAAGGGGGTCTCCCATACAACAAATAGGTACGACTTTTTGTTGTTTTTTGGTACGGAACCCTCCGTGCGGGAGTCCGACTCGCACTTGGCCGGTTATTGTATTTGTCTTGTACGGGAGGTCAGGGGTGGTAAATTTTGGTTTCAAATATTCAGATATTCAATAAAAAAAGTAAAGAATACATAATATAAGAACACTTTATTTGTTTATTTAGAACTAAAATTAAAACTTTGTGCAACTACACAATTAAAATTAAACAATTAAATTTGGCAACTCTTCCATAGCTTTACAATCTTCTTCTTCATAAGAATGTAATGATTCAACTGGCCTTGACAACACATCGCTGAAATATTTTAACTCTGGTAGTTCATTCCATCGTTCACCATAATGAGTAGTGAGTAGATTTTTAACGTCTCCTAGTTTCGCGTCTTTAACTTTGACGTACAGAGGTACGGGGTCTGTGTTAATCTGACTAGCACATTTTCCTTTCTTGCAAATGTTCTTAAAATCTCCCAGACGGTTGTGGTAACTTTCTTCGGCACGCACCACGACGTTTGTCTTTTGTTTGTTTTTTTTAATAAAAAATCTCTTACATTTTTTAATTGAGAAGTGCATTGCAGTTGTAGTTTTTAATATTTTTCCAGTTACTTCTTTCCATTGCATAGCTTGCACGTCAGTACCTAAATGGAGCACAGTAGCCTGTTCTTTAAAAAAGTTTTCATAACCATCTGGTCCAGGTATTGATTCCACTTTTTTAATTTTCTTTTCGATTTGTGCAAAGACCCTGTCTGGGGGCAGAAAAGAATGGCCTACGATAGGGAAAACAATCTCGATCATTTTAATCCTATCCGGAGCATGATCTATAAGGTACTTAGAGGCCATACCAAGTACAGAAGAATTTTTATTCTGGCCACTGCAGCCATCTGCGACTAAGCGTATCGAAGTCACTTTTTCATGTTTCTCGACAACAGTACACAGGCAGTGAAACACGGCACTGGCAATTTCGTTTGATGCTTTTGGCAATAAGTCCTCGGTCCAAGTGTATGCAAACACATTCTCGCTATTTAGTTGGGACTTTGAGTGACCAACAACGATAGTGAAGTTATAAATGTAGAGTTGACGCGAGTAATAAGTAATTTGATCTGGCACTTTCGGCATAGGTTGATTTTTTTGGCAGTCGAAACTAAGCATCAGCAAACTTTCATCATTTTCTTTTAATAAGTTGTAAAATGCTTTGGCTCTTAAACTGTGTACTCTTTTTTTAATCATAAAATCCTTCTTTTTATTACTGTCTTTCTCATATTTGATCTGTTCTTGTAATTGCAGGCATGTAGAACAAACGTCAGTCCGTGGGCTTCCGAAACCAATATTAAATGTAGTTTTAAAAATTCTTCGAAAGTAAGATGCTTTATCAGTCTGAAATTGTGCCTCTGCTTGCTCTTTATACATTTTGTATAGTTTATTAATGTTCAAATCAGATGAAAGATACTGTCTGCATTTGATACTTCCTCGACAGTAGTGGATCTCAAGTGGTTTAAAACGCTTAATGAATTTTTGTATGGACTTTTTCTGACCGGCATATTTATGTTCTTTGTGATTGCCTCCCCGAGATTCACTAGCTGAAGCTCCACCACTTTTAAAATTACGAGCAATCACACCATTCACTCGTCCTTTTTTAATTCCTAAAATTTCAAGAAATGTTTTTCTGCACACGGGAATCAAGTTATTACTTCTTCGACAATAATATACTATTTGCATTCCTTTCATTTTTCTTGTGCCTGTCTTAGGCCGATGGCGACTTACAGCAGACGCCTTAGAATGTTGCAAAATAAAGTTGTCTTGGTCAATTTTAGATGGTGATTTGTAAAATGCTGCATGAAATTTTACAATGTCAACTTTTCTTAGCGATGTGCATCTATATGATTTTGAGTAATGTTCACATGGGACTTTAATCTTTGGAGGAGCTTTTGGTGAATATCTAAAACAAAAATGATAAATGAAGCAAGCAAAGCATTGAACATTAGTAAAATACACTACATTTTACACACCTATCGTATAAAAAGTATACACACACGCATGCATAGGCACACACACCTCAGACTGTGCCTCAGACTTATACATACATAGGTGCACAACTCACTTTCATGTTATACACTTTATGAATCAAATTTATATATATATATGTATAATATTTTTTTTTTTCAATTTTACGTGATAACGTCCACTGTCACTGTCCCACGGTCCACTGGCCCACTGTCCCACTGTCAAAAACACCATCACACTCATAGCCTAATAACAATAGGGAAATTATGTATCGTGTCGTGTGCCATGGACAAACACAAACACGACCACAAAGACAACCAGACTCGATAATTTAAATACATTTTTAAAATTGTCCAGTAGTAAGTAGCTTAGGTTGTTAGTAATTTTATTTTAATACGTAGGAGCCATCCATGATAATAATAAATTGCGAACTCAATGCAAAATATTGTTTAGCACCCCTGCCTGTCAAATGTTCGTCAGTAGGACTCGAGTTGATGCAACAAACTTTACTTACCTAGAAACTTTTTGTTCATTACGCTTCCACTTAGTTTTTTGTGTCAGCCGTTTCCTAGACATTTCTGGAGCAGTTTCTTTTATTTCTTCAGTTGATTCATCCATTTTTTCTATTTATTTTTATGTAAAAACGCTAGGAATTCGATCACGACGCAAATCAAGCACTTCGACGTAAAAACAAAATGGCTGACACGCCGTACTAAATCCTTGAATCTGATTGGCTGTTATGGATTTGACTCATTTTGTTTTGAAATACACTCGAGAGCAATGAATCCGGGTCACTTAAAGAATGTTAAAAATCTCGGAAACTAAAAATGATAGGTTAATGCAATAAATTGTATTTAATAGACAATGTAATACTCCTTAAATGAAAGTAAAAAAAATATGAGTCACCATACATTTTATTAACACAAAATTACATAAAGAAAAAACTGCTGATCTCTCCTTAAAACAAAAATAGGAAACATGAAATTTTTGAACTTTATTACGATTTTCTTGAATTTTAATACTTCGTATTGCCTCCTCGTGCTTCCATTACTGCGTTTACGCGGTTTGGCATGCTGTACACCAAGTTCCTTATACGATTTTGGGGAATATTCTCCCATTCCTCTGTGAGAGCAATTTTGAGCTCACGAAGCGTGATTGGGGGAGGGTTTCGTTGTTTTACGCATCTGCCTAGCTCGTCCCAAGCATGCTCGATCGGGTTGATATCCGGGCTGCGCGCTGGCCACTCCATACGAGTAATGTTCATCTCTTGAAGGTAGTCATTCACAATCCTACCTGTATGAGGTCGGGCATTGTCATGCATAAATATAGCATCCTCACCTAAATTGACCATAAATGGACCAACGTGATCATTGAGGATATCTTCCACATATCTTACGCTAGTTAAAGAGCCGTTTTCTATGATCACCAGCTCTGTGCGACTTTCAGAAGAAATTCCGGCCCACACAAGTACAGACCCACCACCGTAGGCTACTTTTTCTTCGATGCATGCTTGCTTGAATCTTTCCCCTGGTCTTCGATACACTCTGTGTCTTCCATCGTGCTTGTAGAGCATAAATTTTGATTCGTCGGAGAACATAACTTTTGACCAATCTTCAATACTCCAATTTACGTGGCTCTGGGCATACCTTAGTCTCGAAATACGATGCCCACGCTCCAGTTTAGGGCCGTTTGCAGGTCTAAGGGGTTTTAAGTTAGATTCAGCAAGCCGACGTCTTACTGTCCATGCACTTGGGTTACTTCCTCCGAGGCGTCGAAACTGATTGGTGAGTTCAGTTCCTGTTAGAAAGCGATTTCGAAGCATGGTGTTCACCAAGTATCGGTCTTCTCGTGCTGTGGTACACCTGGTTCTGCCCGTTCCTGGTCTGCGTAGGTTAGAACCAGTTTCTTCGTAACGTCGGAGAACTCTTTGTACTGTTGACAGCGACACACCGACAGTCCTGGCTGTATCGCGCTGACTCCGGCCGGTTTCCAGCATTGTAAGTATTCTGGTGCATTCTTCAGGCGTAAGCGACATAATTTCAGCTTGATTAATGAATATAGAGCACTATCAACATGGTTTATGTACCCACATAAATGACAGATTACAAACAAAAGCAACACCAAATGCTGTAATTTCGTAGTTCCATCTTCGAAAGTGGCCCTTTTTCAAATTTGATTTTTTTATGATATAACTTTACAATAACTAAGAAGTTTTAATACCTTCATTTAAGGAGTATTACATTGTCTATTAAATACAATTTATTGCATTAACCTAGCATTTTTAGTTTCCGAGATTTTTAGGATTCTTTAAGTGACCCGGATTCATTGCTCTCGAGTGTAGTACTCGATTTGTCTATTTTTGATCCCAGAGTCACGATTTGCAATGAAATTGCATATAACAAACATGGATTTGGCCAATTTTGAATGACACAGAACTACAAAATGGAACGTTCTTAATTTAGCTGCATATTCAGTTTAAAAAGTAAGTTTTTTGGATTTGGCCGATTTTGATACCAAACCTCTCATATCACAACTGACCTTATCAGTGTCTTCAAGAGTCTTTGGAGGGTACGAGACCAAGTTAAACGTGTATTCTTCATAGCTTCCGTCACCCGCGGTTTGGTGACCAGGCCTGCCTATACCAAGCTTCGCTGCACAGTTCTTTTGGAAACGGGTATTCCTGAGCCGTTTTAAGTCAATAGACTCGCACTTTTTTCTGGTTCTGTAACCGAATTTTGCTGTCAGTCCGAGATGTGGTGGTGACGTTATACTTTTCTTCCACATTTAGATTTTCTTTAGAGCGAAAGTGGTTGGTTTTTTCCCAAAATTTATTTTTATTTTATTAACAGAGGGTTTAGAAATTTCAACTACCAAGTTCTGCAATCGGTTGTATTTGTAAATGACTTGACAGGAGAAACCTCAGAAACTTTTCTTGGAGACAAATCAACCACTCGGTTACTTCTTAAATCATATAAAATATTAAAAAAAATTAATGAAAATGCGCTCTTAATAAATTGTGATAAATATATTAAGAGCGCATTTAAATGCCAATAACGTAATACAGTATAATCTCACTAATTCGGCATTATTAAAATGGGTTTTCCTTTTGAATATTCTTAATAATAATAAATAATAATAGTTTAGCAGCGCTCAATATATTAAACATAGGTCAATCAATCAATCAGCCTATATCAGTCCACTGCTGGACGTAGGCCTCTCCCAAATCACGCCACAACACACGGTCCTGCGCCTTCCGCATCCAGTCAGTCCCGGCGACCTTTTTAGGTCATCGGTCCTGAAAAAGGTAGTCAATCTAAATCTAGAGCACATTTAAAATTATATCTAGAAATGAGGTTCAAAATTATTAAATTATTAGATGGATATAAAATTGGTTTTACTTTTGAGTATTTTTGTTCAGCAACGCTCACTAAACCAGCGAGAGCCATTGTCATTGTCATTGTGTGACGAGCGAATTGTGAAAAGCGCTCGCTTCCACCGATCAGCGACAAGCGTCTCTGCTTCTTTACTGTTGTATACACGCAGCTCTATATAAAATTTTCCGTTCCGCGTTGGGTCCCGCTGCAGAGTGTAACCAGAACTGACCCGCCTCGCCATATAAGTTCTTAGGGCAGCCGCTCTAACAGGTGGCTCTTCGTCGCCCTTCAAAATGATTGATTGTTATGTACAAAATACCCCTGCAGAACAAAACATACCAATAAAACAATAGTCTCAAATTCGTACGCAAATACATTTTTAAATGTTTATTCTGTTTCTTAAAACTTAAAAAGATAGGTAATTTTATTGCAATGGTTTTAAATGAAACTCAAAAATAAAAAAAAATGTAATTATTTATTTAAATAAAATGCTCGAAATGTCTACCACCAACATAAATACACGCCCTACATCGTTTTAAAAATGAGCGGTAGATATGGCGAGCAAATCTTCTATTGTTGATTGATTCAGCGGCCTCTGTGATCCTCGCCCTCAAGTCCGCCAAGTCCGTGATGGGTTTTCCATAAACTTTTTCTTTTATAGCACCCCAGTAAAAGAAGTCTAACGGGTTTAAATCCGGTGAACGAGCTGGCCACGCTATAGCACCGGCCCTTCCCATCCACCTACCAGGTTGGTTCTTCGTCTAGGAAATCACTTACAGGACGTGCATAATGTGCTGGGCACCCATCATGCTGGAACCACATATTCCTCATTGTTTCTAGCGGCACGTCTTCCAATAGATTTGGTAATTCGTTTTGTAAGAAGTTTAAGGACGCCGCGCCAGTCAGTGCCTCAGGTAGCTTAAAGGGTCCTATTACTTTACCATTTAGTATTCCGGTCCACATGTTCACTTTAAAACGATATTGGGACCGATCTCCTCTAAGTAGGTGGGGATTTTCTACGTGCCATACGTGTAAATTGTGTAGATTCATGTATCCGTCCTTTTTAAAAGTAGACTCGTCGGACCACAATATTTTATTAAAAAATTGAGGGTCCTCCCTATGCATGCGCAACATCCTACGACAAAATGCCAGTCTCGCAGGATAATCGCGTGGTACGGTAACAGACCCTGTACGCGTTGCACGTGGTACGGGTGAAACTTCTCAGCTTTCAATATGCGATGAGCAGTACTTTTTGGTATACCTGTACTTGCTTCAATTGCCCGAACTGAAGTACTCGGATCGTCTGCGACGACTTGAAGCACTTCATCTTCCACATCGAACCGAGGTCTGCCTTCATTAACCGCTTGATGTGGAAATCGACCCTCAGACAATAGTCGGTGGATATTGACGAAAACACGGCTATCCGGGTGACGTGCGGCGTTCGTTCGGATATCTTTCTCGGTAGAGTCTTGCTGCAGCACCGGCATTACATCTACATTCGCCGTAAATGAGATGCATGTTCGCATATTCTTGCGCAGTGTACGTGGGTGGCATGGTGGTACAGTATCGTACACTTTAGTCCTTGAGAAAGCCGGGTCGTTGGAAGAAATCACAAACTATGTCCAAATCACAAAGAAATAATCATGTCCAGAAAGCGAAGCAAAGTTGTTAGTACAAAATGAACACAAACGAATACAAAGGATGCGCAGTAAACGAGAGATCGTAATGTACTGACCGACTACATATTTGACTTACCAGAGATGGCCTACCTACTTTTTCTCTTTCTTAATGTATCTCCTGTCTCTCTCACTCACCAAACTTGTTTAAACTTGTTTTGTTTGGTTTCATTGTTATTGGTATGTTTTGTTCTGCAGGGGTATTGTTCCCGAAAATTATTTTTACATATCCTAGTAAGAATTTTTCAAGTAAGTGTTATACCATTTTGGAATTGTAATAAAATTACCTATCTTTTTAAGTTACTCGCCGGAGTTGCATAGTACTTTTTTTTTTCAGTACACTTGGAGGAAGTTGAGTGAAGTCGTAATTACTAAGTCCTTGACTGGACAAGAACTTAATTTTCTTTAAAATATTGCTTTTTTTTTATACCACTAAGGTGGCCGACAAGCATACGGCCCACCAGATGTACCGGTGGTCACCGCAGCCTATGGACGTTCGCAACACCAGAGGCGCCACACTCGCGCTGCCGACCCTGTAAAAACCTTCTAAGACCCCTCTTGAAGAACCCCATACTGTAGGCGGTTGGGAAAACCGAGGCAGGGAGATCAGTAGGGTATAATTGGGGTTTATGGATACAGCACATAATCTCGCTTCGCTCGCGTGCTGTATCCATAAACCCCAATCATACATTCGCAGGTGACATATTGTCGTCTGACCTTCCAACCTTGTGCCTCGTTAATTAGTCAGCAGGTGTACAGCTAGTAGGTGAGATGAGATCGTTTGCGCTCCAGAGATCATAATGAGGGTTCTTACACCCTCTACCTCTATTTGTAAATTAGGTTTTGTATACCTATGTGGGTGTGCATGATTTCGAGCTATCGTTAATGGTTCTAGTTTCTCAAGATTTTTCGAGGTTTCGTTGGCAAAAAAATACTCATAAGTATTTAAAAAAAATTTATTCTCTCAACACACAACATTTTACAACATTTCATACACACTATTTACAACTACACTCGAGAGCAATGAATCCGGGTCACTTAAAGAATCCTAAAAATCTCGGAAACTAAAAATGCTAGGTTAATGCAATAAATTGTATTTAATAGACAATGTAATACTCCTTAAATGAAGGTATTAAAACTTCTTAGTTATTGTAAAGTTATATCATAAAAAAATCAAATTTGAAAAAGGGCCACTTTCGAAGATGGAACTACGAAATTACAGCATTTGGTGTTGCTTTTGTTTGTAATCTGTCATTTATGTGGGTACATAAACCATGTTGATAGTGCTCTATATTCATTAATCAAGCTGAAATTATGTCGCTTACGCCTGAAGAATGCACCAGAATACTTACAATGCTGGAAACCGGCCGGAGTCAGCGCGATACAGCCAGGACTGTCGGTGTGTCGCTGTCAACAGTACAAAGAGTTCTCCGACGTTACGAAGAAACTGGTTCTAACCTACGCAGACCAGGAACGGGCAGAACCAGGTGTACCACAGCACGAGAAGACCGATACTTGGTGAACACCATGCTTCGAAATCGCTTTCTCACAGGAACTGAACTCACCAATCAGTTTCGACGCCTCGGAGGAAGTAACCCAAGTGCATGGACAGTAAGACGTCGGCTTGCTAAATCTAACTTAAAACCCCTTAGACCTGCAAACGGCCCTAAACTGGAGCGTGGGCATCGTATTTCGAGACTAAGGTATGCCCAGAGCCACGTAAATTGGAGTATTGAAGATTGGTCAAAAGTTATGTTCTCCGACGAATCAAAATTTATGCTCTACAAGCACGATGGAAGACACAGAGTGTATCGAAGACCAGGGGAAAGATTCAAGCAAGCATGCATCGAAGAAAAAGTAGCCTACGGTGGTGGGTCTGTACTTGTGTGGGCCGGAATTTCTTCTGAAAGTCGCACAGAGCTGGTGATCATAGAAAACGGCTCTTTAACTAGCGTAAGATATGTGGAAGAAATCCTCAATGATCACGTTGGTCCATTTATGGTCAATTTAGGTGAGGATGCTATATTTATGCATGACAATGCCCGACCTCATACAGGTAGGATTGTGAATGACTACCTTCAAGAGATGAACATTACTCGTATGGAGTGGCCAGCGCGCAGCCCGGATATCAACCCGATCGAGCATGCTTGGGACGAGCTAGGCAGATGCGTAAAACAACGAAACCCTCCCCCAATCACGCTTCGTGAGCTCAAAATTGCTCTCACAGAGGAGTGGGAGAATATTCCCCAAAATCGTATAAGGAACTTGGTGCACAGCATGCCAAACCGCGTAAACGCAGTAATGGAAGCACGAGGAGGCAATACGAAGTATTAAAATTCAAGAAAATCGTAATAAAGTTCAAAAATTTCATGTTTCCTATTTTTGTTTTAAGGAGAGATCAGCAGTTTTTTCTTTATGTAATTTTGTGTTAATAAAATGTATGGTGACTCATTTTTTTTTTACTTTCATTTAAGGAGTATTACATTGTCTATTAAATACAATTTATTGCATTAACCTATCATTTTTAGTTTCCGAGATTTTTAACATTCTTTAAGTGACCCGGATTCATTGCTCTCGAGTGTATTCACAATATTTATCTTATTATCTAATTAATGTTAGTACTAACTTAGTATCATTAAATTTCTTCGATCATGTCAACTAGATTATTTTTAATTCTAATTATACGTGCCCATAGCTTTAATCCTTCAAAATAGATTTTAGAACTTTTACCATTTTCTGTTGGATAAGGTATTAAAATAGCATTATATTGATCATGGTTTAAAATTTTTACAATATGAAGTCCATATAATCGCTTTTCTACTATCACTACCTGCATTCGATCTCCAATATTCAAGACCATGATGAAGTAACTATTACCGTAAGCACATTATGCATTAAATTGTCTTAACTAGTTATGTTCTACTATTCTATTAGACAACACACCTTTTCCGGATGCTGTTGTTTTGAAAGAGTTTCCGGTACGAGTTTTTACGCCCATACCAGTTTTAATTTTTCCTGACATAACATTACTTACTAGACAAGCCGCCAATTTTTCACCTGTACTTGCATCTGATGCAACTGCACGTTTTTTCGCCATTTCTAATAAATTTAAATCAGCCTTATGACGATCTTTTAAATTAGACGACTTGTGATATGCAATATCGTGTTCCTTACAGTATTCGTCTAATTTATTCACTCCTTTATCTCCACGTGAAAGTCTCTTTAATAGTTTTGTACCAGGTCCACAATAATTGTATCCTGGTAAGTGTAATTCAACTGGTAAGTTATTTATGAGCCAATTAAGAAGACTACTCTCTCCAATGCACATTATAAGACTGGCCATTATTTGATAGAAACGTGATAAATATATATATATATTTTATAGTATATTGGAACTATCAATCCAACTGTTTTCATCAGATGGCAGACTTAACCATTTTACTAAAACCCTATTTGCTTTTTTCTAAGTACTTTTTCCACTAAATATACGTCAGTATGTTTTGTTTTTTGTAGCTCTTGAGTATAGAATGCACCCAAAATAGGACGACCTTAACGGAGGTTAACCTCTCAACCGTGTTGTGCCGTATCCGTCCATACCCCACCATTTGTGTTGTCCCGTATCCGTCCCAAGAATACCGGCTCTAAATTTACGCAAATAAAACGCTAATGCTCTTGAAAATAGGTTCTTTTATTGCTTGATATTGTATCTATGATCATCAATTTTACCATTCAGTAGTGCCATCGTTAAAAAAAAAAATATATCAGTCTAACAATTCGACAAACGCCGATTTGCAATATTTGAAATCTGTTTTTAGGAGTGATTTATTGTTGGAATCCAGAGAGTTTACTTATCAATTGATTGGAAAATTATCTAGGAATGTGTAAAAATAAAAATAACCAAATTCTGTGAACTAATTTATTGACAAAATCGTTCATGTTTTGCAACAGGTAATGTTCGGTAATATTATAAAAAACATGATTTTATAAATAAATGTTCATGAATAACATTATTCACTTATTTATCTTCCTAAAACAGTCATTGTTCATATTATGATTCATATAAATTTTCCTTGAATTTTGAGAAATTCGAAGAGCAGTCGCGCGCTCCCAGCGGCCTGTGTAACTTGCCACAGACGACGGGTACAAGTTTGTTGCCCCTTCCACATACGAGGGGTTAAATCTCAAATTTAGAAAATGTATCAATAACTACAAGAATAAATCTGAAATGTTTATTCTGTTCGGAAATTGATTGCATATCAATTAAGTCTGCTTGCCACAAATCATCTATGCCTTTCATAATGACATACCTTCTAGGGAAATTTATCCTAACGTTCTTATGAATTTCAATTTGGGTTTTATATTGATTTCGCGCAAGAACATATTGAACTAAGACTTCATTTGAGGAAAACACAATGATTTTACATGTGTGTACATGGTGTACATGGTGTGTAGACGTAAATATAAATTTAAAAAATTAACCAAAGCCAATAAACAATTCCTAATAGCTTTAGGTTTTAAACTATGAATATGTTACAAATATCTGAATTACCACATTTTGATAACTCTATAGAGAGTTACGAAGTACATTCTTATAATCCTTATAATAACAGTTTTAGAGAAAATGATGAAATTAGAATCCCCATACACCAACAAGACATTTACGTGTTACCGTCTGCCAGTTCAATTTACATTGAAGGTCAAGCAAAGTTCTTGGGAAAAGATGGAAACCCAATCAAGAAATTAGTTACATTTACCAATAATCCTGTGTTGTTCTTGTTTCAAGACATTAGATACGAAATAAACGGTATCGAAATAGATCGTATCAAAAATTCGGGTATAACATCTACAATAAAGTCATATGTTTCAATGAACGACGCTGAAAATAAAATTGCACCTTTGTGGGGGTGGAATATAGGAGGATTTCAAAATGATGGACATTTTAGCGCTATTTTACCGCTAAATAAAATTTTAGGTTTTGCTGAGGATTACAATAAAATTGTAATAAATTGTAAACATGAACTTATACTGAATAGAAGTAATACCAATATTAATAGTATCATAATAGCTGATGATGTTACACATTTTCAAATAGATGTTCAAAAAGTACAATGGCGTGTACCACATGTAAAAGTATCAGATCGGGAAAGATTGGTACTTCTTAAACATTTAGAACGAGATAAACCTATTCAGATGGCGTTCAGAAATTGGGATTTATATGAATATCCATTGTTTCCTAAAACTACAAAGCATTCTTGGTCGATCAAGACAGCATCACAACTAGAGAAACCTCGCTATGTCATTTTTTGCCTGCAAACTAATAGGAAAAATAAAAGTAAAGATAGTTCATTATTTGATCACTGTGACGTTGCTAACGTAACACTATTTTTGAATTCTCAATATTATCCGTATGAACCCCTTAGTTTAAATTTTGCAGACAACAAATATACTATATTATATGAAATGTATGTGAAATTTCGTCAGTCGTATTACAACTGTCCTGCAGACCCGTTACTTAACTTCAATAATTTCAAAAACATAGCTCCTTTGTTCATTATTGACTGTTCTAGACAAAACGATACTTTAAAGACAGGTCCTGTAGATGTTCGTCTTGAAATTGAATGTTCAACGCCAATACCAGACAACACGACTGGATATTGCTTAATTATTAACGACCGGCTTGTAGAATACAAACCTTTAAGCAACATAGTACGCAGGTTATCATGACTGCCATTGTAGATATTCAAGGATTTAAAACGGAAGCAAATGAATTTATTCTGAAAGAAATAGCTATAATATGGCATAGAAAAATTCAAGTATTTCTAATCAAGCCACCTTTCCCATTTTACAATTTGACAAAATCAGAAAGACGTCAAGTGTGTTGGATTGAACGTAATAGGAGAATATTCTGGAACGAAGGATTTATACCATATTCTAATTATCAACATTTGATTCAAAACGTATTAAGGGGTAAGCATATTTACACAAAAGGTTTAGAAAAGGTGTCATGGTTAAAACTAATTTTAGAAAATGATGATATTTCTATAAATAATTTAGAAGATATAGGATGCCCTAATTTTTTAAGTCTGTATGATCAATATAAAGAGTTAAATACTTGTATTTACCACGACACAACATGTGCTTTAAAGAATGCATTGTGCGTAAAGAAATGGTGTTTGGATAATAATTTTTTAGTATAAATAGTTGTAGTGCAGTGTGTGTTGTCTAATAGAATAGTAGAACATAACTAGTTAAGACAATTTAATGCATAATGTGCTTACGGTAATAGTTACTTCATCATGGTCTTGAATATTGGAGATCGAATGCAGGTAGTGATAGTAGAAAAGCGATTATATGGACTTCATATTGTAAAAATTTTAAACCATGATCAATATAATGCTATTTTAATACCTTATCCAACAGAAAATGGTAAAAGTTCTAAAATCAAAATAAAAATTCATGAATAATATGAGTTGGTAGTCCGTTGGAGAATGAGCCATGTACAAGATCACATTCGATTCTGATAACAGACAAATTGTTGTTATCAATCCGAGAATTTGGAACCGAGTTTAAAACGGAAAAATATAATAAACCGCACTCGTATTGATCAGGTAAGAATAATGGCGGTTGAAAGTGTGAGGTTAATTCCGATTTGTTTCCTGAGATAGTTACTGTTTTAGACATGCTTATATACTGATCGCTTTTAAACGTTGCCGCTCATTTTATACCACGCTTATTCCAAAACTTCTTTAAAAAATTTAAGCACAGATGTCCACAGTTGAAAGGGTGGTCACGCTGTATATTATCATAATTATACCGGATTTACGTACCAACATAATTTAAAAATTCCTTAGGTGGTTTAAGATTTCCATAGCTATCAAAGTATTCAATATAGTTCAAATGTTTTGCATAGGCTACCCAATGAGAACCTGAATTTTCAGAACTGTCTAAATTAATAACTCCACATTCTATGTTTAATGGACATTTAGGAAGCTCATCTCTCATATAGACGCCTCTAAAATGTGGGATACAATTTCCATACTTTAAAATGTCAAAGTTGGTTAAAGCTCGGTTGGGTAGCCGATTTTTTAGTTTTTTTTATTTGTTACAAAAATTCCCAGTCCATTTTTATGTGGTTTTAGATGAAGTCCTTTTCCGATGCAAAGCGCTTCCATTTTTTCATTGTGTCTCTTTGATTCATCGTACAGCTTTTTAACCATCTTATATTCGTTTATAGTTTTAGCAATACCTGCTGCACCACCAGCTAATGCTCCCGCTGCTGATAATCCAGCAAAAATAGGAATCAAAGGTAACAACCCTCCAGTTTTTGGTATAGGAATAATGCAGGGAAGTTTTATTTCCGAGTTATCAGCTAATTCTCTTGCCGCTGCCATAGCTAATTCAATTGCTACTTTCTTGCATTTTGGTTTAAACTTTTTCATGTGCTTTTTTGTAACGGTAATGATATTTCTAAATTTACTTTTAAGACCTTTTCCGGATGCTGTTGTTTTGAAAGAGTTTCCGGTACGAGTTTTTACGCCCATACCAGTTTTAATTTTTCCTGACATAACATTACTTACTAGACAAGCCGCCAATTTTTCACCTGTACTTGCATCTGATGCAACTGCACGTTTTTTCGCCATTTCTAATAAATTTAAATCAGCCTTATGACGATCTTTTAAATTAGACGACTTGTGATATGCAATATCGTGTTCCTTACAGTATTCGTCTAATTTATTCACTCCTTTATCTCCACGTGAAAGTCTCTTTAATAGTTTTGTACCAGGTCCACAATAATTGTATCCTGGTAAGTGTAATTCAACTGGTAAGTTATTTATGAGCCAATTAAGAAGACTACTCTCTCCAATGCACATTATAAGACTGGCCATTATTTGATAGAAACGTGATAAATATATATATATATTTTATAGTATATTGGAACTATCAATCCAACTGTTTTCATCAGATGGCAGACTTAACCATTTTACTAAAACCCTATTTGCTTTTTTTCTAAGTACTTTTTCCACTAAATATACGTCAGTATGTTTTGTTTTTTGTAGCTCTTGAGTATAGAATGCACCCAAAATAGGACGACCTCTTAAATCTTCAAGTAAGTAGGTATATGGGACAGTATCTTGTATTTTTCGTATTTTAAAAAGTTCTGTTGACCAATTGGGAGTATATCCTTTCTCAAAAGTTCCCTTATACTTACTGATACGCACATAATCATTTAGTTTGTACTTATTGATTTTAGTATTTTTTTTAACTAAACCCATATATCTGTCTAATATAAGTTTTTCATTGTTATTGTTAACCTTTGCTGGTATTTCGTTAATTGTTCGATGATATGTATGATTATATTTCCATATAACAGAACTTAGTGTGCAATCTATCCAGTTATAACTACTATTTAAATGGAATTCTTTGTACAATTTAGATTTCAATGTTCTAATAAATCGTTCAACTATAGAAGCCTTTTTTGTTGAAAACGTAGAATAATGATTGATATGATATAATGTCATAAGTTTTTGAAATTCATTATTATAAAATTCGGTTCCATTATCAGTTTGCAAGTTTTTTGGCACACGACCTTTGCTGAGTAAAATTTTAAAAGCGTTACATACTATTTCTTTATTTTTACTTTTCAAAGGATAAGCCCAAGCAAATTTAGAAAATGTATCAATAACTACAAGAATAAATCTGAAATGTTTATTCTGTTCGGAAATTGATTGCATATCAATTAAGTCTGCTTGCCACAAATCATCTATGCCTTTCATAATGACATACCTTCTAGGGAAATTTATCCTAACGTTCTTATGAATTTCATTTATAATATCGGCTTTACTCATTATTAAATAACTTTTTCCGTACTTACAATTAATATTATAATATTTAAAAGATTTATGTTCAGTATGAATGATTCTGAATTACTGGCTCAAAATCTTAAGTTTATATGAATTTATTCCTTAATTATTTTAGCTTCTTTTAATTCTTCGATGATAGATAAAATTTCATTATCATGATTAGTGTTGCCTGCATCTTTTGAAGCGAGTAATAATTTTAATCTTTCAACGAGTTCATTAGGGTCATCCCAGTATATTAAGTCAGTGTTATTATTATACATCTTAAGGTTTGGCAAGCTACTTCCACGCTTTACACTTTGGTTTTCTAAAGAAGGTTCAGTAAACAATGGTTTAATTATTTCACGGTATTTAATTCCTTTATCACCTCTTATTTGACCTCTTGGATTAAAATTTCTCTTATGTGCATTGGTACACATCAATATATCTTTATATATTAGTTTATCATCGTTTGTTATAGATGTTAAATCAGGTTTCCTATAGAGCAAAAGTGCTTTTATATATATATGGCTCACTCCAAACTGTTTTACACATATCCTTGAAGTGAGTCCATGACATATCGGAACTAACATGCTCCTCGTAGATATGTTTTAGATTTACATCATCTTGTTTAAATATTATAAGAAAATTTGCATTATCACGTAGCAGCTGCTTCGGAATTTTTGAATAAGTTTGAGATAAATAAAAGCAATCAATTTGTTTGTGTCTACCCATAGAGAAATAATTTCTTATGTTTAGTTGATTTTCGCACGCAACATCATCAAAAATAAATACAGAGTTGGTTAAAGCCTCTGATGGACTAATAACATCTTTGTCGTTACTAAATTCATAAAACTTAATCTGAGGTATTCTTCTTATTACTTCGCTTAAAAACCGATATTTTGGTTGAAAACTAGTCTTTGAATACAGATAAAGATTTCGAAACTTAAGACCATTTCTATGTATTAACAAACTGATTATCACGTTAGTTTTACCACAGTTTGATGGTCCGCATATTATACAACGAATTGTATTAGGCAATAGGATACTATGTCTATTTTTTTTAACAGCGTTATCAAGAT
Organism: Miltochrista miniata; assembly: GCA_933228765.1. NCBI lineage: Eukaryota > Metazoa > Arthropoda > Insecta > Lepidoptera > Erebidae > Miltochrista > Miltochrista miniata. Next base: position 21,047,849 of record OW121760.1, on the reverse strand, counting down.
TTATGTTATTCACTTTTAAGGAGATGGGTTGTTTGATCAACTTCATCTTGGGAAATAATAAAATTTTGTCTTGTGCGTTTATAAATATATTTTAATAAGCACTGGAGGCAGAGTGGGAATAAATAAGACTTAACTGAGAATCTTAATGAAAACATTTATTTATAATATGCTTAACAACCAATTAAATCAAAATAATGTTCATACGTTTGAGTCAATAAAATAAATAATGCTTAATAACTAAAACATAATTTTATAATGACCCCAAGGTAGTGTTTCGATCTGATTCGATAGTATATACCTTTTATCATCATTTCTATTCATCACTAATTTATTTACATGCTGTGAATATAATACATGTTTTATAGACCTAATCAAATTCATTTTACAAAATTTACTTTTGTTGTGAAATAATGCATCGTTATAATGCGATATTTTTAACCTTTTTGCAACCGGTTTTGTAATACCTTTAGCTTTTGTTATTTCGGCATTAGATGTTGCAAAGCAGTACAATTTTGCTCTTAAACCAGTAAATTCGCGGATCACATCTCCCCCCAATTCATCTTTAAACAGTCCAGGTACTTTTGCATTTAATCTCGGTATTAGATACGGGTTATTTAAATCAAAATTACTTGTATCAAAATCGGCAAATTTTCGTTTTATGTCGCTGTATACTGGTTGAATTTATAGTCGTTTTGGAACGGAAAGGTTTAGGCCCAGTTTCGATAACAGAACCGATCGGCACTGTCAATTTGAAAATCAACAATAAAAAATTACGAAAATGTCAAAATCTACATCGTTTGCCAAAATCAAAACGAGAACACCTGGTTATTCCTTTAAATTTCACGAAATACGTTTACTACGATTTTCTACTACAATTTTTCATTCAATGTCTAACGTTCCAATCAGTGAGAAGAGTCACCGCGCCGGGAAAATTCGACCAATCACAACGCATGAACGCATCGGTCCACGTGGACTCGTTGCCAAGTAACGTCGGTAGGTACTCGACTAGTTACGTCTTGTAGGTAGGTACCTAAATACGCTCGGCCGACCGCGCCGCCGACCGACGACCGCGGCGCGCAGTTCGACTATAACTCGCGCGCAGTATTGTCGTCGCGATCGACTTTTATTTGTGGTCGGAAATAAAACGATTAGTTTACACTCGAGAGTACGAATCTCGTGATGAATTACGCAGTGCGATAGTGGACGCCTTTGAAATAGTGAAAAGTGACAGAGACACATTGAATAAACTAAAAGACAGTAGCCTAAAACGTGCCCGTTTGTGTATCGAACGTTCTGGACTCCATTTTGAGCAGTTGCTAAGGTACAGGGAAGTGTAAATAAACTGTGAATAGGTAGGTCTAGGTATTTAAGTTGATTATTTTGTAAATAGCTCCAATTTTTTAAATACGCCGGAAATACTCCCTATTTGTTCGTGTTTATTTTCATTATTATTACATAAACCTTATTAATTCACCGTAAAATAGAACAATATTAAAGTATTTCCGACGGTCCTAAGCCCGCGTAAAGTATGAAGGAGAAATTGGAGTCCTTTATTATTATCTAAGTACCTATTATTATCGAAACGATGCATTCGGCCAATGAACTGATCACATGGAGACACGCGCCGCGGCGTAGTAGGTACCTATGGGTTTCGGAGTTTCATTCATTGAAAAGTTCAATGAATAATCGAAGCGCTACTAATGTTTCAACTCGAACGAGTGATAAAGATTACATAGAAGTCATTTTTTTATTATAACCTGCACAGCTGTTTTGACACTCCGAAATGGTTCCATTATTGATTCCGAGTAACCCCCTCTCGGGTCCAGAACGACTATAAATTCAACCAGTATATCTTTAGTATAAATTAAATAAAGCAAACTATCGGTATCTGTATAACATAACCTTACGTTATCTCTATACATTTCTTTTATTTTGTAGTGATGTTGATAAAGGTGTAACTTAGCATATTCTAAAACTGTAAAGCCTATGTATATCGGGCGATCTAAACCAATTTTTTCAGGTTTTAGTTGAATAGCCACAAAATTTTCTGAAAATATAGACACACTTTTAAAATTAGGTTTACAAATTAGTTTTTCAGCACCATTTTGCTTATTTGTAACATTGCATGTATCTAACCATTTTGTGGCTAGTTTAACATTTACTTGTTTACGTTTATTTTCTATAGTTTTTCCGAAAATTGAATTATTCAGTAGCTTAAAAAAGTCCTTTTCAAATGCAGTTACAGATGCTTGGCGTAGACTAGTATTTAAATCTATATATTTTTTCAAATATTCATCCTGTCTAAATTTAAGAATACGATGAATTTTTTTTAAAATGAGTCCATGATTTAAACACTCTTTTAAGTGACTATAATGAATTATATAGTGAAATTTATCATATAAATTAGCAATAAGCTTAGTTGTCTTACCTCCAGGAGGCTTAAATTTTTCCGGTGCAAAAGGTAAATCGCTATGAACATCGTGTATATTCTCAGGATATTCAAGATCTACTTCTAATATAAATCCATATAGACTGTCATCGGATGTACTAAAAATATCGAAACAATAAACTTCCTCTTCATTTAAAAATCTAAACTCTGAAAGAGGTAACTTTTTAAGCTATTAATAGACGTTCCGATTTGGTTGGATCCAACCAAATCGGGCCCGACGGAGCAACCAATCCAACATTGCTACAGACGTTCCGACGGTCGGACATCCAACCATCAGTTGCCTATGCTCTGTCGTAGTGTACGGACGTCATGCCACCCGCTCTTTCAAAGCAAGCCATAGCCGCTATAGTTGTGGCAGCTACATTAGTGCCCCAAAAGAAAAAAAGAAAGAAGAGAAAAGAATGGGCAAAATTTAATTTAAGGAATCGTGAAACATTTAGCCACATGAAATTAGTTAGTGCTCTGGACGAAGAAGATTTTCGTATATATCTCCGCATGAATCAAGAAACCTTCACCGAATTGTTGAATTTAGTGAAACCATTTATAACAAAAACTGATACAATTATGAGAAAAGCAGTTTCGGCTGAAGAGAGACTGGTTGCAACATTAAAATATTTAGCTTCGGGAAGAGAATTCCGAGAACTTAAATTCTCAACTGGTATTTCATCACAACTGCTGTCCGAAATTATACCAGAAACTTGTGAAGCTATCAGTAAAGTTCTCAAAAATTATATGATGGTAAGTACCTAATTCAATAGCGGAGATATAGTACATAGGTATATTTTATAGGTATAAATAAAAGAAATCAAAACGAGTAGATAATTAATAATAATTGTTTTATTGCTTCAAAGTAGGTAACACCTGATAATAATCAATTATAGTAGTTATTAATTTTAATAGTAGGGAGTTTAGTTTCTTATTTTCATGATAAGCTTATCACTATTTCTTATTATTGAAGATTAGAAATTCCTGTATTGTTTGTCCGTTACCCCTAAAAATACTTGGAGTATTTTCATTATTTCGAAAATTTGTTTGACGTAGAAACAGCTGTTGATCTGGGGCTGGGAAGGATGACGAATTTTCCTCGGCCGATACATCTTGTGACTGTGATATTATATGGTCGTATGCAGATGACGGTAAATAACAATGTGGTGAAAGAACTAATTCAATTGAGTGATTTGGTGACGGTGGGGTTTGAATTGGTGGATAATCTGGTGAATGAAAGTGATGTGGTGAAGGTGATGGATGACTAGGTGAAGGAATTGCGTAATGTGGTGAAGGTGATGGATGACTTGGTGAAGGAATTGAGTGATGTGGTGAAGGTGATGGATGACGTGGGGAAGAAATTGGGTGATGTGGTGAAGGTGATGGATGACTTGGTGAAGGAATTGAGTGATGTGGTGAAGGTGATGGATGACGTGGTGAAGGAATTGGGTGATGTGGTGAAGGTGATGGATGACTTTGTGAAGCAATTGAGTGATGTGGTGAAGGTGATGGATGACGTGGTGTATGAATTGAGTGATGTGGTGAAGGTGATGGATGACGCGGTGAAGGAATTGAGTGATGTGGTGAAGGTGATGGATGTCGTGGTGAAGGAATTGAGTGATGTGGTGAAGGCGATGGATGACGTGGTGAAGGAATTGAGTCATATGGTGAAGGTGATGGATGATGTGGTGAAGGTATTGAGTAATGTGGTGAAGGTGATGATAAATGAGAAGAAAATGAATGTGAGTCAATGAGATGTTGATTTAAATTAATAACAGAATTAATATTTAGGTGGTCTAGCTTTGCATAAAAAAAAATTTCACTGGTTAGCTTTTCCGCTAAACATCTCTGCAATTTACTTAATTCTTTCAGCTGTGAGCTGATAGAGCGACCAAAAGCGTCAGCTGAATTTTCCTCGCTAGAGTTGAGGGCCCTTTGTGCACTTTCAAGTAACATTTCTTGGCGTTTCAGTATGGAATTCTCTCGCAGGGTACTTGAATCCCTCTTTTTTTTTTTGCAGGTTCCTGAAACAGAAGATGCTTGGTTACAAATATCTAAAGACTTCGAACAAAAATGGCAATTTAGTCACTGTTTAGGTGCTATTGATGGCAAACACATCGTCATAGAAAAACCACCAGGATCCGGGTCTTTATACTATAACTACAAAGGCACCTTTAGTATCGTTTTACTTGGAATAGTAAATGCAAATTACGAGTTCATTTATGTAAATGTTGGCACTAATGGAAGTGTCTCTGATGGTGGAGTATTTAAGAAGACAAAGTTTTATCAAGGGTTACAATCGAACGAATTGAAAATACCGGCTCCCTCAACTTTAAACAACTCAAATACTATAGCTCCTTATTGCTTTATTGGCGATAGTGCATTTGCGCTAAGTGAAAATCTTTTGAAACCATATCCTCAAAATGGGCTAACACCTGATAAAAGAATTTTTAACTACAGGCTTTCTAGAGCTCGAAGAATAGGCCTATTGGAAGAGATTTCTGTAGAAATAAGTAGTGCCTTGTACAATGTTCCTTGTTATATTTATCTTTTCTCAGTTGTGTGTACAAAACTAATAAATAAATAAATAAATAAAATAGTAGAGAATGCCTTTGGACATTTATCGGAACGTTTTAGAGTTTTTAAGAAACCTTTTACGATCAATGTAGACAATGTGCCAAAGATTGTGATGGCCACATGTGCGCTTCACAATTTTCTGAGGAAAAAATCTCTTGAGTATATGACGAGAAATTGCGTTGATTTTGAAAACACAGAAGAATTTTTTTTCCGGCCAGGTGAATGGCGATTACAAGATAATTCTGTAGGACTTCAAAGAACCGAAAGACAGCACACAGAAAATGGAAAACGTGTTCGTCAAATATTCACCGAATATTTTAATGGTCCAGGACGCACTTCATTCCAAGACAGAATGATAAATATCTTAAATATTTAATTAAAAAATAAATTGTTACACTTACATCTTTATTTTCTTGGAGATTATCTATTGCCTCTATTGAGCAATCCAGTTTTTCATCTAAAAATGTCAAGTACTGGTAGTACCATAATGCCGGCGTATGCACATCACCAGTGCCGGCACCGGTACATTTGCTGGATTCCACCTTAAACAAAAGTAAGCGCAGTATGTATACACCGTTTTAACAAAGCCGCCCATTGTAGGTACATACATACATATAAACACGCCTTTATCCCCGACGGGATAGGCAGAGACATAGTATATGCCCATATTTCACCTTACAGCTTTATGTCCCACGTAATAGGTGGTGAGCCTATTGCCGTGTTGAAATGGACAGGCACAGGTCGCTGGGACCCGCAGTTGTAATTTTTTAAAGGCCTACAACTTGGCATACGATTATAGGTACATATCTTTATAACCTTATCACTGTAGGTAACTTAGGTAACTATATTCCATTTGCTTAGGTACCTACTTAAATAAAGGTAAACAATCCTGTGACGACTATTTATTAAAATACATAATGATAAATAAACTACGCTGACTGACTAACTAGTGGTTCGATATGAGTTTTTAGTCGAATTTTTAAATGAAATATTAAAAATGCACACCAAGATTGGCTAGGTACGTTTTTTTAAGTACTCGTACCTAAACAAATTCAGTACCTATAGGGTGTTAACTTCGTCCTTTGGTGTACAATATAGAATATCTATCTATCAAAGTAGGCGTCAGGAGGTTGTCTTATTATGTAGGTAAAAATCTATATATCTACTTTGAAAATACATAGGTATATTTGACTTGAATTTGCTTACCTTTTTTCGCTCCCTTTTATACGCTGTACGCATATTATCTAATTTTGTTTTTAGAGTTTTTATGGTAGCCGCTTTGTTATACCTCTTCAATACTTGAAGCATAATTAAATAGGCTTGATTTCGTATCTCCTTATTGCAATAATCCTTGTGAGTTAAGTCCCACAAACAAGGAAAGTCTTTATACAAATCTAATACGTTCACTACAATTTCGCGCTCTGTTATCGCACTTATCGTCGCATTCTCCGTGTCAGTCATTTTTACGACCTCCGTCGGCTGTGTCGCGAATGCAACTGAGCTACATTCGGTCGGAACGAACGCTACAGACGTACCGATTTGGTTGGACGGTTGGTTGGCTTGTCGGATGCGTCGGCCATCCGACCACGTCCGACCGATATTAATAATAATTATGTTGGGCCGACCGCCTTACACACTTTCCGATTTGGTTGTTGTCGGGTGGTTGGATCCAACCAAATCGGATCGTCTATTAATAACTTTAGTCATTGCAAAGCCATACAAATTATTACAATCAAGATAAATTAAATAGCTGGAAGGTTCTAGCTTATTAAAATTCGATAAATATTTATTATTAGCCCATGCATGACGTAGCGAACACTGTGCCAGACCACCACGTATGCCCTTTTCTAACATTTGATATATCGACAAGTCATTAATTAACTCGAGCTCAACACGCGTATAAAGTAGCATCGCATCCCAACTCAAGCTAGGTGCGGTTACATAGTATGCAGGATCTAATTTATAATACTTTAAACTCATTTTCCGAAAACTTTCAAATATATCACATAATAGTAAAACATCACATTTTACATACAAGTCAGTATACTCGCCAATAGTGTTAATATTGAATGTATTCCACACATTTTTAGCATGTATGTATTCTTTATCAGTAATATTTTCCATTTTCAGTGTGTTATAGAAATATTTTTGTTCGGGTAATTTTGTTTCCTCATACTTCTGCCAAGTATTAATATAATCATAAGGATAAACACCTTTGGTTTTGAGTAAGTGTAAATTTTTATCATTGTATTCGGTTGACAAATGAAAAAAATCTTGTTCAGTTAAACTTTTACTTAATGCGTCTAAACTTGAGCTTAAAAATTGAAACGAATCTATAAATTTTATTTGAATCAATCTGTTTCTGTGATGTATGTATTTAGTAATGGTTAAATATTTTTCTTTAGTTTTAGGTATAATTTTGACTTGACCTTTGTATTTCACTAACTCTTCTATAAACAAATGACAGTCATAGTTTGATAGATTATGAAAAATTACAGGTATAAACGGGCATATCCTAAACTTTAAATTGCAAGCAGTATGAGAGGCACCTCTATATTTCCCCGTCACATGGTCGTGGTCGCGAACCTTATCGTCAAACAATAAGTGACCACAAATATAACAAATAGTGGCATTACTATATTTAAACTGCTCTTTTTTTGTTAAGGGTATCATTGGTTTTTTAATCGATAATAATTCTTTTATTTTCTTAACATCTTTTATTAATTTAGTAATAAAAACTTCTACACAATCCGGACCTCTATATGAGACATATTTATTTTGAGATGGATCGTGTGAACAGCATATATAATATCCAAAGCATGAAGGTTGGTGTTTTCTATAATTACTAGTATTCTCTGATATTCTATCAGAGTAACTTAGTAAAAGACTTTCAAAATCTGCATATATAACATAATTGATTTTTTGTTGTCTTTCAAAATTTGTGAATGTAAGTTTACTGTTCTCTTTAGGTAAACTTATTAAAACTTTTGAACATTCATGACTTCTATATTTTGTTTCACTGGTAAAAAATTGTAAACATGATTCACATAAAAATAAATTGCCTTTATGACTTGTCACTTGCCGTCGCACTAATTGTAGCAAACTTTTAATGAGACAGTAATGACCTTGTCCTCTGCTTTCGAAATATAATAAATTAACGTGTCTAGGCTTTCTTATATTTGTTAAATATAAAAGCCCGCACACATTTTCATTATCATCTATACCATAAACATTGATACTTATATTATTGTTCGTTTCAAATAGCTTAATGTCATCATATGAAACAGGGAACGACATTCCATTAATATTAAATACAGAACTATAATGTGGGTACGAACTAGTTCTGCATACATTTCTTTTAACTGGATAAAAAGCGGCGACAATACTCCATAAAAAACAATGGTTGTCATTACTTTGTATATTAATACAACTTTTTGAATGTTTTATCTTAGTTGGTAAGTCTGTATAAGAGCCTCCTCTCATCGGACAATATTTATTTATATTGATTTCAAGGTGGCTCATTGCATGGTAAGACCATCCGGATTCTTTGTGTTCAAATTCCGACAATTTGCATTTTAATAAATCAACCACTTTTGAATAATGCTCATCGATATCTGTGCTTTTTAAAATAATTTCATTCTTGGTATGGAATGACTTCAATTGTTGCTCATTTGTTTTCAACAATACAAAGTGAGCAAATAATTCGAAGTTAATCTTTACACAAGAATGCTTCGACAAAACCATATCTATAAGTTTAACTATTCTGTTCTTATTCTCACCCAAGAATACCTCAGGTGTGAGGTATCGGACATCTTGGGAAGGTTTAACAGAATATGTTACAATTCTGGATTTGAATGCACTTGCTACCATGTAAATATTCTCAAAGTCAGTTCGTAAAAGACTGTTAGACTTATGAATATTGGTACGCAAGTGATACTTGTATTCATGTATCGGTAATTCAATCAAACATTTGTCACATTTTACAAATTCTGGATTATGTTGCCTCCGAAGAACAGGTGTGGGTTGTACTGTAAAAAAGAAAAATAATAAACGCTACAAGAATAAAATATTAAAATAAATTATAACTATGTTAATTACTAACAAAGTCTATGGGACAGTGCTTAAACTCTTTACGAGTTAAATCTAAATAAGTTTTTAGATGACTCCATGCAGGCGTGTTGTCGTCGGTGCGATTTTTAACAGATATAACCGCATGCTTCCAACGGTTGATCGGCGCCACATGCTCTACTTCGGAGTAATCATATACTCGCAATTCCACGTAATAACGGCCCTTTTTCTCAGTATCCGTCTGCTTGCTTGTTCCCTTGGCTATTCTCCGAGTATAGTAAGAGTATAAAGGCAATATTTTTTTACCCGGGGCGGTGCTCGTGGCCGCTTCTTCATCGTCGCTATCGGTGCCGAATAGATCGTAGGCTGTGGGCTTCATGCAAGGACTGATCGGATGAATGATTTTCTTGCTTTTCTTTTTCTTTTCAGCAGTTGACTTCAACTGCACATCCGCTGGTCGCTTAACAGGTAGTGACTTGCCGTCCAGTTTCTTCGTTGAAGTCTGCCTTTGCTCATGTTCATCCTCGGAAGAGGATGAAAAAATGCTAGCGGTTAGTTGCTTCGACCTGAAAACAATGAAACATAGATTTTGTAAGTTATATGAATTATTGAAAGTACAATAAGAGGAACTGAATTGACAAGTCAAATAATTTTAATCGTTACTAAATTATTGGAAAAAAATGTACAAAGGTTAAGAGTCTAATTGAGGTAAAGTTAATTCATCTACACGTCCACTGCTAGGCATGGGTATCGGCATGGGGATACTAATCTCTTGACATGTTACTGTTCGTCACTTGTTGTATACATTATTTAATAAATATTACTAGCAGAACCACAAATAACCAACTTTGTGTGGTGCTGTGTAATAGAGGCGAGCCTACCATTTACCAGACACATTTCCAAAAGCCTGACATTGCTCGTTCCGGGGTTCGAACCCGGAGCTTGCACCTGGTATTGCAGGTCGCATACACTACGCACTGCGCCACCGAGGCAGCCTAAAATATTAGTACATTTTAAGTGGAATTAAATAGGTACTTACATTTTGGTTAGTGTAGCTTGATATATTTGAAGTTATTGAGGACTCTGGACTTCTTCCTGAGATGATCTGATAGCAAACAGTGTTCTTAGCCGGTTTATATACTAGTCAAAATCACGTCATTACAAACCAAATTTGGAAAAATGCATTCTTGCAAAAATAAGCCCATCGGTAAATATGTAGACGAGCGTTTAAGTTGCAGCGTTTTCTTTTTTTATATAAAATGTTGTTTTGTAGTAACTACTAAGTATTCATATAAATAAGTACAAATTTAAATAATATTTATTATTATAATTCACGACTTGTTTTCAACAAATCATGCAGAAACATGTTTAGCATACTTACTTACGTTTGAGCTTTAAACGTAGCGTTTTTTACGCACGTCTATACGTATAGAAACGTTTTATTCAGGTTCTCATTTCAACTATCAATACATTCAATGAGATGGAACTGTTGTAAGAATTTTGAACCTTATTGAATAAAAAAAAAACTGTTTGAGTGTATATAAGGGGCCCCAAAATATTCAAATACCATTATAAAGTCACAAAGTTCGCTGTTAACAATACAATGTCGGTGAGTAAGAAATAATTTAATATTATTATATTGTTAAGTATAATTTCAATGTCCAGCTATTAAACTAGATGCTTCTTTTTACAGGACTCTGGTGAAATTTTCGTGACTGACCGTACATACTCGCCTATTCCTGCTGATGAGATTCTACATCAAAAAGCGGTCAATTATGTTGAAAGAGAGCGAGCATTTCAACCATTTCAATTCGAAGTGTCCCCGCAACACGCCAGCAGCAATAATAAAAGAAAAGCAGATGACGTCGCTGTGTATTCATACATTAAAAAGCCGTTCAAAGGCACTCAAAAGAAAATAATACGTATACAAATTTTTGACTCTGAAGACTTCACAAATTCTCAATGTGACTGTAATGCCAGTCTCTGTGCCCAGTATGTGGTAGGAAATATATTTATAGATGATATTTACAAAAGTGTAAAGGATATTATATGTAAATTGCATAAAAAATTGTGAATAAATAACATAATCAACATCTGTCGTTTTAATTCTCTACGAAATATATATTTACTGTGTTTGTCCGCGATGAACTCCTAAACTATTTAACCGAATCGGTTGAAAAGTGGTATGCAAGATAGGATACTTTTAATTTCAGGAAAAGGTTCTTGTGGGAAATGGGAACGGGGGGTTCTTTACACTCTCTTAATTGACGCAAGCGAAGTTGCGCGGGACAGTTAGTTATATTATATGTATATAATTTCTCACCTCAGTGAGGCTCATGATGGGTACAAAGAATGCGAGGAATGGTTGCGGTGTCATGTTCGATCGGTCTGCTTAGTAACATAGAGACAAGTTATGAGTATCATAATAATTGTATGTTGTTGTCCATCATCACGCACTTGTCCTCGAAAGGGTAGGCGGAAGCATACTACATGCTAACATTTCACAATTTTTAAACAAAGTTACTTATTTGAAATGCATAATGTCAATGCATTGGAGTGTAAAGGGATCACGCCTAGTGCTCCGGGTTAGAGCGACCGCGCCTGCAAGTGCTGCACCTGCTAACGAACGAACGAGTCAACGATGTACCCATCCCTACGAGTGCATGCTGATTGTATTTACTATGCGAAATAAGTGAGTGTTCACCGCGTGAGTGTTTAAGTTATATTATGCTGATAGGTACAATATTACATAAAATTATCACGATATAGTATTATTTTAAAAGGGTGTAGTGAGGCCCTACCAACAGGGTGTAGTGGAGCCCTACCAACACCTTCGGGTCCAAGTCAACTTCACGTGCAAGCTCGTACACCTGCTGAACAACGGACAAGGCTCTGACGACTGCTGTTCACAGCACGGCGATGGGCTCACCACCTGTTATCCATTGGGACCAAATTGTATACGGTGAAATGTGGGCCGGTATAGGCCTCTGCCTACCCCTTCGAGGATAAAGGTGTGAGTATATGTATGTATGTATGTATGTCATACTTACATGTTAATTTTCGATACGAAGTGCATTGATCATATTCTTCGATACAAAATGCATTGATCATATTTTAGTAGCGAGGTTCAAGACGAGTAGAAAGGAATGCATGCATCATCAAGAGGAATGCAACAACATTGCATCACACTACATAGGTACAAGTAATGTTTCCTACTTAGCAACAGATTAGTTAAGCGACACTTATTGTAATTAGACTATATATAAACAATGATTCAACTGCATGTCACCTGCTAATGTATGATTGGGGTTTATGGATACAGCACGCGAGCGAAGCGAGAGTATGTGCTGTATCTATAAACCCCAATTATACCCTACTGAGATCATTCCACAACCTAAGCGTGCGCGGTAGAAAGCCCCTATCGGATCTAACCGTGCTCGAGCGCTCCGGATGCAACATGCTTAGATATGTATTGTTTTTTTTGTTTTAATTTGAAAAAGGGTTATTGACGATAACATAACAGCAATTTTTTTATTTATACCAATATTTGTAGATCATCGGGAGCAAAGTCGCCCCAAAAGGTGTAAAATTTTTAGTTTTTTAAAAAATGCCTTTTGTTCTTATAATTCCCAGAGGGGATTTTTTTTCTGGTGACCCTTGTGACCACCCCTATCACCCCTCATCATCGGGAGCAAAGTCGCCCCAAAAGGTGTAAAATTTTTAGTTTTTTAAAAAATGCCTTTTGTTCTTATAATTCCCAGAGGGGATTTTTTTTCTGGTGACCCTTGTGACCACCCCTATCACCCCTCTTCCTAGCTACGTAACCTTTTGGGACACCCTGTATATTGGCAAATACGCAGTATCTGGTAATCGTGAAATACCTATTGTCTTAAAAATGTTTACCCACAACGCATGAAGCATTACGCCAAAAAAAGGCTTCTTCCTGTTTTGTTAAAAAACTATTCAGAGATGCAATTCCATCGAATAACCTCACATCATCGGTGTGTACTCCTTTTCCATTCAGATAATGAATTGATAAAGGAATTTGATAAAAGTCGATCATTTCGCCCTTTTTCAGCCTCAACCAATTAAAGACTTTGAAATCATCTAAAGGCATCATCCACTTGATCAAATATTCTAAGCAAGTCTTACTTATACATATTTTTCAGGTCTTGCTTGAAAACTTCTTGGTTTTCCGCAGTACACTTAGCCAACAATTCTTGCACTTTTAGTGACATGAAGTTTGCGTTCGCTCGTGCAACTAGAATTTCATGTGTGGATTCGAGTATTCTTTTAATATCTAGAACAGAATTGTTTTCTTTTTCTATGTCTTCAATTTTTGCCTGAAAGATTGACATTAATGATTGAGCGAGAAATAAATTAACTTAGCTGAGTTCATTTTCAAAAAAGTTCTTTAAAGTGATTGGTACACCAGGAGTGGACAAAAAGTACTGCTTCAACGGCTCATACATCTTCAATATTCTTTCGATCGCTGGAAAGAGACTAAGCCACCGAGTCTTGCTATGAAACTAAAGTTTCTGATAATTAACCTCTATAATATATATTCGCTGATATCCTTCAACGCCTCCGTGCGTACGGTGTATACGGAAAAATAATTAAACAGCTTCATTACTACTGATTCTATATCAATATGAAGATTATTAGTGCCGCGTTGAATACAATTGTGTAGTATGTGAGCTGGGCACCCAACTCCTACGATATCTTTTTCTAGTAAGTTTTTAAATTAGTCCAAACATTTTGTCCCGGTTGCCGATTAACTCCGCCAAAATTAACATTCTAGTAAGTTTTTACATTAGTCCAAACATTTTGTCCCGGTTGCCGATTAACTCCGCCAAAATTAACATTAGCGTTGTCTGCTGTAAATGATACACATTTTGTCAACAAGTCGTGCTTTTGCAAGCGCCGTGATTACTTTCATATGTGGAAACGCCCAAGTAGTTGACATTTTGTAATGAGACTTTCACCTGTTCAATTACCCACGGAGATATCACGCCCGTAACAATGGCCTCAGTCTTCGTTCTTGCACAAGAAATACTATTCGCAGCATTCCCAGTTGGCTGGTGCAATCCATAGATTTGAATGACTGGTTTCACTGTGTGAAAAGCTAAAGTGGCCTCAGCGGCGGATTTTTTGTCTGTCAGTCCAGAACTTTGTGAATGAAATAGTCAATTTTAGTGTTACTTGAAACCGTTAAAATATTTTTCTTATGTTTTTCTGTTAAGATATGTTTTTCAATATCGGCAGCTTCCTTGAACTTAAAAAAAATTCCTTGAAAATAATTGTTACATATTGAACAAAACACTTCGGCAGGTTCTCTACCATCTTTCATAATCGGAAATCTTTGTTTTAAAACATCTGTGAATGTACAGACGTATCGTGGTCGCTTAGTACTTGAAGACATTTTTAACTCGTATCCATCCAAAAGCTCCGATTCTCGCTCGGCCGTGCGTGGTAGCACTCAAGCAGCGTAGTCCAACCTTCGCAATGGCGCAATCCACACGGAGTGAGCGAGCGGCACTTCTACGATAGATAACCGAGCTGCGTGGCGAGGGCGAGGGCGAGGGGCGTTGCCGCTGCCACCCCGCGCCCCCGCTTTGAGTGCGATGTGCATGCAACGCGTGCGTGAGCGAGATCCGCAGTGTATAAAAAGTATAATAATACGTTTGAGAGAAAATTCTCAAACTGTATGAAATCTAAGGACTTTTCCGTGGAAATCAGGCCTTTTCTAAGGACTTTTGATTTTTCTATCTGGTAACCCTATTCGGGTTAGGCTTTTAAAGGTTAGGTTAGGTTAGATTTTCTTTTTACAGCTTTTGATTTTGTATGAGTGCTGGTGCTTGGTTGCACAGCAAGCTCTGCGTCAGAGTCAAAAGGATTCTGAAGTGACCTGAATTTTAATATTTATTTGGTTAGAATTATAGATACTTATGTAAATTGCTTGATGTACTCTGAAATAAAGACGTTTATTAGGGGAAACAGTACAGTTATTGGTCAATATCAATAGTCTAGATCCCATAGCACAAACATATTAACTTAGTTTGGGCTATGTGGTTCTGTGTAAGAAAAGAAGTTCTGTAATAACTCGAATATTCTAAAAAAAATATTTTTTAAATAAAGTATTAAATTTTGTAGGAGTTAGCTCCTATCAAATTTCGTGGTAGGGTGCAATAATAAGTCAAGCGCGTATGAATAGTAACTCAGTTAATTTGCGACTGAAAAATTTATGAGCGG
This sequence comes from Miltochrista miniata, assembly GCA_933228765.1. NCBI lineage: Eukaryota > Metazoa > Arthropoda > Insecta > Lepidoptera > Erebidae > Miltochrista > Miltochrista miniata. The sequence continues at coordinate 21,032,518 of OW121760.1, read as the reverse complement.
GCGCAGCCGCCTCTAGGTAGTCAAATATAAACGCTTTTAATTTGTCTTTTTAAAAACTTTAATAAAAAGAACTTATATTAATTAATGTAGAATGAATACAAGTTAAACGTTTGTTGGGAGCAAGACAAGTGCTCTTGGAGTAGCAGTACGAGAATGAACATAGTTGGTCTTACATGAGCTTATATACAAGATAGTGCTATGTTAGTGTGTGTCACAGACACGTATAATAGTGTGGGTGTCAAGCCACACGTTAGATGGAAAAGTACTGAGGTGTACAATTCTTTATTAGTTTGACGATACTTAAGATACCCGTAATTGATGTTATATCAATTAAGTATTTCGTACTGAGGTGTACAAGTCTTTATGAGTTTGGCGATACTTAAGATACCAGTAATTGATGTCATAACAATTAAGTATTTCGTTTCGTGAGTAACGCGTGTAAGTAATAAAAGCCTTCTAAGAAACAATGGGCTTTGTTCAATATACCATGGGTGGTCTGACGTCACTGGTTGATAGTAACAGTTCGGGGTGGAACATGGGGGTGCATAACTAGGTACACAGGTACATAAGAAGTGCATAATGGAACTACATCCTACTAATATTATAAATGTGAAAGTTTGTGAAGATGTTTGGATGTTTGGATGTTTGTTACTCAATCACGCTCTAACAGCTGAATGGATCTGTCTGAAATTTGGCACAGGGATAGAGTATAGTCTGGAATAACACATAGGCTACTTTTTAGCCCGGGAAAATGTTCCCACGGGAAGCGGGAACGGGAGCCAAATTTAACGCGGGCGAAGCCGCGCGCATCAGCTAGTTGTACAATAATCCCCGTCCCCGTCCAATATATTGTTGCCTGTAAAACACTGCTATAAGTGTCATTTGGAGTTATTTGCCTTTGATTTGTTGTAATGTTATTCTTATTACTGTAATAAAATAAGGTATTATGTACTTACTTACTTGTACATCATAAATCATGTGGGCGTACAGTAAAAAGAGAAAAAATCGCTAAAAGGTGTTATTGGGGATTCTGGAATCATTTCGTCCTCGCTTTGCTCGAACTGCATGATTCCAGACTCCCCAAATTGTTATCGACCTTTTCATGATTTAGGGATCATTTATATTAGGCCGTGCCGTGCCCGGGGCGTACTGTGTACGTGGCCCGGACGGGGCACGGATTTGAAACGTTTCATACATTTTATATGAACCAGTTTATATTACACAGTGCATGATCCGTGTCCCGTCCGGACCCGGCCGACGCTCGTCTACATCACGGTTGTTGCCCGGTCCCGCCCCGTCCCTCCACGTCGTAATACGAACACTCTTCCGTGCTGCGTATGGACAGTGAGCGACGAATGCTTAGTGATGGAGCACGCACGTTTTTTTAATTTTATTTTGTAGTAGTTACCTGAGCCATACTGCTAATCATTGTTAAGGTTCTATCGGTGTCTTGAATCTCATCTGCTGTCTTGTAAGGGCGGACTTTAGCTCATTTAGTAAAATGTCAAAGTTTTCCTTGGACATTCTAAAATATCCAAAGAATTTGTCTTCATTGTCTGGATCTTCATAGACTATTAAATTCTCCGTCAAATTGACGCTTTTCCAAATAGGATGCACGTTCCATTTCCGTTTAACCTTCTTTTTCTTAGTCATTGCTTCTGTATCCTGTTCTTCAATAGCTATCGCAATAGCAGCCAGCTCCAGTAAAGAAAACTCCATTATTATTAAATTGCAATAATTGGGAATTATTCACATCAATACGCCATATTGAAGCGACCGTGGCGGATTATGACCCGTTTAACACCCGGTGTAGTATAATCATGCAGCACGGACGGGCTCCCCTCCGGCCCCGCCCCGGCCTCGGCCCGGCCCGGTCTAATATAAATCATCCCTTATGTGATCTGATACAGTAAGCATAGCGTCTGTTACATAAAAGCACAAAAGTCATTCAAGCTGTTTTAAATGATATTAATTTCATACTTGCGTAGAATCTGACGCCGTATGCCCGTTTTCAATTTTCAAGAGCGATTCGCTTATTGTTACCTCGGGAGAATATTAGCTCTCTATTACCACTTTTACATGTTTTCATTTACCACCTTTGACTATTACGATTCTGTGGGATCTGATACAGTTAGTATTTTTTTATGATTCAGTACTTACAATCAGTATACTTGTGGGTATTCATTCACTTTAGCAAATGAAACATTCTATTCACAAAAATATTTTACTGTATAAAGTGAATTTCATTATAAATATAAAGCTTATTACCTGTACACCATTTATTTAATCATATAACATTTTTAAAGCACAAACGGAATCATGATAAATACAACTATACCAATCAAGGGGTTGTTTGTTATGTTTTTTAACCATAACACTTTTTCAGCACCTTTTGCGTAATAGTAGTTTTCGATATAAGTGTGGGATTTATGTTATTACGACGAGTTCGACAGATGTTGACCCGAGCTGAAGGCGAGGGTGGACAGTCGGAACGAGTTGAAATAACAATCCCACACGTTGTATTGAACAACTATTTATAATACAGTTGCGAAAAAATTAAGCAATTTAATCATCAATACATATAATAAAATCGTAACGGGTCGCTGTCTGTACATGGAAGATAAATAAGAAAAAATATTATAGGGGGGCTTTATGAACGCAATAGAACCCAAAACAATGATTTTTAGATTTTTTGTCTGTTTGTCTGTTTGTCTGTTTGTCTGTTTGTCTGTATGTCTGTATATCTGTTTGTCTGTACGGTTGTGCACGCTAATCTCAGTAACCGCTCAACCGATTGCAATGCGGTTTTTTTTATTGTGTTGAGGTTTGCTCCAGTTAACATTTAGCGTTTGTTTTATGTAAATCGGTTTAGAAATAAAAGAGTTATAACACTTTTAAGAATCAGATATTTTGAAAATTTTAATTGTAGGGGTTTCTTTGAATGTGAGTGAACCTAAACTGGCGTGTTGGCTTAATCATAAAAGCCTTCGGCGCGGACTGAATTGTTTAAAAATAGTCTTAATCATTAAGCTCTTTTATGATTAAGCAAACAGGGCAGTTTCAGACGCTGCTTGATGACTCTGATGAAGAAATACCTTTCCTTTCATACACATTATGTGACGTAAACGAAGTTGCGGGCTCAGCTAGTAAAATAATAAAAACACAATAAACCTGAATTGTCCAAAATGGCGGCAACCGTAAAAGAATATATACCTACCTAAGCAGAGACTATGGCAGTGCACTTCATACAGCCAACTTTTTTTAGGGCAGGCGCTTACATACAACTGTTGCATCGACTAAACTGTTTCGTCGAGTTGTGTACTTTTCGTGATTTCTACTGAACTGAACAGTTTAGTTGATGGAAGTGCGTATACAATCGATTTTATATCTTCTCCAATCGACCAGTCTTTATTCAGCAACGCTCGAGTCAAGGTGTTTACAAACCATGTCAATTAACAACAAAGTTTTAGTTTGTGCTTTGCTTTATAGAAATTTTAAGAGAGATAAAAAAAGAAGATACTGTGTACATCCTGTACTTAGTGATAGATTATCTAGTGGAATATTTCATACGTTACATTCTAAGCTGAAAGAGCACCCAGACAAGTTTTTCAAATATTATAGAATGAGTGAAGAAACGTTCAATGAAATAATTTCATTCGTGGGTCCTTTTATAAAACGCCAAGATACAAGATGGAGATGCGCCATATCAGTAGAAGGGAGACTAAGTGTTACTTTAAGGTAAGTAAAACACATTTATAATATAGTAATCAACGTTTTATTTTAATAATAATTACAGCCAGTAATTGAGTTAGTGCAGCTTAAATAAAATTTTAGATCAAGTCGAGTAGAGGACTGTGCGGAGAAGGTGTGAAATTCGATAGGTAGCTTTGCAAACTATCCGCAGAGTTTTGGGAGCTAGTAGATGGGCATTGTCGGATATATTCCGGTCTAGAAGCGTCAATATGAGGTGGGGTAGATCCAGTGTAATCAGGTTGTTGGGAGCTAGTAGATGGGCATTGCCGGATATATTCCGGTCTAGAAGCGTCAATATGAGGTGGGGTAGATCCAGTGTAATAATATCCAGGTTGTAAGAAAGTGTTTGTGGAAGGCTGTAATAAAATGTTACGTGAAGGAAGTGTTACGGAAGATTGAGTATGTTGTCTATTGGCTTTTATCCTTCGACATACTTGCAGTATTTCAATTTTGGCTTGAAATTTTTCGTCGTCTGTCATAGACTGTAACGTAGGAACTAAAGAGAGAGCAAAATGTTTGTCTTCGTCTAAATCATCTTTTAGTATGTTCAACAAAGTTTCTTCGAACTTCGGACCAGAGTTATTTATTTTTTTCCTTGTATTGTGTGTTATAGGTACATTTGAGCCCATAGTGTCAGAGGTTTCAGTCTCATTTTCGGCTTCAGCTGCAGTGGAATCTAGATTACCATCAGTGGGTCGTTCTGCTAATGAAGATTTTAGAAATAGCAACTTTTCAAAATATCGATATTTTCGACGTTTCTTTGCCGCTTGCCCGGATGTTGTTTTTTGAGCCTTCAATTCTCTTGAAAAGCAGGTTCTCAAGTTAAGCCATTTCTGCTGGACCTCTGCACCTATAAATGTATACAATATTTATTTACCTATTTAACAGATAATATCACAAAAGTTGAAGCTTATTCCTATAATAAAGGGATTAAAGTAGATTAAAACTTCCTTGGTGTGTATACCCCCTTTCCGTTACACCCTGTATATTTTTATGTAATACGTAAATTTTTTTTTTTTAGATATCTGGCAACTGGCAACAGCTTCAATACCCTCTCATTTACATATCGAATAGGAGCAACAACTGTAAGAAACATCGTAAGAGATACGTGTGATCAAATTTGGGCAACAATGCAACCAGTTTACATGCCTCAAAGGACAGAAGAAGATTGGGTTCAAATTGCAGATCAATTTTATGCTCGAACTAATTTCCCTAATGTCATTGGTGCCCTCGATGGCAAACATATTCGGTTAATTCAACCAGATAACTCTGGATCTTCATTTTTTAATTATAAAAAATACCATTCTATGGTGTTAATGGCTTGGACTGATGCCGATTACAAATTTATTTATATTGATGTTGGTGCATATGGAGGTTCTTGCGATGCAAGTGTTTTCAAAAACTCAAATATGGGAAAAAGATTAGAGGAAAATAGTTTGAATATTCCGAATGGAAAAATATTGCCCCATGACGATACTGGGAAAAATATGCCGTTTTATCTTGTGGCTGATGATGCGTTTGGGCTTTCCAATACTATTTTACGTCCTTATGCTAAGAGGGGCTTATCTTATGAAAAAAAAGTCTACAATTATAGACACACAAGAGCTCGCCGGATGGTAGAATGCACTTTTGGTATTTTAGCCAACAAATGGCGCATATTTCATAGAGGGCTCGATGTAAACCTAGATTTTGCAGAATCTATAATAAAAACATGTTGTGTACTACATAACCTCGTACGAATGAAAGATGGAATACAATTCAAAGACACGTTCTATGACGCTCCAGTAGAAAATATAATATCTCATGGTGACAACAGAGGCAGAAACCTCACCGGAGGTATAAAAGTCCGACAATACTTAACGTCTTATTTTGTTTCTCCTCAAGGCTCTGTACCTTGGCAATACGATATACACTCGAGAGCAATGAATCCGGGTCACTTAAAGAATGTTAAAAATCTCGGAAACTAAAAATGATAGGTTAATGCAATAAATTGTATTTAATAGACAATGTAATACTCCTTAAATGAAAGTAAAAAAAATATGAGTCACCATACATTTTATTAACACAAAATTACATAAAGAAAAAACTGCCGATCTCTCCTTAAAACAAAAATAGGAAACATGAAATTTTTGAACTTTATTACGATTTTCTTGAATTTTAATACTTCGTATTGCCTCCTCGTGCTTCCATTACTGCGTTTACGCGGTTTGGCATGCTGTACACCAAGTTCCTTATACGATTTTGGGGAATATTCTCCCATTCCTCTGTGAGAGCAATTTTGAGCTCACGAAGCGTGATTGGGGGAGGGTTTCGTTGTTTTACGCATCTGCCTAGCTCGTCCCAAGCATGCTCGATCGGGTTGATATCCGGGCTGCGCGCTGGCCACTCCATACGAGTAATGTTCATCTCTTGAAGGTAGTCATTCACAATCCTACCTGTATGAGGTCGGGCATTGTCATGCATAAATATAGCATCCTCACCTAAATTGACCATAAATGGACCAACGTGATCATTGAGGATTTCTTCCACATATCTTACGCTAGTTAAAGAGCCGTTTTCTATGATCACCAGCTCTGTGCGACTTTCAGAAGAAATTCCGGCCCACACAAGTACAGACCCACCACCGTAGGCTACTTTTTCTTCGATGCATGCTTGCTTGAATCTTTCCCCTGGTCTTCGATACACTCTGTGTCTTCCATCGTGCTTGTAGAGCATAAATTTTGATTCGTCGGAGAACATAACTTTTGACCAATCTTCAATACTCCAATTTACGTGGCTCTGGGCATACCTTAGTCTCGAAATACGATGCCCACGCTCCAGTTTAGGGCCGTTTGCAGGTCTAAGGGGTTTTAAGTTAGATTCAGCAAGCCGACGTCTTACTGTCCATGCACTTGGGTTACTTCCTCCGAGGCGTCGAAACTGATTGGTGAGTTCAGTTCCTGTGAGAAAGCGATTTCGAAGCATGGTGTTCACCAAGTATCGGTCTTCTCGTGCTGTGGTACACCTGGTTCTGCCCGTTCCTGGTCTGCGTAGGTTAGAACCAGTTTCTTCGTAACGTCGGAGAACTCTTTGTACTGTTGACAGCGACACACCGACAGTCCTGGCTGTATCGCGCTGACTCCGGCCGGTTTCCAGCATTGTAAGTATTCTGGTGCATTCTTCAGGCGTAAGCGACATAATTTCAGCTTGATTAATGATTATAGAGCACTATCAACATGGTTTATGTACCCACATAAATGACAGATTACAAACAAAAGCAACACCAAATGCTGTAATTTCGTAGTTCCATCTTCGAAAGTGGCCCTTTTTCAAATTTGATTTTTTTATGATATAACTTTACAATAACTAAGAAGTTTTAATACCTTCATTTAAGGAGTATTACATTGTCTATTAAATACAATTTATTGCATTAACCTAGCATTTTTAGTTTCCGAGATTTTTAGGATTCTTTAAGTGACCCGGATTCATTGCTCTCGAGTGTAGTATAAAATGTTTTTTTAAATAAATAAATAATGCAATGTACGAAACTAACCTCGTTTTCTTTTATTTTCTGGGTCTAATTCCAACCATCCAGATACGACTTCCATGCAAACTTCCTCCCATAGCTTTTTCTTCAGATTGATGTCCGAGTACTCTTTTAGACTCTTTAAGTAAAGCGCAGGCCTTTTTTCTACGCTGTTAATGAACTCCTCCGTATCGTCCGTAATAGTTCCCGCCATGCCGACAAGAGACGTGGCGCCGTTTCAAATGCTTATACGAGACTGGCAGTGTCGCGGTCAGTCGCGGATCGACTGTTTAGTCGATGGTCTGCGCACATCAATACAATGCAATACAAATTGAGCGCTTGATCGATAGTTGTCCAACTTTTAAATCAAAAGCAAATCGATATAGCTTTTTGGCTTTTTTGTCGAACAACTATCGAGTTGACTGTATGTGCGTTTTAATATATTCTTTTAAACATACGATACACAACAAAATAGTTGTTCAACTAAAAGTTGTATGTAAGCGCTAGCCCTAATTTTTATAAATTTAATTTGGCCGATACTTATATTAATTTATGTTTAAATTTTAATTAAAATTACTTTTAATCTGATATTGAAACAATTTAGTATCTTTTTTTGAAATATTTGCATGAATCACACATTATTTTGACAGTTGGGAAAGGAAACGCGCACTAGTGCGGGAAAGGTAAAGAAAAAAGCACGAGTGTGTAATAGCCCACATCCCGAACGCTAAACGTCCCTGTAATACGCCACTTTTTGAGCAACTGTATTAAAAATACATTTATGTCTTAGAATATCCTGAATCAAATTCTGATGATTTGAATAAGGTACATACAACTTCATGAAATATTACTTTTTCGTGGGTGTTGATTTCACTGAAATACAATGTTTGTTGTCTGTACGCGAATGCGTTTAGTATCGTACTGGTCTTAAATACTTAGTATGAATTTAATATTTTTACATTTAGAAGACGCCTAAACAGCTTTTTGTGCCATGTTTGATTTTTGGATCTTTATGTGGGATGTGCTGATAAAATTAATCTCTTACACATCCCCCATTAAAGGAGGGTTAAGGGTTTTATTTGTACTGCCCATATTTCTCTTTTCCAGAGCTCTCACGTTGTTGGAAGATGGAAAGCAATGCCACTAAGTTGGTGTCACGCCAGAGCATGAAGTCGAGTCTTGGCAATAACCTAAAACTCGAGTTAGTTTTAAGTCAACCCACAACTCATCCTTACCTACACTTTTTATGGCTGCTGGTATAAATTTTCTATCTATTTTAAATCTCCCTTAGCAGCCGGTGCCATGCAACAAAAATTATCCGTTATAATTGTGTGGCCCCAATTGAGCAGTGGGTTCTCGAGATCGTACACAATACGTGCTGTTGCATTTGATGGTTGAGGTGGTTTTGATGTTGAAGAATCATCATTTGGCATACCAGTGATATCATTTAAAGTCACTCCCTTCTTAACAATATTAAATTTTTGTACTGGACTGTTAGCTAAAACTTAAAAGTCTACTGTAAATGGATCATCTGATTTAATAGTGAAGTGGTGATATTGTGTTATTCCTGAAATAGTTGTGAAGAAATCGCTGAGGAAGGCGTTCCACTCATACCACTGAACATTTATTATTCCGTTCACGTAGTCGTTCGTACAGATAGCCTTATTTTTTCCCGAAACTGTCGAGTTATCCACACATTCTGCGATATCATGCAAAGTATCTACTGTAGATTTAGAAAACTTCTGTTTAAAAAGTCCAAACATTCTGTCTGGGAAAACCTTAGTGTGGCCCACCAATAGGAAGTTAAGATGCAGAGTCTTGTTTAAATCACTTGTTACCCTCCATGCACAATAATGCACAACAGCATTGTTTTTATTTTGACCCACGCAGTTATCGGCACAAATATGCTGAATATATTTTACACAAATATTGGATTCTAAAATAATGATGATGAATGAGATTAATCACACTTGTTTGATCCTCGATAGCTTATTGGTGGTATTATAAATTACAATGCAATGGACTGTAACTTTAAAAAAAATATATTGACGATAAAAAACCTTTACAAACATACTTGTTTTTTCTATCTAGTATGAGCCTAACAATGACCTATCGCGGTGAAGATTTGACATGGAGTGTCGTGCAATAGTGTCGCAACGCGGCGGGCGGAGGAGCATCGCGGGTGCGCACCGCACACCGCGCGTCTTGCTTTCCTCTCGTTAAGGACTGTGTCCATGCGTAGACAACACTGTTTGCCCCTTTTCCTATGTTGTCACAATCGTTTATCAGATGAGAGATAATGAATGCACAGAAGCATATTCGATACTAAAGACACATATTCCAGGTTTCTGCTCCAGTTATTTGGCTTGAGTTACAGCTAAACTTGCGTCTTTCCTTATATCATTGTAGAATTTTCTTTGAATATCAGCTTCTTCTAAATGATTAATTGCTTGCTTCAGTTTTTCAATCTTCGTCTCATCGGGCATGTTAATATTAAGCATGATGGCTATATTATTCTCTCGACACACTGTACAGAGATCAGAGCTTGGTTTCATGGATGATATATGCATATATATAGCAGTGACAGGACAGGGCCTGAGGACGGTGAGAGGGCGGCTCACCGTCCTTACAGAAGCAGGCCCATGACGGCAGCGTGACCTGAGGAACTCACGCACGCCCCACCCTTAGAAGCGGGATCACACCCGAAACCCCCCAAAGTCGCGGTATAGCACCCGAACCACCCCCTGGGCGAGGCCACAGTGTCGACCGTGGGTCTGTTGGGAGTCCTGGGACATCCTTCCGAGGGCTTACCCGGGGCTCCCAACCATAGGCTGTTGGGCGTTACGTGAGGTTTTTTAGTCGGTAGGAGTCCGGCATAACATCCATGAGGATTTTCCCTCACGTTAAACCAAAATAAAAAAAAAAGCAGTGACAGGACATTATTTAACAAATGATTACCAGTTTAAAACAGTTCTACTTGGATGCTGCCACTTTTCAGGTAGCCACACTGCAGCAAATATAACCGAAGAAATATGAAACATTATTGATCACTGGGACCCTTTAGGGCCATCTCGTCCACTCTATCAGAATGTCCGCTGTATCAAAATGTCTACTGTATCAAAATGTCTACTGTATGAAAATGCCCACTCCAAAATGTCCACTATAACAAAATGACCACTGTATCAAAATGTCTACTGTATCAAAATGTCCCTTTCAGTCCAGAATGTCAAATTCCCAGAATGTCAAGCGGTTTCAAAAAGTTCCCAAAAGGTCAAGTTCCCAGAATGTCAAATTCTCAGAATCCATCCAACTTGATATTCTGGGAAACTTGATATTCTAACTTGATATTTCCGCTTGACATTTTGGGAATTTGACATTCTGGACTGAAAGGAAAATGTCCTTCTACTATAACAAAATAAAACAATTTGCTTTGATGCAAGCTTTGATGCTGAAAGAATCTGCCTACAGAGCCTGGACCACGGCTCGTGCAAATTCAGATCCAAACATCTCTGAGGTGAAACGCAAATTAAATGCCGCCTCGAGGGCTAGCAAGAGAGCAATTGTCAGGGCTAAATTCGATTTCGTCGGCAGAATTGGTGAGCGGCTAGCTGGGTACCCTTCAGGGAGTCGTGAATTCTGGTCGCTTGCCAAAGCTGCCGAGGGAAACTTCTGTCAGTCAGGTTTACCACCTTTGCTTAAACCCGACGGTAGTCTGGCCCAGAGTGCCGGGGAGAAGGCCGACCTTTTGGGTTTTCTCTTTGCCGCTAACTCGACCATGAGCGACGGGGGTGCTGTACCGCCGGATGTTCCGTGGTGTGGAACTTCCATGCCGGAAGTTAAATTCACGCAGCGGGACGTCCGACGGGAGCTTCGTTCTCTGGACGTTCATAAGTCGAGTGGGCCGGACGGTATACCCGCGGTGGTACTTAAGCAGTGTGGTCCAGAGTTGTGTCCGGTACTTACACGTCTTTTCACGCTTTCATATTCTATGCGACAAGTCCCGGCGTCGTGGAAGATCGCGTATGTGCATCCTGTGCCCAAGAAGGGTGATAGGACCGACCCGGCCAATTACAGGCCTATAGCCGTCACCTCACTATTGTCTAAGGTGATGGAGCGTGTAATTAATACACAGCTCCTGAGGTACCTTGAGGAAAACGACCTGCTCAGTGACCGGCAGTACGGTTTCCGTCACGGTCGCTCGACGGGCGATCTTCTCGTGTGCCTCACACACCGATGGGCGACGGCTATCGAGAGTAAGGGCGAGGCTCTAGCAGTGAGCCTCGACATTTCTAAAGCCTTTGACCGGGTCTGGCACCGTGGTCTTCTTAATAAATTGCCCTCCTACGGACTGACCGAAAGATTATGCGGATGGGTGTCCAGCTTTTTGGCCGGTAGAAGCATCAGGGCTGTTGTCGACGGCAGCTGTTCTGACTGCATGGCCATTAACGCTGGAGTACCGCAAGGCTCAGTGTTGTCCCCTACTCTGTTTCTGCTGCATATCAATGACATGTTGTCTATTGACGGCATTCATTGTTATGCAGACGACAGTACGGAGGATACTTGTTACACAGGCCGCCCCGGTATCTCTCGGGACGCAGTGGAAGAAAGTCGTGAACAGCTTGTGTCTGAAATCGAGGCTACTCTTACTAGAGTGTCCGATTGGGGTAGACAAAATCTTGTTCAGTTCAACCCCTCCAAGACACAGGCGTGTTTCTTCACCGCTAAGAAAGCCCCAATTACTGTAGCGCCACAATTCCAGGGCACATCTCTTTCCATCTCTGAATGTATAGGGATCCTTGGTGTTGATATCTCCAGTGACGTTCAGTTCCGCAGTCATTTGGAGGACAAGGCCAAGCTAGCGTCCAAGAAGCTCGGTGTGCTCAACAGGGCGCGGCGGTACTTTACTGCGGCGCAAACACTGCTTCTCTATAAGTCGCAAGTGCGGCCACACATGGAGTACTGCTGTCACCTCTGGGCGGGGGCACCTGAATATCAGCTTCGTCCATTTGACTCGGTGCAGAGGCGAGCTGTGAGAGTTGTCAACGATCCTTTACTGACAGGTGGTGTTGAACCTCTTTGCGACAGGAGAGACTTTGCCTCCTTATGCGTGTTCTACCGCCTGTACAATGGTATCTGCTCTGAGGAATTGTTTGACATGATGCCCACGGCTACGTTCTATCATCGCACCGCTCGCCATAGACTGGGATTTCATCCTCACACCCTACGTCCGGAGCGTTCGAGCACGGTTAGATCCGATAGGGGATTTCTTCCGCGCACGCTTAGGTTGTGGAATGATCTTCCTGCCTCGGTTTTCCCAAACGCCTACAGTATGGGGTTCTTCAAAAGGGGTCTAAGAAGGTTTTTACAGGGTCGGCAGCGCGAGTGTGGCGCCTCTGGTGTTGCAAACGTTCATAGGCTGCGGTGACCACCAGTCCTCCTGGTGGGCCGTATGCTTGTCTGCCACCTTAGTGGTATAAAAAAAAAAAAAAAAATTTGCTAATTGCAACAGATTTATTATCTGTATACCTACAACAACACTGACTAATAAATGTAATTTTTTAATTACCAAGTTTAAAATATACAATTTTTCTTAAAAATAAAATGTCCTACTATAACAAAATAAAACAATTTGCTAATTGCAACAGATTTATTATCTGTATACAACAACACTGACTAATAGATGTAATTTTTTAATTAGCAAGTTTAAAATATACAATTTTTCTTAAAAATTAAATGTCCTTCTACTATAACAAAATAAAACAATTTGCTAATTGCAACAGATTTATTATCTGTATACAACAACACTGACTAATAGATGTAATTTTTAATTAGCAAGTTTAAAATATACAATTTTTCTTAAAAATTGCAATGGTGACATATCATCTGTTTGAAGTTTCCTTAAATAATACACTCGAGAGCAATGAATCCGGGTCACTTAAAGAATGTTAAAAATCTCGGAAACTAAAAATGATAGGTTAATGCAATAAATTGTATTTAATAGACAATGTAATACTCCTTAAATGAAAGTAAAAAAAATATGAGTCACCATACATTTTATTAACACAAAATTACATAAAGAAAAAACTGCCGATCTCTCCTTAAAACAAAAATAGGAAACATGAAATTTTTGAACTTTATTACGATTTTCTTGAATTTTAATACTTCGTATTGCCTCCTCGTGCTTCCATTACTGCGTTTACGCGGTTTGGCATGCTGTACACCAAGTTCCTTATACGATTTTGGGGAATATTCTCCCATTCCTCTGTGAGAGCAATTTTGAGCTCACGAAGCGTGATTGGGGGAGGGTTTCGTTGTTTTACGCATCTGCCTAGCTCGTCCCAAGCATGCTCGATCGGGTTGATATCCGGGCTGCGCGCTGGCCACTCCATACGAGTAATGTTCATCTCTTGAAGGTAGTCATTCACAATCCTACCTGTATGAGGTCGGGCATTGTCATGCATAAATATAGCATCCTCACCTAAATTGACCATAAATGGACCAACGTGATCATTGAGGATTTCTTCCACATATCTTACGCTAGTTAAAGAGCCGTTTTCTATGATCACCAGCTCTGTGCGACTTTCAGAAGAAATTCCGGCCCACACAAGTACAGACCCACCACCGTAGGCTACTTTTTCTTCGATGCATGCTTGCTTGAATCTTTCCCCTGGTCTTCGATACACTCTGTGTCTTCCATCGTGCTTGTAGAGCATAAATTTTGATTCGTCGGAGAACATAACTTTTGACCAATCTTCAATACTCCAATTTACGTGGCTCTGGGCATACCTTAGTCTCGAAATACGATGCCCACGCTCCAGTTTAGGGCCGTTTGCAGGTCTAAGGGGTTTTAAGTTAGATTCAGCAAGCCGACGTCTTACTGTCCATGCACTTGGGTTACTTCCTCCGAGGCGTCGAAACTGATTGGTGAGTTCAGTTCCTGTGAGAAAGCGATTTCGAAGCATGGTGTTCACCAAGTATCGGTCTTCTCGTGCTGTGGTACACCTGGTTCTGCCCGTTCCTGGTCTGCGTAGGTTAGAACCAGTTTCTTCGTAACGTCGGAGAACTCTTTGTACTGTTGACAGCGACACACCGACAGTCCTGGCTGTATCGCGCTGACTCCGGCCGGTTTCCAGCATTGTAAGTATTCTGGTGCATTCTTCAGGCGTAAGCGACATAATTTCAGCTTGATTAATGAATATAGAGCACTATCAACATGGTTTATGTACCCACATAAATGACAGATTACAAACAAAAGCAACACCAAATGCTGTAATTTCGTAGTTCCATCTTCGAAAGTGGCCCTTTTTCAAATTTGATTTTTTTATGATATAACTTTACAATAACTAAGAAGTTTTAATACCTTCATTTAAGGAGTATTACATTGTCTATTAAATACAATTTATTGCATTAACCTAGCATTTTTAGTTTCCGAGATTTTTAGGATTCTTTAAGTGACCCGGATTCATTGCTCTCGAGTGTATTTATATTTTTTATCAAAAGAAATGTCCTTGTTCCTTCTATTTTTTCGTAGAGGATTAAATAAAAGGTTTTTAATTTTAAAATCAAAGTGAATGGATTCCTTATGTAGGCATTTAATAAAACAAAACAAGTTTGGGGATCTCCTTATTCTCGAGTTTAATCGTCTGTGCCAACCTTCTTGTACGATGTTCATCAAACGCAGTTGACACTGTTTCAGACAGTAAAGGATACCATTGCCGATCGAAATATTTTTGGAATAGTTCCATTTCTAGTGAGTTAGGTGATATTTGCATTATAGCTAACCAGCCTTCTTGGATATAATTTATTGGGAGAAGAGGTAATAGGGAACAGAGCGTAGTAACGGTTCGCCCTTCTTTACAATTTTGTAATCCCAAATCATTGCTTTTCTTAATAATTGCTTCGTTGTAATGGTGGAAACATCCCGAAATGTGTACATTTGGAAATACATGGCGAACAGCGTTCATTTGTGCCTTTTCATAGTCGCACTGATATTTAATTTAACCATGCGAACGTTTAGTTTTTCTTTAATGATGGTTAATAAACGGGTGTAGGTTTCTTCCGTTTTATCGGGTAGTAATGCAAAAATAACCGGAAAGATGCTAATAGATATTTCTGTAGATTTAACGTCTAAATGAATTGATTTGCATTCAAAGTAATAGTTGCAGAACATTCATTTCGATTTACGCATCTCCATAAAGTAGATTTATTTTTATTTATTTTATGCAGGTTGTACCGATAACCACCACGTAGGACAGTTTTTCTGCCCTTTTGATTGACTGTAATATCGAAGCCATACATTGCAATTAATTAATAATAAAAAAGGAACTAGAACCACGAGAAAATATCCCCCTTTTGATAAAATCAATCCTTTCACATGTGATAGTTGAAATGTGTCGGTAAGACAAACTATCTCTTTAAATCACTGATCTGTAGTATTACCACACTGGATAGGTGGCTGTCAAACTAAAGTTATGCCTTCTTAATTCGCGGCATTGTGGCGCTGAAATCAGCAGCGCTGGTTCAGAGAACTAAAGTTAGTGATGTGCCAAACTTTCTTGAACTGACGCGTATCGATAGATTTAATTTGAAATGAAAACATTTTTAGTATATATATTTTAAAATTTGTTTAATATAAGAATATTACCAACCGAAAATATGAATATTCCCTTTAACTTCTCCAACTAAGCTAAATTTCTTGTGCTAGAAGTGGCCAGGATTCGAAGTCGGGTCTTCTCGATCGCAAGACAGTCAGTCTTCTTAACCACTAAGCTATCGACGCTTTAATGAATATTGCTCTTAATAAGGGTGGTTTGAGTTGGTGTCTAGTATACCTACGTAAATGAAATAATATTTACCTGCAATTTGGCATACTCGTGACGCAAAATTGTAAGAAAATATTACTTTTGTTGAAGAGATTGAGAGAGGTATTAAGGCGCATCTCCACTTGAGCAGCCTCGGGGCGAGCTGCCTCAATCTGAGCGTGCCGCGTGCTGGGGAAATTACATGCATCTCCACTTGGGCCAAATTAATCAGCAACGCCAAGCTGAGCAACGAATTTCTATAGTTTCCTACTAGCTACCGTGGGTGACGTATGCCAATTCGCTGCAGCTTTAGTAATAATGAATCCCTACAAAAAGAATAAAAGGCAGACAAAGATCATTGTGCGGTGAACGTGGATCCCATAAGTGTCTGTGGCTTGGCTTTCATATACTTCAGTTAATTTGATGCATTTATCATTGTCATATATATCATGCGCCATAGGAATAGAAAGGGAGTTATGTGTAGAAAAAAATAAAAATAAACGTGATTTTATTAATCATTTATTTATTTTACACTTTATTGTAAAACTATGGTACACTAGCGGACGATATACTATTTATTAACCGGGAAGTTCTTGTTTAATGCTTATAATAACATTTATTATAAGCATTACAATTATTATATTAGAACACAGACGATCGCTTGAATTTGGAGTCCAGTCATGGGCTCCCATGTTGCCAAGCCATGCACTTCTAATTTTTGGATCAGTTGGAAATCTGCAATAAAATAAACATACATCAATAGAGTAAAAAAACATTATGTTGTAGTAAGTATTACCCACACAAGTTAATGTCAGAAAATAAGTTAAATAAATATTACTAATAAGATTTTGTTTGGTTGATACCATTATTATATATTGAAGCGCTCGTGGCCCCGCGGACTCAGTGTTCTGTAAATAATCAATGCAGTAAGCAACTTTCACTATGGCCAGTCCTTGGATGGGTGACCATTCTGGTGACCACTTTGTCACATTTATTTGAGCGTTTCCGTTCTTCGGAAGGCACGTTAATCAGTTGGTCCCGGTTGTCAGTAAAATGGCAGTCGTTAAGCCATGTTGAAGGCTTTTTTGGGCGGCTTGAAAAATTTCAACAGCGGGCAGTCCCAACCTGCGCCTGTCCATCTCAACACGGCAATACGGCTCACCAATTGTTACGTGGGACAAATTCTAAAATGGTGAAATGTGGGCATATAGTATGCCTCTGCCTACCCCTTCGGGGATGAAGGCGTGACCATATGTAATGTAAAATGATACCATTATTAGACATATTTCTTATAAAGAAAAGTTTTCGATCACATCAGACCATGATCAAGTTTATCGATACGACAACATGGACATCACCAAACGAAATTAAAATCCTATTTTTGTGCTTAAAAATAATTTAATCTCACCTATATATTATTCTTAAACATATTTCGTAAATAAATTAGCATTTTACATGTAGGTCAGGCTGATTTAATGATAAAAATTACAAAAATTCAACTTACCTGTTAAATTTAATGTTGCTCCCTTTTTTGAAGCTAATTTTGCAAAACACACATTTCACCATGTCTATTACTTTTTTGTAACCACACAAATCCTCACTAAACTGCACAAAAGTCCTTAAATTACAAAATAATTCGTAATCAAAAACGAATCGGTTTAATAAATAAAGAGTTGATAAACGAACGTTACGTCAAGCGTTGATACAACTTATTCTATCAACCGTTTAGTAAACGTAACTGCATACAATACAATCATGGTCTGACACAAAACCAGTTAAAACCGCAACTGGATTTTCAACCGGTTTGTAGTTCTCTGTAAACGGTTTCGTTTCGTTGATTCGTAATCCGTCAACGACCCACTACTAGCATCCTCTATATCTTTATCTTTCAAGCGTCTTTCACTCATCTGAAAAAGCGTAAAAAAACGTGCTCTAAAACCGCAAACCAAAGTAACCAGAGCTATTTTACGACCAAAGAGAATAGTGCATGTAATGGGCTTTACGGGCAGAGAGAATTTGCAACCTACCATAAAAAACCTAAATTGTAAAAAATTGAGTATGCCGTGCATATAGTAGTTCCGTGGTGCTGAGCTCCTGGGAAAAAAAGTCTCACTAGTTACGCCACGGAACTATTGGGACAAAAAGTCTCACTAGTTCTAAGAAAAACGTAGCTGGTAGCCCCAGCATCGTAAACAGTTCAATAAGGGTGCTCTACGGTTTTAATTACAATAAAGAGTAATAAATGTGAAAATTATCAAGAAAACCCGATGGGAGTGAGGAGCATCCTATACATGTGGATCAAGAAAACATTTGCCATAATATACGAACCAAGTGAGTTGAAATCCTTTTGTAAATATCATAAAACTCGTTGTAATAGTTTGAACTGCACTCACACATACATAATCAGCTGATAAGCAGCTGATTTTTATTAATTTATGCATTATTGACCAACACGCACACGAACGAAACAAGAAATTGGAAATCGAAGTTTGACAGTTTGTGTCAGACAGAATGACAACTGCGTTTAGTAAGTGCTGTGATTTTTTAAGATGCATTCGAAACTTTTAATCTTTTGAAGCGCCTCATGTTAATGTGCAACAAAGAAACATTATTATTATTTTGACAAAAAGTTTAAATTATTGTTGATTTGCATATGATTTGATTTGAATGAATATATTATAAATTATACATTATTATTTATGACATGGGATTTTAATTGGTATTGTAATATAACTAGTTGCATTAAATGCATCAAAGACAATATTTATTATTTTGTGATTAATTCACTGAAAAATACAACAGCAACTGGCTATGACAATATAAGAACGGACCATGTCAGGAGTATATCCCAATACATCTCGACTCCCCTGGCCTATGTTATAAATCTGTCATTGGAGCAGGGCTGTTTCCCTGATAGATTAAAATTTTCACTAATAAAGCCATTACATAAAAAAGGAGCCAAAACTGATATCAACAATTATAGACATATAGCCTTAACTCCAGTACTGTCTAAGATATTTGAAAAGATAATATATAAGCGTTTATAATATTTTAGTTGAAGAACAGTATGGTTTTAGACAAGATAGGTCAACCACACTGGCAATTTATATGTTGGTAAAAGAGATGATGTCAAATATAAACAATAAGAAAGTAACTTGTGCATTATTTTTAGATTTAAGCTAAGCGTTTGATCTTGTAGATCACTCTCGCCTCTTTGACAAACTTGATTGTATAAGAGGCATAGCCAAAGAGTGGTTTCAGTCATACTTATGTAACAGAAAACAAGTCACGCGAATTGCAAGGCTTGATGAGTCCACAAACACTGTTACTGACTATGATTCTGATCCTCGAATTAATAATTGTGGTGTGCCTCAAGGCAGTATTTTGGGACCACAACTATTTATTATTTATGTGAATGACCTACAACAAGCAGTAAAGAATCAATGTATAATGTTTGCGTATGATACCACAATAAAAATTTGTTGCAACAAAGATCAAAATGTTAGCGAGGAGATTAGTAGTACATTGAATAATGTGATTAAGTGGTTAAATGTCAATAAACTTATAATAAATATTTCAAAAACAAATATAATTCACTTTAAAACATTCAAGAGTAAATCTATACCCATCAATGTTTCCTATGACAATAATGCTCTGGAACAGGTACACAGTACAAAGTTTCTAGGAGTAATATTGAATTAGCACTTTACATGGAAGAACCACATAGAGCTTGTTAATAATAGAGTTAATAGATTTGTATTTGCTTTGAAAAAGGTTAAAGACATTACTTCCTGACGTACTTCCGTAATGGTTTATCATGCCTATATCTGCTCGGTAATCCGATATGGTATAATTGCTTGGGGTAATTCAACTGAATTGCCAAGAATTTTATAGCCCAGAAAAAATGTATCCGTGCAATGTACAGCGTAGACTGGAGTGATTATTGTAGGCCACACAGCCTATTAACAGTTCCATGTATTTATATTTTAGAAATTGCAAAGTTTGTTAAGGGTAATCAGACGTTGTTTGAAGCCAGAGACAATGCAAATAAAAGGAAAGTCACACATCTAGATCTAACCAAAATTGGAGTTATTTCGCAAAAGCTGTGTCTACATGGCTCCCTTGATTTATAACTCTTTGCCAAAAATAATAACTCCTCTCCCGTTCAAAAAATTCTGTCTTGTACTACGACAGTGGTTAGTAGAGTAATGTTATTATTCGATTGACGAATTTCTGAAGAAAAACCCCTGCAAGTTTTATAATTCTGGTTATTAAATTATGCTTTGATATATATTGATTCTTTCTTTTTAATTAATTTTACTTTATTTTGACATGTGACTATATGAATGAAAAAAGTGTGACCTAATAATAATTGTGCAATGAGTGTATAGAATTCGTAATGTAATAAAATTAAAATTTGTTTTGTGATTGGTAATTGCAGGACATTCTATATTGAATATTTAATTTTGACATTGTATAAAAAATAAATAAAATAATGCACTATTGAGTTAGCTATCTACTCGACAGATTTGTCATTTTCGTCAACTGGTCACTTTCTGCAATTGGTCAATTTCATTAAAATCCCTAATTCGTCACTATCCCTAATTCGACAGTTGGGTTATCAGGTCAATGTATGAATCTCGTCAATTTATGCATTTTGACTAGATGTACAGTCGTTAATATCGGCATATCAGATTTTTAATTTATAAACTTACAAAAAATGGAAAATTAAACTTGGATAAATTTGTATTTTTAAATAAAAATGTACATTCATTAGTTAACACGTTTATTGTTTCTTATAGTATTAATAAGACCTAATTTTGTCAAGCAATCCCAAACTTCTTTCCTTCCTTCTTCAAATAGATCTTCTATCATGAAAGTAGAAACTATATTTGTGATGCGTTTATCCAATACAATCGACCGCTGTTGACAATGACACTGACTCAATATTTTCTAAACTAAAGTAGGTAATGGGTATAAATAACCAGTCAGTAATGTAGGTCAAAAAGTTATCATTCAAACTGCATAAAACACTATACTTCCATATGTATAAATTTCATCTATGTAAATGCTACACATTAATCTGGATGCTACATTTATCTGACCTACCCCAAATAAATAGACCGGTGGGTACAGTCCAAAAAAAACCGACCATTTTAAATTATCCATTAGTATGTGATTGTACTACAACTGACCAAATACGGAAATCAGTTGAAATTGATAAACTGACGAGATTCATACACTGACCAGATAAGCCAACTGACGGATTAAAAAAAGTGACGAATTAAGGATATTAGTGAAATTGACTAATTTCAAAAGTGACCAGTTGGCGAAAGTGACGAATTAACAAATCTGTCGAGTAGATAGCTAACTCGCACTATTAGACATGTGACATGGATAATATTATAATGTAATGTGAAAAATTAAATACCTATTATGTACCTAGCATTAAGTTTAAGTTTGCATGCTATACCTAATATATGGCTAAATGGGCCTGTGCTATGTAAAACTCAATGTCATGTTATATGTACCCCATTTATGGCAAATAAATCATTATTCTTATTCTATTGCGTCGCGGAACTACTTCCGTGGAACAACTGGGAATGAAGGCATATAGTGGCTCAGCTATAGCTTTATAAAGAAATATAATTCAATCATAAAAACTATAACTTACCTTTCGACACTCGCAGATGTTTAGATATGCAAAGATTTATAAAACAACAGAAAAACCACCAACTCAAAACTTATAACAGTTGCCCACAAAAAGTTTCAATTGACAGAAAAAACTGAGTATGTCAATATGACGTTTAGTATATGCATAAGCTGTCAATATCGTTTAAAATAAGAAATGGAATGAAATTTCGGATTTTTGCCACAGATAACATGGTGGCGAATTTATTCCATTTGCCTCAAAAAGAGCTGGACCCCGACTCGACTGGGGGGAGCAAGAGAGTTCTTTATATGCCACCGTGCTACCAGGTGTATCATTGTCTCCCTGTCTCTTTGTAGGTTCTGTAAAACAGTTCTTCAACCCAGTTGGCAACAGTTACCGACTAAAACTACGCAATGCCTTACAATACAGTCTATGGCCAGAAGTCCCGGGTAAGGCCTCTGAAGGATAGCCCAGTATTCCTGGCATCACTTAAACATGCTCTTACCCAT
Source organism: Miltochrista miniata (assembly GCA_933228765.1). Taxonomy (NCBI): domain Eukaryota; kingdom Metazoa; phylum Arthropoda; class Insecta; order Lepidoptera; family Erebidae; genus Miltochrista; species Miltochrista miniata. The sequence goes on along the minus strand of OW121760.1, from coordinate 21,010,297 downwards.
ATTTTGCAAAATAAATAACTGCTGATGATGAATTTACAGTTACTGGTAGAAGGGCGACATATAGAGAACTCTTGCACCCCAAGATTGGGGTCCGGCTCACTCTTGATTTCATAAGGATGCATTATTAGATACTATACGTGCAACACTAGGGTTGCAGAAAGACTGACCAGTGAATCGTTCGCAGCCCCACACTACCCTTAATGACGTACCGGTACCTAGGCCCTGAGGGGGTACCTGCCATTGTATTGTTGGCTAAAATAGTCATAAAACTCCAGATATTGCGACTTTAAAAGAATTTGGACACTTTTCACAGCCCAGCTACATATTCAGTTGGTTTATTTTCAAACCTTTCGAAAATGTTCATCTGGATTGCGTTTCGATGTGTGAAACTTTAGATATTCATTTTTTTCATCGAAAATTACTCCGTGACAGGCTCTTTCTGTGATATTCTTCGGTATTATGGCACGGTCTGTATTCCTTATGCCTCAGTTATAATAAAAACAATTGCAAGAGTCAGCAACACTTGCTGCAACAGGGATTACCACGGGTCGAGCGGGGAACCGATGAGGTTCCATATTTATTCACCAGTTCCTCAGCCAAAGCGTATCGAAACTGCCGATACGCTTATTTTTTTGGCCAATGTTGGAGCAGGAAATGACATAGGCGTTTAGTATGGTAATATTTAGTAATCTTTTAAAAACTTTAATGTAAGGTCAAGTGTCCAACAATGAAACACTAAAAATTTATAACCTCGTACAACTTATGGTTTTACTGATAGAAGTATATAATTTTACAGGCATGTAGTCAATATGATTGGGTATCGTATGCAATTTATAGATTTTTCAAATAAAGTGATTTGAATCGACAAAAAAATAAAAACTAAGAAATGGGATTTGTGTCATCGTGTCCATATAGGCGTACACAATGAAACAACTTATATTCAACAATGAAACATCATAAATAAACTGTGTCTATTACATATTTTGTTTGATGTAGGTAGTGGAGGTATGACAAAAACAGCGAGTTCAATCTTAAAAAGGCTTTATTCTTAGTAATGACAATACGTAGGTAATTTACGCTAAATACTACCTACAATTTAAAAATCATTTTCTGCATAATGCAAGCATATTTTCCCCAGAATGATTACGTTTTTTTCTTTGTAAAACTTTGTTACTCGCCATCTTAATAAAAACAAATTTTATTCGATAAGGTTACACAATATTAAACATTAAAAATATACATCTAGACCAATATAGACATCTTATGACATATGGTACACAATTGTCCATAAACTGTTTCATTGTTGACTACCTAGGGTTTATCTAAGTTCAAATTAATGTTCACAGAATTGAAACTTTCAAACAAGTGATATATGCCACAATAAGCTACAAAACATGTAGGATGCTAGATAATCATAAAAAATATAATATTCCTAACCATTAATTAATGAAAAAATTTTAAAGATAGCCAAAAATACTTACACCGAAAATAGTAAAAATGCTCCGCAGACGCGTCGTTTCTCACGCAGTGCCGCTTTAAACTGGGGTACGCCAGTGGTTTCTATAGTGTCCTTACGCGATATATTGCACATACTGGTAACGTCGCGTTTAAGGAGGTACGAAGACAACTTTTGGTCTTTTAGGTCTACGCCTCCCATAATCCTATTGTAGTCTGCGACTACAATTGGCTTCATTACTGACTGCCCGGCACGGTGTCCTTCTTCGATATCAGCGTTGTGGTACATAGACACTGTGGTAACCAGTTTAACGTCTTTCCACGCAGTTACGGAAATGTCACCACAGTGTTTACTTACCATCGTCCCACGTGCCGTCCTCCGATCATCAATGTCTATGAAAGACGCAGGCGTATTTCGCCGGCGTCTATTTAATGTACCTACTATGTCGCTGGCGTCGACCCCTTGCCGGTATAAAATTAAATTCAAAACGTAGCCACTTACAGCCTCGCAGAGTTCGTAACTCTTGATGCCGAATCGTGCTGCTTTGGTACGGATACATTATACCCAATTTAATCTACCTTTCCAAAGCAGCAACGATTCGTCAATCGAAAGTTCTCTGCGAGTACTGTATACAGCCTGAAATTTTTCATTTAAATATTCTACCAGCGGGGCAATTTTGGCCACTTTTCTGTCGTGACTTCGATCTGTAATCAAGTCTGTCGACGAAGTGCAGAAATTTCATAACCATCTGAAACCTATCCCGACTCATTATGGTCCGGAATCCTGGCATTCCCAGAACTCCGGTACTCCAATATTCATCTACTCGACTTAGCAAGCAGATGCCCATCAAAATTATGATGGCAGTCAATCTATAGACATCCGAAACGGACGTCTTCACCCAGCTATTAAGTCTGGAACCAGAAGAAATTCCCGTTTCGGAAGCCTGGGCAATTGTCTGCCAAGCATATTTATTCGTCTCTGCAACAATCTTTTCTACAAGAGATTGGTCCCATATTTGCCAGAAAATATCAAGTGGCGAATTGCCTTCAATTTTTGGACCAACCTCTTGTAGAAATGATTCTCGCCGTAGTCCGGCTGAAAGTCGGAGTCCTGGACACCTTCATCCTCCGGGTCCTCCAGGAATCCTAGGAGTTGCTCTTCAGTGAGCTCGTCCTCATCCTCTTCCTCACTGCCGGAGTCGACGGCCAATGCTTCGGCTAGAGAGGCATCCAGTATATCATAAACCCGCTGTAAGAGGATACAGACACCAAAAAGCAAAATTATACAACATGCATACCAAGAATTAGTATAATATGCGCAATCAATCAAACAATCTTTTGATTATTATTTTTTTAAAGACAACTCCCGCACTAAGGCCCAAACCCTGTGTCGCGGAGTACTTACGAACATGCAATTCACGGACGTTAAAGTATATCCAGACTCAGAACCAACACTAAAAATTCTTGCACGGGAATCGAACCCACGACTATTTGCATAGCAGACGCATGTTACCGCTTCACCACCGAGGCAGCCAAAGAACACAAAGAAAGTTAGTACATACCTAACCATCAAATATTAACCATATACATACATGCAAAAAATTTGGTGCAAAACAATTCGATGCATTATAGCAAAATAAATGTTATTTACCTCGTACCCAAGACACAAACAAGTATAGAAATTGCAATTTAAATTATAAATAGTTTTCAGTAGCTTACGTTTTCACACTAACATTGGAAAGGAAAATTTTAGGAGTGCACAGAGCAGCAGGGTCGCAGGCCCAAAGGGCACCTTCTGCTCTGTATACGTAATTCAGACAAAAAGTGTATTACATTGTTTTTGTAATGGACATATTGTTAGCGTAACGGGTGTCAAGGGTGTCGGACTGGACTTCCCGAGTCCCACACTACAATAATCTTCTTATATATAAAAATGAATCGCAAAATGTGTTGGTAAGCGCATAACTTCAGAACGGGTGGACCGATTTGACTAATTCTTTTTTTGTTGTGTAAGGTATTGTCAGGAGAAGGTTTTTATGGAAGAAAAAATATTGTATTCCCACGGGAACGGGAACTACGCGGGTGAAACCACGTGACGTCCTCTAGTTTGTTATAAAAGAAGGTTACCTGGATAACGGCAGCCGGAGATGCAACGGACCTTTTAGGTTAAGGGCCGTACCGTTTGACTAGTAAAACCTTGTTGCAATGAGTTCGCGAAAGAAAAGTCAGTGTGTAGGATTGTCACCACATTTAATTATGCACAAAAGTTAACCACAGGCTTCGCGGGAGTGTGTATGCACTACTTAACCTAAATATATTGCATCCCTAAGCAGGATGCATCAGCCTTATGGCAAGGGTAGTGACACATGTCTACAAACACTTTACTTACTTGCTAAGTGCATCAGATCGCGCGATCTGATCGGCTCTCGCGCCGATGCGATGAAGTTATACTATTTGATACAATAAACCAGACATCACCTCGTGACGTGGTTATTTAAAAGTATATGTTAACCTAGTTACCTAGAAATGGATCCATTTAGGTTTGCACTAATGGTACAGACTAACAGCTAAGTAAACTAGTTACACGCTAATTGTTTTGTAGGCAGACAGCTATGCAAGCTCTTTGAGGAAAAGACACGCTACGTAGAAGCTTGGTAGACGATCAGCAAAATACATTCTTGAAGACGCGGCATCCATGACATGTAAGGTCATGCGAGGAAACTGGAGTTAAATGTCGTCAGCACACAACTTCAGACGGATAGATGAGTAATGTTAGAAATTAAATAATAAATCCGGCGCAAGCACTGGTTACCGGGCCACTTGGTGCAGGTGTACGACAATCCTCTTTTAAATCGTTTTAGTCCGTTGGGCAAGATGCTGTACGTTAAACCGCTCAAACGTATTATGCTTGGCCGTCGTGATTATTCTATTTCTATCCTCTCCCAAAAGACCCGCTGCGTAAAAGAATTACTCGTCATTAGTAATCAGCACGTATATCGCATTTTGCCATTGTGACAACATCTATCTAGTTTATAAATACCTTTTTGCGAGTCTTTTTGAAATATCTAACACTGTTGTAGATAGAAGTTGTCCCTCTGCACGCGCGGTTAGGAATTTGCCACGCAACCTCCATTTTGCTTTTCAACAAAAAGGCCGTGACACCAGTTCTACGAAAATGCAATCTCATCCTCGTTCCTATCTATGGCTCGGCTTGCTACCAAAGTCTTTTGCGCACCACGGAGCAATGCACTATCTATGGGGACCGTACAGCCGACCCATCACTAAGCTGTGGTAGGCTTGGGCATAATCGTTCACTTCGTGGAACTCGTTCCTCAACTCTCGTTCCGGAGTTGGAACGAGTTCCTCTAAATCGTTCCGACTCCCAGTTCCTTTAGCTCCGCGGACTAGAGGAGCGGTCTGTTATAACTCCGGCTCCACAGTTCCTTTAGCTCCATGGATTTGTGAACGATGTGTCTATCGTTCCAGCTCCACAGTTCCTTTATCTCCGTGGATAGTGGAACGAAGTGTTTAGCAAACTTGTAGCAAGTATTATTATATTATCTTTGGTTGTACCTACTAAGAACCGATCTACTATTAATGCGACTTTATTGATAGTTTAGTACTTATTAAAATAAAGTTTTTAAACGTTCGTACGTATTTAATATTAATTATGTTTTATGATTTTAAGCACCTACGAGTTATATTTATTTAAACTTAAATCACACTCGCGCGCCGGGTTCCGTAGGCACCAATAACGGTAAAAAATCAAGTTTGTTGTATGGGAGCCCACTTAATATTTTTTCTTTTTTTAAATATTTGCTGTGATAGCGCAGTAACCGAAATACATCATGACATGTGTTAAAATTTAACTGTCTAGCTATCGCGGTTCATGAGATACAGCCTGGTGCCAGATAGACAGACGGACAGTGTAGTCTCTGTAATACGATCCCGTTTTTACTCTTTGGGTACGGAACTCTAAAAATAATACTCTTGTTTGAAAACAAAAAACTTACGTAAACAAATAGCACACTCGGAAACAAACTTCATCCCATACAGATAAAGTCGAAACTATTATAGCAAGGGATGCCTACTCACCAAGAACAGCGCGATAGACACTGTGTAGTGTCTATCAACATTTGACCAATCGGACTCACCGAGGTATACAAATAAACCGCTGTGATTGGCGCGGCACAGCCGGAGCGAACGGTGAGCGAATCGCGGGGCACGGCAGCACGGCTCCGGTAGGAACGATATGAATAGGAACGAGCGTTCGGCGTATCAACTCCGACTCGGAGTTGGAACGATGGAACGGTTTAACTCCACAAAGTGGAACTGTTTCCTTTCGTTCACTACATCGGAGCAGTTCATCGGAACGACTCACTCCGGAGTTACACAAGTCTAAGCTGTGGTAAAACTATTATTTGCTTTAGCTTTAATTTGGTTACTAACCTATTAAATTTAAATAAAATTAATTTATTTATTCTAACGTAGATCCATCACAAACTATACAAAACTATTTCCTTTTTTTTATTGCAAAACCTCACGTCGACAATGTAGCTGTCATCTGCCATGTCAATGTCAGATCAAAATTTTTGTGACTCTACCGGGGGTTCGGAAATGCTACAGACTGAGAAGAACACCCCAAGAAACTCAGTCCGGTCCCTCTTCATTCATCTTAGTATCTAATACAGTTTTTTTTTAAATGTAGAAAGGAGCAATTCGTGTCACTGCCAGGCAGCCTTGTCTTCTAGAAAGTCTTTAATGCTATAATAAGCTTTCTGGCACAATTTAAGTTTTGTTAGTTTTTTAAATTTATTAACTGACAAACCTGTTACGGCTATCGGCAATGTATTGTACATTCAGCAATGTTACAATAATGTGAATACAATTGCCCGCAAAAGAATTGCTTATTTTATTAAGCCTAAATCTAGGTAAGTACAGCCAATTTATTCTTATTTCTTAAGTTCAGGCAATCATCCATAAGGAGATCACTAATTTTAATAAATTTACTGTTATTTTTATGAGTATATAACAAGTTGTCTTATATGTACTGTGAATACACAGTAAGGATGTTGATATCCTTAAACTTGACTCCCGAAACCCCATACCATAGATAGCCCGGACAGCCCTTTTCTGCAACAAAAAGATACATTCGATGTCGGCAGCGTTACCCCATGATAGTATGCCATAGGTCATGACACTGTGCAAATAGCTAAAGTAGACAAGACGCGCTGTTCTAATGCCTGTCAGTTGTCAGATCTTTTTACGGCATAGGCTGCAGAGCTCAGTCTGCCCGAGACTTTCTCGAAGGCCCCCACTGCAAGTTGGAGTCTAACTTTATGCCTAGAAAGACAGTTTCATCGACCAATTCTCATCCTTAATCAATCATCCCTAATCTTAATACTGGTGTTAACGAGCCTAACATTTGGCAAGGTGAATCGAATACATTTTGTTTTAGTTTCATTTAACAATAAATTATTTGCGTTAAACCAGTGGACTACCCTAGAGAGGGCATTGTTTACTTCGTCAAGATCGCGTTTTCCGCGTTCAACTTTGAATATTAAAGATGTGTCATCAGCAAACAAAACTACCTCGTGATCGTCTCTTATGAGGTGAGGGAGATCATTTATGTACACTAAACATAGAAAAGGTCCCAGAATTGAACCCTGAGGCACCCCCATTGTTACAGCAGAACCATGTGACTGTTTACCATTTATAACTACTCTCTGTACACTATCTCTTAGGTAAGAACTAATTAAATCTAAGGCCGTCCCCTGGATCCCATAATGATCAAGTTTTTGAATTAAAGTCTGATGCTGGCCATTACAAGTGAAGTTTTTCATTTATGTTATGTACATTTTTTGGCGTAATCAAATAAATAAATAAAACAGTGAAACCAAAGAAAATCACGAATCTAGGTTCATTTATGGAGCCACTTATACACAATTCCAATTTTCACAATTCGTTTCCCTTACGAATATAAGATAAGATAAATAATCGTTTTTGTACATTGTACACAAAACATACATAAAACAAACACAAGTTTATGCTTATTTCGGGAGTTTATGTCCGTTTCCCTCACGAATATAAGATAAGATAAATACTCTTTATTGTACACAAATAATACATAAAACAAACACAAGTTTATATTTATTTCGGGAGTTGATGTCCGTTTCCCTCACGAATCCTACTATCCTTCTAATATTATAAATGTGAAAGTTTGTGAAGATGTTTGGATGTTTGTTACTCAATCACGCTCTAACGGCTGAATGGATCTGGCTGAAATTTGGTACAGAGATAGAGTAGAGTCTGGAATAACACATAGGCTACTTTTTATCCCGGGAAAATGTTCACACGGGAAGCGGGAACGGGAACCAAATTTCACGCGGGCTAAGCCGCGCGCATCAGCTAGTATAAGATAAGATAAATACTCTTTATTGCACATTGTACCCAAATCTATATATATAAAAATCAATCGTTGTAATTTTATAACTCAAGAACGGGCTCACCTATCCAAACCAAATATTTAGGCATTGTTCGGACTATTTAGTAGATGGTTTATGTGAAGTTTGCACAAAATCGGTCGAGTGGTTCTTCATTTATCACGCAAACGAAGTTGCGCGGGTCAGCTAGTAATACATAAAACAGACACAAGTTTATGCTTATTTCGGGAGTTTATGTCCGTTTCCCTTACGAATATAAGATATAATAAATACTCTTTATTGTACACAAAAAAATACACAAATTATTTATTTACCGGATATAATTTGATTTACTCCAGAATATGATATTCGCGCCAACGCCGACCAACGCACAGAAATACTTTGCAGTGGCTGCAGCTGACATTGCTAAAAGTGCTGCACTTGCCGCGCCACACACCTGACACAACGTCCTCTCTTATATCTTACCTGTTTTGTTGACCGCTCCCCTGAAACTTCGCCATGTTCAGGGAAGTAGTCAAGGTTTTTGTTCAATCGACTGCAGGATTGGGAAGTCGATTGGCGTTCCCGAGTGCAGACGTTAAACCATATTTTTCCGCCAGCTCTGCGGCCAGCTTGTACCTAAACTGGCAATGTGTAATTTTGGAGCGTTGGTCAGTATTGGAGGAAGTGAAAATGATGTAAGAATTTAAAATTGATAAATTAGCAACCTTCGAAATACCTGTATGTTCCATTTTATCCCCCGTTTTCTCTCTAGGTACATAGCCAATTTCTGATCTTTTAGATCGACTCCGCCCATAAATTTATTGTAGTCTGCTATAGCAACAGGTTTTTGAATAATTTGGCCTGCGCGCCTGCCTGTTGTCATATCATTATTGTGATAAGTAGACACTGGTGAAATCTTTCCATGCCACAACAGAAACATCACCACAGTGTCTGCTTACCACGGTTCCCCTTTCTACTCTAGAGTCTTTCAAATCTTTGATGTCGTGTGGAGTATCGACTCTGCGCCTATTTAGGGTACCGACAACATCAGTTTTCTTTTTTTTTTTTCAAATATTTGGTGAGGGAAACGGAGTTATACCAATTATCCATGTAAATAGTATATCCTTTATTTAAAAATCTGAAATTAACTTCAACACAGCTTTGGCACTGGCACTTGTGAAGCCATGAATGGATTTCACTGTGTTGGAGTCTTACCCGTGTATATAATTAACTTAACCTTTCGTATGTGGAAGGGGCAACGAACTTGTACCAGTCGTCTGTGGCAAGTTACACAGGCCGCTGGGAGCGCGCGACTGCTCTTCGAATTTCTCAAAATTCAAAAAAATAATACACTCATTTGTTCATGGTTTTTTTTGTTTGTTTTTCTTTAATAAAGGAAAAGCAGATAAATGTTTAGTATCGAGTGTGACCCCCTCTAGCTAAAATCACAGCTTGAATTCGTCTGGGCATGCTAGCGAGTATATCCCGGATACTTGCTTGCGGAATACGTTCCCACTCAGCAGTAATCACATTCTTCAGCTCTCTGATGGTCTGCGGAGCCGGGTGTACTGATCTCACACGCCGTTTTAGAACGTCCCAGATATGTTCTATGGCATTGAGGTCGGGACTTCGAGCTGGCCAATCCAAACGACGAATGCCGACCTCTTGCACATACGCATTAACATCGCGGGATCGGTGGGCGCGAGCATTGTCGTCCTTAAAAATCGAGTCTTGACCTAGAGCGGCCAATGCGGGTTGTGCATGAGGAATTAGAACTTCCGTTATGTATCGGTGCCCAGTCAGTGAGCCGTTTTCAATGAAGACTAACTCTGTACGTTCCATTGAATTTATTCCTGTCCAAAACATAACAGAGCCCCCACCATAAGGTGTGATTTCTTCGAAACATGCATCTGCAAAGCGCTCTCCTTGTCTTCTTAGCACTCGCCGACGTCGATCTTCACCGAACAGAGATATCCTGGCTTCATCAGAGAACAAAACCCTATTCCAATCTTCTTGAGTCCATGATTCAAAATTTCTAGCGAACCTAAGCCTGTGAACTCTGTGTTCACGGAGTAATTTGGGGCCGCGGGCCGGGCGGTGACTGCGTATATTGGCAGCGAGAAGCCTCCTCCTGACCGTCCATAGACTAATATGCACATTTCTTACTTCTTGGAGGTTGTTCTTATGATCCACATACGAAGATTTGCGATTTCTCAATGCGCGACTCACAAGAAAACGATCATCCCGTGGTTGGGCACATGGTTTTCTTCCAGAACCAGGCCTTCTCTCGACGGAACCAGTCTCCTGATATCGCTGCCAGGTCCTTTGGACCGTCGAGCGACTAACATTTAGCCTCCTAGCCACGAAACATTGGCTGCAACCCTCTTCAAGCAGCGCGATAATTTTGGTAGCTTTTACCACTTTATCTACCACTTTTGATACAGCCAAACAGCAATAAATAAAGCTTTGACAGTCAAGGATATGAAATTAATCGATAAAAATTGAATAAAAGTTGTGAAAGTCGATGTTAACTTCTGGAACTTCGCGCCAAAAATGTAGGATAAAAAGGGGTTTTCTGTAAAAATGAGCATCAAATGAAAATTTGAATTTAGAACGTACTTTTTTAAATACCACGGCATTTTTAAAACCGGCCTGTAACGTGTACAAACGATTGAAACCTTTTTGGTATTGTATCTTTTTAAAGATGAATGAAAATCAAAACCGCCCGTTTTTTTTGCAAATGAGTGTATATGAATCATAATATGAACAATGACTGTTTTAGGAAGATAAATAAGTGAATAATGTTATTCATGAACATTTATTTATAAAATCATGTTTTTTTTATAGTATAGACTTTTGTATACAGCGACCCCGTCCGAACATTACCTGTTGAATGAACGATGAACGATTTTGTCAATAAATTAGTTCACAGAATTTAGTTATTTTTATTTTTACACATTCCTAGATAATTTTCCAATCAATTGATACGTAAACTCTCTGGATTCCAACAATAAATCACTCCTAAAAACAGATTTCAAATATTGCAAATCGGCGTTAGAAACTTACTCATAGGCAGCCATTTACATGTAACTTTGAAACACGTATTTTAACGTTTTTATTGATATCTCAACAATTTTTATTATATAAATAGGTCAGTAATATATCACTTATCACATAAAATGCAAAAATGTAGCATTATCTTTGATAAATAACAGTTTATAACAAAAATATTGCAAATTGACCAAAGAACGTAACGTATTTACCTAACCTAATTTCCTTCGTTATTTTTTATATTTCTGATTGTCTATGCATTACTAGAATAACTGGAGCTGTTAGATCATAATATTTTCGCTCAGATAAATATTACTTTTGTATTACTTTCATAGATAAAATTACAGAAAAAACCTTTAGAAAAACACTAAATTATCTTCAATATATTTAGATCTTTTTTGTATGTGTGTGTAAAATACTAACAGTGCTCATCTGTTTAGTGACGGATCCGGCCCAAGATGGCTACTCGTAGTAGTATCTATCTGTGTAGTCCCGTATCCGTCCCAGTCATGTAAGCGCCAGTCTGTGTTGTCCCGTATCCGGACACCGATACAGGATGATATTTTTTTGGTGAAACCAAAGAAAAGAGAAAGAGAGAGGAAGAACAGACAGTGACGAGAGCAGGGCTTGTTAACGTTTGTTAACATGTGTTGTTTTTTGCGAAGCAACTCTATGCTTGGCAAATAAAAAGAAATATTACTTAGAATGTTTTTTTATTACATCTAGGATATCTTGCCAGAAGCCCTCCAAGTTTTCTTCTGGAATGTTATTTATCATATACCGAAATGCAACTGCCTTCAAATTATAAGGACAGCCACACATAGGCAATCCTATGGGATGCCCTCCTATTACGACTTCTTTTGCCTTATCTGTAACAATGTCTTCTTTTGCCTTATCTGTAACAATGTTTTCGATGTAAACACACAAACAATCAAATCTTTACTTTTTAGGGCTCCGTAGCTGAATGGTAAAAAACAGAACCCTTATAGATTTGTCATGTCTGTCTGTCTGTCTGTCTGTCCGTCCGTATGTCACGGCCACTTTGCTCCGAAACTATAAGGCCTATGCTGTTGAAACTTGGTAAGTAGATGTATTCTGTATTCTGTAAACCGCATTAGAATTTCACACAAAAATAGAAAAAAAGAAATAAATCTTGGGGGTCCCCATACTTAAAACTGAAACTCAATTTTTTTTTCATCAAACCCATACGTTTAGGATCTATAGATAGGTCTTCAAAATGCTATTGACGTTTCTAACATCATTTTATTCTAAACTGAATAGATTGCATAAAAAAGCAAAAAAAAAAGTAGGTAAGTACCTACTTACTTGTGGCTGTAGTATTGTCACTCTTGCCATCCTTGACTGGTACTCTTTTTTTTTTGGGGTTCAAAATGGATTGAGAATAATGATCATTCTCGTCATTATCTGCCTATAAAAAATATAAAGTTATTAGACACTGTTTTATGATAATATAGCAGACCCGCGCAACTTCGTTTGCGTCACATATGAGAGAGTAAATCCCCCGTTCCCGTCGCATTTACTCTGACTGACCAAATAACGCATAAAAAAAAGCGAAGTATTAAACGGGCTATCCTATGTCCGTCTCCTGGCTCTAAGCTACCTCTCCACCAATTTTCAGCCAAATCGGTACGGTACAGCCGTTCTTGAGTTATAAATAGTGTAACTAACACGACTTTCTTTTACACACTTATATTATTACCTACGACACGAATCAAGAAATATGACACGAGTCACGAATAATATAGCCACTAGCTGACTAGACTAGCCACTGACTTAAAATATCTCGTAAGAAAACGAAATAAAGAGATGAAAGAAAAATATAGTTATAGGATGCATTTGGTAACGCTTTCAAGTCCAGGATAAAAGTAACGATACTTTTTACCGAAAAATCATCAGTAGCGTTAAGTCAAAGTACCGGTAAAAGACCACCCAAATATCGTTACCACCCAAATATCGTTACCACGTATATCGTTACCATTCCATTTAACGTTACCTTCCTACGACTAAGGTAACGATACCAACATTTTAACGATATTCAAAGCCCTGGACGAGTTAGAAGTGCCCGATCTTTCGATCTTTGGCGCACACAATAGAAGTGACTTTTATATCGAAGATCAAGATCCACTTCGAATTGTTTTTGTTTTTTTTATATTTAGCTCGCCTAATTGACGCCGCCCGTCTGATGGAAAGTCATGGCTACATCTAGCGATTGAGGGTCACTCTCACGGTCTACATGACTTCTGAGAGTGATCCTCAAGTTGGCGGCCCTATGATATGCCCCTTCACGCTCCGCTTGAAGAACCCAGGTTTGTAAGAGGAGGGAAACACATCACATGGGCAGATCATGTTGAGACACTGAAGTTAGTAAAAAAAGAAAATATATACTTGTAAGAAATTTATTAACTATATCAAAAATTATTTCTACATATTAGGTACATTATATTAGGTACCCGTATAATGGAGACATTGTTCATCAAAATATTTATACTTACTTACATCTATCCATACAACAAAAAAACTGTAGAAAGAATAGAACCGACCCATGTCTTCCTGTAGGTGTTGTTAAAAGCCACTACAAACATCTATAGATTTGTACGTTTCTACGGCGATGGGCTCACCCCCGGTCACGTGTGCAAATCTGTATGTTATGAATGGTGAAATTTGGATGGAAGGATCAAGAAACTCAATATATATATATATATATATATTAGGTGCTAACATATGAAATTGGCGTTTTGTATAGGAGGAACAAAAAGTCGAATATTTTTAAATATAATACATTTAATTAATCAAAGTATGAACCATTGTTTTCTATGCATTTTTGCCATCTCATAGGTAGTTCATTGATCCCTTTACTAAAAAAACCAGTCGGACGGGAATCAATAAAATCTGTGAATGCGATTTGGACTGCCCCATCAGAGTTGAATTTTTTCCCTTGCAAGAAGTTGTCCAAATTTCGAAAAAAATGGTAATCTGTTGGAGCAAGATCCGGGGAGTACGGAGGATGTTTTAGACATTCCAATTGAAGCTCTTCTAATTTGGTAGCCGTCTGTTGTGCAGTGTGTGGTCTAGCGTTGTCGTGAAGCAGCAGTGGCGTGGAGCGATTGACCAGCCTAGGTTGTTTAGCCGCTAGCTTTTCCATCATGGTTTGCAATTGCTGACAATAGACATCAGCCGTAATAGTCTGGCCAGATTTGAGAAAACTGTAATGAACAATACCGGCACTAGTCCACCAAACGCTTACAAGTAACTTTTTTGGGGTTAATTTTCGCTTGGGGCAGGATTTGGCTGGCTGGCCAGGATCCAACCATTGCGCTGAGCGCTTTCGATTATCGTAAAGAATCCATTTTTCGTCACAGGTAATGATTCGGTTTAAAATACCTTCATTATTGTGCCGGTTCAGTAATGTAACGCAGCAGTCGACGCGCTTTTGCCGGTTTGCTTCAGTCAATTCATGAGGTACCCACCTTTCAAGCTTTTTAATCTTCCCAATTTGCTTCAAGTGAATTAAAACAGTTTTATCACTAACACCGCAGCCTGCAGCTAACTCGGACGTGGTTTGCGATGGATCCGCTTCCACAATAGCCTTCAATACTTCATTATCAACTTGAGTCTCAGGCCGTCCACGGGGCTTGTTCTGCAGGTCGACATTTCCTGAACGAAAACGTTGGAACCAAAAACGAACTGTGTTTTCTTTTGCAACATGACCGCCATACACATCATTCACCCTTCTAGTCGTTTCCGCAGCACTAGTGCCACGGCGGAACATGTACTCGTAAATAATGCGATATTTTAAGTTTTCCATTTTGTAAAATGAGTGGCGCAAACAGAAAAAAACAGAAGAAAAAACAAATGAATGACGGTCATCGAAGGATAAATACATGAGTAAATAGCTGGGAAAATTTGAATTTGGAATTCCTTACCAAAGAGGAGAAAATCGTAATTAAAGTGGCCAGTACGAAAAACGCCAATTTGATGTGTAAGCACCTAATATATATAATATATAATATAATATATAATAAAATAATATTATAAATGTGAAAGTTTGTGAAGATGTTTGGATGTTTAGATGTTTGGATGTTTGTTACTCAATCACGCTCTAACGGCTGAATGGATATGGCTGAAATTTCGTACCGGGGTAGAGTATAGTCCGGAATAACACATATTTTTATCCCAGGAAAATGTTCCCATGGGAAGCGGGAACGGAAACCAAATTTCACGCGGGTGAAGCCGCGCGCATCAGCTAGTATTATAAATGTGAAAGTTTGTAAAGATGTTTGGATGTTTGTTACTCAATCACTCTCTAACGGCTGAATGGATTTGGCTGAAATTTGGTACAAGGATAGAGTATAGTCCGGAATAACACATAGGCTACTTTTTAGCCCGGGAAAATGTTCCCACGGGAACGGGAACCAAATGTCACGCGGGCGGAGCCGCGCGCATCAGCTAGTTTACAATAATAAGTAAAATAGCATTAATAATAATAACATCCTTTGGGAATCCAGCAGAGCATTTCCAGGAGCATTTATGGACAATTTTTAATTTCGTTTGGTAGCCTGTTGTAAAAGCGTATACAGTTACCCAGGAAAGAATGACTGATTTTATGCAGTCTACTATAGAACCAATTTATGGACAATTTTTAATTTCGTTTGGTAGCCTGTTGTAAAAGCGTATACAGTTACCCAGGAAAGAATTTCTGGTTTTATGCAGTCTACTATACAACCAATTTATGGACAATTTTTAATTTCGTTTGGTAGCCTGTTGTAAAAGCGTATACAGTTACCCAGGAAAGAATTACTGATTTTATGCAGTCTACTATACAACCAATTTATGGATAATTTTTAATTTCGTTTGGTAGCCTGTTGTAAAAGCGTATACAGTTACCTAGGAAAGAATCACCGACCTTATGCAATGTACCATGATAGCCAGTAAGGTTATTTTTATGTCTAGTATTGACATTATGTACATCATTGAATTTAGTGAGAGTGCCCGTCCAGGCCAAATGGTACATTAAAGTTAAAAAAAAAGAAAAGTGAGGTAAAAACAAACTAAATATGCTCTAAGGTGTTAAAAGTAAGGTGTCAAAAACTAAACATGCTCTAAGCTGTGATAATCGCGCCAACATGAGTCAACACAAAGAAATACTTGGCACTGGCTACACATAATATTGGTTTTTTTTGAATTTTTTTGTGCAGCGCATCTGACACAACGTCCCCGCTTGAAGCAATCCTGCTTAGCAGTTCGCTCGCTGGTAACCTCACAATGGATAGGGAAGTGTTCTATTGATTTATCCAGCCGCGAACATGTGGGATTCCACATGTTCTAGCGGAGACGTTGGTGCCGAATCGCGCGCACAGTTCCTCAGCCAGCTTATACCGAAACTGCCGATGTGTCATTTTCTTCGATTGACCCATGTTGGCACAATATATAATATATGAATTTAAGAGGGTTTATCAGCCAGCGCGGACAAAATTGAAAAAGTATCAAGTGGCGTTGAGCACACTCAAAGTATTCGAAGATTACGATAATACCTGACTGGGAACGCGGGAAATAAAGTGATACCTCCTCCCCCTGGAAGGCCTCGGCCGGTACTAATTTCTCGCGGCCCGTGCATCGAGTTTGAGGACTCTTTTTATTACGTTATTATAGATATGTTTGAAGAGGTTTCTAGAATATTACTGATGTCTTCAATTGGTGATATCATGATCAGTCTGTAAATGTAAAAAGATCACCATTTTGTAAACTAGAAGTGTACCAAAAATCGTGATGAAGTTCATCAAAGTACGACGTTTTTTGGAAACTTTATTTGTCATGTTTTGGCGATAAGAAATATATTTCGGTATAATTTTCTTTGGCGGATTTAAAGAAGACAATACGAAGATACTTACAGCAGCTTTAATTTCTGTGTACATCAATTAATTTTATACCACCCGATTGGCAAAGATGCCTTGTTTCGTGAATTTCTTCAAACGAGGTGTGTAAACACTGTTTTTAATAAAAACCTAGTTATGCCACGTTTATTTTGATTAGAACAATTTTTAGACAAGGAAATATATTACTCTTACACATTAATCATACTTACTAAACATTGATAGTTTCTTCAGAAACAAACGTTTCAAACGCGTGAAATCATGTATTTGGGTGTTAACCCTCTTAAAATTGATATGTTTAAAAGGCGTCTGAAAACTTTAATATACCATTTGGTCCCCCTTTTTCTCTAAGAGGTACATTGAGAGCTTCTGATCCTTCAAGTCAACGCCGCCCATAAATTTATTGTATGTATGGACGGACGTTGGCTTGGGGCAATCGGCGCCTGCTCTTCTGCCTGGAACTAAAGTATCATTGTGATAAGTCGACACTGTGGTGACTAATTTTACGTCTTTCCACGCTACGACGGAGACATCACCACATTGTCGACTTACCACAGATCCTCTCGGCATACGCTTATCGTTTAGCATTTTTATAGCTTCTGGGCAATCTACACGACGTCTATTTAGGGTACCGACAACGTCGGTCTTGTTCCGTTTTAAAAATCTGGTTAGCCTTATCGAATTATAAAAATTGTCCATAAATAGGCTGTACCCTTTTCCCAAATAGTTCTTGAAAAGGTCTAAAACTATTTTCGCCGTTGATGATGTAAATCCAGAAACGGGGCGAGAAGAGGTCGTGCCTTTGCCGGTGTAAATTATGCTTTTGAGTACATATCCGCTTACTGACTCGCAAAGTTCGTAGCTTTTTATGCCGAACCGTGCTGCCTTGGAACGGATACACTGAACCCAGCTCAAGCGTCCCTTCCAAAGCAGCAACGATTCGTCAATGCTGACTTCTTTGCGAGGCGAGTAAGCGGATTGAAATTTTTGGTTTAAATAATCCACAATGGGTGTTATTTTGGCTATCTTCCTCTCATCGCCCCGTTCCTGGATCGTGCCATTATCTACAAAATGTAGAAATCGCATGAGGAGTAGGAACCGATCGTAAGACATGAGGCTCCGGAACCCAGGCATACCTAGGATTCCGGTGCTCCAGTACTCGTCGATACGGCCCCTTAAACAGATGCTCATGAAAATCATGATGCCTAACAGTCTATAAATTTCCTCCACCGACGTATTCACCCACTGGTGCAACCTGGAGTTTCTGGAAATGCCCTGCTGGTTGGGTCCATAGGCTGGCGCGATTTTTTCCCACGCATAGCGATTTGTTTCATCGACTATTGTTTTTAGAAGATGTTCGTCCCATAATTGAATAAACAAGCCCAAAGGGCTTGTTCCTTCAATTTTGGGACCAACATCTTCATGAAAGTCTTCCGGAAGACCCGAAAACGATTCGAAGTCCTCGGACCATTCAAATTGGTCAGCAAGGCCGTCCTCCTCGTTGTCATCCTCCAGGATCTCCCGCAATTCCTCAATAGTCAGTTCTTCGGCGGCGTCAGCTTCGCTACCGGCATCAGCTTCGCTGCCGGAATCGACTGCCAAAGCCTCGGCAAGCGAAGGCTCCAAAATTCCGTCTATGCCCTTGAAAACATGCAAACCTTCACCAAATGCACCACCATGCCACACAGTTTTCATAAATAATCTTAAAAATGGCTCATGTTCGGTTAGTTATACATTCAAGTTGCGATGCCATGCCAATTTAAAATTCATACAAAACCACCAAAACAAACATTCAATATAAATAAAGCATCGAAGTTGCAGAACAAGTTGCAGTGAGCGGGGCATGCATACACAATTTCTCCCTGTGTTACAAGTATTATGTTCAATTCCCATGCCATTGGTATTGGTTAGTATTAGGAAAAAAAAATTACGTACCTCTTCTCCTTCATCTTCGTCGAAGAGACGGCGTCGGCTCAATGGCCGCGAGTCTATGTATTCGATCCCGTCGCCAACTTTTATATTATCCGGACAAAATGCCTATAAATAATCATATAAATTAAGCTTGCTGCACTTTTACTGCGTAAAGTAACAAATCTCATAAAAACCAACTGCATTTCGTACCCGAACCCTCCCCGAATTTGTCCTCTCGAACAAAAAATTTATATCGTTCGTTCGAATGATGCTCCCTTGCGGTGTCCGCATCACCTCCATTCCAATTAGTAACGGAACAGCTTCTTCGCTTGGATTCATCTAAAACAGTAAACGATAAATGTTGAAGAACCCGTACGCCAAGTTCGTGGTGGTGCTATGAACCGTTGAGGAGTTCCTTACTAAGAAGACAATCCTGGCTGCAGCGGCAGATCCACATACTAAGAGTGTATAGTTATCAAAACGGAACCCGTACGCCAAGTTTCGTGGTGGTGCTATGAACCGTTGAGGAGTTCCTTACTAAGAAGACAATCCTGGCTGCAGCGGCAGATCCACATACTAAGGGTGTATAGTTATCAAAACGGAACCCGTACGCAAAGTTTCGTGGTGGTGCTATGAACCGTTGAGGAGTTCCTTACTAAGAAGACAATCCTGGCTGCAGCGGCAGATCCACATACTAAGGGTGTATAGTTATCAAAACGGAACCCGTACTCTAAGTTTCGTGGTAGTGCTATGAACCGTTGAGGAGTTCCTTACTAAGAAGACAATCCTGGCTGCAGCGGCTGATCCTCAAACTAGAGGGTATAGTTATCAAAACGGAACCTGTACGCCAAGTTTCGTGGTGGTGCTATGAACCGTTGAGGAGTTCCTTACTATGAAGACAATCCTGGCTGCAGCGGCAGATCCACATACTAAGGGTGTATAGTTATGAAAACGGAACCCGTACGCCAAGTTTCGTGGTGGTGCTATGAACCGTTGAGGAGTTCCTTACTAAGAAGACAATCCTGGCTGCAGCGGCAGATCCACACACTAAGGGTGTATAGTTATCAAAACGGAACCCGTACGCCAAGTTTCGTGGTGGTGCTATGAACCGTTGAGGAGTTCCTTACTAAGAAGACAATCCTGGCTGCAGCGGCAGATCCACATACTAAGGGTGTATAGTTATCAAAACGGAACCCGTACGCAAAGTTTCGTGGTGGTGCTATGAACCGTTGAGGAGTTCCTTACTAAGAAGACAATCCTGGCTGCAGCGGCAGATCCACATACTAAGGGTGAATAGTTATCAAAACGGAACCCATACGCCAAGTTTCGTGGTGGTGCTATGAACCGTTGAGGAGTTCCTTACTAAGAAGACAATCCTGGCTGCAGCGGCTGATCCTCAAACTAAGGGGGTATAGTTATCAAAACGGAACCCGTACGCCAAGTTTCGTGGTGGTGCTATGAACCGTTGAGGAGTTCCTTACTAAGAAGACAATCCTGGCTGTAGCGGCAGATCCACATACTAAGGGTGTATAGTTATCAAACGGAACCCGTACGCCAAGTTTCGTGGTGGTGCTATGAACCGTTGAGGAGTTCCTTACTAAGAAGACAATCCTGGCTGCAGCGGCAGATCCACATACTAAGGGTGTATAGTTATCAAAACGGAACCCGTACGCCAAGTATCGTGGTGGTGCTATGAACCGTTGAGGAGTTCCTTACTAAGAAGACAATCCTGGCTGCAGCGGCAGATCCACATACTAAGGGTGTATAGTTATCAAAACGGAACCCGTACGCAAAGTTTCGTGGTGGTGCTATGAACCGTTGAGGAGTTCCTTACTAAGAAGACAATCCTGGCTGCAGCGGCAGATCCACATACTAAGGGTGTATAGTTATCAAAACGGAACCCATACGCCAAGTTTCGTGGTGGTGCTATGAACCGTTGAGGAGTTCCTTACTAAGAAGACAATCCTGGCTGCAGCGGCTGATCCTCAAACTAAGGGGGTATGTACACCTAGCCCTTTTATGTACACCTACACCCGCTGCGTCACCATCCATATCAGGGGGTAGTATGACGCGGAAAAGTAACGGTCAAGCACAAAAGCGCCCGCACGACGATGAAAGCAGCCTAGATGACAATGAAGGATTCCAAACAGTCTCCTACAAACGTAAACGACCACGTATGACATCACAAGAAATTTTAAGACCTGAATTGGTGTCACAAAGGCCTGTAGTTAGAAATAGAAGAGGAACCAAACTTAGCGAAAAACTCATGGCTGCAGAACACATGGTCAGTATTTACGTATCCCGCTTTCGAGAGGACTGCAGTGAAGCTGATATAGAGGAATATATTAAGGAAAACGGCCAAAAAGTGCATGGCATTGAGATTTTAAAACCGAAGGTACCCACTAGTTTTAAATCCTTTAAAGTAACGGTTGAAAAGAAAAGTCTTGAGATAATTTTAAAAGAAGATTTTTGGCCAAATGGTATTGTATTTAGAACGTTTAAATCTCACAAAAATAATGGATCACAATAGTACTGAGACCAACATTAAAATGGTGACGTTTAATTGCAAGAACATTAAACGTTCACTGGCACATATACAAAAGTTATGTACGAAGTATGATATTATAGCCTTGCAGGAAACATGGCTGATACCAGATGATATAGATTTTCATAGTGGAATTGATTCGAATTTTTTATACTACGGAAAATCCGCAGTTGACACCAGTCAGGGACCACTTCGTGGAAGGCCGTATGGCGGTTTGACTATTATGTGGAGAAGAAGTATATTTCCAAATGTTACTCCTATACGGTGTGACTCCAGTCGAGTCATGGCTGTACGTGTCCAGCTTGCAGATAGAAGCGCGGTCGTCATGTCTGTCTATATGCCGACAGAATGTAATGATAATCTACCTGAATTCACGGAGTGTTTAGGCGTAATAAACTCAATAATACAAGACTGTGACGAAGAGTGTGTGTATGTTTTGGGCGATTACAATGCGGACTTTAGACGTTTATTTGGACGGAACTTACTAAGGTATTGTGAGGAAAATAATATGATTTGTGCGGACTTTCAGTATCTGGGTGAGTCTTTTGACAATTATACGTTTCTAAGTGACGTGTTTGGCACTACCAGTTGGCTGGACCACTGTGTCGTGACAGGCTCTGGTTGGGATACCATTCGTAAAGTGTACATATTGAACGATTGTCAGTGGTCAGACCACTTTCCAGTAGTTATAGAATGTAATTGGAGTATAATTAGAAAGAAAGTATTGGTTCATAATCATGCGGTAAATAATATTTCTCTCAATAATAGATCTGAGTCACAACTGTTGAGGTATTCGGAGTTGAGCGAAGAATATCTACATTATGTACATTCTGACTTTTTTATTTGTAACTGTGTTGGACTAGAGTGTAGGGACCCGATATGTTACAGGGCAATAGATAATTACTATCATGCAATAGTGCAAGCTTTGACAAAAGCAGCTGTTAGTTCATATAAAGTAAAAAAGTATAGAACGTATAAACACACAGCGGGCTGGAATGAACACGTTAAAACATTGCATTCTAGTGCGCGTGAAGCGTTTCGTGTTTGGTCCCTGCACGGTAGGCCAAAGGAAGGTATTTTATACGAAAATATGTGTAAGTGTAGAAAAGCCTTCAAAAATAAATTAAAGTGGTGTCAACATCGCCAAGAGCAACTAAAAATGGATGTAATTGCGAGGCAAAGAGCCTCTGGCGATTTTCAGGGCTTTTGGAAGTCAACTAATAGTTTGAAGCATAAGCAAAGTCGGGCAGTTACTGTAAACAACATTTACAATCCCAAGCGAATCGCGGAGGCATTTGCATTGCAATTTAAAAACGTTCCGTCGTCGGCGGCGCCGGCGGGGGGTACAACTGCTCACGCGCACATTCACAGTGCAGGCCGTCGTGTGTCGGGGATGCCTGTGCAACCTAGTAGCGGCGCCGTTACGTCTGCGGCCTTCACTGTAACAGCTGATTTGGTGCGAGAATGCATTGTAAAAATGAAACGAGGCAAGTCGCCGGGACACGACGGCTTGGCATTAGAACACATTATTAGAGCGGGCCCCCAGTTGGTTGAAAAATTGACAATATTGTTTAATAAATGTTTATTACATGGATATCTTCCTCACAATTTTATGAAAACTGTAGTAGTACCATTAGTTAAAAATAAGAAAGGTGATATATCAGATATATCGAATTACAGGCCAATATCGTTAGCTACTGTTCTGTCAAAAATATTTGAGAGAGTAATTCAGCCTACTTTAATGAAAAATGTAAAAATACACAGCACACAGTTTGGATTCCGTAGCAGGCTGTCTACTGATAGTGCTATTTTCTCTCTAAAGAGAACTGTAAAATATTATCTGGACCGCAAAACCAATGTATAAGCATGCTTCCTAGATTTAAGTCGCGCCTTCGACTGTATAATTTATGATAAATTGTGGGAGAAAATGACTAGTGTG
Source organism: Miltochrista miniata (assembly GCA_933228765.1). Taxonomy (NCBI): domain Eukaryota; kingdom Metazoa; phylum Arthropoda; class Insecta; order Lepidoptera; family Erebidae; genus Miltochrista; species Miltochrista miniata. Next base: position 20,987,080 of record OW121760.1, on the reverse strand, counting down.
GGAATACCTTACGACTTAGTTAGGATTATGAAATGTTGGTATGAGGGGCAGTCCAACGCCGTTAGGTGGGGAGACACCGTATCAGATGAATACTCACTTGGTGCTGGGGTCAGACAAGGCGGGTTGACATCTCCGTTTCTCTTTAATTTGTACGTAAACGAATTGTTGGAGGAGCTGAGCAGTGCCAACGTAGGCTGTTCCATTAATAATGTATGTATAAATAACCTTAGTTACGCTGACGACATGGTGCTGCTCAGCCCCTCTGTCAAGGGGTTGCAAAAGTTACTTAAGATATGTGAGAATTACGCACACAGGTACGGGCTAGTATATAACGTGAAAAAAACAGAGGTTATGATTTTTAAACATGACAATAGACCAGTGCTTAGTCCTGACATATCTTTGTGTGGCTCTGTACTTGGGGTAGTAAAGAAATTTAAATATCTGGGACACATATTGACGGAAAAGCTTAAGGACGATGATGACATGGACAGGCAACGTAGGGCTATAGCTGCGAAAAGCAATATGCTGGCGAGACGCTTTGTAAAATGCTCTAGGCAGGCGCGGGTCACTCTGTTCAACGCCTACTGCCGGTCAATGTACACATGCCAACTGTGGTACGACTACACCCAGCGTGCTTACAACACCTTGCGGGTACAATATAACAACGCGTTTAGATGTATGCTGGGGTTACCATGGCGATGTAGTGCATCAGGTATGTTCGCGGTGAACAGAGTGGACGACTTCTATGCTGTGATGAGGAAAGCAAGAGCCTCCTTTATGGAACGATTACATGAATCTGACAATGAAATATTGAGGGCTATATACGAAGCTAACCAGTTCTTTGTATATAGCTGTCAATATTTCAGCTAAGAACGAACGTTTAAATGTAAACAATAATTGACATGTATTTATTTTAATAGTTACTTATTACAATAATGACATTTATTTTAATTATTTAAATTTTATTTTATTTTCATAATGTAATTTCAAATTAATAGTATGCTTATCTAATTTTAATGTTATTTGAATTTTATTATTTTAATTTTAATTTATTTAATTTGAGTGCGTGAAAAATTGTATGGGATTATTGCCTGAAATAAAGATATTTTATTTTATTATTTATTTATAGGTATCAAAACGGAACCCGTACGCCAAGTTTCGTGGTGGTGCTATGAACCGTTGAGGAGTTTCTTACTAAGAAGACAATCCTGGCTGTAGCGGCAGATCCACATACTAAGGGTGTATAGTTATCAAACGGAACCCGTACGCCAAGTTTCGTGGTGGTGCTATGAACCGTTGAGGAGTTCCTTACTAAGAAGACAATACTGGCTGCAGCCGCAGGTGATATTTGTCGTAATAAAAATATTGCAAGGATACGAACAGTATGTAGTTCTATACAAAAAGATGTCATTTCTCTCGAAAAATAACTCGTATGTTACATACGAACCTACTAAAGAAACGGATATTTTTTTTATATACGTTTATTGTGGATACACAATAAACGTATATAATGAAAAAATTATTTAGATCCATACTGTATAAATCAATCGAAAGTCAACGACATTTTTTGAAATTTCGTGTGATTACATGAAAAACATGGCCGACGTGTTGTGCATGTGTGCGTGGTCATTTGAGACTTGTTGTGTAAAATAGCGATTTTTGTCAATCAAAACTTATTATATAGTAATAAAATCAAATTCACATGAAACTTCAATAGTTTTACAATTGTAAATAATAAACTTATTATACAGGGTTACAGGAAAAGTCGTGCTAGATCCGTTAAGGGCGTGGAGTACCCATTATTTCTGACTAATTTCACTATGAAACACCCTACCCTAAACTTAACCCTGTTCGAGATATTCGACTTTTAATATTTTTATTGAAAATTGCCGATTTTTAGGTTACAAAATTTTTTATTTTTATTTTGGGCGCCTTATTTATTATTTTTGTTGCATTTTGACATGTGTAATAAGATGCTCCAAAACGTCAATCATTGAAATAGTGCATAAATTAATTGAACATGTCGTAGAAGACAAGTGAAAGTTAAGAAAATAAAAAAAATAGTAACAAGTTTATTTTTCTCTAAGGGATATGTAAAAAAAATATTACGGCAGTCGTTCGGCAGATGTTTTTTAAAATATCTACATTTCATCAGCTATCTAACGACGTATAGCAATGTAGGGTTGTATTTAAATTCATTGAAAAAAACTTAGTTTCAAAAGCGACAGTGGAGAAGAAAATTAATACTTAGCCCTAAAAAGTAAAATAAAACAATAGGAAAAGATGAAATGTCATTTATTAAACAAGGTTTTTACACAACTTTTTCATACTCTACAGTTCATGTTCAACATGGCCGCCTCGGTTATGAATACATTTTCGCATCCTTCTACGGAGACCAGTCTTTACTACTCCAGTGGTCAATGTTGTCCTCATTTGAATGGCTGCGTCCACAATCCTTTCTCTTAATTCTTCCACAGACGAAACTGGATTTGGCGGTTTTAGTGTCACGCGTGTGTTTTTTAGTCGGTAGGAGTCCGACATAGCATCCATGTAGGATTTTTCACACGCTTAAAAAAAAAAAAGGGTTTGTATTACAATTCGTAGAAAAAAAAGTAGTTGGGACGCTTCAGGTAGCAGTTCTAATGGTCCCGCACCTATTGTCCTTCAAGTTAAGACGCACCGTGCGAGCGAGACAAGTGACAATTTATGCAAGTGTGAATGAAAGAACATAGTGACCGGTTGTGGTTGGGAATACAACACGTGATATTGTTTTGGTTGTTAGTCTGCTTTTGTGCTTCGTACATAGTAGATGTGATATCGTTTTGCTCTTTTTCTCGACTTGGCTGTGATTCTGGACCATTTCTTCTTATTTGTGACTACTGTGCTTGTTAACCGGACTCTGATTTGTACTTGTGATACGGAAGTGTTGAAGATGACGTCCTATGCACCTGAGGAATATGCGGATATGCTTATTTGTTACGGATACTGTGATTGTGTGTCTGCGCAAGCTCGCAACGAATACATAATTCGCTACCCCGGTCGTCGAGTGCCAGATGTGGCCGTTTTTGACAGAGTTTATCGAAGACTTCGAGAAACTGGCTCTACTTCGAGACGAAGTACGGATTTGGGAAGACCACGAATTAATAGCGACGAAGAACAGGACAATGAGATAGTGCAACGCTTTCGAGCGGATCCAACTACTTCCACTAATATTGTTGCCCGTGATCTGGGACTTTTGCAATGGAGAGTGTGGTTTACAGTGCATACTGCTGGCCTATACCCGTACCATAACACTCCGGTACACGTTGTTGAAGAGGGAGACCCGGCGAGGAGGATAGATTTCTGCACATTTATGCTAAATGCTGACATAGAAGACCCAAATTTTTTAAAAAACATCTTGTGGACAGATGAATCCAAATTTGATAAAGATGGAATAACAAATTATCACAACGCACATTACTGGGCCCCAAAAGCACTGAAGAATCCCAATAAGAAAAGAGTGACGGGGTCCCAGCGTCGATTCAGCGTGAATGTGTGGATGGGCATTATCTCCAATTATTTAATTGGACCTTACTTTCTCCCGGACACTTTAAATGGGGAAACATACGAAAACTTTTTAAGAAGAGACTTAAATGATCTGCTGGATGATCTGCCACTAAACTTAATCAGGGACATGTGGTTCCAGCATGATGGCTGCCCTGCCCATTTCAGAAGAAGTGTCCGAGACTGGCTGGACACAACTTACCCAAATAAATGGATAGGACGAGGTGGGCCGTTGCCATGGCCAGCAAGAAGTCCGGACTTAACCCCCATGGATTTTCATGTGTGGGGGGTTATGAAAAGTCTTGTGTACAGCGAGCCAAATCCAGTTTCGTCTGTGGAAGAATTAAGAGAAAGGATTGTGGACGCAGCCATTCAAATGAGGACAACATTGACCACTGGAGTAGTAAAGACTGGTCTCCGTAAAAGGATGCGAAAATGTATTCATAACCATGTTGAACACGAACTGTAGAGTATGAAAAAGTTGTGTAAAAACCTTGTTTAATAAATGACATTTCATCTTTTCCTATTGTTTTATTTTACTTTTTAGGGCTAAGTATTAATTTTCTTCTCCACTGTCGCTTTTGAAACTAAGTTTTTTTCAATGAATTTAAATACAACCCTACATTGCTATACGTCGTTAGATAGCTGATGAAATGTAGATATTTTAAAAAACATCTGCCGAACGACTGCCGTAATATTTTTTTTACATATCCCTTAGAGAAAAATAAATTTGTTACTACTTTTTTTATTTTCTTAACTTTCACTTGTCTTCTACGACATGTTCAATTAATTTATGCACTATTTCAATGATTGACGTTATGGAGCATCTTATTACACATGTCAAAATGCAACAAAAATAATAAATAAGGCGCCCAAAATAAAAATAAAAAATTTTGTAACCTAAAAATCGGCAATTTTCAATAAAAATATTAAAAGTCGAATATCTCGAACAGCGTTAAGTTTAGGGTAGGGTGTTTCATAGTGAAATTAGTCAGAAATAATAGCGGCCTTTACACACACACTCTATCGTGCGTGAAACAGCAATCATGCGCGAAAGAGCGCGCGTATAAAGGATGTGGAAGGGAAAGGGAAAGACCTCGCACCGCGCTTGTCAGTCGTGCGCGCAATCGCGTTTCCTCAGGTTGCCTATACACATAAAATTAATTCGCGCACGATTAAGATGGTGGACATACGTACATGGAATAAAGAACTAATCTTAGGGTTAATTACATTGTACAAGTCTTTTCCTTGCCTTTGTAAAGAAAAAGGTTTTCCCGACGCCAATCGTGATTTTGTGGTTAAGAAATTACAAAGTTTAAGGGGCTCGTTCCGAAAGGAACATAAGAAAGTTATAGACAGCCAGCGAACATGATAACTTGCGCCACGCGATATCCTCTATCCATTTTTCACCGCAACACCCACGTTCTTCAGTAAAACTGTGTGAATTGCACACACTTCAACACGCGCCAGTTTTGCGCGCTCTATCCCGCGCGATTAGCCTTTACACGGCCGCTCATTCCGCTGAGGAATACAAACGCGAGCAAACGCGCGCGAAAGAACGTGTAGCGTAAATAAACTGTACAAAGACAGTCGCGCGCGAATGAGCGTTCAGGCTATCCCGCGCGCAATCCTGTACGCTCCTGAGAACGCGCGATAGAGTGTGTGTGTAAAGGCCGCTAATGGGTACTCCACGCCCTTAACGGATCTAGCACGACTTTTCCTGTAACCCTGTATATGAATAAACGTATTACAAGCATAAAACACTAAATCATTTAGCCGTTGAACTAAGAACGTTCTGCAGTCGTCTCGAAAAATTCATAAATAACGTGTTTTCGAAATTTTTAGGATAACTATAATATAGGAAAGGGTAGAGAGTATTATGGACGATTATAAAAATAACATTTATTTTTTAATTTTATATGTTAATACAAAACAAATATTTATTTGTTAATTAATTGCATTTCAATGAAATAACAATATTTTTCTCACTATCTTTCAGTAGAACACGTACGCGCACTCGCTAACCGTCACAATGAAAATTTTGAAGTGAAATGTTTGACTGATATATATATTTTTTTTAACAATTGCACTACTAAATGGTAAAATTGATGATCATAGATACAATATCAAGCAATAAAAGAACTTATTTTCAAGAGTATATGCGTTTTATTTGCGTAAATTTAGAGCCGGTATTCTTGGGACGGATACGGGACAACGCAGATGGTGGGGTATGGACGGATACGGCACAAAACGGTTGAGAGGTTAAGTACGTAGCCGGTTACCGCCTCGCAAAGTTCATTTGATTTAATTCCGAACCGCGCTGCTTTAGTTCGGATACTTTGAACACAACTAAGACGTCCTTTCCACAGCAGCAGCGATTCGTCAATAGATAGTTCTTGACGAGGCGTGTAAACAGCTACGAACTTCTCGTTCAAATATTGAATAAGAGGTTGAATCTGTATCAGAAAAACTTTGACTGGCCGGTTAGTGGATGGGTGACCATTTTCACAGACCACTTTGTGACATTTATCTGGTATGGTAGGAACCTATTACCGCCAAAACAATATCATATAGGTTATTCTAGGGTATATACATTTATTATTCCGTTCAGTAGTTTATCGTAAAAATTTATTTATTTTTATTTTTATTTTATTTTTTATTTATTTATTTATTTAGAAAACCAACAGCGATACAGTCTTATATAGCACAAAGTTTGTTTTACATTTTCAAGTATGTAGTAATAGGTTTCCCTGCATAACATGATAAATCGATACAATGCAAACTAATTAAATAACAATTTTCTTTCACCAAAATATGACCCAATTAAATACTTATTGTTGTTACCTTAATGTAGCAATACATAAAGCCGCATTCAATGCAATATCCACAGTATAGAATACAACATACAAAAAAAAATCTATCTATATTTACGTTTGTGTCATTATTACTTTTAAAATTTCATTCCTAAAAACCTTCTTACCACCGTTAAATATGTCAACGTCACAGAAATCTCTATTATATAATCGAGAGACACGAGTTAAGACACAATTACTAGCAAAATTTGTTGAATGTCTCGGTACATGTAACATTGAAGTGTGACGAGTGCGACGCCTGGGAGCACTGAATTTTATCTGCGACAACAACTCTGAACAATCTAGTCGACCATTCAGTATATCGTAAAGTAGGCACATATCGAGAACTTTGCTCCTTTCCTCCAGCGTTAGAGCGAGGCCCCATTAGTGCGTTGCGCTGCGTTGCGTCGCGTCATCGCAACGGAACAACGCATTGTATGCCACACCTGTGTTGCGTTGACGCTGCGCCAACGCAACGCAAGAGGGTATGCACGCCGACGCAGCTGCGTCTCAGTTCAGCCTTTGCAATGGATAGATACAAACGTGTTCTTTTGTTGCTTTTATTACGGCACTGCCGAAATAAACGTAGAAATCATAGAAGATTCTGGATATCTCCTTTGATAGCATTAAGAAATAGTGATGGTCAGTTTTTTATGCAGGAATATAGGGAGTTGTTATTAGATGAAAATACATTTTTTAATTTCTTTAGAATGAGTGTGGCCAGCTTTAATAATTTGGTTGAAACCTTAAAACCACATATAAAAAAGCAATATACCAAATTCAGGATCCCTTTAGAACCAATTGAAATGATTGGTATTACATTGAGGTAAGTAATTCAAATATCATAATACTCGTAATGTTAATCAGTTATTAATTTATTATCTTTAAAAACAGTTTAATTTAAGTATTACTATTAGGCAACAAAGCAAAGTTATAATCTTCTTCTTGACTAACATCAGTAAAATTATTAATCGTAGTGTTGGTTGAGTAGGTAGCTTCGAATTCATCTGTTCGATACGATGATGGCGATGGTGACTGGGCATGTTGTCCAGTTTGATATCCGCGTGACTGCAATGGTGTTGCTTGATACTGTTGTCCAGTTTGATATCCGCGTGACTGCCATGTTGTTGATTGAGTCTGTTCCCCGAACCGAATTTCGGTAATGATATTTATAACTTTGCTTTGGAATGTCAAAGTTTGTAATTCCGTAAAGCTGTCCAAAGAAGGCAAAATTCCTTTGAAAAATGATAAGTGGCGGTTTTCTTTCTCTTGCAACGCTTTTAATGCTTGCGCCTCGAAATCATCAATTGCTTGGTTTGATCTCTTACGGCTTGCAGGCACGTAGTGAGAAGGACCGGGGGGTAACGAGGACATTTCTTTTGTAGGAAATGGAGAAGATGATGCTGAGTTTTCATTTCGTTCCGTTTCTTCAGACACCATTTCAAGGCTACTATCAGTTTTATTTTGGGCAACTTTCATCAAAAACAGCAACTGATTGTAATAATGATATTTTTTCAATTGTTTTGCCCCTGATCCAGACGAACTGTTTTCTTTTATTTTTTTTACGTATCGAAAAAAGTTGTCCTTCACGCTTCTCCATTTTTTCACAACCTCGTTACCTGCAAAGAAAGAAAAAAATGTGTAAGTACCTAACTTGTCTACACTGACCAATCTAAATGGGCCACCCTGTTTATTTTTTTGTGTTTCTATTTCAGGTACTTAGGCAGCGGAAATTCGATAAACGACTTGCATTTCAAATTTAAACGTGGAAGAGCAACAATTTCTAGAACTATTTCGTCAGTTTGTCAAGCTATATGGAAATATGTTCGACCACAGTACATAGAAGAGATCACAGTAGAAAAACTACAAAATATTGCATTAGATTTTGATCTCAAAGCTAACTTTCCTCATTGCTTCGGGGCAATTGATGGGAAACATATACGTTTAATAAAACCAGACAAAAGTGGCTCTCTGTTTTATAATTATAAAAATTATTTTTCAATTGTTTTGCTGGCGGTTGTTGACTCAAATTATAAGTTTGTTTTTGTCGACGTGGGTGCATATGGTAAGGAAAGTGATTCTACTATTTTTAGAAATTCGACACTGTACAAGATTTTAATGAGAAATGAATTACCATTGCCTGATCCTCAACCACTTGGAAATGATCATAATAACGAGCCACCAATCCCTTATGTACTCGTCGGTGATGAAGCTTTTGGTTTAAGTAAGCATGTTATGCGCCCATACGGCGGATCCAATCTCAATGTGAAACAAAGAGTTTATAATTATCGCCTTAGCAGAGCACGTAGATACGTGGAATGTGCATTTGGGATCATGGCAAATAAATGGCGCATTTTACATAGGCCAATTGATACGTCATATGATTTAACTATTAATATTGCGAAAGCATGTTGTGTTTTACACAATTTTGTTATACAACACGATGGGTTAAAACAACAAGACAATATGGCAATAAGTAGGTTCTCACAATTGAGACCCCATAGCAATGAAGAATCATTAGCCGAAAATTTTATCAGAGATCAATTTGCTAATTACTTTGAGTCCAGAAGGGGCTTTACCATGGCAGTTGAAAAAGATATAAATTAACTTATGTATTGAATTTACAAATAATATAATAAATAACAACTCACCAATTTTGTTCTTCTTTTGGTCCTCAAACTCCTCGTAATCTTGAAATATTTTTTTACAAACAGCTACCCATTCATTCGCTTTACGAAATTTATCACTGTAATGTTCGTGTGATTTATCCCATATAATGGGTCTTTCTTGGACCAAGGATATGAGAAAATCTATATCAATATCCTGCTCACTCATGGTAAAATAAAAAATGTCGTTACGCTCGTCTAGCTTCCTCCTCTAGCAGTGCATCACTGTCCGTCGTCGCAGCGGAGCTCCGACAACGCAGCGCATCACCCTCCCTCCCGCTTCGTCTCTTGTCCGTCGATCCGTTGAAACGTCGCGCGCGACGACGCAACGGTCTAATGGGGCATGTCATAAAAAATGTATGGAAAACGACGCAGCGACGACGCTGCGACGACGCAACGCAGCGCAACGCACTAATGGGGCCTCGCTCTTAGCAGACCATGAACTCGACAGCTACTCTCGTAGGTCATTTGAGGTACACGGCGCCGATAGTTAAGGTGGTTAACAAATTTTCTTTGAACTCTTTCTATTTCCGTTTTATATATGATGTGCCATATGAGGGACCATACGGAACAAGCATATTCCAAAACGCTACGTATATATGCAAAGTATACTGATTTTATTGCATCAGTGTTTTTAAATAATTTACACGATCTAAGAACGAAACCTAAACTCTTATAAGCTTAGGTTGTGGAATTAACTTCCTGCCTCGGTTTTCCCAAACGCCTACAGTATGGGGTTCTTCAAAAGGGGTCTAAGAAGGTTTTTACAGAGTCGGCAGCGCGAGTGTGGCGCCTCTGGTGTTGCAAACGTTCATAGGCTGCGGTGACCACCAGTCCTTCTGGTGGGCCGTATGCTTGTCTGCCACCTTAGTGGTATAAAAAAAAAAAAAAAAAAGCTGTGGTGCTTACATAATCTACGTGCTCTGAAAATGTCACTTTTTCATCAAATTTAACGCCTAGGTCACGGATTACTTTAACCTTACTAATAGTCACACCATAAAAGGCATATGAATAGTTTACTGTATTATACTTGCATGTATAAGTGACACATTCGCATTTTTTAATATTAACAGTAATCTTATTTTTTCTAAAATAATCATCTAAAGAATTCAAATCCCCTTGAAGAGCCACGCAATCATCTAATGATTTTATTTTGTAATATAATTTTTTATCATCAGCGTACATAAGATGCTCGGCGTTTGTCAGAGAGTCAGATATATCATAAAGGTCTGCATTATACAAAAGGGGCCCTAAATGGGAACCTTGAGGTACCCCACTAGGGACAGTAATAAAGTTTGAACGGTATCCCCCAACCACAACAGTTTGAGCTCTTTTAGAAATGTATGACTGTATCCATCGGAGTAGGTCGCCACGTATGCCTAACGCATATAATTTAGTGAGCAAGATGACATGATCCACACGATCAAAGGCCTTTTCAAAATCCGTGTAGATCACATCTACCTGCCCACCGTTGTCCATGTTTTCAAGTAGAAAATTTGAAAATACTGCCAAATTGGACAAAGTGGACCGTTTTCTCAAGAAGCCGTGTTGCTTGCTAGAAATGCCTCTTACAATAAGAGGATATAAAGCGTCGTAAACGAGTTTCTCAAATACTTTACCTATTGTGTTAAGTATGGATATGCCCCGGTAATTTTCTATTCTAGCTCGGGAACCTTTTTTGTGAATAGGCACAGTTAGTGCCTTCTTCCACTCGGTCGGGAATGTGCCAGTCCTTAGAGAGAAATTAAAAATAATGCTAATAGGCGACGACAGCGATTCAGAGCACTGTTTCCAGAATTCCATCACAACCTGGACCCTTATTAACGTTTAAGCCCTTTAGCGATTTTTCCACAGTGCTGGAAGAAAACTGTAGTTTAGAAATTAAATCACAGTTATCATCCTTATCCTCATCTATACTAATATTATAAAGAGGAAAGATTTGTTTTTTTGTTTGTTTGTTTGTAACGAATAGGCTCCGGAACTACTGGACCGATTTGAAAAATTCTTTCACTGTTGGAAAGCTACACTCTTTGCGGTGAACATAGGCTATATTTTATTCCCGTATTCCCACGGGAACGGGAACTATGCGGGTGAAACCGCGTGACGTCCGCTAGTCAATCATAGAATAAAAAAGGCTTGGATTAGAGGGCTCACCAAAAACATCGTAAAAAAAATTGTTAAAAGCCTCACAAATGTCCTGTTCATTAGAATAATTAAAATTCTTGTGTGTCAACATTTGCGGATAATTAGAGCCACCGCGCAAGGCCTTGATATATGTCCAAAAAGTTTTAGGTTCTCTATCAATGCGGTTTTCTATGTATCGCAAGTGCTTGTTAAAACAGATTTTTTGAACATGTTTCTGCCTACGCCGTAACATTGCAAACTCGTCGTAGTCGAGTTGGTTGCCAAACCGTTTCCATCTCGAGTGTGCCTTATATTTTCTTTAATTATTTTGATTAGTTGCTCACTGTACCAGACTGGATAACGTCGTGAGCCTTTCCTCTGACAAAAGGGTACGTGCTGTTTAATTCCTACTTGAACTAAAAATGTAACAAACATCCAAACTGGCTCTCAATTTTTTGTATTTATAATATTAGCGAGAGTAAATATTTTTGATAAGCAAATAAATATAATGTTATGATAACTTAACTATATTTTTATCATTATTTTTAGAATCGATAGAAATCGATCAATATTTACTATCATCAAAATATATTTTCAAAAGTAATTAGGTTTTACGTTAAAGATAAATATTTTCAAACACCAAATAAAAAAACCACATTTCAGTTTCTATCGGTACAACCGTACAACGTACAACAAAATAAAGAAAAGAACATCCTATGTTACAGTATGGCCGCCTTCGTGTTAATACACGCCGTGCCGCCATTTTGATTTACGTGTGTGTGAGTGTATTTTAGACAAGGTTTTGAAAACACAATATTTACAAAATATCCTACGTTTAGTGTGGAAAACTAATTACATATATCGTTTCTTGTATAAATATCCCACACAATGACTAATAGAAATACTACATACTAATATAAAAAGTTTGCAACTGAAGTCGAAAAAGTTTAGATGTTTAGCTACTACTAAACCTATAACTTACATTGCATAATTTTATCAGAAATGTAAATATATTTATGTATATTTTATGTAAATAAAGTTTCGTTAACAATAATAGATAAATATAAAACTTACCTTTTCAAAAAATATGCAAACAATCTGCTAATAACACGAAATCAAACTTCACTTACGTTTCGCCGACAAACCGTACGCATCCGTAGTTTTAAACGAACTGTTTTAATTTTTTTCTTTGCAGCAACGCTAACTGACATTTGTAAATCATTCGGTCATTCATTGGGTTGAAGTAAAACGATTTTGAACCTCATGTCTATGTATTTAGAACACAAAATTGACGAAGACCTGAAGCTTATCTCATTGGTGTATATCTGCACCAAAGCAGCGAGAGCATTGGAGCAGATCTGCTCATAAGCATACCAAAGGTTAAGTCAGGAAACACACCACAATCAACACAATTATTAAATATTATTGATAATTCAGGGGCAACCATTTCAATTAACGAATTAACTAAATGTACAGAAATTCCCCAGAGGTCAGCCGTTTTCTTAATATTTAAAGATTTAAAAGTTTCTATGATAGTGTGTATACAATTTTTTCTGAATTTGAATATTAATAATAGTAGTTTATGACACTGTTGCATAATGAGGGTTCTTATAACACGAGTGTGTTTAAAAAAAACGAGCCGTAGGCGAGTTTTTAACCGACTTCAAAAAAAGGAGGAGGTTCTCAATTCGTCTGTATGTATTTTTTTTTATGTATGTCAAGCGATAATTCCGTCAATTATAGACGGATTTCAAAAAAAAAATTTTTGTTGAATAGGGGCTACTTCTGAGGTGGTCCCATTTTCACCAGGTCAGGATCTGATGAAGGGATCTAGGAGAAAACGAGGGCAACCACCGAAAATTGTAGGGACAACTAGTGTGCTTGTTAACTTTTTAATTAATTGCTTTTATGTTCTACACTTTAATGAAGGTATGGCGTAGATCTGATGGTAGAGTCGAAAGACAGTCGAGGGCATTCCTAAACAATTTACAGCAGTTATCTTGTGTTTGGGCTTGATTGATTTGTATTGATGAGAACTTTACACCTAGATTGATAGATCCAACTTCAAAAAAAAAAAAAGGTCTCAATGTTTTATGTATGTTCACCGTCAATTATAGACGGATTTCAATTTTTGTTGTTGAATAGGGTTTACTTCTGAGGTGGTCCCATTATAACCAGGTTAGGATCTGATGATGGGATCCTGGAGAAATCGAGGGCAACCACCGAAAATTATAGGCACAACTAGTGCGTTTGTTAACTTTTTAATTCAGTGCTTTAATGTACTACCATTAATAAAGGTCTGAAGTCGATCTGATGATGGAACCAAAAGAGATTCGAGAGAATTCCTTAACGATTTACAGCAGTTACCTTAAATTGGCTTGATTAATTTGTATTGATGAGAACTTTCACCTAGATAGATATATTTTTCGGTTCACCCGTCACTTAAAATAATGAAAAAAAATTTTTCAATAAAAAATACAACCGACTTCCAAGAAATCCTGAAAAATAAAATTTACTTGGCACAAAGTAATATGTAGTTGATTTATCAGATTTTATTCAATATAATATTGAAGTTGGTGCCATGAATAATACCTCCCTAAACCTATGAATTTACTTGGCGCCGACTTCAATATGATATTGAATAAAAAATCAGATAAATCAAAATACATATTACTTTGTGCTAAGTAAATTTTATTAACCGACTTCAAAAAAAGGAGGAGGTTCTCAATTCGTGTGTATGTATTTTTTTTTATGTATGTCAAGCGATAATTCCGTCAATTATAGACGGATTTCAAAAATTTTTTTTTTGTTGAATAGGGGTTACTTCTGAGGTGGTCCCATTTTTACCAGGTCAGGATCTGATGAAGGGATCTAGGAGAAAACGAGGGCAACCACCGAAAATTGTAGGGACAACTAGTGTGCTTGTTATAACACAGTGATGATCAGTGTTACTCACCAACTAGCGCGAGGTAGCTATGCAGAGAACTCTTTCCCAGGGCGCCTTACTACAGAGATTCCAGTGTGCGTGCAAGGGTAGGCCAGGGCTCTGACGAAAACAGTCAGGTAGGGTGTACACACATATATTTATATAACACAGAGATACACAGAGACACACAGAGAGCTTATTCACTGATTGACACAAATATCACAGGTACACAGAAGTATAGTCAGTGCTTAGGTACTTATGCTACTAAGCTACACATAAGTAGTGGATTTACTGGCCTGCAGAGTGAGCTGAGTGAGAGTGACTGCCTGTTGTTACTGCCAGGTGATGACGGCAGATACCTCTCACATGAGAAGCTCGTGTAGTCCGCACTTCCACGTTGTCGTACCACGTGCAGCCCACTAACTTATAGGTGCGGCACCAAATATCTCATCCGGCAACTAGCCCCGTAGTAAAAAACCCTGTCATGAAAGAAACGACAAATTAAGATCTTGGCTGCGCGACAGACGACAATCGACCCGCTTTGCAAAAGAAGAAGTGACTCACCAGTTTTCTGGGTAAAATGTAGCAAGATGCAATGCAGCAACCCAATCACCGCCCGTTAGGCCATGCGAGGCAACAAATAATCGCGCTTGAGCGAAAAACTGATTCGCGGCACAGTCTCAGAGCATAAGCCAAAGGACCTCCAACTACCCCAAAGCAGGTCTCGGTCAAAGTCCCGTCTTTCACGAAAAATCTTAACAAAACCCCGTTCCTTTAAATGCGAAACGCTTCGTCACCGAACTTATGACATCCTGTCATTCTGACAGCAGAAATGTCACCACTGACAACCGATTAAAAAAAGATAACTCGATAAGGCTGCTTTCACATCCTAAATACTGCATCTATAGAAAATAAATGCTACAACCACCCCCCCTTTAATAGTATTTCCTGCGGATATGACACGCTGGAAATACACAATAAAGAAAACAGAAAGGTACTGACTAATAAACAAAGACAACCAGCTAGGTCCTTCAAACACCAGCTGACTACGACCATTACAATACCAAAGAAAGATCCTCCTATGTACCTAACTAGACACTGACTCGTGTACCGGTTAGGCTAAGTAACTAGAGTCTAATGCCCTTCATAGAAAACGAATGCTCCCTTTACTCACTGCCGATACCCTAACACTACCCAAGCTCTCAGGATAATGCAGAGTACTAAGAAGCGAATGAGAGAAAAACGCTCGGTGCGGTGCATAGAAGAAACTACAACGTGACAATTTAAAGTCACGTACACATATAGAAATACAAACAAAAGATTAAAATAGTCTTACATAATGATCACATAGCACTGGTTTAATAAACTAGAGAAACAGTGCTATGTAGTTACGTTAAGGTGGGTCTACGCTAGACGAACCGAGCACGAGCGGAGCACAAGCGGAGCCCTTCTCGGTTTTGTCGTTCGCGGTGCCAAGTGTGGACGTGCAACGAACCTACAACGATCACTGTCCTCGAACGTAGTTTTCCGCAGTGAGCTCGCGGCTCTTGGCGAATATGGATAATATTAATAATATTGCAGCAGTCGCTGCTGTTGCCGCGATTATTATAGCAGTGGTCAGCAAAAATAGAAAAAGGCCTAGACGATGGGGATCTACAAATATACATAAAATGAGATCCAATCAACAAAATTTAGATTTGCTAACCATTTTGAGAGGTCAAGAAGCAACTGGCCAATTTAAGAACTTTCTTCGAATGACATCGACAAACTTTGAGAATCTACTACGCTCAATTGGACCGCACATTGCGAAAATATCTTATATAAAATATCTATAATTCTTGGGATATACGAGACCATGCATCAATCTTCTTATTTTTTTTATAGTAATCCTCATGTTTTGGGTCCCATATCAATGGATTATTTTGATATAATTCAATTAATTGCACGGAAGCATCTTCGGTCCACGATTCCATGATGTTCGGCTCGAGCGACCGACGTCTGTCACTAAACACGTCCACGAGCGCACTGCGAGCGCGAAGCAAATCCCTTTGTGTTCGTCAAAAAACCGACAACAGACGGAACGCAGCCGAGCACGAATGAAATGCTCGCAGCGCGCTCGTTCGAGGCTTGTATGTCGGTCCACACTATACGAATTGTGTTCGGCTCGTGCTCCGCTCGTGCTCGGTTCGTCTAGCGTAGACCGACCTTTAGGTATTGGAGACTGCTCCTCCTGATACTTCAGGATGTCCTTGATATGGTACTCCCCAAGATCCTTACCGTCCAGATCTGACAGCCTATATACTAAAGGGGATCGTTTAGCAGTCACCACACATTTAAGGAACTTAGGAGCTAGCTTAGCAGTAAAATTCTTGGCCTTGTTGGACAGGTAGAACGTGCGTTTGTAAACTATCTGTCCCACTTTCAGCTCTACATGCCTTTTTCTGAGGTTGTAATACTTTTCATTACGCTGGTGGGCAACGTTCAAATGTTTCCTCACCTGGTCGTAAATGCGTTGTATTTCTCTCAGCTTGACACCGAAGGCTGATGGATCGTCTACAGAGACTGAAGTAGGATGGCACGCGATATCTGTCTGCCTGTACAGCACTCCATCCCCAATAAATTCCCTACCATGTACCAAAAAGTAAGGGGTGAAACGAGTTGCTTCGTTAACTGCAGTGTTTAAAGCACACTGTATCTCAACCAAGAACTGATCCCAAGACTTGTGTTGTGACTTCACATAGCATGAGATCGCTTGAACCACATTGCGAATAGCTCGTTCCGCCTGATTAGTTTGGGCATGATACCTAGGGTTATAATATATATTAGGTACATTGTATTTAGCCAACAGATCCTTAAATGGCTTACTCACAAACTGAGGGCCATTATCCATGTAAATAGTCTTGCAGACTCCGTGCACGAGAAACACACTCTTCTCTATGAACCTCGCGACTACAGCGCCTGTGGCAACCCGAACAGGGCACAACATGACGTATTTGCTAAAGTAGTCGGAGACCACGATCAGGTGTACGTTTCTATTGCTCGAAGTGGGAAAGGGACCAAGCAGATCGACAGAGATAGCTTCGAATGGCTTCGAAACCCGCTTCGGGCTACCCATTAGGCCGGGACGAGACGTATTTACGGGTTTGTACTGCTTGCATGTTTCGCAATTCCCAACATATTCTTTGACGTCCTCGTACATCTTGGGCCAGTAATAATTTAGGGCTAACCTTTTATGCGTCTTCCAAACGCCACCATGGGCACTAAGTGTGTCATCGTGGTACTTAGAGAGCAGGGGCAAGCGATCCTCCTGAGGTACCACCAGCTTCCAGTCAAAGTCTGAAGTCAAAGAATATTTATTTTTAGTTAACCTATATAGAAGGTTGTCACGAATGTCATAATTTGGTGACTTCCTAGGGTTCTTCCGAACACTATTCATGGTGTGGTCATACCACGGGTCTTTAGTGGGTACTGCATCGAGGGAATCAATTTTGATACGAGACAGAGCATCAGGTACAACGTGGTCTTTACCTTTTCGATGCTCTATGTCAAAATCGAATTGACTGAGCCTCATGCTCCAACGTGCTAGACGACCCGTGGGATTTTTTAGCTTATGGAACCACAGAAGAGATGAATGATCCGTGACGACCGTACATTTTTGGCCTTCGACGTACTGTCGAAATTGTTCCAAAGCGAAAATCACGGCCAGAAGTTCTCGCTCAGTTGTGCTGTAGTTCACCTCGTTCTTGTTGAGAGAACGGCTACAGTAGGCGATATGGTGCTCAACACCATCGTGAGTTTGTGTCAGTACAGCAGCAACTGAGTAAGCTGACGCGTCACTAAGAATGCGGAAGGGCATCTCAAAGTTAGGCATTTTTAATATAGGGGCAGAAACCAAGGCTGACTTTAGCAGGTTAAAGGACTGTTCAGCCTCAGGGGTCCATTCGAACTTAAGGTTCGTAGAAGTGAGTTTGCACAGAGGTTTACTAATCTTCGAGAAGTTGTTAACAAAGCGACGATACCAGCCGGCCATTCCCAGAAATCTCTTAACCTCCTTAGGGTTAGAAGGGGTGGGATAGTTGAGGATAACCTCAACTTTACCCGGGTCTGTCCGTAAGCCATGTTTGTCCACATAATACCCCAGGTATTTGAGTTCACTCCGACAAAAGTGGGATTTTTTCATATTAATAGTTAGGCCAGCATCCTTGAGTTGCTGATAGACTCTATGTAAGAGCTCTACATGCTCCTCAAAGGTGCTGGACACACAGACTATGTCATCCTGAAACGCAAATACCTTGTTGTCGAACTCGGGACCAAACAGACGGTCCATGAGGCGTTGCATCGTGGCACTGGCACCGACAAGACCGAAGCACATGGAATTGTAATGGAACAATCCTCTCCGGGGAACCGTAAAAGCAGTCTTCTCAGCAGACTGGAGTGAGTCGAATGGAATCTGCCAGTAGGCCGCACTCAGATCTACAGAGGTTAAATACTTAGCATTATTAAGATGGTCTAAGATTTGATTGATATAGGGTAAGGGGTAGGCGTCACTCTTAGACACAGAGTTCAGCTTGCGAGAGTCCAAGCACAATCTGAGGTCGCCGTTCGCCTTCTCCACCATGACCACTGGAGAGTTCCAGGCGGACTGAGACGGGGACACTACTCCCATCTCCAGCATTCGGTCCAGCTCGGCTTCCAGGGCCTTCTGCTTAAGGGGAGAGAGCGGATAATAACGCTGCTTGATCGGCTTGCTGTCACCAGTGTCAATGACATGGTGCACAAGTGAGGTCCGACCTAAACCCACCTTATCAGTGTTCAACGAGTCGAACTTTTCAATGACCTCGTTGATTACACACCTTTGTTTAGTTGTCAGGTTGTCGTAATCCTCGAGGCCACCGTTAAGGGACACAGACTCTATAGGATTATTATCACTAAAGCTATCAAGACTAATATTTTGTAAAATTAACTTATCACTTAACTTAAATTGTTGCCAGAAATCCACTCCAAATATCATGGAGGTGGTTATACCTGGGACAACATAGAACTTGACAACTCGGATAACCGAATTGTACTCAATTGGCAAAGAGATACAACTCAGACATTGCAAGTGAGTGCTGTCTGCAGTTGTAATACGAAAAGTAGGATTGATACTCACAAGATCAAAACCCAGTTCCAAGAAGATGCGGTGCGCTCCCTTACCTAGTATAGAGCAGGAGGCACCGGAATCTAGAAGGCCTAAGACATTTAAATTTAAAACCTTAACAACTAGATACGGTCTAATGTCACTATCCCGTTTAGGAAACAGGACCTTATCAGAAATAGACTCAGATACAGAGTGATGCACAGAGTTCCTAATAAGGCCCTGGCCTACGCGTTTTTTGACTTGCTAGTACAGTGTGAGCAGTCTGGGGTCTTGACTCCTTTGAGACCACACCGGAAAAACACCAGCTCCCTTGACTGCGTGCAGCTGTATGCAGTGTGACCGCCCCCGCCGCAACGAAAGCATTTGCGATCGTGGGGGGTAACCGGCGTCTCCACTGCAGACACCTGCTTAGCGGGCTTTTGTACACCTTTGTTCTTAAGCTGGTGTAAGTCAGATGTAATCTCAAACTTGTCAAGAGCAGGCTCATGGAAAGCGTCTGCCCTAGTACGCGCAAGCTCCAAGCGCTTACCCAAACGTCTCAAGTCATCTACAGAGTTGACATCATGCAAGGCCAGTTCCTTCATGTAGTCAGGTCTAATGTTGTGCATGAGAATGTCCAGCTGTTCCTCACTGGGCATCTTACATGACAACCTTGAGAACATGGCTTGCATTGTACATATATAGTTAACCAAGGACTCAGAGCGGGCTTGTGTACGCTGTCTTATCTCGTTCCTGAGGCGGTAATCATAATCAGGAATATCGAAGGTATCTCTAAGCTCACTAATAAGATCCTCATATGAGATGAAGTTAGCTTTGTTTGTACGGAACCAAGACAAAGCCGGTCCATCCAACAGGTCGGAGAAAGCCATAAGGAGTCTAGGCTTAGTAACCTCCCGAGCACATCTAAGTTCCTCTAATCTCTCTAAAAACACACGTACACAAGTAGAACCATCATATTTTAAGTTAAATGAACATAAGTTAAGGGGACGTTCTTTATACACTATGTTACATGTAGAACTATTCCTACTTGAACTAGCTCGCACCGAGCGGTCCTCTCTCACTACTGGTGAAGTATATTCCACCTGGTCACGACCCGAAGGATCATCACCATCATCATCCGAACCTTCGGATTCAGAATCACTACTGGGTTCAGCCCTAGCGATGATCTTCACTAGCCTACCACGAATATCCACCAGGTCGGGGCAATCCAGACCACAACGAGCTAACCTACTCAATAAGTAGTTGGCCCTGATAGACACCCTAAGACGAGAATTATTATTGGCCAAAAACTCACCTGACTGAAGAGCCTCCTCCAACTCGGAGACCTTCGGAAGGCAGGTCGAGAGCTCAGCCGATGCATCAGCGGGTACCGGAGCACTCGCTTTGATGCTACCTCGACGGACGAGTCGGTGTGCCGTTCTTAGCTCACTCCGAAGGCCAGATACTGTCGTTTCCGGTTCCACTGAAATACCCATGTGGGACAGCTCGTTAGCAAGTTCATCCTTTCTTAAATAATTTATATATTTTTTCATCTGTGCCATTATGTAAAAATTTACTTACAACAATTATAAAGATAAAATGGCACAGATAGGGATCAATTACAAAGTAAAAATGTAAATTGAGTTACAACAAAGTGTACTAAGTTAGGTAATTATGTTTCAAATTGACTTTTAGAATTTAACAAAGATTAAGGGTATATTAAGAGAGAAAAGTTTCTAAATTTTCTGATAACACAGTTCAGGTTAATAATTAAAATTACAAGGTATCAACATACCTTCAAAAAAAAATTTATAATTACACAGAGTGAAATTCACTAAGTTAACACAGAGGTGAAGCTATAGAATAATATATGTAATATATTAATCTATGCTAATATAATATTACAATAAATATATGTGTGCACCATAAAAAGGAACATAACAAAGAAAAGAAACACAATAAGAAAAGAAGTGGGTATGCCAAATAAAATCAAAAAGTTTTTCCAAAATCACAGCTATTTTAAATTTTTGAATTTAGAATTTTGTGTCTTTTCCAGCCAAAGATGTAGGAAGCTGGAAGAAGACGAAAGGGAAGGTTTTGTGCTTAGCTGCTAGCACCACCAATTAACGTCCTGGAGCGTCTCGGACGATTCACCAGGATGGTTTCGCCAGAGGTAACCACCTATGCACACACACTAGACTGAGGCTACCGCAGAGTAGACCCAGAGATTTGCCACTACGTTGGGAGCCAATTTATAACACAGTGATGATCAGTGTTACTCACCAACTAGCGCGAGGTAGCTATGCAGAGAACTCTTTCCCAGGGCGCCTTACTACAGAGATTCCAGTGTGCGTGCAAGGGTAGGCCAGGGCTCTGACGAAAACAGTCAGGTAGGGTGTACACACATATATTTATATAACACAGAGATACACAGAGACACACAGAGAGCTTATTCACTGATTGACACAAATATCACAGGTACACAGAAGTATAGTCAGTGCTTAGGTACTTATGCTACTAAGCTACACATAAGTAGTGGATTTACTGGCCTGCAGAGTGAGCTGAGTGAGAGTGACTGCCTGTTGTTACTGCCAGGTGATGACGGCAGATACCTCTCACATGAGAAGCTCGTGTAGTCCGCACTTCCACGTTGTCGTACCACGTGCAGCCCACTAACTTATAGGTGCGGCACCAAATATCTCATCCGGCAACTAGCCCCGTAGTAAAAAACCCTGTCATGAAAGAAACGACAAATTAAGATCTTGGCTGCGCGACAGACGACAATCGACCCGCTTTGCAAAAGAAGAAGTGACTCACCAGTTTTCTGGGTAAAATGTAGCAAGATGCAATGCAGCAACCCAATCACCGCCCGTTAGGCCATGCGAGGCAACAAATAATCGCGCTTGAGCGAAAAACTGATTCGCGGCACAGTCTCAGAGCATAAGCCAAAGGACCTCCAACTACCCCAAAGCAGGTCTCGGTCAAAGTCCCGTCTTTCACGAAAAATCTTAACAAAACCCCGTTCCTTTAAATGCGAAACGCTTCGTCACCGAACTTATGACATCCTGTCATTCTGACAGCAGAAATGTCACCACTGACAACCGATTAAAAAAAGATAACTCGATAAGGCTGCTTTCACATCCTAAATACTGCATCTATAGAAAATAAATGCTACACTTTACTTTAAACTTTTTAATTAAGTGCTTTAATGTTCAACACTTTAATGAAGGTATGGCGTCGATCTGATGATAAAGTCGAAAGACAGTCGAGGGCATTCCTAAACAATTTACAGCAGTTATCTTGTGTTTGGGCTTGATTGATTTGTATTGATGAGAACTTTACACCTAGATTGATAGATCCAACTTCAAAAAAAAGAAAGGTCTCGATGTTTTATGTATGTTCACCGTCAATTATAGACGGATTTTAATTTTTTTTGTTGAATAGGGTTTACTTCTGAGGTGGTCCCATTATAACCAGGCTAGGATCTGATGATGGGATCCTAAAGAAATCGAGGGCAACCACCGAAAATTATAGGCACAACTAGTGCGTTTGTTAACTTTTTAATTCAGTGCTTTAATGTACTACCTTTAATAAAGGTCTGAAGTCGATCTGATGATGGAACCAAAAGAGATTCGAGGGAATTCCTTAATGATTTACAGCAGCTACCTTGTGTTGGGGCTCGATTAATTTGTATTGATGAGAACTTTCACCTAGATAGATATATTTTTCGGTTCACCCGTCACTTAAAATAATGAAAAAAAATTTTTCAATAAAAAATACAACCGACTTCCAAGAAATCCTGAAAAATAAAATTTACTTATCACAAAGTAATATGTAGTTGTTTTATCAGATTTTATTCAATATAATATTGAAGTTGGTGCCATGAATAATACCTCCCTAAACCTATGAATTTACTTGGCACCGACTTCAAACATGATATTGAATAAAAAATCTGATAAATCAAAATA
Source organism: Miltochrista miniata (assembly GCA_933228765.1). NCBI lineage: Eukaryota > Metazoa > Arthropoda > Insecta > Lepidoptera > Erebidae > Miltochrista > Miltochrista miniata. Next base: position 20,963,882 of record OW121760.1, on the reverse strand, counting down.
CATATTACTTTGTGCTAAGTAAATTTTATTTTTCAGGATTTCTTGGAAGTCGGTTGTATTTTTTATTGAAAAATTTTTTTTTTATAGTATCACACGAGTGTTATAAGACCAAGTTATGTACAGTGTCATACACTACTTTATCTACTCTCATACTTTAATACCTGATTTCATTTTGTTGTGATATATAGTTGCTCCTTGATTTCGCCGGTAACAGGTTCATGGTCATGTTTGACGCAGTTTCCAGAATGTCTGGTGGTGTACAATTACCACCATCCTCGCTTTAAGACATGTTATTACACAAAAACTAATTTATTTTACAAACAAAACCAAACTTTGTTTAATTTAAATGTAAAATGTTGGCGCCAAGGCGCAAACATCGATTGCGCATGCGTGTTTCTTTTTTTTTTAGGCTGCGGAGACCATAGATTTAGGATTTTTCGCTACTCTGGAGACACAATTTTTTTTAAAAGTAGAGGTTGAAACTTCTTTTTCAGCTGGAGATTGTTTATGGTGTATCGTAATGATTAAAAAGTTTTATTAAGATATAGGTGTCCATACAAGACCTGTATCGTAATAAAACTTTTTTTTTGGCCTGTGCGTAATGTTTGTCATAATAGTATTGATTTCAATTTTATAATCTTTGTATTATAGTATCAGAGTAGATAAATAAACTTTATAAACTTTATTGGTATCTTATAGAATTACAAAACAGTGTTTTTGATTGGGAGCTCCTTTTAAGTGCATATGCACTTGTGTTAGGAGATCCCGCTCTTCCATAACAATAGACAAATTTTTAACTTATACAATGATGATATCCCGCAAAATCGTACACAATCACAAATTGCAATAAAATACTTTATAAAAAATTACATACGTAAGTACTCGGTTTAATTATTATAAGATATGCGTGAGTAGTGTACGCGCATGGGTGTTTGTGTGTGTGTGTGTGTGTGTGTGTGTGTGTCTGTGTGTGTGTGTGCGCGCGGGTGTGTGCGTGTGTGTGTGCGTAAGTATACTTGTTGTGCTTGCCGTGTTAGCTTATGAAAGCTTCAGTTTCAGCATAGTCCCATGTTTTCAGTAAATTTGTTAGTGCCTTTTTACAATCATATTTAGTTTTGACGTATATATTCAACGTTTTATTCATTTTATTGTAAAGCAAAGCATATGCTGTAAGACATCTATGTACTGGAGCGACAGTATGTTTGCGCCTCCTCTTTTCTTTGTTTACATCATATTTCAGGGATTTGTGTAATCTCAGTAATGTGCACAGAATATATAGTTGTCGGACCGTAAGAAGACCGCAGGAAGCATAAAGGGTAGTGGTCGAATACCTGAAGGGTTTATTTATTTATAATATTTCATTACAGCAAGGAACATTTCCTTTTAACAAGGATTCTGCTATTGGGGTAGAAGAACCTAGGGTTCTGGTCAAATCTACTGGTATTCGAGAGAAAAATTGTTCAAATTCGTTAGCGACTTCGGCATTTGTTGTAATGATGTTACCATTTACTTTAAGTTTAAAATTGTTATCATTTGATTTTGCTTGGCCTCTTTCTGCGTTAATTATTTTCCAAGTAGATTTAACTTTAACACTATTGATAATTTTATTACTTATATACTTTCTTTTGGCCGCTAAGCAGTCTGCTTTAAACTTGTTTGAATAAGTTTTAACATAACTTAAAAATTCATCTGTTCTATTAAGCTGTCTTTCTGAGTATAGTTCATACAGTTTTTGTCTACTTTTATGTATATCCTCAGTGGCCCATTCACTGAAGGCTGTCCTGTCAACGATTGTGACTTCCTTAGACTTGAATATGGAGTAGAACTCATTGTAAAAGGAATCAAAAAATAACTTATACATTACATTTGGATCTAAGTGAGTAGTATATAATTGTACCTTCTGGACCACAGATAGTTCAGCACCGCTTCACTATCTGAGGTCCAAAAGGATACAATTATATTATCTCCATAATCACATAACTCACCCACCTGCCCGTTTAACGAAACTCCAACCTTCACGCGCACCGATGTATTTGCGGTGCAAAAATGTGTACGCGTTCAATAATCGCATAAAATATCCGATCACTGTCATCCCATGTCGTTAGCGAACCCAATGTATCTAGAACTCAATGTATGTTCACACCTAGACACATGCATTCCAATGTATTGCTGTGAAAAATGTTGTGAAAAATTCACAACATTTACATCGGCTAAAATATCACAAGCAGAACAGTGACCTAAGGCAGGTGTCTCACCGACAACGAGAGAACGAGTAACTATCGACTATTTTCTCGCTCAAGAAACGTACAATAGATATACATTCCGTGTAAACAAAAGAAATGCGTATACAAATAGTTCATCGCTGACTGTTCACACTGCTGGCGAGCACTCGCTTCACTAGTTTGTTCGTTTTGTTTCTCGCTCAGCGATTCTCGCTCTACTCGTTACTCGTTCGTCGATGCCGGTGAGACACCTGCCTTACATAGACTTTGTTGGAAAATAGAATAAAACTCTGTATTGTCAAAATATACTTCCCATTTATTTATATTAATTCAACGCATTAAATTTAGGGGTTTCGTCGAACAACTCGTCCACAGATGCAACTAAGCTTTGCAGCTTTCGCCATTGTTGGGAATCTTGTTCAGCCTGGAATTTGATTCGGACCAACGCTTTTTTCCATAGCTCCAAGGCTTCGGTGTCGCGAACGTCGTTTGTGCGGTAGACCTTGAGATCCACGTAGTATTCCCCCGATGTACTTGCTGATCGGCGCTCCGTACCGTTCGCAACTCTGTTCACGAAGTACGACGACACCACCGTAGGACTCTCTAAGGACTCCTCGCTCCGTTTACTAAGCCCAAATATGTCCACTGATGGCTTAATCTTTTTTCTGAAACAAATAATATTTAATTACTTTTGGTAACATAGATTACGATTACGTTCCTGTGAATTATCATAGAAACCATGAATTATATACGAAACATACTTTAAACATTATTGCATATATATATTATATTACTGTCACTGGAAACAGATATTGGTTAAAATAATAATAATTACCTCATACTGACAGGAGATTTTCTCGATGTTGATGGTTTGTTTCTTTTCCCGCTTTTATTGTTCGATCCCTGGCCATTTTTGGAGCTAGTAAAAGGGTGATCATACTCTGAGTCAGACCTGTAATTAAAATATAATTTATCAATAAAAGAAATATATCATTGTCATCATCATAGCTCAGTCCTGAGTGCGTTTAGTGCCTGGGCTTTGATGTCGCGAGATTGCTTTCCTACTTTTATTCCTCAGTGAGGTGTACTGTTTGATGTAAAACAGTTAATATCTAAAAAAGAAATGCTAGCAAGACTGTACGAAGTCATCATCAAGTATTAGCTATACTGAGTCCTAGGGTTCGTTCAATACTTGGCTTCGATATACTTGTCTGGATATACTTGGTGTTACATAAGGGTATATCAAGCCGAAACAGATAGCATCAGCTAGTCGTTTAGAACATATTTTGATGTAATTCTAACAACGAACCAATAAAAAAGTGAATTACTATACCACTGCAGAGTTGATAATATTTATCCTGTTCTGTCAGTAACTTTTTTGATTGGTTCGCTGTTGACACAAATCAGAATATGTTCTAAACGACTAGCTGATGTCACCTGTTTCAGCTTGATATACCGTTATGTAACATTCTGTATATGCTTTCCTAAATACAGACAAAATCTAAAACAAAAGAAAAATACAATGCAAAAAAGACTGTGTGAAGTCACCTCTAAGTGTCAGCCTCTCATCGGAATACTACGTGATGCTATAATCATCATCATAGCGCTAGTCTTGGTTGCGTTCAATGCAGGATCCGCTTTCCTACTTTTATTCTTTGTGATGTACATACATACATATGCTCACGCCTGTATCCCCGAAGGGGTATGCAGAGGTGAATAATTCACCCACATTTTGTCGATAATCACAAACATATCTTTGTGATGTGTGAATGACAATTCATTCGAATCCCACCTCTCGCTTTGAAATTAATAGGTACAGTAGGTGTGTCCACCTGTTGTTCACTAGTAATATATCTAATAGTATATTCTATGTTGAAAACTTACAGGTATCACACTCATACGAATAGGTAGGTACTTTTTTGCAATAAACAAATCTATCTATCCATAGCTTTAGAGGCTGCTCCTTGTTTTAAATATAAAGTAGCTATTCTTGTTTAATACTACAAAATGATGACTCGAAGAGGTCTGGCCCGTCAGGAACAGTCAAAACTTCAACTGGTCTTAGAAGAACTAAAATCTGCCAAGGAGCAGGTTGTCCAGCTTAGTAATGAACGTGAGGACAATGAGACAGAGCTTGTCTCTGTTGTAGAACACAACGGCAAACTAAAACAGCAGTTGTCCTTGCTAAGCGTGCGGTTAGATGAAGTGACTGGGGAACGGGATGAACTCCTAAAAATAGTAAATAATTTTGATAAGTGCAGTGCAGAGTATGAACGTGCTTTAAAACGGATAGCTGATCTAGAACATGAGCTTAGGGACTCCCACCAACAAATAACTCAGCTAGAAGAAGCGTCTCTGCAAGTTAGTACTCAACAAAACCAAACATTGTTCGACGAACTCATGGATAGGTCCCCAAGGTTAGTTACTGCTGCAAAACCTAAACAGACTGACATTATAGACCTTACAAATGATACTCCTAAACACCCTGCAGTGTCGGCCAAAGTAGGTTTAGGTCATTGTAGCAACAAAAAGTTAAAACGTTATATAAAAATAAACAAGTTGATAAGAAAAAATCAAAATTTGCTTAATAATAATAAAAATTTCACCAAAAATATTAAGAATTGCCGAAATAGATTGGATATTTTACATGAACTAAATTTATGCACTGAAAAGTTAGAAAGTAGTCAAAAACAGCATGCTGCAGATACACAGGAATTCAGTTATAAGTTACAACAGCTTCAAGATTCCCTGGAGTCTGTTAAGACAATGTATGATAAATCGCAGCTGATTATAAAAGAATATTCTTTGGCCATGGATAAACTCTTAAATTCAACATCTAATTATGCTGACCGTTTTAACTCCTTAGCAGATAAAACACAATGTGACTGCAGCCAACCTGAGCCAGGGAGTACACTTGCCCTATCTGATGACCAGATGCATAGCACACTAAAACAAATTAATCAAGGTTTTAAAAAAGATAACAGTGAAGGTAGTCGTTGGATTATGTTCAGTGATGAAATTGGGAGAGACATGGGGTCAAAATTAAACTTTTATTCACAGGGGCAGTCCTTTATAAATCACTGCATGCCTTCTACATCCTATACCCAATTAATGAAGGCCGTATGTAGTTATAAATTTCATCAGAGAGATAATCTGGTTATTTTCATAGGAAACAGGACTGATATAACCAAACAAAAACTTATTAAATATTATAATAAATTAAAGTCATTAGATTTAAATAATATTATAATTTACACACTGCCCTACTGTAAGCATATGCCAGTTGTGGAAAATAGGATTAGGTACTATTTAAATTTATCATTGGACACATTAACACTTCATAATAAAAAATTTAGTATAATTGATACTAACACTATTGTTAGGAAAAATTATTATTTCTATATGACTAAAGGAAAGCATAAGCTTCTGGATTATTTTAAAAGACAGGTAGCAATTTCGCTACATTATTTTATAGATACTTTAGCCAAAAATCTGGCTATCAAACCTGCTCCTTTTGAGCAGAAAAATGACATTGGTATTAGAACTCTGGATAGTTGTTTATATCCAAGTAATTTAAATTAGATTATAGGACAAAAGAGCAACGTTCTTGCACTAAGCTTGACACAATGTATAAATCAATTAATGTTAAATCTAGCCATTTAGTTCTACATCAGCCACAGCATAATTTTATATCTGATTGCTCACAGGCCGTTGAATCTATTAATCTTAAAAATAATGCTTTACACCTGGTGCACCAAAATGTTGAAGGCCTGATTGGTGGAAAAGAATTGGAATTGGAATTGTACATGAACTTGAATGGCATTGATATTTTTTGTGTAACAGAACATTGGTTAAGGCCTTATCAACTCATGTTCAATTTCAAAAATCACCAGGTTGCTAGCTCGTTCTGTAGAGTGAAATATAAACGTGGAGGCTCTTTAATTATTATTAATAAGTCAATAAAGTGTAAAGAACGTAAAGACATAGTAGCCCTCTCTATTGAACGAGTTATTGAGATAGCCAGTATAGAGTTTGAGCGGTTCATTGTACTAAGCATATACAGTCCCCCAGATGCTCCATATGTACAGTTCGAAGAAAAACTTGAAGAAGCATTGTTTAAATGCCAAAGTACTAAAAAAACGGTCCTATTTTGTGGGGATCTCAATGTAGATGTTTTAGAAACTGCACGGGAACCTTTACAGAGAGAGAAAATGTTAAATTTGTTCAAGTCATTTGGTTTGTATAATATATTTTTGGAACCTACTCGTATAACTGCCACTAGTGCTACTTGTATTGATAATATTTATACTAATATAAATCCCATTAAAAAATGTATAGTGGACCCTGTAAAATCAGATCATCGCGGTCAGTTTGTTTCTTATCTGAGAAATAGTAGGGAAAATAAGAAGATAATTAGTTTTGTCCCAGTTAACACACATCGCTTGGAAACATTCAGAAGAAACTTAGTCAAGAAAATAACAGAATTGCCCAATTTCACTAGTGTAGAAGAATCCTACTCTGATTTATTCAATTTGATACATGATGTGTTTGGGAAAATCTTTACCCCGAAAACTTTATCAATCGGAGGCAGCTCTGCTTTCAGTGACTGGGCAACACCCGGAATTTATAAAAGTCGCCATAAACTATATGAACTGTATTCTGAAAAATCGCATAATTTCAACCCAGAGTTTCAGGAATATGTTAAAAAATATTCAAAGATATTTAAGCAAGCCTGTACCTTGGCCAAGTCTAATTTCATTAGAAATAAAATTTTAGATTCTGCGAATGTCATTAAAACTACTTGGAACATTATAAATGCGGAATGTGGTAGGTGTACAGCGAATGAAAGAAAGTTTCATTTAAAGATAGACAATCGCCACGTTTCGGGGGATATGGAAGTGGCGACCGAGTTCGAAAAATTTTTCAGTAATGTACCTATAGAGATTACTAACACTCTCCGGTCGTCTTCCACATCCGCCGAGCTTTTATTAGCAGAATCTGTAGCTGCCTGTGAGGGCGCGTTCGAATTTACAGTTGTCAACTGCAACGACATCTTAAAAGCATTTAAATCTATTAATGTTAAAAAAACCGCTGACCTTAGTGGGCTATCAGTAAAATCCGTATCAAGTATTATAGATGTCATTGCCCCCCACTTGGCAACTGTGTTTAACGATTGCGTCTCAAGTGGTGTATTTCCTGATTTGATGAAACACAGTAAAGTTATACCACTGTTCAAGGCTGGCAGTACTTCAGATCCGGGTAATTTCAGACCTATCTCGGTGTTGCCGACCTTGAGCAAGATATTTGAAAAACTAATACTAGAGCAGATGCTGATCTATTTTAATAGTCACAAATTGTTTCATGAGAAACAATTTGGCTTCACTAAAGGACGCTCGACTACCGATGCTGGTGTAGAGTTATTGAAATGTATTTACGAGGCCTGGGAGAATAAACAAGATGCAATTGGTGTGTTTTGCGATTTGTCCAAGGCATTTGATTGTGTCCAACATGAAACATTAATCAGGAAATTACACCATTATGGCATAAGAAGCAAGGCTCTCGATCTTCTGACTTCATATTTGAACAATAGAATTCAGAGGGTTGATGTTAATGGTACACGCTCGGAGGGCTCTGTAGTTACTATGGGCGTCCCACAGGGTTCAATACTCGGACCATTTTTATTCCTTATATATTTTAATGACCTACCCTTTTACGTGGGGGACAACAACAGGATTGTTTTGTTTGCAGATGATACTTCTTTGATTTTCAAAGTTAAAAGACAAATAGATAACTATGACGATGTCAACAACGCAATCTTGAAAGTGGTTCATTGGTTTAACACTAACAATCTTAGACTGAATGATAATAAAACTAAATGCATAAAATTTACCTTGCCTAATGTAACACAGTCAGAAACCAATGTTCAACTTAATGGTCGGGTGTTGGAACTTGTGGAATCAACGACGTTCCTAGGGTTAACGGTCGATGCTGGTTTACAATGGGGTCCACATATTGTTAAACTAGCAAATAGATTAAGTTCAGCAGCATTTGCTGTACAAAAGATAAGGCACTTGACGGATGTAGATACGGCTAGAATAGTCTATTTCAGTTACTTTCATAGCATAATGTCATACGGTATTCTACTGTGGGGCAATGCTGCAGATATAGATAAAATTTTTATTTTACAAAAGCGGGCCATAAGAGCTATATATAGATTAGGTCCAAGGGTCTCTCTGCGCGAGAAATTCAAAGAGGTTAAAATTCTTACAGTAGCATCACAATACATTTTTGAGAATCTTATGTACGTACAAAGAAATTTACATAGTTTCGCTAAGTTAAGTGATAGACACAATGTGAACACTAGAAATAAAAGTAACCTTGCTGTTTATCATAGCAGATTGCACAAAATCAGCAATTCTTTCATGGGTAACTGTATACGCTTTTACAACAGGCTACCAGAGGAAATTAAAAGTATGTCCCTTAATAAATTTAAAAAGGTTGTAAAAAGTAAATTGTACTGCAGGGGCTACTATACAATTGGTGATTATTTGTTGGATGGAGAAGCCTGGAAATGACCTGCTCTACTGGATTCTCAAAAAATTGTCAAATGCATAGTTTTTAGATTCATTTTGTAAATAGAGCTCTAAAAAGAATAACCCGCTGAGTTTCTTGCCAGTTCTTCTCAGGTGGGTCGCGTTGTGAACTGGTGGTAGTTTTTGATTTATATTCTGGACGTTTTACAAGAGCATCTGTAAATGCCTATGTGATTAAAAAAAAAAAAAAAAAAAAAAAATATCTGAAAATATACAAGAAAAACAAACAAACAAAAAAATTAGAAAAAAAAGAAATACTCACATTTTAACGAAGTTCGCAGAACTTTAAATATAAGTAGAAATATTACAGCCGAGCGTGTCCAAAGATTTCAACTTATCGTAAGCGTATACTAATGCGTTGTATAAACGTTAACCAAAAAGCAGTACATTATAAACAAATCCAAACGTAATACGAAGTCTAATTTAAAAATATATGTAAGCCGTTAAGAAATTGTGAAAAAACTAAACATTTTTATTTGTACGTATTGTAATCAATAAAATAGGTATGACTTGTTCAGTCATAATTTGTAATAATGCAAAAATACTTAGGGCTGCCACGTTTCTATCACATAATTTGCATACAATCACTTACTTTAAATATTCTGGGACAATACATTAAACATGTTTATATATTTCTAAATACATACATATATTAAGCGTCGGTAGCGTAATGGTTAAGGCGTTGGACTTGGGATCGGAGGGTTTAAGAGTCCTGGTGTTTGCACTACCGACGTGAACCCATTCTTAACACAAGCTATTTACCTCAACAGGAGGGTTCACGAGAACACTAGTAATTTTGGTTACTAGTAGTCTTTAAAATAAAATAGATTATTTACACCCACACACAGAATAAACCATCATGCACATGCATATGACATAAAGTTTTACCCTGAGTGGGGTATCGAACTCACGACCTGTGATTTCGCAGTCAGTGTCGTTTTATTGTCTGTGTTGATTTAACTATATTGAATTGATAAAGTATAACAACCCTACAAAAATGGCCAGGCTGCAGAGATTGTATTTGTGAGTGTATGGTATGAGATGAGTGAGGTATGAGGTATATTGGTTTGGACTTCTGAATGGTAAGAGATTTTCCGGTATCCGGTGATGGCAATAGGCTTGCCTCCTATTACGTAGAAAACATAATGTATGTAACCCTACAAAATAGCTGCTCGAATTAGATTTTAATGTGTTGGCTTAAATATTCCATCAGATTTAGCAAAATGAATAAGGTTGTAATACAATACGACACATTGTGCAATTTAAAACGGATGTTTTAGAAATAATATGATACTTCAATACATTAGACACCAATGCTAAATTTATTTGGTACTTTTATTACGAATGGTGAGCATTGTATTGATACCTAGTAATTAATTCTCATTAACAAGTATATGAAATAAAACTAGTGTTTGGTATATTCAAATGAAATATTTATTAACCAATAGTAAATTGTTTCCTAGAAAACAAGGTAAGTTTTATTATTATAATTTCTGTAAATTAATCAAATATTTTTGTTTCCCATAGATCCATAACTTGCACAATCGTATTTTGAGGATACCGCAATCGGTCAACGAATATCTTGGTTTTGGTTGACATATTATATAGAATCACGCCTTTATTCCCACACGATAGGCAGAGGTGTTATTGATATAAAAGAGTAATTAAATACAGGTATAGTTGTTTTTATATTATTATTATTTTATTATCATACTATTTACTTAAAAATATAATTTACTAGACGATTCCCGCGGTTTCACCCGCGCAGTTTCCGTACCCGGGGGAATACGGGAATAAAATATAACCTATCTCATAAGTTGGACTACACGGCTCACGGTGTGCCAATATAATTTAAAATCGGTTGAGTAGTTTAGGAGTCCATCGCGGACAAACATCGTGACAGGAGATTTATATATATTATGATGTACATATATAAGGTTAATAATAACATGAAATTCTATTTCAGGTGATGAATTGCAAAATATTTGCATCCAAGGACACATTTTACCAGTATTAGAAAATAATATCCGTTAAGGCGATATTTATTACAGCATGTAACATGTGCCATTCTTGTTTAAATGCAGGTATAGTTGATTTTAAATTATTATTTTATTATCATACTATTTACTCAAAAATATAATGTATGTAAGTACATATAAAGATAATAATAACATGAAATCCTATTTCAGGTGACGAACAGTGAAATAATTGCATCCAAGGACACATTTTACCAGTATTAGAAAATAATATCCATTAACCGATATTTATTACAACGTGTAACAGGTACCATTTTCATCTCTCTCTATCTGAGCGCAAAATACTTGTTGCATCCAAAGTTTTCATCTTGAAGCCTGGGTACGCTTTGAGTTAGGTACTGATTTTACTATTTTGATCATTGAATAGTCAAAAATTATTTATTTTAACAGATTATCCAATATTTTATTTAATTATTTGATACAATTAGGTAGATTATATAATATTATTACTACTTTATTTTTTAAAATGCCCTTTTGTTCAATTTGCAATATTGAAACTAACTCTAAACGATGGACAAGTCACTTACGAACTTTTTTTTTTTTTTTTTTTTCAAAGTCTTTATTGCATAAAAATAATTACATAACATGTAACATCTCCAGTGTAAATTAGATCCTAGAGGTTAACAAAATGAATAGGGTACATTACATTACTCAAAGCTACAATGCTTTTTAAGAATTTATAGGCATTGATATTTATAGGTCGGTAGGATCAGAAAATATCAAGGTACTTACTTAAGTATTACATAAGATTGTCTAAATATATGCAGGCTTTAGTACAGCATTACATTTTTTGCATACCTACTTCATTTACTACTAAACAAACAAAAACAATTATAGCTACAAACGCTAACTTTATTAAATAAAATAATAATTCAAGCAACCATAAAATATGCAGGTATTAACATAAAAACTATTCAATTGACGATGCAACGAACACAAAAGATCGGTTATTAACAGGCAAACAAGTTTATCAATGGGTGCGCGTAGCAGAGCTGCAGAGGCGGCGCGCCCGGCCAAATCGGTCTGTAATCCGAGGCAGTATGAATGTAAACCGCGCGTACCGCTCCGCAATGCGTAACGTCCCGTGCAGGCTAAGCATGCAGTCTATTCATCGCACTCAAGAAACAAGTGGTGAGGTAACTTGTATCGATTATATTTATCGATGAATGGAAGATTTTTCTTACGGGTTTTACCTATGTTATTAATATATTTATTTAGGCTTGGTTTACTGTGCAAATAAAACTTTTTAGATAGTTTATAAATGAATTCATTTAAAGTTGGTAGTTTGATTCTAAAATGTAATTTCTTTAGGTTTGTTCGAAAGGGAGTGTTGAATGCGTATTTAAGTGACTTGTTTTGGACGACTTGTAGACTATTGATGTTGGTAAAGCAAGTACTGCTCCACACTGGGCAAGCGTAAGTGAGACAAGGTCGAATTAATGTGCAGTATAAATTCAATTTAGTTTTACTACTAAGACAGGAACCTCTATTGAGAATAGGACTTAATGCGTTCAATGCTTTCGTGCCTTTAAGTTTTAATTTTTTAGTGTTATCACTCCAGTTAAGCTTAATAACTTACGAACTAACAAGCATAAAAACAACAGCTCTGTTCGTATAAGTAAAAACGTAGAGATTATAGGTTCAAGTTTTAAAGGACGTATTGCGAGTTATAGAGTAATCTCTTCGAAAAATGAAGCGAGTCCAGAATCTTTTCTTATGAATATTCATGACGATGTAAAATCTTTGATACAATACGCTCTTCAAACACATTTATCAATTAAAATAAATATGGAACTTTTTGCAAATTTTTTATTGTTTAAAAATGATATGCAAGAACTTAAATCTTTTGCCACAAAAAATATTATCGTACATTTAAATTATAATTTTAACAACATTTATCAAAATATTGTATCATGTTTAATGAAAAAAATAGAAGAGTTTCAGGAAAAAGATAGCGGATGGTCATTTTTTAATAATTCGCATTTAGAAGTTAACGTTAATAAATACCAACAACTTAGCGGCTCGAAATATTTAGAGTTACCCAAATTTATAAAGAATAAAAAAGCATGTTTAAATATTAAGAATAATGATAACTATTGTTTTCTGTGGTGTATTGTAGCTGCTTTGTATCCAGCCACCCAGCACTCTGACAGGGTATCATCGTATCCTCATTTTATTAATATTCTAAACATAAATGGAATTAATTTTCCTATCACATTTGCTGACATAAATATTTTCGAAAAAAACAACCCTTCCCTAAACATTTATGTCTATGGTATAAATAATGGTAGGACTATTGCAGGTCCTTTATATAAACCGGAAAAAAATAATATTGGTTCAAAAATTATACACTTATTATATTTGGAAAATAGTAACTCATCTCACTTTTGCCTTATAAAGAACCTGTCTCGTCTTGTTAGTAATCAAATAACGAGACATCATAGTAAGCTATACTTTTGTGAAACATGTCTTTTATTCTTTCAAAGCCAGGATAATATCAATCAGCACCTATGTAGCGGAGTTGTGACAATATTACCTGATAAAGGAGCAGTGATAGAGTTCAAAAATTATAATAGAAAACAAAATGTACCATTCACTATTTATGCAGATTTTGAAACGCTACTTGAACCAATTTGCAGCGATCAAACTGAACCTAAAAATACAACATCTTTACAACGTCACATACCTTCAGCTTTTGCATATAATCTTGTTTCATCGTACCGTAATGGTGATAATGAATTTAGAACATATCGCGGTATTGATTGTGTTCAAAAATTTATAGATTTTTTAACAAAAGACGTCAAGAGAATTTACTATACATTAACTCAAAATGTTGAGATGATTTTTACAGAGAAAGATAATATAGAATATATGCGAGCCATGAAATGTCACATATGTGAAAACCTTTTATGGAATAATAAGGTCCGGGATCATTGTCATTTTACAGGTCAATTTAGAGGTGCAGCCCATCGACATTGTAATTTACAATATAAAATACCTATCTTCATACCGGTTTTCTTTCATAACTTATCAGGCTATGATTGTCATTTATTTATTAAAAAATTAGGAGAAATACCCGGCAAACTAAATATTATACCTAAAACCAAAGAAAAATATATTTCTTTCACCAAGTTCATCCAAGTTACTGATAGAAATTTCGTGCAAATAAGGTTCTTAGACTCGTTCCATTTTTTAGGCACTAGTTTAGATAAACTTGCAAAAACTATGAAAACGCAAGATTTTATCAATTTGCGTTCTCATTTCCCTAATTATGATCAATTTCGTTTGTTAACGCGTAAAGGTGTGTATCCTTACGAGTACATGAAGAGTTGGAAATGTTACGAAGAAACAAGCCTTCCTTCAAAACATTATTTTTTTAACTCTTTGTGTAATGAAAACGTTTCATCTGAAGACTATGCATATGCTGAGTTGATTTGGAATGAATTTAGTTTAAAAAATTTAGGTGAATATACTGATTTGTATTTAAAAATTGATGTACTATTATTAACTGATATCTTTGAAAATTTTCGTAAGACTTGTAAATTATATTATAAACTCGATCCAGCATTCTATATCACCGCACCAAGTTTATCCTTTGACGCTATGCTGTTAAAAACAGGGGTCCAATTAGAATTAATATCGGATTTGAGCATTCTGCGAATGATACAAAGCGGTATTAGAGGTGGGTTGTGTACGTGTTCCCATCGTTATACAAGCGCTAATAATAAATATATGTCCTCGTATGATATGTCAAAACCGGAAAAATTTATTGTTTATTTAGATTGCAATAATCTTTATGGTTATAGTATGTGTCAGTATTTACCTCTATCAAATTTTAGATTCTTAAATCAAAATGAAATAGATCAATTAATCGTGCAGAATATTAGCGACAATGCTGAATGGGGTTATATATTGGAAGTTGATATTTTCTATCCTAAATCGCTGCACAGCTTGCATAATGACTTACCTTTTTGTGCTGAAAAATGCATTCCACCTGGTGGTAAAACAAAAAAATTAATTTCGAGTTTATATAACAAGTATAATTACGTTATACATTATGTTCATCTAAAAAAATGTTTAGAGCATGGATTGATATTACGAAAAATTCATAGGGTCATTACATTCAAACAAAAACCCTATTTGAAAGATTATATTGAATTAAATACACAATTGAGACAAAAAGCTACAAGTGTATTTGAGCAAGATTTTTTCAAGCTGTTAAATAACAGTGTTTTCGGGAAAACACTAGAAAATACCGAAAATAGAGTGAAAGTTCATTTAGTTAATACTTGGAACACTACAAAAAATATAACAAATAAACCAATTTGAGCAGAAAAGCTTGTAAGTAATCCCTATTTCCATAGTGCAACAGTTTTGTCAGAAAACCTAGTAGTTATTCAAATGAAACCCGATCAAATAATATTAGATAAGCCGATATATATATAGGCTTTAGTGTCTTAGAACTATCCAAATCTCACATGTACGATTTTCATTATAATATAATTAAACCGTTCTACCAAAGTCGTGTAAAACTTTGTTACACGGATACAGACTCCTTTATTTATGAGATTAGTACGAATGATTTTTATACTGATCTTAAGTTAAGTTTTCAACGATACTTCGATACTAGTAATTATTGTCCACAAAATAAATTTATGATACCCCAAATTAATAAAAAAATTCCAGGGTTGTTTAAGGACGAAATGGGTGGAAAAATTATTTACGAATTTGTAGGCTTAAGATCAAAATTGTATTCGTTAAAAACGGAAGATAAAATAATAAAAAAGGCTAAAGGTATCAAATCTTACGTGGTACGTGATTTAACTATCATTGATTACGAGAACGCATTATTTGATGGAGAAGTAATACGTAAGAAACAATTGTTATTTAAATCGATCAAACATCAATTATTTACCCAAAGAGTCGAAAAAATAGCACTCTCTAGTAACGATGATAAAAGGTTGATATCTAATTGCAACGTTGAAACTCGAGCATGGGGACACTTTTCTATTTTAAACGGTTAATAATAACAGCTGTGTGGTTGTTAGCGGAGTAGAATAGTGCCACCCCATCTCTTCCTATGCGGTGTTGGACAACGTGACTAAGGGATAGGGCTGATAAACATCTAACACACACACACACACACACACATACATAGGTTTCACACTCTCACAAAGACATTGATTGAAAAACCCAAATCAACAACTCAAGCGTACCCTGGACTCCCAGGTAAAAGTCTTGGATGCAACTGAGATTAAGCGCTCAGATGAGAGAGTCTATAAGTATGTGTATAAAAAAATAAAATTTAAAAACTTGTGAAAATATTATCAACTAAACTAACTAAAACTGTAAAATTTATATGCTGTTTTGTATTATTATAAGTACCTAATCTTAAGAAATTAAACTAAATAAAACTGAGAAATTTGGAATAAATGCATTATTTAAATATAGTATTCTGTTTTTTCTTTAATTTCCTAATACATTTGCAATACCATGTACTATGAGAGATTTTCGCGGTCGCGGGAAACCGCTGTCGCGCTGGCTATGCCCACCATGAAACTTGTATGTCAGGATCGTAGTAAGTGGAAATCCTTAGTCTCTGCCTACCCTGATGGGAAACAGGTGTGAAAATATGTATATGTATGTATGTTATGATGTCTTAAGTTACATACTTCGAAGTAAAATTTCTTAGAAATGTGAAATAGGATATCACTACGTACGTACTTAGTAGTAGTAGTGGACTATTGGACATTCTAAAAAAATCTTCAAACCTGGGACCTTGGTAGCGACAGTCACAACCTCATAACACCTGATGGTATGCATCATCATTCACGTTACAACACGTTTACAATTCATAAAAATTTCGCAACTTAAGTAAGTACATAATAATATGCATTAACATCATTCTTAAGACATGTTTGAACATGTTCGTCATAGTGAACGATGACACTTGCAAACTTGTAGGGAGTATCTCGTTACAACTTATTGCAAAATAAACTAAATCAACAGGTCAGAACTTGAATTAATACGTAGTACAGTGTATGTGTCACTAGCGGGTCATGTTTCTATTTAATTCACCTTTTACTCATAATTACATTCAGTTTCATACTTGTTCTCTTTACATTCACACAAAGCAGTCTTTTAATTAATAATGTTGAAGCAACAGCAGTGCATCTCTGAACCTCAAACCAGTTACTTTGCTACAAGGAATAGGAGGATTCCAAAATACGTAATTAAAATAGATGTACTAGAAGCTGAAGATACATCAGATAACGAAGTAGAAATACATACAAGAGTGAAAACCCAATATATTGTTTACGATCAGTGGGATGAAATATATTATAAAACAGAGAAATTACTGAGCCAAATATTTAAAACGTTAGAAGATCGTGGCAGAGGAGGACGAGGCCAACCAGATATACCTCAACATTAATACATTATAAATAATGGCAGACGCATATGGTGACGGTATTGTTCAATACGCTCAAGACCCCTTTGACTTCTCACATATTTTACCTCTTTCACCTACGCAAGTTGAACCAAAAAGAAGAAAACCAACTATTTGTAGAAAATCTAAAAAGACAGCTCATAAATCTTTTGTAATCAGCAACCAACCAAAAGGAGTCAAGCTAATTCAGATAAAGATCTTGGACATCACCAGCGACAAAGACAAACCTTCGTTGCCGTTTTGTGAAGATAGTGACAGTGTGATACTTAGTGCACAATACGTAGTTCATGATACAGTTGATGAAATCATGGACATGGCTGAAGGTATTATTAAGAAAATATCTAAGAAAATTCATGGTGATAGCTTATCATTTTAACTAATGTGTTTTTAGTTTTAAGTAAGTTATACATCACCTTAATACTTAGAGATGTACTGCTGACGCTTCAACATTTTGTACGCGTCATTTTATATCATTGTGTTAGGTTTAAGATCAATGTAATTTTTTGAGACATTAAATAAATGGTATTATGATTAATTTTTTTTTTTCATTTCAATTTCGACTTGGGTTGGAAATAGTATGAAAAACAAACACAGTTTAGTAATAAAACATTTATTCGGTTTATTAAACTTATGAAATACAAAAATTATTTTCTAAACACCATTGTTTAATACACAATACATTCCTTAAAGCACAATAGTTCTTATGAGCAAAACAATTATACAAAAATAGATCTTTACAGTAAAGATCACTAAGAGTCTTTAAGTTAGGAACACTTTTATTTCCACATATGTCAGAAACATTATTATGACCACATAGCTCTTGAACCCAATTAATTTTCTCACTACCTTTAACAAGAACCTTTTTTTCCTTCAAATAGGGTTTGATTATTCTAGAAAATTCTCTGTAGTCTATATATCCTTCGCTCCAGCGGTAACCTCTATTCCTTTCAATCCACCAAATGTGTCTTCTTTCTTCATCAGTTAGCGAGGAGAACGGGTAAGGAGGTTTTATTAAGAATATATGAGTATGTTCCAACGTAGCTACAGCTAATTCTTTGACTATAAAGTTATTATAACGATCTTTAAAACCCTGAACATCTACTATAATAGTATTTTTGTTCATGATACCTTTCTCACGATGCTACTTAACGGCTTATACTCGATTATACAGTCGTTCAATATAAGACAATATGCTGAAGTTTGATCTGGTATATCAATATCACTTTCAATTTCCACTCTAACATCCACAACAGGACCTGATTTAAGATTATCTGGTTGTCTAGAACAATCTACTACAAATAACGGAGCAATATTTTTAAATTGTTTCTCATTTAATAACGGCTCGGCGCGACGTCCATAATACGACTGTTGAAATCTAGTATATTGTTCATATATTAAAGCAATTCGATTATTCGAGAAACTTGAATTCAAATTTTCATAAGGGAAGTAGGTTGAATTTAGGTATACTCTAACATCACGAACATCACAGTGATCAAACTTAGACATATCCAATTTAGAATTATTTTTTCTATTTGTTTGCAGACCAATAATAACAAATCTTGGTTTTTCTATTTGCGACGATGTTCTAATGGACCAAGTATGCTTAGTAGTTTTTGGTAAAGCCGGATATTCATATAAATCCCAATTCCTAAATATCATCTGGAGTGGTCGATCTTTTTCTAACAGTTTTAACATATTTATTTTTTCCCTATCGGACACTTTGACATGTGGTACACGCCATATTATTTTATTTATAATAATATCTTCTACAGTTTCACCATCGGTAAGTTTTAGGGCGTTCAGATTAGTATTACTTCGTAACAATATTAATTCATGTTTGCTGTTTATCACTACTTTCTTGAAATCTTCTGCAAAACCAAGAATGTTACAGAGGGGTATAGAAGCAGAAAAGCTTCCCCCATTTGCACTATTTATGCCTTCGATATTCCACCCCCAAGCATTAGATGCTTTAGCCTCGTTTTCGTTCATTGATATTAATGATTTCATTGTGGTAGTTATACCAGCGTTTTTTATTTTATCTATTTCCACTCCATTTATCTCATACCTTATATCTTGAAACAAGTAAAGTAGACTATTGTTTGTGAAATGAACGCTACTGACTCTTTCCTTCGAATTTCCACCCTTGTTTACAACAACAGTTCCTTCCAAAAACAAAGTGCTTGCTGATGGTAATATATACAAGTCTTGTTGATTAATAGGTATCCTGATTTCATCGCTTCTATTGAAACTTGTTACGTAAGGCTTGTAAGAGTGAAATTCAATTCCTTCCACAGCGTTGTTGTATGCAGGAGTGGACAAAACATCTAGTATATTCATTTTAACAAACCGATCGCTTTAAGAAATGCTTTATTATTGTTATTCAATTTTATAACCCTTTTGGACCGAGCACTTATTGGTTTGATAGTTTTAGTAGAACTGTTATTTTTAGTTGGATGTACCACATATTTATTATAATCTATCATTGTTTTCTTCTGATATGTAGATACAACTGCACTTCTTCACCTCGCAAATTTATTAAGTTATTATTTATATCCAACAACCTTATCTGTATGCAGCTTATATTGGTTTGATTTATTGGAAAGTAGATTGCGTTTTTCGGAATTTCTATAATCCTGTATCCAGGTGGAACATTAAGTGCAAATTCGTGTAAGATGTGACTGGATTGACCGTTTATATAAGAACCGCTAACTATTTCACATTCAATCCTTATGACAGTCGTTGGCAAAATGTTTACTGGAAACTCTGATACATGATATTTATTTGCTTCTAAGATCTGCTTTTTAAATCCCAATAAACTTCCAAATGTATCTTCTTTAGTAAAATCTATAGTTGATGTACAAAATAACACAGTTTTTAAGGTGTTGTTATTACAATTGAGTTTTATAGATGCATCTTTTATCTCAGTTTTTAAATAGTCACTAATATCTTGTAATTCATAGGTTCCTTCAGGTATCTCAATAACATTTTTAGAACCATAGTATAATTTATTGTTTGTATTATCAAAATTTGGAATAGAATTATATGTAGAGAAATGTAATAATGCACATTCATACTCCTCAGCTAATGGCAACGTGTCTGGATAATAGGTAGATAATACCGATGAGTTTCCAGTTATCGATAAGGTGAGTGACATCTTGCAAATGATGGAAATGAAAGAGTGGTATAAGATTTATAGTATTTTTATTCAAAGTATTATAATTATAATAAAGATTTATAGTATTTAATCCAAAAAGTTTGCAAATAACTTAAACACATATGTCCACAAACTATTGTGTTAAATTGTTGATATCTATCATAGTTATAATGAACATCACAGTTCTTAAAATATAGCATTAATTCTCTTGGCGGTTTTAAATCACCATAGCTATCAAAATATTCACAATAATTGTTTATTTTAACATAAGCTACCCAATGCGTTCCATCATTTCTCGAATTATCTAGGTTAACTATAGCACATTCAATTCGTTTAGGTGTTTTTGGTAACTGATCCTTCATATAAACTCCTCGAAAATGTGGAATACAATGGCCATACTTCTGAATATCGATATTAGTTAAAGCGCGATTAGGTAGCTGATCAATTAGTTTTTTGATGGATTTATAAACAATCCCTGACCTTGCTTATGCGGTTTAATGTATAGACCTTTACCTATTGCTATAGCCTCCATAGTTTGATTATGACGTTCAGTTTCTTGTAATTTTTTCTGACCGTGTTTATAATCATTCACAGTTTTTGCAATACCAGCTGCACCACCAGCTAATGCTCCTAAAGCAGATAAACCAGCAAAAATTGGGATTAAAGGTAGAATGCCTCCAGTTTTTGGTATAGGTATCATTCGAGGTACTCGAACTTTTGGAATGCATGGAACTAATTTTCGGGCAACCATATAAGCTATATTTATTAATGACTCATCATCTTTAGGTGAGAGTTTTTTGAGTTTTCTTTTTATTTTTTTAACAAAGTTATTAAAGGTCTTAACACCAGCACCAGACTTCAATTTAGCTTTCATAACTTTGTTTACTATCCACGAACTAATCTTTTCCCCTGTTCGAGCATCTTTTGCTTTAAGTCTTTGCTTAGCCATATCTATAAGACGTAAGTCGGCTTTTTGACGGTTAGGCAAGTCTGTGTAGTTTGCGTATGCAATATCGTGATGCATACAAGCTTCGTCTAACTTATTTACACCTTTATCACCACGTAGTAATCGTTTCGAAAGCTTTGTTCCTGGTCCACAATAGTTATAACCAGGTATGTGTAGTTCGAATGGTAAATGATTAATGATATTGTTTATTAGTCCACCACCTTGCATCGTCCAAAGAATAATGAATATACTTTAAAATTACATATCACTTATATAATTAACTCATTCCACTATTGCAGTCTTATCAATCCAACTATTCTCTTTGTTATTTAAACCCAACCATTTGACAAACAGTTTGTTTCCTTTCTTTTTTAATACCTTTTCTATCAAATAGACACCAGGACAGGACGACTTTTGAAGCTCTTGTTCGTAAAAAGTTCCTAATATGACTTGTTTTTGATTATCTTCGATGCGATATGTTATTGGTACAGTGTTATTTATCTTTTTTATAGTAAATAATTCTGTTGACCAGTTAGGAGTGTATCCTTTCTCAAATATATGTTTGTACTTACTAATTCGAACTTTGTCACCAATTTTAAACTTTGGACGACATTTTTGGACTACCTTTATCATGGAATTCATAATATTATTTTTAATGTTAGTTTCATTAAACTTATTGACATTAACAGGTGCAATTTTAATAGTACGATGTTTTGTGTTGTTATATGTCTTCACAATACCGTTCAAGCCACCATCTATCCACTTATAGTGTCCGTTCAAGCTAAAGTATTTGTACAATTTATTTTTAATAGTTTTAATAACTCGTTCTACAATTGAAGCCTTTTTGGTTGAAAATGTAGAGTAGTGATTAATATTATAGTTCTGTAAAAGCTTTTGAAATGTAGAATTATAGAACTCAGTACCCATATCAGTTTGCAGATGATTTGGTATCCTGTGATTAGAAGAAAGTATTTTTTCAAATGCAAGAGAGACATCATGTTTGGATTTAGTTTTTAATGGTTCCACCCAAACGTACTTGGAGAAGCAGTCAATAACTATTAAAATATAGTTATATCCTTTATTAAAGGTTTTTAGGTTTTGCATATCAGCTAAATCTGCTTGCCACAAATCATCAATACCTTTTAAAATTACAGATCGTCGAGGAAAATTTTTTCGTGCTGCTTTATGTATTTCATTGACGATTTGTTGTTTCGTCATTTTAACAAACTTTAAGGGCTATGTTTTTCGATCTTTTAATACAGATTGAATTGCGTCTTGAACTAGTCTATCAACTGCTTTTCTTGTGTAAAATTTGCTTTCCAAATGAGTCTCTATCTCAGACATTATTGTTTTTAAAGCTTTCTCTATGTGAGTTTTAACACTATTTGGAATAGAACTTTGCAATTTTCGTAAGTCATTCATTAGTACACCTTTCAATTCATCTACATATGCCTTATTTACTGCATCATCTGCGTCTTGAGGAGGTTTAACACCTTTTAGCCTTGATGTCTTCAAGTCATAATCTCCATAATCAGATTTTATTAATGCGTTATCATTAAAATCAAGTATTTCTGATATCCGCATTCGCTTATGAATATAATGTCCAAATTTGTCTACATTCATATTAAAGGTGTATTATGTTGAACGGTATATAGTAAAATGACATACATATAACATTAGTAGATCTATTTATTTAATTATTTTGCTTTCACGTAGTTCTTCAATGATAGATATTATTTCATTGTCTAGTCCTGTGTTACCGGCATCTCGAGAAGCAATTGGGATCATCCCAATATACAAAATCTGTGTTTTTTTTCCACATTTTTGTTAAAGGTAATCCTTTTCCTACTTTCTGTCTACAACTTGGACTTCTACTTTCTTGATCGAAAAGTGGTTTAATAACTTGCAAATATTTTTGTCCTTTATTACTTTTAATTGGTTTTTTTGAATCGAAATCACGACGATGTGCATTCGTTACAAGTAACATTGTCTTATAATTTTGCTTGTCACAGTCATTAACCAAGCTCAGATCAAAGTCTTTTTTTAACAGTAACTCTCGCAACCCAGGTGTACTTTCGTATTTGTGTCCGGCTACAGTAATAACTTTATCCCCAATAGTTATGTTAGAGGAACCCAACATTAGCTTTCCACGTTCATTTCTTATACCAAATGGAACATCTGATAGTACTTGTGAAGATAACGACCAAGATGATGCATCTGGATTAGTACCGACTAATGACTGAAATGAAGAGTCCGATGAGGGTTCCGATTCGTTACTAGCAATACTGCTATCATCTGTTTCTTTCATATCTTGGTCTTGTGGTTCTTGGGGTTCTACTTTTTCCTCCTTTTTTGTTAGAGCTAAGTGGTTATTGGTGTTGGCTATTAAATTGAGAGATTCTGTGACAGGTTTAAAAACTGTATCAAGAGCATGCTTATTATTATCTTCAAAATCCTTCATTTTACGTATTTTTTTCTTGACAGCTTGTGTCGCATCAACAATTTGTTTTTTCAATGATTTATCCATTATGTAAAATAGGTGGTAATCGAATAAGGATCAATTAAAGAATAACAATAAACAGACTGCAGTCTACTTAAATATTTAAATTTCATCTAATAATACAAATGTGTCAAACGTTTTTCTATAGCAACCATTGTTTTTAGAACAATCTTTATTAATTACCACATAATCAAAAGGTTCTTTCCATATTAAGGAACACATTTCTCGAAATTTCAACCATGTCATATCGGTGTTAACATGTTCTTCATAAACATGTTTCAAATTAACTTCATCTTGCTTAAAAAGCACAATTAGGTTAGCATTATCTCTTACAAGTTGTTTAGGTATTTTGGTATAAGTTTGATTTAAATAAAAACTATCAATCAATTTATGTCTTCCCATGGCAAAATAATCACGCATATTACTTTGATTTTCACATGCCACATCATCAAAAATAATCACAGAATTTGGTTTTGCATCTGAAACTTTTAAAACGTCATCATTTGTCTGATATTTATGAAGAGTGATACCTGGTACTCGTTGTAAAACCTTTTCTAAAAAGATGTACTTTGGTTGATGTAGAGTTTTAGAGTATACATAAACATTTTTAAATGTCAAGCCATTTTCATGCAATAGAA
Organism: Miltochrista miniata; assembly: GCA_933228765.1. Classification (NCBI taxonomy): domain Eukaryota; kingdom Metazoa; phylum Arthropoda; class Insecta; order Lepidoptera; family Erebidae; genus Miltochrista; species Miltochrista miniata. Next base: position 20,939,345 of record OW121760.1, on the reverse strand, counting down.
GACCAATTAATAAATTAGTTTTTCCACAATTTGATGGCCCACAAATGATGCAACGTACAGTATTCGGTAATAATTCTCCACGACGTAATTTGTTTTTTGTCAAATCGTCACAGATTGTATTGACCTGTAACGATTGTCTTTGTTTAACGAATTTCATGTTTGCTATGCAATACTGATGGACTCATAATGAAAAGATGAATTTATAACATAAATATTTATTATAAATTCATCTTTTCTTTATAACCCAACTGGTTACAGAAAACGTTGTGGGTTATAAATGGTAAGTAATGAACATGGAGGGAGCTACAGCAAATTTTATTTTTTATATTAATGTTAGGTTAGGTTACATTTTTAAAATGTGGAATATTGGGCGAGTTCTGTTCCACGTGAGCGAGGAGCGGTAGCGACGATGCGAACTTAAAGTGGAACAGAATGCCCAATATTCCACGTTGGAGTTTCGTTAAACGGGCAGGTGAGTTATGTGATTATGGTGATAATATAATTGTATCCTTCTGGACCTCAGATAGTGAGGCGGGGCCGAACTATCTGTGGTCCAGAAGGTACAATTATATACTACTTAAGTGTCTAAAAATGGAAGTTTATTGCAAAGTCCAACTCGCATACGTTCCAAGCGGTCACTAGTTACTGGTCTACATAATATTTTACGTCTTTTAACTTTTTCTCTTGTGATCTTGAAAGACGCTATTTGCCCAGTATGATCTGATTTTATCTTATTTATAATACTCGTACTTTCTGGCAACATATCACTGTATATATTGTCCAGACAAGTAGCTGTTGTATCACAATATCTAGTAGGCTATAAAAATAAGTTAGTGAGATTGTGTGATTTAAATAAATTTAAGATATCATTGGTCTGACGCGTATTTATAAGTATATTAACATTAAAATCACCGCACACTATTAGGTGTTTATTAGTTTTTCCAAGTTTAAATAGCACTTTAACCATTACATCCTCAAACTCACAAAAGGGTGAGACTCCAGGTTTATACATATATGCATACTACTATGAATTGCTCCAATTCTACGCACGATATTTCAACTGTACACTCTACAGAGAGGGACACAACATCTTTCCGTTCCTTATTCTTTAATTTCTTATTTAATAAAATCAACGAACCCCCCCGTGTTGTGTTGACCCTGCAGAACGCACTACCAGCCCGGTGACTACTGAACATGAGCTCATACTCCTTACGCATATGTTCTGTAAGACAAACAATTTCAATATTTTCTGAGCTCATGAACAGCTCCAATTCAAACTCTTTGACCTGCGTTAATGTTGCAATATTATAATGCACCAGGTTGATATAATTTACATTTTTTAATTTAGTTTTGTTCGGAGGACAGTTTCCGATATAGTTACGGTTTGCAATTAAATTCAACTTTATCAATTTACAATTTTGGCTAGAGGGTAATTCCTCTGTTGTCCCAGAAGTTAATTTAAATTACTTGGAACAGATTCCAAAGTCCTAAATCTACTCTGCTCAAATAAAGCAGTTTTGTCAGCCAAGTTTTTGTCTAAAGAGTAAAAATAGTTGTATAGCAAACTTGCTATTTGTCTTTTATAATATTTGGGTAGACAATACCTACCCTTGTGATTATTATAGACCTTATACTTGCTATGTGACAAATTTGTGTCAAATACAGAATTGAAGTCAATTACATTAAATTTATTATTATACTGACTTATTAAGTTTAAACGTAAATTCATCTTATATCTAAATGAATTTTCCGAATCTGGCACACCTTTTATAAATGGAAGTGTAAACATTACAACTTGTATGACATTTAAGTTTAAGATGTAATTCATGTATAGGGACAAATCATCATTGCTAATTTTGCCCCTGTTTGCACAGAAAATTATTATTTTACTGTTAGCTTCAAAATATTCTAATATCTTTTGCATAATATCCCTTAATGAAGCACCCGGATAGCAATTATTAATAACCGAGTAATAACTTGAATTTAAGTTTTGTTTTAAAAATGAACTTAGATTGGTACCAATATCATCACTATCACAAAAAAAAAAAGTAGTCATTTAGGAAACAATCAAGGCGCTCAGTGTTATCATTTGATGTTTTGAGTACCTTATCTATGGTTACAGAACATTTAGTAAAGTCCTTAAGGGACCATTCATATTTTATAGTCATATATTGTAGCTCAAATTGCAAACTTTGTATTTTTGATTAAATTTTTTCTGTGTCAGTACAATATTTTAAATGACTGTTCCAGCTCTAACATTAAAAATTTAGCTTGATCTCTAAATTTTAAACAAGAACCTATATTTTTACACTTCTTGATTAACATTTTATGGAATTTTAATTTCTTTTTTGATTTTTGTATCAACTTTTTAATTTTTAGATATTTTTTTAGTTTATTTCTGCTGCAAAACAAAACCGACTTGTCCCGTTCATATATTATGGACTGTCACCTGTCAGATCTATAGTAGTCAATATTTAATATAAAGTGAAAAAAAAAACAACTTGGCCCGCACGCTCATTTGAACCCGCAAACTTTGCCTAAACCAGGGCAGTGCTCTAACCAATTGAGCTAACGGGACCGTACTGACTCAAGTTGAAATTCTTCACCTTATTGTAACCGCCATTTAAGAGTATGGCACAGAGCCATCTATCGAGTTACTTAGTAACTCTGATATCAATGAACGATATTGCAATCATTTTTATACATTGATTTGATGTCTCCGACTCAATCTATAGATGAAATATTTAAAGCAATTAGTATGCTGACTTTTTCATAATCTATACTTGTAATAAATCTGTAGAAGTGAAAATTCTGTACATTCAAAATATCAAAAAAATAAATAGCAGGGGGTGTTACTAGACCAACACCGAACCCAAAAATTATAAAAAAAATTTTTGTCTGTCTGTCTGTCTGTCTGTCTGTTTGTTCAGACATCACGCAAAAACTACCGGTTCGATTACGATGAAACTTGGTATAATTATTCTTTATTAGCCCGGGCACCACACTGGGTACTTTTTATCCTGGAAAAGTAAATAGAATTCAAACTAAACTTAATTTTGCGGTTCGATCCCTAGACCCAAAGTTATTATCAATTATTTCTTAAACGGTTAATGGTTGCTTAGGCTGGGCTGCCTCGCGGGACTCCAGGGCATCGACGCTGCGTCTAACTGGCCCCAAGGGCCGCCTTTCTGCTGGGGAGCTTTGCGTGTCATTGGGAGATCGCGAGGAAAAAGAGGTTTGTTTTTTCGCTGGCGTTCTATGCCCAAGCATTTTGAAGCTGGTAGAGGTGCTCGTCAAACCTTGATTTTAATCGATTAGATTTAAAGAAATCTTTCAGTTAAAAATAATTACTCTTTGGTAGTATAGCGTAAAATTATTATTTTAATAAAATTGAATTATATATATTTAATAAATATTAGACGATCTTTATTATTTTTATCAAGTTTTGGTTCTGTTTGAACCCTTCCAATTTTCCTTTCACACTCTCGTGGTACTATGTTCAGCGAATCAACAGTTCCAGGTCGATCGTGTGTTATGTGCGTGTGAGTGTGAACGTGTATGTGAATTGTGTGTTTTTGTAAGTGTGAATGATGTGTGCGAACCTAGGTTTGTGTGTATTTGTGTATGTGCAGTAATGTACGTATGCAATCACCAACGAACCCGATGACAATTGAATTTCCCTGCTTAGTCTGTACACAATAGTAATTTAAAGCAGAGTATGTGCCAAATATCAAAAGGAAAAGGGTAAAATATACAATTTAACTGCCAATAGGCTAGCGTCTTAGATAACTATGGGAACTGTAGCCCAGCTACGTCTTATATACTATGTATGGCCAAAAGAGCCTTGTCGTGTATACAAAGAACTTAACCTAACTTAAAAACTGTGAAATTTGGACAAAAACTCCAAATTTGTCTTAGCCTTACTCTATATTACTAGTCCCTCTACCTCTGTCGGAGTCCTCCCGGGCCTAATTGGTCCGAAAACCCCCTATTTTGCCAAAAAATTGAATTATTAGAATCCAAAACTCTACCCGCTCTATCTAGAGTCAAGTAGAGTGGCCCAGCTGGTAGACCTCGCTGAGCCCGACCCAACAACCCCAAACACGGCCGTCCTAGCCCTAGGGGCTCCGGAGCTACGAGGTTTCAAATTTTTGAAAAACTTTTTGAAAAGAATTCAGGATTTGTTAAAACCCTCGTATCTCCGGAACCACTGGTCCGATCTCGCCCGTGTCTGGGTCTATCGTGAAGTGCGCGACGAGACCCACCGTCACTACATAGCCATAAAAATAAATAAAAAGCGCTATTTTGGTATGGCTATGGAAGTATTATTGCTAATTTATTCAAATTTAGTGTGACAAAAATACATTTGTGAAAAGAACAAGCGAAAGTTCTAAGATGGCTAAAAAGAAAAAATGAAAGACCACGCTTCAAGTAGTCAATAAAATAACACCGCATGTTACCATCTACGCTCAATCCTTACGACAAAGATTGTAAGGAGCCCTAAGCGACTGGTCATGGAAGGCGTCATGCCTTTGCATTTTTTGCATGAGTCAAACAGACTCACTAAGTCTTTGTGAAATACGGGAATGGCCTCTACGTAGACTACATTCGACAGGACTGAAAAGAGCCATTACAATGAACATGATCAGCTGATGAAATTTACATTGTTATTACGTTACCAGGTCTTGGTTGGACCATCTGTATTAGGAGGACAAAGCCTACAGTAGTTCGGTTTGTCCAAACGTCGGCGTCGTAGGCTGGGACTAGCTGAAGAAGGAACTAAGTTACGATGTCAATTACTCAGAAGAGAAGTTGTGTCAAGTAGTAGTTTAGCCATTGAATTTAGAAATGTATTTAATATATAAATTTACTTAGCTCATATTATTATGCATTTCTCTGTCTTTCCACTCCGAACAACTAAACCGACCAACCGTTGTTCGGTATGGTATGGTATGGTATGGCTATCTAACTAGGTATTATTATAAATGCGAATGTTTGTGAGTGTGGATGTTTGTTACTCTTTCACGCTGTAACTGCTGAACGGATCTGGCTGAAATTTGGTGCCTACATAGATTATGTTATAGTCTAGGAACAAAATTTCACGCAGGCGAAGCTGCGGGCACCAGCTAGTATTTAATATAAAGTGAAAAAAGACAACTTGGCCCGCACGGGATTTGAACCCGCAACCTTTGCCTAAACCAGGGCAGTGCTCTAACCAATTGAGCTAACGGGACCGTACTGACACAAGTTGAAATTCTTCACCTTATTGTAACCGCCATTTAAGAGTATGGCACAGAGCCATCTATCTCTATATATATTATATGGCGGTTAGGTTTTCTCATACTCGTCACTGCACTCTTGGAACCTATCTACAATTGACTGAAGGTGGTCCCGCTCCGCAACACTGTCATCGTAACTAACATGAAGTCTTGATAATTCGCATTTTAATTTTTTTGTGTCATTCAGAGCGTTTATCAATAAGTTTTCATTTTCTTCTCTTTCCTTCTCCAACTGTACACAGAGCTCCGTTTTAGATTTAAGCTCCAGCAAAGAAGTTTGGTTTCCTCCTGCTGGAGGCCGAGAGCTCTGCGACTACGGGTATTCATATTATTAATAAATAAGTGCAATTAAACGCGAAAAATATTGAGAATGGAGCTCTTTGTACAGTTTATGGTAAGAAGTAACAAGGTTATGTGCCGGCATTTAAATTATACTTAATATTTTTATGTACTTACGCAAATACACCGACCGTCGTCAACGTCGAGTAAACGCTTATGCAAGTATAATAATTCTACTCACGAGAAACAGTCAATTTAGTATGTATTTACGTGAAAAAGAAAACCTTCAACGTTCGAAAAAACCTGACTCGTCACTTTTTACACCAAAATACACGGACAGAACACTTTTATTAAATTATCTGACTATTTTAAGACACTATTATTGCGATGATATTGGTTTTAGTTGGTTTAAAATTGTTTAAATACTAATTAATTATTTAACTTTTAAAATATTTTCAGAGAGCTAAATTATTTTTTTTACATACATGAAACGGTGTCACGCCTGACATGACTTGGTTGACATTAAACCACCCTGAGAAACCGATTGGATTAGATTCCTGGATGACAGATACGAGTAATAGGTAGTTTTAGTTAAAGAGTCAGTTGAGTTGCTTAAAATTATTTTCCTCTACGTCGATAGATAGCGGTGTACGGTTTTGTGAACCGCGATATGGTTTCGTTCACACATTTAAATAATAAATAATAAATATTCACGGACATTTCACACAACGCTATCTGATCCCAAAGTAAGCTAGGAATAACCTGCTTGTGTTATGGGTATCAGACCACGGATATTAATACTTATATACTTTTAAATACATACATATTATACATAGAAACACCCAGACTCTTGAGACAAACATTTATGGGTCACACAAATATTTGTCTCCGGCGGGAATCGAACCCACGACCTCCAGCGCCGCAGGCGGTATCACTACCGACTGCGCCACAGAGGCAGTCGACATTTGCGTAAACGTTTTGCGAGTTGTAGTTGCAGTTCTTCCACAGTACATTTAGTTTGTGTTTATATAGGCAGATATTCTATGGATATTGGTTAATTTTGAGCAATCTGTAGAAGTGTTGAAATGGCGAAGACTCTCGCAGTGTTCCCAACTCTCAAAATTTTTTCCCCCCAAAACTTAAATCAAAACCCCCTAATATTTTGACAATTACATGAAAATCCCCCTAATAAAATAATATTAAATCATACATACATACATACATATACTCACGCCTTTATCCCCGAAGGGGTAGGCAGAGGCCTATACCGGCCCACATTTCACCGTGTATAATTCGGTCCCACGTGACAGGTGGTGAGCCCATCGCCGTGTTGAAATGGACCGCCGCCGTCAGAGCCTCGTCCGTTGTTCAGCAGGTGCACGAGCTTGCACGTGAGGTTGACTTGGGCCCGATGGTGTTGGTAGGGCCCCACTACACCCTACACTACACACTACTACACACTTAATATTAAAACAAGTATAAATAATAAATCAAATCAGTTAATAATAACCAATAATAATTAGTACTTTTGGTGGTGGCCGTTTATCGAACCCATAACTATTTAGAATCGGTTTTTGTAATAAATAACACGAACTTTTAGGTTATATTGAAGTTATATTCATCTATTATTACTTACGTAGCTGATAATAAAGGAAAAAGAGTTTTAAAATAAATAATGCAGTCAATTATGAATATGAGTAGCTCGTCAGAATCTGATTTGGAAGTTCTGGAGTGGAGTGGATTTCTAATATATCAGTGCCTAGAAACTTGCGAGAAAGAAGAAATCCATTTCATTTTGTTTGTTTCAGTTTGGCGATTGTTTGTGTTAATTTTAAGTTTTAGTGTACTAAAGTTTGAATAATAATAAAAAAAAAAAAAAAATTTGAAATGTCTTCGGATACAGAATTTCAAGCAAGATATAGATTTAATAAAAACACTGTGATTTATATAAGTGAAATTATAAGCCCTGCTCTAGCTCCTATTACACAACGTAAATATACTACCCGTTCGCTCTAACTTTGCCGCTGGCGTAGAGGCGTATACCTGAATTTTTAATTACACGAAGTAAATTGACAGTAGCTAATGTCACTTCGTCATAGAAAATAAGCAACATTGTATGAAGAAGTGACATTAGTTGCTGTCAATTTACTTCGTCTAATTAAAAATTCGACTTTAGTATGGAGCCGAGCGGCAAAGTTAGAGCGAACGAGCAGTACATTGTCTGTGTTGGAACAAGTTTTCATAACTCTGCGATTTTATGCAACAGGCACATTCCAAGTTGTTATAGGTGACGACATCAACGTGCATAAAACTACTGTGTCAAGAGATGTTGCAAAAGATAGCAGGGAAATCGCAAAACTACCGAGGAGATATATCAAAATGCCCAATTTTGAAGACCAAAGTGAAGTAAAAAGTATTTTTTTGGTATAGCAGGATTTCCAAACATCATAGGTTGTATTGACGGTACGCACATACCAATACAGTCTCCAGGAGATCCTAAAGCAGAACTATTTAGGAACCAAAAAGGATACTTCTCTATAAATGTACAAGTCATACAAGTTTAGCATTTTTAGAGCAACTTTCTTTAACTCTATATCCAAATCCATTATAATTCGGGATTTCTCTTCTCCAATTTCATCTTTTCATATTCTTCTTGAAGTTTTAATATTTGTAATTTCTTGTCTATTAAGACATCTTCGTTAATCGGCTTCAATGTTTTACGTTTCATAAATGATGCACTAACATTATTAATGTTCCTTTTTTTGTTTCAGTTAAACACACCATTTTTGTTTTTGGTGTGTTTAATATGTCGCTTTTAAGAAAGCGTATGGATATACGCTTTCTTTTTGGATATGGTTCAGCAGATTGTGGTTCAGGGTCCAAATCCTGAGTCGTATCTACAAGAACACTACAAGAATGTCTTCAGAAGGCTGTGCAACTACAGAATTTGTTTTTTGTTCATCATCTGAAATAAGTTCATAAAATTCATGAACACATTCAACACCATTTATCTTTTACCTATATACATATTGATAATAGAGGATTTATAAATATTATGAACTATTGATTTACCACAAATATAATTTTAGTATACAAGTTCATATACGTATATGTTGGCCTATGTATGTCTAAAAAAAAGAAAACATAACAAACAACATCTCTGATTTACATAAGCATGGGAACTAATGAAACTGATTGACACACAAAATATATTCTAGGTAATCTGCAAACATAAGCTCACACCTATACTGGGTGTTTCTTTTAGGGTGTCAAGCCGCCACTAGCTGGTAGCAGGGTTCCATACCTATCGACATAACCCCCATGTACGTTCTACGATTTTTTGTAGTTTTCGAGATATAATTTTTTTTTCGTTATTTTTCCACGTGGCTTTAAATAATTACAACTTCTTTTTGGTTTGACTTTTCTTGGATATTTTTTTAATTTTTATAATGCCTATTGATTGCAGTATTATGGACAAAATAATCTCCTTCCTAACTTTGATACAAGATGTAAAAAAATAGGGAATTATGCAGAACATTATATCTCGAAAACTACAAAAAATCGTAGAACATACATGGGGGTTAAATCGATAGGTATGGAACCCTGCTACCAGCTAGTGACGGCTTGACACCCTAAAAGAAACACCGTGTTTGTACCCAAAAGGGGTAAGGAGAGGTGATAGCACTAACATTGCGCAAATGTATATTTACGTCCTAAAATATATAGGCTCATCCATTAAGCCTATAGCCATCAACGAATTTGGAGACACTAGTTTAAAAGAGTACAAACTCACCTTATCATCGCTTATGTTTTTTCTAGCTTTCTTTTTTAAATTATCATATAGCGCATGTAACTGTTTTTCAGTTCTGCATCCAGTTTCCGAAATCGCATTATATTTACTTGTGAGCGCAAACCAGGCTTGTTTTTTTGCTTCAACGTTAGTCCCGTCAGTCTTTTTGTTATTAATTATTTTTACAAATTCCTGAGCTACATCTATAAGCAGCATCTTCTCTCTTTCCGTAAAATTTTTACTACGTTTATTACCATGCTCCATTTTGTTCATTTTGATAATTTTATTGGAAGCGAATGGCGAATTATTTCAATAATATACAAATGTACTGTGTGAACCACGTGTGGATACAAACGAAAACGATAAAAGCTTTTAAATTCTAAATAATATTAGATACCTTATAGGGAAGCAAGTAGAGTAATATGACAATTTGTTTGGCTTTGGATGGAGTCTACTCTGTCAAACACATGTCATTGTGTCAACTTTTGACAATGGCGTCCGCCTACATACAGCCAATGATAAAAATAATTTATAGAAAAATATGTTTTTTAAAAGTAGAAATAGCCCTAATCATTTTAGTTATAATATAAATAATATGTATATTTTGGCATAAAATAATTTTAGTATATGTTTTAAACGCTTTAATAACACTACATTTAAGTAACTTGTGAAACACGCCATCTAGTGAGTTGATTAGTAACTGACTATCCATCCGATAGTTATTGAAGTGGTTATAGTGTATTCAGAAACGCAGTGACAGTTAACTTAAGTTTATCTATTCCATATCTTTATCGAATCAATAGCCAACTGAGAGTTACTTGGTAACTACAGAAACCGGGCATAAATAAACTTAACGTTTTAGCGGATGGATTCCATGTTTTATTACGAGTACACAATTGTTGCCACTTAGATTCGATGCCATTTTTGTTGCCATAGATAAGAGTTCGCTGAATGTGGTTCAATATTGGTGTTATGTCGGGTTTTACTTGAGACGTAGCAATACCTATCTATAAATTATCTGAAAGCCTTTCTTGGATCTGCTCTGGCAGACAACATAAAAAGCTACTAATCTCATCGTTTAGGTGTCTGTGTCAGGTTTAATAGCGGTCAGATATAAGTTACTCAAATACTCTGCGGAGCCGATATTACCCTTGCCTAAACTAGGTTAACTAGGTACCTAAAAAAATACGCATAATGAAATTTTAGAATTAGGCTTACCATTATGTCAAGGTTGCAGTAGTTTTCCATTTTTCAAAGCAAAGACAATACAATGTAGGTATATTATTATTACCTTCCAGTTCCAGTGGTTCCAGTTCTAAAATTATATGAAATAGATGAATCAGTTCTGAATTTACGCCATTTATCTCAGCTGTTATATAGGAATGTCGAAAATAAACGTCTGGCAGTGTTGCCGTTATTGGTAATTCCAAACTGCTGATTAGGCATATCCACCAACAAACCCATTACATTTCAGAATCTGCTCCTTCTTGGTCTTAAAAAATATTTTGATCACCTCAAACTTGCCAGACTTTTATGTCGAGTCTATATGCAATGTATGTACCTATAGTATGCACCCCATGAATTCTATCCACGAATGTAATGTACGAAGCACGAATGTGTGACTTTTGGTCTTTGAAAGAATTTTTCGTTTTTGAGTTCTATCACAAAAATTCTGGAGTAACTGAGCTAGAGATGATGGAATTTCTTGTAAAACACTATAAGGCAATGTAATATATGTACTTAACGAATCTATATATTTAAAAAAAAATGGTCGCGGAGACGATCACAATTACTCCATTTTACATCAATTTGTTGACATTGAGCTTTCAACAAAGCCTTGATTTTATTTTAGAAAACCCAGAAAAGGTCACACGATGATAACTATTCATGAAATATGAAAAAACTTGGTCAAAACAATCACTGCCTCTATTAGAAGACCAAATATCGAAAATTTTCAATTTTCGTTATCTCGTTAGTCATGCTGAAAATTTAAAAAAATGTATGGGCGTCGCAAAAAAGCGCACAAATTGTGGGTTGCGTCAATTAGTTGAAACTATCAGCTTTATTATGATGGTTTAAACTTTACTATAAAATGCTATAAAATTGGGTTTCGAATCCAAAGAATTTGAAACATTCAAAAATCGAAGTCAATTTCGTGTTCTAATAGAAATGGTTGGTTTTTAAAAAAATGCCTGTGATAAATCGGATAAAATGTATATGTACTACTTACGTATTAAACACAAACACTTAAATATTTAAAGTAAATAAAACCATTGACTTCATAATCGCTTCGTAATCGTAATCTTAATTCGCACAAACTAACACTGCAAAATGCGTAACGAGTAGTGTCCGACCGAAACTGGTATTCTGGCCGAAACCGAAACCGAACTTTCGGCCCCAGGGTCAGTTTCGGCCGAAACCGAAACCGAAACCGAAACTCACGTGTTCATATTGAAAAAAAAAAAATAAAAAACCAGCCAAGTGCGAGTTGGATTCCCGCACAGAGAAATCCGTTACAAAAATTAGGTTTTTGTGTGGATGTTTTTTTCTGATTTTAGTAGGTATTTTTGTTATAGCGGCAACAGCACATGGTGAATTGGTTGGTGGTGGTAGAGTCTCTTGTAATCTTCAACGCTTTCAACACCTTTCTCTGGAGCTGCGTTTGGGAGGCGCTTATTTACCATGGAATGCCTCAATACCTCCGTCGAATTGTCGGGGCCTATCTTTCCGAGATGGCCATAACTTACCCGAGCTAGGGCTAGGGGAGCTAGGGGAGAGATGAGTCGTTCGGTGTTCCACAGGGATCGTTCTTAGGACCGCTACAGTGGAACATCGGTTACGATTGGGTGCTGCGTGCTCCGTTGCTCAGAGGTGTCGGCGTAACCTGTTACGTGCGTAACGTTTTACGACGACACCCTAATTACAGCGCGAGGAGCAACGCACCGAGACGCAGCCCTATAGGACACCTGCGGGATCCAGCTCACATATAGGGGGCGTCAGCATCGGCATCGAGCTCTCGACGACGTATCCGGGGCTCGTACTCGATACCCGGTGTAACTTCGGATACCACTTCCGAAGTTTGGTCCCAAAACTGAGGGAGGGGGTATCAGCCGCACTCTCGCGGTTGTTGCCCAATATCAGGGGAGCCAACGCTGCCTACAGGAGACTGTACCTTGGGATCATGAGGAGCATGGCCCTATATGAGGCCCCCGTATGGGCGGAGATCCTGATGGCCAGCAATGCGGCTAGATTGCTTAGCCTGCAGAAGGCGATGGCTGTCAGGGTAAGGATAAGGGGATACCGCATGATCTCAGTTGAGGCGGCATGTCTTCTTGCCGGAACTCCTCTATGGGATCTGGAGGCGAGGGCCCTTGCGTTATTGTTTAAATGGCGCAAGAAGGCGCTGGAGCGGGGCCAAAGGCTTCTTCCTGTGAACAGGTCATGCTCGTAAAAGAGACGGCGCCGGGGAGGGCACGGGACAGAACTCTCCCACCCAAATTGCACAGTCTGCGACGGCGCGCCCTATACTATCAGCCTCTATGACCAGGGGCTGAGGAGGTCTGCTCACTGTCCTTATAGAAGAAGGCCCTAGGCGATAGCGTGAAGTGTAAGATTCATGCACGTAGTGCCCCTCAAGTAGCGGGATAACAACTGAACAACCCCCCAAAGACGCGGCCCCAGTATGCATCATTCCGAGGGCATACTCGGGGCTCCCAACGCGTGGTTTTTAGTCGGTAGGACAGGAGTTCTACCGACGTTAGGGAGCATAGCATCACTGTAGGATCTCCCTCACGTTAAAAAAAATAGCGGCAACAGAAATACATCATCAGTGAAAATTTAAGGCCACTATCTGGCGCGGTTCCAGCGATACAACCTCGTGACTAAGAGAAGAGAGTTAATAGGGTCTCGCTTTAACCCCTGCGTGTAGGAGTCCGACTCGCACTTAGTCGGTTATTTTTTCAATCGGTGCAGCAAGTTCCACCAAGTGCCATCAATCAACGGTATAAATCTTCTCAAGTGTTTATTTTAGAAATATCTCCACCTAAAGAGGAGTTTCTTTCTTTTACGTGTCGAATAACACATAGATGCTATTGCGAACTCCTACCGACTAAAACCACACGATGCCCTGCTACTAGCTCTTGGCCGGTTTTGGTTACATTCTAGAAGTGTATAACTAAAACTGGACAAGAGTGAGCCGGACTCGCCCACGTAGGGTTCCGTACAAGAAAAGCGGTAAAAAGTCACGTGTGTTGTATGGGAGTTTCCTTTAAAACTATTATTTTGTCTATACAACAGAAATACATCATCTGTAAAAAAAATACCTGTCTAACTATCACGGTGAATGAGTTACAGCCTGCTGACAGACAGACAGACGACCAACACAGTCAATGGAACCGACAACAAAAGGGTAGGGTTATGTAATGTCCTAGATCTTTAGGATTCAGTAACCAAAAGTAAAAACGGGACCCTAAAAAGGAGGTCTTAGACATAACACAGGGGTAACTGTCTAATACTTCTCAATGATTGTAATTGCTTGTGGTTTAACCAGGTCACGAGCAGAGCCAGACACTCAAAATTCATGAACACGTGAGTTTCGGCCCGGCCGAAAGTTTCGGCCCATTTTGGCCGAAACCGAAACTGCGGCCGGAACTCGATTTTTTGGCTGAAACTGGCCGAAACCGAAACCGAAACCGAAACTTCGGTCGGTCACTAGTAACGAGTGTAACTCAGTCTTGACGCCCCCATATAAACATTTCTAATATTTATGTTAAGCTACCCACAACAAAAAAATATATGACACCGTTTTAAATAATCGCTATAGAATAATTAGACATCAATAAATAATAGATAAAACAATGTTCGAAATTTGAATTAAATCCCGCTAGATTCCGATGTTCTTACAGTGTGCGGCGGCGGCATCATTTTGGCGAGCTATAAAAGAAAAAAAATATCGTCCGCATGAATCTGTCGTTTCATCAGCTGATATCCATATTGGAATGTTAGAGAGATCGGCTTGTATTTCACTAAGTACTTCTTCAGCGTCATTGTATATTGGGTGTAACAAAATTACCTATCCAAATTTTGTCACGTGACGTGGCATCAGTCAAGAAACATTACAAAAATAAAGAAAAAAAAACGCATGAATACTTTAACCGTAAAGCCGTTTTAAAGGTTCTATTTTATCCTATTTTCACCCTTTCTATCGCTACTGAGCGGCAGTAGAAAGCGACAACGACAGCCAGACGGGTGCTCTGTGTTTTTTTTGCCACGGCGACCATGTTACCTCGAATTGCCGCGGTAAAAAATGAATTCTTAATGTACGACAAAAAAATGTAAAAAAAAATGAAAAAATTTACCCCCCTTTTTTATTAAATATTTGTATTTGATTTCCGATGCCAAGTCATCTCATGAAATTTGGAGAGGTAATTTTGTTACACCCAGTATAGGTTAATAAAGATATGTTGCAAAAATGACATTGCGGGAATGCTAATATTTAAAGTTTTCATAAGTTCAAACTTCAAAGTACCTGCAATGTTTCATGAAGTATGTTGTAAAAATTAGGTTGCTACAATGTTTCAACTGCAATGTTATGATAATGACATTGTAGGAATATCAATAACATAAGTTGCAGTAAGTTACTAAAAGTTTGTTGCTTCAAAGTTTGAAAAACAACTTTTTTACGTAATTTTGTAGCGACATCTTTTTTAACATTGATTTCCGATGCCAAGTCATCTCATGAAATTTGGAGAGGTAATTTTGTTACACCCAGTATAGGTAAATAAAGATATGGCCATTCATCGAAACAGGACAAGGTACGTAGATTTTTTAATGTGGTATATATTAATAATATGCGATATGATATTAATATTTAGAATATTAAGGGTTGTAAGGGGTGTTCGGGTGTAAGGGGCCCCACCACCACCTAATTTTGGGGGCCCAAGCGACCTCACCTGCACGTGGTGCACCTGCCGAAAAACTAACGAGGCTCCGCGATTTTTCAGGTACCCCCATGGTGGCCTAGGCTCCCATGTGGGTGCCAGGTGGTACAAAGTGTTGGTCCGGGGGGGTACCACCGTGCAGCTGTGAAAAGCCCCCCAAGTAACCCAGCCTCGGTTGGGTTGCGTTCGGGGTTCAGCAGCTGCACAGCCGGGCCCGGGGCGATGTTTGATGCAGCAGAGACAGTTATTGGAGCCTGCACTACCATTTTCATCAGCGCTGCATTTCATATGTCTTGACTAATGAGGTGTAGCATTAATGCTGAGATGGTGACCCATTCAGGACTCGCACGGAAAAATCAATATCGTCATGTTTTTTTCTTGTAATTGTAATGAGCGTTTTCTGAATAAATGATTTTCTTTCTTTCTTTCTTTCTTTCATTTTAAAATATCGAGTACACTCATATCTAGAATTATTCCTGAAGTATGTTTGGCTCTGAACCAAGTGCTAAAGGACATGATTAAGGTGAGTTAGTAAAACATTTGTATATACTTTAAATTTTTTAATCAATAAATTATTGCCCCATTACATTTTTTAAATTGGTTATTTCAACAATCGTCATTCAAAGCTTTTGCATAAGCATCAACCAAAATATTTTGAGACTGACTCTGTGTCTGAGAATACAATTCGTTAGAAATTATTTGCATGGATCTCTCAGGTATATGGATCGTAGGGACAGGTGTATGGATTCTGTTGGGCGATTGATAAACTACTTCCTGTGTGTATGAGGCCATAGGGTGTTCAGTAGGTGGAAGAGGGGATGGAGTTTGCGCAGGTGGAATAGGTGATGGGCTTTGTATAGGAGAAGTAATTATATAATGATTTGAAAACGATGATGAGGGGCGATTCATCCAAGATGACGACGGTGATGGACAAGAATAGCTGGTGGCTGAAGAAGACGGACGTTTACTTATAATGATTTGAGAAGGTGAAGACACGTACTGAGGACTATAATTGCGATGCCGTTTTGATGTAATCCATCAATTTCGTACATTATTTCTTGTCTCTCATTATCTGAATATTTTCTGAGTTTATTAGCAAGAAGCCTCCCATACAAGTCGCAGTCGTCCTCTTTTTTATTTTGTTGGTCTTTATTGAGAATAGCCTGGTTTAATGTATTAAAAGCCTTTGACATTTCCTTATCTGCTTTTTCTAACTCAGGTGGCTTAACTGAACGTCTCCTCTGTACAGGTATCTTTATATTCATGTCCTTTGGTACTGTGTTGCTTCTAGCATCACTTGGAGTTTCCGTTTCTTCTTCTGTCTGTTCTCCAATGACTGCCTGAAAAAAAAAATTATTTTTTCAGATTCCCACAAGTTCTGAAGAATGGCCAGGTTCGGAATACCAAAACGGAAGGATTCAACTTTCTCCACTGTCTTGGCGCGATAGATGGGAAGCATATTACCATATTAGCTCCAGCTCATACCGGATCTGAATACTTTAATTACAAAGGAAGTTTCAGCATCGTTTTATTAGCCCTAGTAGATAGTGATTACTGTTTTTTGTTTGCTGACATAGTAAGCCAAGGGAGAATTAGTGATGGAGGTGTTTTAAATCAAAGCAATTTGTGGAAAAAATATGTGATGGGACCCTTAATTTACCACCTAGTTGCCCCACTTCCTGGAAGTAATACTAATATCCCTTATGTTTTTCTGGGTGATGGCGCTTTTGCTCTTAGTACTCATATTATGAAGCCCTTTCCAGGACATCATCAGTTAGGTACCCCAGAAAGAATGTTCAATCAACAACTATCACGTTCTCGTGCAGTCGTAGAGAATACTTTCGGGATATTATCGTCAGTTTTTAGAGTATTTAAAATACCTATTCCATTAGATGTCGTTAAAACTTCTATTATAACCCACAGCTGTTTATTACTACACAATTTTTTAAGAAAGAGCAAATCATCTCGCAATATTTTATACTCCACCAGGCAGTACCATGCCATTACAATCTAATGGCAATAGATTTTCTTCATGGTTTACTCTCATACCTACATGGATTAATTCACCATTCCTATCATAGCTGTCAGTACTGCCTGGTGGAGTATAAATATTGCGAGATGATTTGTACATCGTCGGGCTCCTATTAATGCTACGCAAATAAGATCAAATTTTATGAATTACATCCATCAAAGAAGACTATGCAATGGCCTGTGATGCATAATTTAATTAGTTTATAATTTGTGGAAATCAAAATGTGTAAATAGGTACTTAGTTACCTATTAACAAAAAATTGGTAACTAATTAATTGTTTTACTTACCCTTTGCTCATCTGTCGTAATTATACTTTTTACTTTGTATTTGCCTTTTAAAAATGCCTCCATAGCATCATAAAAAATCCAAATTGGCTTATAAATTTCTTCTTCTCCCATACCAGATAGATAGATCAAATTTTTATTTTTTATTTGCTTGGCCCAACTTCATCTGCTAGAGTTGCTGGTAAATCCCGACGTGCTGGGAATACTAAGAAGTAGTGAGCGGCTTGCTAGTTATTATTGTTTTGTTGTGGAATGCGTCCAGGTAATTGTCATATATAGTTTTTCCTCTATTCTTCTCATTTCTTTGACATTGCTCGAAGTATTAAATATATATTTGTATTGTACTTGTTTTTAAAGTTTAAATAATTACTTTCTCGTTGAAATTTATAAAATAATATCACAATACATTGTATGGCACACATGGTTCGGATCACGGAAGTCATTTTTTCAATAACTCCCTGTTTAGTCACTGTCAGTAATGTGACATTGACATTACAACTACTTAAGTGACAATATTCTTCGCAAGTGCTGCGTTCAAATTTAATGAAATGCTATGTTCCATACATTCTGTGTATATTTAGTAGGCTTTTTCTCTATTTGTTATAATTTTTGGACCTGGACGTAAAAATTAAAATACTATTTATTTTGTAAATACTTGTTGTTGATCTAATTGTGTATTGCTAACACAACTGGTGATTGGACAAAATATTGGTAGAAAGATTGCAGATAAAGTTACAGGTTTTAGGCTATATTTATAAAATATTGTGTATATATACTACATACTTTTGAATATTGTTTTTATTTATATATATATTTATTATTTTATTTATTTATTATGATAGGCTCAAACAATAATATCGTAAGCCAGCCCTCCCTAGCACAGACTTTAAAGTCCCGGTTCTCCGATGTCCCCAGGAATTTCAATGTAGTCCATTTGAATGCACAGAGTATTCCGGGTCATATCTCTGAGATGCTAGCCACCTTCGACTCCAAACATATTCATGCCATTCTAGTGTCTGAATCATGGTTCAAACCCGATAAACATCCTACGAGACCATACTTGCTGCCCGGTTTTAACTTAATCAGAAATGATCGCGTACATCCATCTTGTGGCGGTGTTGCCATTTATTTACGTACTGAAATTTCCTATCATATTTTAGATTTGTCAACACAGCCACCCCCACAGAATGCTGGGGAGCACATATTTTTAGAAATAGGACTTGGTTTTACCAAAATGTTACTGGGTGTCTACTATTGTCCCTCAGAAGACATTAACTTCTTTTCCTCTTTTGAGAATATTCTAGAACGCCTTGTCCCTTCTTATAATCACACCATAATCATGGGTGATTTTAACACTTGTTTGTTAAAAAATGATACCCGCTCTTCCAAATTACTCAATATAATTGAATCCTGTAACATGTCCGTATTACCCTTAAGCACCACGCATCATTTTCCAAATTGCCGCCCTTCTCTTATTGACCTAATCTTTGTCTCCTCAGTTGACTTCGTTGCTA
This sequence comes from Miltochrista miniata, assembly GCA_933228765.1. Classification (NCBI taxonomy): domain Eukaryota; kingdom Metazoa; phylum Arthropoda; class Insecta; order Lepidoptera; family Erebidae; genus Miltochrista; species Miltochrista miniata. Next base: position 20,920,228 of record OW121760.1, on the reverse strand, counting down.
AGCATGGGCAATGTAATGCTGACGAATTTTCCTACCATGACCTTCTCTTCCTGTCTTATAAACTTCGTCCTCCTAAGCCTAAATCAAAAATTCTCATGCAACGCAATTTTGGTGGTATGAACATTGATGATCTTCGGAGGGATGCGGGCAACATTGACTGGAGTTCAATTGTTGCAGCGGAGTGCATAAACGAGAAAGTCGATGCTTTTACTAATAAACTCATCAGTTTATATGATAAACATGCACCAATCCATGCGGTAAGGGTACGGCATCTGCCCGCGCCCTGGCTTACAGCTGATATAAAAAAACTGATAACCAAGAAAGCTGCTGCGAAGACTAAGTTTAAATCGCGACCTACTCCTAGTAACCGAGAAAACTATATTGCTATACGAAATCTCTGCAGCAAGGTGTGTAGAAAAGCTCAACGCCAATATATTCATGCCTCAGTCGAGAACGGCGACTCATCAAAAGTATGGAAATTTCTTAAGACACTGGGGGTTGGAAAGTCTAAGTTGGAACATACTTCTAATAAAATAGACATTGAGTCACTAAATCAACACTTTACTTCAGCATCCATTATGGATCAAACTAATAAAACAAACACTTTACAATATCTTTCATCACTTCCAACTCCTACATATCCTCCGTTCTTTTTTAATCAACTGTCTGCTTGTGATGTTAGGAGGTGTATTATGTCTATCCATTCCAATGCCGTTGGTAGTGACTGTTTGAGTCGTAACATGATCCAGCCTATACTAGACGAGGTCCTTCCCGTGCTATGTCACATTTTTAATTTTTCACTTACTTCTAGTATTTTTCCAAATGCCTGGAAGGAAGCCCAGATTATCCCTCTGCCCAAAAAAAGTAACCCTTCTTCCTTCTCTGAGTATCGTCCCATATCCATCTTACCTTACATGTCAAAAGTTCTGGAACGTCTCATACATGGTCAGTTAAGTTCTTTCCTCAACAAAAACCTTCTCCTTGATCCTTTTGAGTCTGGTTTTCGACCGGGCCATAGCACGGTTAGTGCATCGATCAATGTTACAGACGACATTAGACTTGGAATGGAGAATGGAAGTCTTACTGTACTCTCGTTGCTGGATTTCAGCAACGCGTTTAACACGGTGGATTTCCATATTCTACTGGGAGTATTACGCTCTCTTAACATATCTCCAAAGGCAATTGATTGGTTTCAAAGTTACCTGATTGGTCGTCGACAGCGTGTACGTCATGATGAAACTTTTTCTTCTTGGAGTAACACATCTGTTGGCGTACCTCAGGGTGGCGTTCTTTCTCCGTTACTTTTCGCAATATTTATAAATTCTATCTCTAAATCATTACTTTCATCCTACCACCTCTATGCAGATGATCTTCAAATTTACATGCAGGCTCCGGTACATGAACTAGACGAGGCTATCTCAATTATTAATAAAGACTTGGCACAAATCTGCAAATGGAGTCAACAGTATGGACTACATGTAAACCCATCAAAAACGCAAGTCGCTATTGTTGGTAGTTCCCGGATGGTTGCTAAAATAGACTGGATGCAACTCCCTACCATTAAATTTAACGGTATTACGCTACCAATAAATACCTGTGTCAAAAATCTTGGTGTATTAATTGATAACACACTCAGCTGGGTTCCTCAAATGCGTGAAATTAGTCGAAAAATGTTTGCCTCAGTGGGGTCTTTGCGCAGATTGAGCAATTTTCTGCCTACTGCCACCAAAATTGCAGTTGCACAAACCATTCTTCTTCCTTTACTTGACTATGCGGACGTTAGCTATCTTGATGTCACAGAGGAGCAACTTAATAAACTTGAGCGCCTACAAAATTTATGTATAAGATTCATATTTGGTATACGCAAATATGATCACATATCCGAATATCGCCGTAAGCTCAAGTGGCTCCCAATTCGCCTTCGACGGAATGCTCACATTCTCACGCTTCTCTATAGCGTGTTGTTTAATCCCTGTACTCCTATCTATTTAAAAGAACGGTTTTTGTTCCTTCATGACACACATTCGAGAACCCTGAGGTCATCGGAGTCCTTGGCATTAGCTGTCCCTGCACATTCCACAAATTTCTACGATAAGTCTTTTACTGTGCAAGCGACGAAACTGTGGAATGCTCTGCCGGTGTCCATTAGGCGGGCACAGACTTTGCAGGCCTTCAAGGGTATGGTGAAAACACACTATTTGGGTATTTAATAAATATTGTTTTTCATAAAATCTCGGTTTTTATAGAAAATCTTAGTGCAAAATTGTACATATTATATTATTGTAATGCAAAATTGTAATGTTACGATATGAAATAAATATCTGTAATCATATATTTATTTATTTTTGTCAATATGTATGTATGTATGTATGTATGTATCTGTGTATCAATATATATGGTATGTATCTATGTATGTATTTGTATTATATATATTTAGAGTATTGTAACTTAGGTTCATTTAGGTTAATATAGGTAATAATAAAATGTAAAACTTTCCTCTCTTTTTTATAGTTTTTGTCTTTATTTTTCTTAATTTTTTACCAATAAACTACCCATTACTCACCAATATTATTTGTCCATTCAAAGGTTGCCTGAAAGAAATTGCTTTAAGCGATAAGGCCGCCATTTGTACATTCTTTTTATGTTATTTCTTATTGATTTTTATATTTTATTGGTGTACAATAAAGTTTTACTTACTTACTTACTTACTTACCAGATCGGATCGAATCATGTTTTTTCTTGAAATGCATCCGAAATGCTGACATCAATGTCTCTTTCTTTTTTTTAAGTTCCGAAACAGGAATTTGCAGGGAGTCTGCAATGCGATTCCATGCATCATTCACCTGAAAACATCGTACCCACTACATTTATTATTTTCAGACGAGGCTCTTTTATCGCCTATTTTTAACCGACTTCAAAAAAGGAAGAGGTTCTCAATTCGTCTATCGTCGTATTTTTTTAATGTATATGCCCCGATTACTCGAAGACGCCTGGACCGATTTGGAAAATTCTTTTTTGTTCGAAAGGGTGTGGTTTCCAGGTGGTCCCATTGCTAGCATATCATGATCTGATGATGGGATCCTAGAGAAATCGAGGGCAACCCTCAAATTTTATAGGCACATGTAATGTTTTTACTGTGGGTATATAGCAGTATCAACGCCTCATTGTAATAATTTAATGTGGCTGAGCTGATGATGGAAGGTCAACTCCTCAATGGTTAGGAGTTAAAAGATAATTCACAACAGTGTGTATATTCAGACTGATAGTTATAATATCAAGTGAGCATTTGAGATTTGCACACTAAAAAAGTATTCTATTCTTCTATAAGGTGTTAATAAAATAAATAATCAGGGATAATGTAGGATTCTAATGCTACAAGAATTTTTCAAATCGGTACATTAGTTTCGGAGCTTATTCAATTCCAACAAACAATTTAAGTCCTTCCTAATATTAGGTTAGATAGATAGTGTACATAATTTCTATCAAATAAAAACAGTATAAACATACCTTGTTCTTATCCTTGTGCAGTGCATTATTTGGGTCCCAAATTGCGGGCTCAGATTGATATAAATCAATAAACTTGAAAGTTTCTTCATTGCTCCACGCTATCGACATTTTAGACGATCGCACGCCACGCCAATAGCTCGCAACACAAAAGTGTACTATCCCGGTCAGCGGCCGGTGACGAACTAAACAATCAGTGTTGCCAACAAGTCCAATGAAGAATCTGCTAAAAAGGTATTAAAATTATGCCAACTGCTATAAGAAAATGCTAAAAAATATGCTAACATTTCTGATTGTCAAATAAAATGTCTTAAAATTTTAAAATGTTTATTAACAACATATATGTTTTAATCACCAATGTTTTCAAATAAAATATTAATGTCGCGGTCTTCATCAACATCTTGTGTGCTTGAAGATGAGGCAGTCTCATTGTTCAGACAGTAACTGTCCTTTTTACCTATAGAGCTCAGTACGTTGTCTGGAACTGTGTAAGAGTAGCAACATTTTCCTGCCCTCCTTAGGCCGAATTGAATGTATAATATGGCATTTAAAGTTTTTACAGATAATCGATTGCGTAGCTTAGTTTTTACAATATTCATCTGACTGAAAACCCGTTCGATTTCAGCATTAGAATGTGGTAGTGTTAATAAAGATGTTGCTAATTGAGACAAATCTGCAAAGGGGTTATTACCAGCTGAATCTTTATAATCCATTACTTCATTCCAGAAGTCAATCGTGGAAGATGAACATTCCCATTTGATGTGAACTATGTTTCTCCATTGAGACATGTGTCTATCAATTGTAGATGAGTCCAATCGAAATTCTTGGGCAATATCAATAGGAGATGGCTTAACTGTTTTTAAAGTTTCTTCTACAGAAAACATTGACATTTTCTCAAGTACTTTAAAATTTATGGGTAATCTAGAACGTAGCTCTGTTACAAGTTTAAGTGTGAAATTCAGGCAACGTTGACGTAAATTGTTTTCGATTTCCGTGTTAATGTTATATTCCCGTAATTTTGATTCAAAAACATATCCCATGTACGGTTTAGGATCTAAATAACTTTCTATATTTTCTGTAAATATATCGACTCTCGCAGTTGGGTTCAAAATACGCCGACTTGTAGATTGAACTAAAGCACACAAATCCTTATAAAGTTTTGTTGGGTCAAGCAACAGCTTTCAAATAGCTTGTTCACAGCCTGAACTTCCTCCAAAACAGGTTTTAAATACAATAAATATAGATGATTTACAGGATCATTGTACATGGCATAAAGTGTTTCTGCCATATAGCAGTGATTATCGCGCCTGGCAACTTCAAACAGGAGTTTCAATTCCACCCATTGCTCTAGAATACGATTCACTGCGGGTTCAATTGATATCCATTGGGTGTTGCACATTTGTGGTATTAACAATGGTTCAGAGCCACAGTTAATTGTTTGATATATACTTTTCTAATGTAGTCGGCGATTTGAGGAATGACTAAACCAATTGTAGGTTTCTCTTATAAGAAATTCAACATTACGTGGTAAAGTTTCTTCTGAGGCATGAGATAAGGCCAACTGTAACGAATGACATACGCAGCGAACTAGAACCAAATTATCATTACCAGTTGCATTTTTTAGCAAGGCATGTACTCCGTTGTTAGTACCTGTCATCACCGTTGCGTTATCTGTACCAATACCGATCATTTTTTTTATTCCAATATTCAAAACTAACAATAATCCTTTAATACCGTTGACTATGCTGTTTGTAGTGCCATCTTCAATCTCGACCAACCCTAAGAATGTGGATATTATAGTTTTTGAAGGTCGGCTGAAATATCTGATCGAAGCTCCCAACATTTTACTTACAGAAATATCTGTGGATTCATCGAGCAGAAGACTGTACTCTTGGTCTCCCAAATCTGACACAATTTCTTTAATAAAATGAGGCGCTAAAACATTTGTTATTATATTTGTGCATTTTGTACGATGAATTTTCAAGGCTCCACTTTTGCTATCTCCGAATTGGTGTTTACATAAATCAGACAAATGATCGACAGCCATAATCGAACAATGTGCGCATACAAACATAGCAAGTGAAGATTCTGCTCTCTGGGTATTCAGATCTTTTTTCACTGTAGGAATATTAATTGTTCTTTGACTTTTCACCGGCTCTACAGCTTTTTTATGCTTCGCTGATAAAATATGTAATAAAGTTACATATTTTATCAGCGATATCACAATGAACTTTTACTATAATTTCACATTTGCAGTACTTACAAGAGGCCTTCGTCTTATCGTTTTCGACAGGCTGCAACCAATTCTTGAAATTCGGCATTTGCTCCCATTCTGACCGATAATGTTGACTGTATTTAGGTGGCATATTAATGGAAATATACTAAGATGAAGTGAGAGAGATTAACGACTGTCAAACAATTAATAATTCCCTTTAAAATTATGAGAACTTTAATTAGAACACAGAACACTATTATCCTAACGAATTAGAATGACAATAACACACAGTAAAGAATGTATATTCTATTTCTCTCTCATTTCTTTCATGCAACAAGGGAATGAAAAATACTGTTAGTCTATGGTATAATGAATGAGATTTACTGGGGAATCCCCGCAATTCGGTAGAGCAAAGAGAACGTAACATTACGCTTAGCGGTTCAGTACAGAGCATTTGACGTCATGATTGTCCCCTTTCCATTATGTTGGCACCAGTAATGCCAAGACTATGACAAAGAATTTATTCCAAATGAAAGGAATTTCGTACGCATTTACGTTAATTTCATGGTTAAAGTTTTATTTTATAATTATCTAAATATGCTAAAAAATATGCTTTATGCTAAACAACAAATAAATTTGCTAAATAAGATGAAAATATGCCAAATTTAGCATAAAATATGTCAAAATGGCATCACTGGAAGACAGATCAAACCCTGAAGGAGATGGCAGCCAAGATGATGGAGAGGATGGCTGGGTCGAGGAGGGAACTCTACCAACTCCGCCCTTCACCGGTAAAGGACAAATGAACGTTGGCCCAGCTGAGAGTTAAATTGATTTTTCAAATTTATTATTTAATTCCACATTTGTGCGGAATCTTGTAAATAGCTTCAACACGCACGGCTTGCGGATGATGTTAGAGGCCAGTCGTCCAAAAAGTAGAGCTAATAATTGGAAAGAAACCAATGAGCACGAAATGAAAACATTTATTGCACTAATTTTCCACATGGGCCATATAAAATTAAATAGGCTCAACAATTATTGGAACACCGGCTCATTATTTAATTTGTGTTTTGGAAGATATATGTCTCGGGATCGTTTTCTTTTATTGCTCAGAAATTTGTCATATACCGATAATATCTCATATACGTATAATGATCCATGTCGATTTGTTAAACCAATTATAGATTTTTTTAACTCTCATGAGAACATTAGTTAGTCCACCAAAAAATTTAACTATTGATGAAAGTTTGATACTCTGGCGCGGTCGATTAAGTTTTAGACAATATATTAAAAATAAAAGACACAAATATGGAATTAAAATGTATGTACTAACCGATTACAATGGTTTAACATAAAAATTTGTTTTTTTGATGCGATAACCCTTTTATGACAGTTAACGTCATTTCCGGATTTTCCGCGCGAAACTTACGACTAGCGTTTTCCTCAGCTAAAAGTTTGTGAAGATGTTTAGATGTTTGTAACTCAATCACGCGTTACCGGCTAAACGGATTGGGTTGAAATTTGGTATAGAGATAGCTAATAGTCTGGAATAACACATAGGCTACTTTTATTCCCGGGAATATGTTCCCACGGGAAGCGGAAACCGGCGCCGAAATACACGCGGGCGAGGCCGCGAGGATCATCTAGTTATTTCATAAGACTGATTTCGTCGGATTTTGTTTCTAAGTCATGTTAAATTTATGTAAGCTATGTTGATAATAACTGTGGTTTCTATTATTTAGTTTCACAATATAGCCTGTCACTCGCTGAGAATACTGTTCTAATCTTTGGGATGACTCCGCGAGGTACTTACTAGACGCGCTTGACGCTATGCAGAGACGTGCTATCCGAATTATTGGTTGTCCTGAGGTGACGGGAGGCCTCGAACCGTTGGCGCAGCGAAGAACCATAGCATTCTTGGCTGCCTTCCACCGAATGTACCACGGCCAATGTTCTGAAGAGCTCTTCAATCTGAACCCATCCTCTTCTTTCCGATCTCGAGCAACGCGTGCCGGTCAGAGATGCCACTCATACACAGTGGAGAGAATCTTCGCCAGAACAGAGCGTTTCAAAAGATCGTTCCTCTGTCGAACTATAAAAACCTGGAACGACCTGCCCGCACTCGTGTTTCCCTCATCTTACAATCCCGGGTTCTTCAAAAGGAGCGTGAAGAGGCACATCACAAGGCCGCCAACCTGAGGACCACTGTCAGAAGTGGCCCCCAATCACTAGATGCGCCACGGCTTTTCATCAGGCTGGCGGCGACGTTAATTTGACGAGCTAAATATTTAAAAAAAAGTTTCACAATATAGCCTGTCACTCGCTGATAACGTAGCTTTCCACTAGCTAACATACATACATGATGAACGAACGTTAAAAATCGGCTTAGTAGATCCAGCGCTTACCCCCCACACTGCCAATACTTTAGTAGTACCTACCTATAGGTTTGCCTCATGTCTAAGACACCACCAACCTCTAAAACAAGCTTATGAGACAATAAGATAATTATTTTATTTACAAATTCATTTAATATTTTATTGGGCCCTATACATATGGAAATGCTCCATATTTATAGGGCCAATTGCTTATGTACAGCTGCCGCCTTCGCCCTCGCGGCATCTGCGAGGCCAGAGGCGGACCGCCGCGCGCGAGCTGTAATCATGGCCGCGTGCCACCTCTCCTGTAGCTCTCTGACCTCTGCGGCAGTGAGCCGCCGCCGGGGCTAGCGCAGCTCTGGGAGACAGAGCCTCTCATACAGCCGCCGTTAATTGCGGCCGATGGGCCTTGAAGGCACCTCGGCCTTTTCCTCGGGCGGCACCACGAGGGGCTGTCTTGAAGGCACCGCGGCTACCTCCTCCGGCTGCAACCATAGAGGCTCCGTTTCGCCCTCCTCCGGCGGCACCAACAGCGGCTCCATTTCCTCCGCAGCAGGGCGAAAGCTATGCAATAAAGTACCAATCATATAGTAGTGCAAAAATTCGATTTTTTTAGAATTTTTTAAGTGCATAAATTATATTTATTATAGTTGCTGGATGTAAAGGGGCCTCAAAGCAACCTTAGCAGTAATTTCTATCGGTTGTTCCATTTCCCCCTCTCCCCTTGCAGTGGAATGAAGGCTGTGTACAAAACACATGATTGTGCAAAGCAGATTAAAGTAGGTAAGGTGAAGCCAACTTAATGGTAAACTCAAGAACCATACTTGCATACTTAGAAATGAAGATCCTAGATAGGTGTTCTCCATAGTAGAGCTGAAGGGAGGTCCATTAGACAAGCCAACACACCCAAGACTCACTGCATCCAAGCGACATACTTAAATATATAAATAAATATTATAGGACATTTTTTATTTATTGATGTAGGGTGACGGACCCAATTATCAGCACTTTAAGAGTTAGTCCTAACCTAAGTTCATTTGTGACATTGAAAAAATACTTTTTCACCCGTTAGGACGAATTTTCTAGTTTCAATATTTTTTTTTTTTTTTTTTTATATTCAGCTCGCCAAATTGACGTCGCCACGATGGATAGCCGTGGCGCATCTTGCGATTGGGGGCCACTTCTTACAGCGGTCCTCAAGTTGGCGGCCCTGTGATGTGCCTCTTCACGCTCCTCTTAAAGAACCCGGGGTTGTAAGATGAGGGAAACACGTGTGCGGGCAGGTCGTTCCAAGTTTTTATAGTTCGACAGAGGAACGATCTTTTGAAACGCTCGGTTCTGGCGAAGATTCTCTCCACTGTGTATGAGTGGCAGCGAGGCCAGCCCAATACAACTCTCTATGTAGTTTTTGTGATTGAGCTCACGCCGGACGTCTATACCGAGAATCTCCAGGTTGTCCTTTAGTGGAACCGTAATGTTCTGAAGAGAGGGTAGGGGTAGGAATGGGGACTTCTTAGCTGTAAACGCACACGCCTGCGTTTTTCTGGCATTGAACTCGACCAGGTTGTCTGAACCCCATTGGGCAATGCGACCCAGGTCCCGGTCGAGATCCGCCACGAGTTGCCGTCTCTTTTCGTCCACGTCACAACGCCCCTCCGCTGGGCGGCCAGAATAGCTCCCATGCAGAGTACTGTCATCCGCATAACAATGAATGCACCCAAGGGACAGCATGTCATTGATATGCAGAAGAAAGAGAGTTGGGGACAATACCGATCCCTGTGGTACCCCGGCATTTACCTGCAAAAAGCAGGAAACCTGACCATCACAGAGGACCCGTATACGTCGCCCGTGCAGGAAGCTGGCCAACCAGCGGCATAACTGAGGCGATAAACCATATGCCGGCAGCTTGGAAAGAAGCGACGCATGCCATACCCTATCAAAGGCTTTAGCGATGTCTAGGCCAATAGCCAGAGATTCGCCGTGCCTCTCCATAGCCTCACCCCAGGTGTGCGTTACGTACGCTAGGAGGTCACCCGTTGATCGTTTCGGCCTAAAGCCATATTGGCGATCGTTAATTAACGAGTGATCCTCCAGATAGCGCATGAGCTGTTTGTTGATGATTAGCTCGAACACCTTGCAGATGACGGTGGTTACGGCTATGGGTCGATAGTTAGCCGGATCCGACCAATCCCCTTTCTTGGGGATCGGCTGGACGTTCGCCTCCTTCCAAGCCTCCGGCACTTCTCCCGAGGAATAGGAAAGGCGATACAGGCGTGTTAGCGTTGGAGATAATTCAGCTGCACAATTCTTCAGCACCACTGCCGGAATGCCATCAGGACCACTGGCTTTCCGCGTGTCGAGTGACTGTAGCACCGCTCGCACATCGCACTGCCGGATTTTAATATCCGGCATCGTGGTTCCACAGTTGGCGATAGTGGGAGGTTGCTTGCCACAGTCATCAACCCGGGAATTAGCCGCAAAGAGATTGGCCAGCATTTCCGCTTTCTCTTGGGCCTTGTGAGCCAGTGATCCGTCAGGATAGCGTAGCGGCGGCAGCGAGGGCTTGCAAAAGTTGGCCTGCACGGCTTTGGCCAGTTGCCAGTATCCACGGCTGCCCGTCGGATGAGACGTGAGCTCCTGACCAAGCCGCGTGACGCGCTGGGCGTCCGCTCTCTTGAAGGCCCTCTTACTGGACCTAGTGGCTCTGTTGTACGCTGCCTTGAGTTGGGCCACATTCGGGTCGCGCACAGCCCGAGCCCTGATCCAGGCGCGGTAAGCCGTCTGTTTTTGTTGAACAGCTACGGCGCACTCACGCCCGAACCAGGGGCGGGCTTTGCGGATGCTGGCGACATCAGTGTATGGAATATAGTATTCCATACCTAAAGCTATCTCACCAGCAACCGCAGAGGCGCTTTCCGATGAAGCCCTCCCTGCAAAGCAGCGCTGACTCCACGGGACGGCTGCAAAGTATTCTCGAAGTCCGTCCCAGTCTGCTGACGAGTAGTGCCACAGTCGCCGCGTCACCTCTACTGCCCTTGCAGGAGATGACACCTGCAGGCTGGCACGCACAACACAGTGGTCGGATGTACCCAGTGGGGCGCTAACCGACACACTGTACTGTGCTGGGTAACTCGTCAGCAGTAAGTCCAGCAGGGAGGGTTCATGGTCTGACCTGTCCGGTATGCGCGTAATCCCGCGCACCACTTGGGTCAGACCATGTGAGAGAGCAAACGCGTGGGTGGCCCGTCCCGCTGGATCGGTCACGCGGGACCCCAGCCACTCAGTGTGGTGACCGTTGAAGTCCCCCAGAAAAACCAATTCAGCGTTCGGGAACCGCACCTGCGCGTCGTCAGCCCCCTCGCTGAGGTGCTGAAACAGCCTTGTTATCCCAGCTGTCCCTGAGTGGGATCGATAGACACACACGTAGATCTGACTCATGGAGCCGTGATCTACGTGCAGCCAAAGGACGGAGAGGGAAGGGTCCTCAAGGCAGCGCAGCCGGCGACAGCAAACATCCGCCCTAACAAACGCGCACACCCCAGCTTTTTCTCGAAATAGTTCTTCGATGATATAGCCGGGGTAACTAAGGTACGACTGATCGGCAGGGCGGAGTATTTGCGTCTCCGTTAGGAACATCACAGCTGGCCGTGCCGTCTCCAGATGGTGATGGACGGCGTTGAGGTTGGCATGGAGTCCGCGGATGTTAGCGAACTCCACCTCAAACGGAACGTTTCCGGGACTGGTTGCAGCGGCCGCTGTGACACTTCTTTCTCTTTTGTGCGCTGCCATATTTGGGAATTGGAGGGAAGACGTGAAGACAGAGCGACATTTGCTACAGCAGTGAGTGACAAGGCGTAGGGGCTAGCTTCATCTATGACCGTGTGGTGAGACTGAGGCCGACCCGCCGGACGGAAGGGCCCCCGTACCCCCCCGAGTGTGGTCGCCGGGTGCCGGGTAATAATTAAGATGATATTAATATATAAAATAGGTAAACTCTATTAGATTTATTTTTAGAAAGGCTCCCCCGTTGGGAGACAGGCGTGATGTTATGTATGTATGTATGTATGTAAGAGTAAAAAATTACTGTCTCACCATTTACTGGCACCATTGCCACCAATTAATAGCATAGAGCGAGCCAATTAACAGCACTGTAATAATTGTATTGAAAATATCACCATCACAGTGCTATTTCTACCAGGTGATTGAAATAAAAACATCTTTATCCTTTTCATATATATTTTTTATTATTTAAAACAAATAGTTTTTAAAAATAGTATCATAAAAATTGAAAATTTTTACTTATAGTCTAATAGTATTTTTAAACTCGACAAAGTTGAACATTAATTAAGTTATGTAGGCAGGTATTTAAATAATTGGTTTAGACTTAGTTTAATCTCACTAGAATGGGTCTTACTTAATATTATCATAGCCTACCATTAGGTATGTACTACAAAACACGTATTACGAATATTATTAACGAACATAAAATTGCACTTAACAAAGTATGGCAGTAAGAAAATTAAATAAAAAAGAATAGTTCTTGCTCCACATCTTCAATCAATATTCTAATCTTCAGCAAGTATCTTCTCTAGTTCTAGTAAAGAGTAATTTCTCTTTCTTTTATTGTTGATTATTTTGTCCAGTGGTTCACTAATTTGGTTGGCGTCTCTTTGACCAACTTGCGAAGTTTTGGGCACGTTTGGTAAATCAAGTTTAATGTCAGAAAGAATTTGATTTTTTTTATTTGGTGGAAACATAATAATATGCTCTTCAGCTTTTATTTTCTTAATGTTAGACGTGTGATCATTTTCAGGAGAGGATGGCATATTATTATTATGAATCATAACTTGGTGACTAATAACTGTCTGGTGGTGATTAATAAATGTCTCTTGTGTTTTGTTTTCTTTGGTTTCCTGTATTCTGTTAGCTTTTGCCTCTTGTTTTTTGGTATTTATTTTTTCTTTCGCTGTTTTGTTTATTTTGTTTCGGATAGTTTGAACTTTCAATTTATTTTTTTCTTATTGTTTCAGTAATCTGTTCTTCTTGTGAGTCTCCTGTTCTTCTTCTTTAAGTTGTTTAGCTTTTAATTTCTCGTTTTCAGTCTTCTGCCATTCCGCTGAAGTAAGGACGAATGATGATCTCTCCACATTTTTAACACCTTTCGTTCAGGCGTTTTTTCAGTAACCAATACGTCCTGTAATTTGACTGGTGTTTGTAAATATTGTTGACTGTCAAGACATACCAATTGCGCACTACCAAAACAATCTTCAGTATAGTTATCGGATGGTTGATTCGTAAACGCAGTGTTCGTAGCTCGCATTTCGTCTACAAAATCGTCTGCTAATATTACTGGTAATTGATCAATATTGAGAAATTCAACTGCTTCGTAATTTTCAATCTCAAACAGCTTCTTTGGATGTGGACGCATCAGTTTCTTGATTTTCAAAATAACAACAAATCTTTTTCAAAGTCCTTTCTGTTTCTGTCAGACTCTCGTGCGGCGTTCTTTGCAGAAATGTAATTTTTTCTTGCCCTACAATATTTTTTAAAGTTTCACGTGTCATAATTCTACCTTTATTTGTATTGTCTTGTAGTTTTGATTTGTCTACTTTTGGTTCTTCGTTATGTTTATTTCCTTTACCCAGACATTTTTTGTAGTTGATGGCATCAGAGTTCCAGGGACATAAGCCAGTAGTCCTGAATCCATTGATAACTGTCGTATCTTTGACGCCAACTTCTAAAGCCTCCTTAAGGACAGTTACAAAATTGTTCTTTGTGAGAGTCTCCAAAGTTATCTCTCCTCCATTTCAGGACGCTTTCCTTCCATGCAGTTTTGAGAGGACTAAAGGCTTACACGTCAGCTGGCTGTAGTATCCGTGTGGCGCTAGGGTATAGAGCTATCAAAACAATCTCCAATTTGCTGCACAATTCACTCATTTCAAGACTGAAATGTGTTTTGTGCCCGTCTACAAATAGTATGACGGGAAATGTTATGTTTCTTTTGACAAGGTATGGATGAAATACATTCTTGATATAATCACAGAAAAGTTCAGATTTCATCCAGCCAGTATCGCTCAAACCAATGCCCCACTCAATTGGAACTGATGATGTTATCTCCTTAGGAAGCCTCTTGTTGAGAAACACAACTAGTGGAGGTGTAATATCTCCGTTGGCGCAAAATGTGAATAATACAGTGAGGGCTGTTTTAGCTGCTGCGTGATCCACTTCATACACGTCTCTTTCTCCCCGTAATGAAATAACTTTGCCACTTTTGGGGCATAATTGAAAGTTAGATTCGTCTCCATTAAAAACACGAGCCGGATCCTGTAAGATGTCAAAACAGTTGTTTTCCTTAAGATAAAGCTCGATTTTGTGGAACCACCCTTTGATGTCTTTTTCTGATACATTAGCACTGGCTGATGTAACAGCTTCAGCAGTGCGTTCACTAAGTTCTGGATGACGACGCATAAACAGGTCATACCATTTTTTACCAGGAATGTGATCTTTAAAGGGATTTTCTCTTCCTGACTTCTTTAAGAAATTTGCTACACTTAATTGTAAATCAGACTTTCTTTTTGGGAATCCTTTACGGCAGCAATCGATAACCCACTGTACCAAAATTCCTTCTTCTTCTATCGACAATATTAGATTTGGACCTGGTAGGTTCTTGCACGGCTTTCTTAATCGCGACTGGATAGTTCTTCTAGGCACATTGTAAGTTTTCGAGGCCAGTTTTTTGGACATACCCTTTTTTACTGCATCCAAGGCTTTTAAAAGATTATCGTTTGTATACTGTTTTCTTTTATTTCGTACATTTTCTTCCCTTGGCTTCATAGTAGGTAAGTCATTCTGAAAGAGGTTATTAACCAAATTATCAGCATGCTTTTTATCCAATTATCAGCACTATGCCGACAAATGGTAAATGCAGTTTCAGCACCATGCTAAGATTTGGATTTTGAAAGTATAAACTACGTTTACCAAGACAAATGAATTCTATGCATAAAATAAACACGGTTTACAATAAAAAAATATAGAATAAATATTTACGTACTATTTACCATTTATCAGCACCAGTGCTGATAATTTGGAATTTGCAAAATATGAGATCCATTTATTAGCACCACATTTTATACTAATAATATCACCATAACCTCAAATTCTTCTTTTCAAATTATCCTCATAAACTATATAATAAATCAGAGAATTCAAAAGTTACAGTATAACATATGTAATTGATCAAATATAGTATAAAATGTTAACACGTGAACTTACCTGCGATCACAAGTACCAGCTAAAAACAAGTCAAACGGCAGGACGCAAATGTTTGTTCACACAATTTTCGCCATTTTGAAGTTGGAAAGTATGGTGTTGTCAGGAGTAGGATTCCAAAAACATTAATTAATTTATTGTTTTAAGTGGTAATCCAAATCAGTTAGTTACAACCTTAGAACTTCAGCTTTTATTCTGAGTGCTGATTATTTGGTGCAGTGCTAACATTTGGGTCAGTCAGCCTATATTTATGCATCCTATCTTTACAAGTACTCAACTTAATGCGACAGGGTAATCTAATTCTACTATGTTATTCTAGAAACATAAAACAAATCTTAACTCTATCTGTATCATGTCATGTTATTGACACAACGCTAACATAACTTTGTGCTATGGATCTAGTCAACTGTTAAACATATGAACATTGGTATACCTCACTAAAACTATCTGAACTGACCCGGAATTCGAACTTGTGCGACCCATAAATGTTTGTCTCAAGAGTCTGGGTGTTTCCTTGTATAATATGTATGTATTAAAAAAAAATATAAGTATTAATATCCGTGGTCTGATGCCCATAACACAAGCAGGGTATTCTTAGCTTACTTTGGGATCATATAGCGTTGTGTGAAATGTCGATGAATATTTATTTATTTATATTTCTCATGCCAGAAAGATTTGGTAAATGGGTCAGTACTTCATGCATGCATTACACGATAGGTGATAATATTCATTTCATTATATAAAATGCTCCAATTGCTTTAGGTTATATAAAGGTTTAAAATCTTACCAGCATGTCAGCCATTGCATGCATCTATAATAAAATCAAAATATAATAGGTTAATAATTAATAAAGCAAAGTGATGAGATCAACGTGCTGACAATGGTTCAGTATCTGATTCAAAAAAAAAACAACACAAGTAAAGCATATTGGAACACCAGTAGTGCCTGTTAGAATAGCATGCATAAAGCCACGAGTGCGCACACCACACAGACACCAAGTCATGAAAATTTGTTTGTATTTACACACAATGCCCATTATTAGTTTACAACTATGTAAGTATGTGATATTATGTTTCTTTATCAAGCCACACCGAAAGTAGATACTGCGCGCAAGCGCCGTAACTTTTGAGTTCTAACTCAATTTCAAGTTACAGCGCTAGCTTTGTACCTGAATAATTAAATATTCACAGTTATGTTGTCTACCACCAGCACATGTGGAGACTTCGATGAAATTCAGAAGCACGCCGTAGTTGAGTAGAGAAGTAGGTACAAAAATTTCACTAAATAGAACAAAAATATAGTGAAATATCCGTCGTTTTGACTTAGGCGACAATTCATCCGTAAAATATTTTATCCTCGGATAATTTGTTAAATTATTAGGTGTCAAATCATCCGCATCAATAATAATCTTCGGAGCAAACGTCACCGTTCCTTACTTTGAGGTGTCCAATCATCCGAAAAATATTAAACCTAAATGGAAAGGGCAAGTAAGAATTCTTTGTTTTTCATTGAACTATGATAATAAATTATTGATAATCTTTTAGCATATAATAATTTAATGTATGTAATGATACTTACACCCAGTTTCTGAAACGTTGATCAGCTTAATCAACGATCAAATCTATTGTTAAATGTCACGTGAGTTGCTGAAAGCATGATATTTTGCTTTAATTTGATCGTTAATCTAGATTTACTAATTTGATAATAAAAGAGCAGCTCATCATAAATTATAGCAACTCACGTGACATTAAACAATAGATTTAATCGTTGATTACGTTGATCAACGTTTCAGAAACTGGGTGTTAGTGGTTTACTAGCAAACACTGATTTAAAACTAAAAATAAATGATTATTCTAAAATCAAAATAAATAATTTACAATTATTAATAGAAAATTCAAGAATCACTAATAATCCATTGAAATTCACTAATAAGACAACTTTTCAATGCAATGTCCGATGCTGATTTCATTATCTATTAGTTCTGTTAAACTGCTATTAATTTTTTTTTCTTTCAGTATACTTTCCTCCGTTCTCTTTGAAATGTGTCCTTGATTTTTCCACAAGTTAGAATAATATTTGGCGTCTTTTTTTAAAGTTTTCAATAACACTGCTATGTTTGGTTTGTTTTTTATTGTCCTATTAAGTCTTGAATTCCACCATTCTATGGCATTATTCGTTTTGTGTCGTATGTTATAAAAACACCATTTATCAGATAATATCGACTTCATTTCTAACCAGGTATTGTGAAAATAATTATTGAACTGAGTCATTTTGTTATCCTTTTGTATACACTCACTCGATACATAAAGCCAACCATCTGAGACCATTGCATTTGAAAGAAACGCCAATGCCATACAACGCTTGACATGAGCTCTTGCCATGTTTGTTTTTTTTGTGATTCCTAGTAAATTTGCCTTTTTTTTAACTGCTTTTTTAAAATGAAAAATACAGCCACGAGTAGTAACCTTATCGAACACAGATTTAGCTGCTAACATCGCACTTGTTTCAAAATCCGTTGTGATTGATTCTGGATTGAATCTGACTTTTAATAAGATTGAAAAAATTTTCATATGTTGTTTGCTTTTTATTTGGCAATAATGCATATACTGTTGGTATAATATTCGTATCTGTGTTAGTACTGCCCATGTCAATATGTAAAGTATATAATTGTTTAAATGGATGAACTGCGACCTTAAATGTTCCATCGCAAAATACATGTTTAGCATTTTTAAGAATTTCTCTACTTTCTTCAGTAGCAAACAATAATATTTTGTCCTTTTTTCCAGTGTAATCTGCCAGTAGTTCTTTAAATTGCTGTATTTTGGTAATTGTGAAACTAAATTTGATTCCGTGGAGTCTACCATCTCTTTATAAATTGTGGGCATAGGAGTAGTGTCCGCTTTTGCTCTTTCCAAACATTCGTCAATTTTGTCCCTTATATTATTAGAATTACAACTGTGGGCTTGCACTTTCAGTACTATGTTACTATCAAAGCTAGTAACCAAATTAGAATTACATCTATTGGACACACAATGCCACACTATGTGTCCATTTTTATTAGTGACCGACCGAAGTTTCGGTTTCGGCCAGTTTCGGCCAAAAAATCGAGTTTCGGCCGCAGTTTCGGTTTCGGCCAAAATGGGCCGAAACTTTCGGCCCGGCCGAAACTCACGTGTTCATGAATTTTGAGCGCCTAGCTCTGCTTGTGACGTGGTTAGGGTCAGCCCAACCAGTTAATATGTTACTAACCGAATATTTACAAAGGACTTCCAATCAATAGTTATATTATAACTATTGATTGGAAGTCCTAGTTATTTTTTCAATAAGCAAGTTTAAGTTTAGTTTAAGTTTAGTTCAAGTTTTTTTTTATAGCAAGTTCCACCAAGTGCCATCAATCAACGGTATAAATCTTCTCTAGTGTTCATTTTAGAAATATCTCCACCTAAACATGAGTTTCTTTCTTTTACGTGTGGAATTACACATAGATGCTATTGCGAACTCCTACCGACTAAAACCACACGGTGCCCTGCTACTAGCTCTTGGCTGGTTTTGATTACATTCTAGAAGTATATAACTAAAACTGGACAACAGTGAGCCGGACTAGCGCGCGTTGGGTTCCGTACAAGAAAATCAGCAAAAAATCAAGTATGTTGTTTGGGCGGCCCCCTTTAATATTATTAATTTGTCTATTTTTATTATTTGTAGCTATAGCGGCAACAGAAATACATCATCTGTAAAAATTTAAACTGTCTGTCTATCACGGTGCATGAGTCTGCTGACAGACAGACAGACGACCAACGAAGTCAACGGAACCGACAACAAAGGGGAGGGTTATGTAATGTCCTAGATCACCTTTTTAAGATTCCGTAAAAATTGTATTATTATAATTCTTAGACCATATATCACGGGACTAGCCTTTGCGAACCACCGCATACAAAAATATTCTGCCAGTTTTCATACAAGTGAAAGGGGAAACACAAAGACATATAAAATTTCATTGCATTTAAAAATGTATTAATCGACAAACGCGTAATGGCTGTTGTGTGTTAATTTTTATTGTACAGTCAACTACAATGAAATGTACTAGTTTATTCATATAAAATGATGTACTGATGTACAGTGCTTTATATAAAGCTAAAAGACCAAATGGTCATGTGCAATGGCAGAAAACAATGCTTAAGTAAGGCGCATCCTGTGGTTAGATGATCTAAGTTATAATTGATTGGAAGTCCTTTGTAAATCTTCGGTTAGTAACATATTAACTGGTTGGGCTGACCTTAACCACGTCACAAGCAGAGCTAGGCACTCAAAATTCATGAATACGTGAGTTTCGGCCCGGCCAAAAGTTTCGGCCCCTTTTGGCCGAAACCGAAACTTCGGTCGGTCACTACTGATTTTCTTGAGTAAAACCGTGTTTTTAGAAATATTAACTTAAATTGTGCTAAGATGGTTTTACATTGTTCGTAGGTAAGATGCGAATGCATAGTAGGTACTTATACAGTGCAAATGCACCTCACGAACGAGGCGCGTACCAATAACTTAAGGCAATAGTTAAATGATCAACAATAAATAGTCGAAATCTTGTATAGGCGTTCTAAGCCTAAACAATCACACTTTAACACAAGTATTCGCAGAGGAAGACGAGGAAAAAATTATTAGATTGTATGGTCCAACTGGTGAGTGCAATCAAGCAGGAGTTGCAATTCGTAACGCTTTTACTGACTATTTTGTATCACCAGAGGGGCAAATCCCGTGGCAGAATCACATGATTTAGTAGTCTTACGTATTAAATAAGTATACATAGTGTAATAACACACCGCTGCACTTTTCTCTGGCACGGTTTTATTACACTTCACAAAATTCATACCACCTTTTCTTTTATATGACCCTGTTGCTATAATCATCGGTCCTCACATCCCACAAAGCAGCAAAGTCTTTGAACTTCAACGATAAATTGTTCTGTGTCAAATTCGCTCATTGTGCAATTATTGTATCGAACGTGCGTTTGCAACACTGGCCGTTACAACCGCGCTGCTGCCGCACTACTTACGACATAGTGTGAATGCGCTCTAAAAAGTAACCAACATCAATATTAGAGTCAGTTAGCATCAAATTAGATTTTAAAATAAACTGGTCGCTTCTGATAACTTCCTTTTTCCTTTTTTCTAATATTACACCTCTCATTTTTAGTGAATGGATGAATCAAAATCACTGTACTCGTATATAATTGCTAAAATAGCCGCGCCGCGGGCAACTATGGCCATTTCATGTTTTTTACTACACGCCCAGACAACTGCTCCGTTTTTAATTTTTTTTATTTCTGTGACATTGGTATCCAATGTGGAGCAACACCGACCTGCCTTTAAGTTGTATTAAGCGCAATTGTTCATTATGTTCCATATTAATTAAAAATAGGTATAGGAAATGTATTTCATATTAATCTTTATATTGACAGAAAAACTATTTTATATGAAATCTATCTATTGCCAGTACCAAAGATATCTAGAAAATAGACCAATGACAGTTTTTTAGAAATTCTTTTTAAGAATTCATAGGGTGAGATCAGATCATTTCTTAATTTATTTTTCTCCTCATTGTAACGCTTATTGAAACCGATATCGATTTTCTTCTTTTACTGCTATGAAACAAACTGTTTTTATCTGGTTTCTTGCCATTTCGCTTCTTTTCTTAAGGCATCCAGAATAAAATTTAATAAAAAACCTACATTACTTATAAAAAAAATAACCGCGAAAGCTCTGCTGCGCTATGCTTCCGCCTTAGCCTTCTAACCTAGAAGAAAGAAAGAAAAGAAAGAAAAATAAATTTATTTCACATAGGCATATACAGATGCTCTTGTAAAACGTCCAGAATATAAATCAAAATCTACCACCAGTTCACAACGCGACCCAACTGAGAAGAACTGGCAAGAAACTCAGCGGGTTATTCTTTTTAGAGCTCTATTTACAAAATGAATCTAAAAACTATGCATTTTTACAATTTTTTTGAGAATCCAGTAGAGCAGGTCATTTCCAGGCTTCTCCATCCAACAAATAATCACCAATTGTATAGTAGCCCCTGCAGTACAATTTACTTTTTACAACCTTTTTAAATTTATTAAGGGACATACTTTTAATTTCGTCTGGTAGCCTGTTGTAAAAGCGTATACAGTTACCCATGAAAGAATTGCTGATTTTGTGCAATCTGCTATGATAAACAGCAAGGTTACTTTTATTTCTAGTGTTGACATTGTGTCTATCACTTAACTTAGCGAAACTATGTAAATTTCTTTGTACGTACATCAGATTCTCAAAAATATATTGTGATGCTACTGTAAGAATTTTAACCTCTTTGAATTTTTCGCGCAGAGAGACCCTTGGACCTAATCTATATATAGCTCTTATGGCCCGCTTTTGTAAAATAAAAATTTTATCTATATCTGCAGCATTGCCCCACAGTAGAATACCGTAAGACATTATGCTATGAAAGTAACTGAAATAGACTATTCTAGCTGTATCTACATCCGTCAAGTGCCTTATCTTTTGTACAGCAAATGCTGCTGAACTTAATCTATTTGCTAGTTTGACAATATGTGGACCCCATTGTAAACCAGCATCGACCGTTAACCCTAGGAACGTCGTTGATTCCACAAGTTCCAACACCCGACCATTAAGTTGAACATTGGTTTCCGACTGTGTTACATTAGGCAAGGTAAATTTTATGCATTTAGTTTTATTATCATTCAGTCTAAGATTGTTAGTGTTAAACCAATGAACCACTTTCAAGATTGCGTTGTTGACATCGTCATAGTTATCTATTTGTCTTTTAACTTTGAAAATCAAAGAAGTATCATCTGCAAACAAAACAATCCTGTTGTTGTCCCCCACGTAAAAGGGTAAGTCATTAAAATATATAAGGAATAAAAATGGTCCGAGTATTGAACCCTGTGGGACGCCCATAGTAACTACAGAGCCCTCTGAGCGTGTACCATTAACATCAACCCTCTGAATTCTATTGTTCAAATATGAAGTCAGAAGATCGAGAGCCTTGTTTCTTATGCCATAATGGTGTAATTTCCTGATTAATGTTTCATGTTGGACGCAATCAAATGCCTTAGACAAATCGCAAAACACACCAATTGCATCTTGTTTATTCTCCCAGGCCTCGTAAATACATTTCAATAACTCTACACCAGCATCGGTAGTCGAGCGTCCTTTAGTGAAGCCAAATTGTTTCTCATGAAACAATTTGTGACTATTAAAATAGATCAGCATCTGCTCTAGTATTAGTTTTTCAAATATCTTGCTCAAGGTCGGCAACACCGAGATAGGTCTGAAATTACCCGGATCTGAAGGACTGCCAGCCTTGAACAGTGGTATAACTTTACTGTGTTTCATCAAATCAGGAAATACACCACTTGAGACGCAATCGTTAAACACAGTTGCCAAGTGGGGTGCAATGACATCTATAATACTTGATACGGATTTTACTGATAGCCCATTAAGGTCAGCGGTTTTTTTAACATTAATAGATCTAAATGCTTTTAAGATGTCGTTGCAGTTGACAACTGTAAATTCGAACGCGCCCTCACAGGCAGCTACAGATTCTGCTAATAAAAGCTCGGCGGAGGTGGAAGACGACCGGAGAGTGTTAGTAATCTCTATAGGTACATTACTGAAAAATTTTTCGAACTCAGTCGCCACATCCATATCCCCCGAAACGTGGCGATTGTCTATCTTTAAATGAAACTTTCTTTCATTCGCTGTACACCTACCACATTCCGCATTTATAATGTTCCAAGTAGTTTTAATGACATTCGCAGAATCTAAAATTTTATTTCTAATGAAATTAGACTTGGCTAAGGTACAGGCCTGCTTAAATATCTTTGAATATTTTTTAACATATTCCTGAAACTCTGGGTTGAAATTATGCGATTTTTCAGAATACAGTTCATATAGTTTATGGCGACTTTTATAAATTCCGGGTGTTGCCCAGTCACTGAAAGCAGAGCTGCCTCCGATTGATAAAGTCTTAGGGGTAAAGATTTTCCCAAACACAGCATGTATCAAATTAAATAAATCAGAGTAGGATTCTTCTACACTAGTGTAATTGGGCAATTCTGTTATTTTCTTGACTAAGTTTCTTCTGAATGTTTCCAAGCGATGTGTGTTAACTGGGACAAAACTAATTATTTTCTTATTTTCCCTACTATTTCTCAGATAAGAAACAAACTGACCGCGATGATCTGATTTTACAGGGTCCACTATACTTTTTTTAATGGGATTTATATTAGTATAAATATTATCAATACAAGTAGCACTAGTGGCAGTTATACGAGTAGGTTCCAAAAATATATTATACAAACCAAATGACTTGAACAAATTTAACATTTTCTCTCTCTGTAAAGGTTCCCGTGCAGTTTCTAAAACATCTACATTGAGATCCCCACAAAATAGGACCGTTTTTTTAGTACTTTGGCATTTAAACAATGCTTCTTCAAGTTTTTCTTCGAACTGTACATATGGAGCGTCTGGGGGACTGTATATGCTTAGTACAATGAACCGCTCAAACTCTATACTGGCTATCTCAATAACTCGTTCAACAGAGAGGGCTACTATGTCTTTACGTTCCTTACACTTTATTGACTTATTAATAATAATTAAAGAGCCTCCACGTTTATATTTCATTCTACAGAACGAGCTAGCAACCTGGTGATTTTTGAAATTGAACATGACTTGATAAGGCCTTAACCAATGTTCTGTTACACAAAAAATATCAATGCCATTCAAGCTCATGTACAATTCCAACTCCAACTCCTTTCCACCAATCAGGCCCTCAACATTTTGGTGCACCAGGTGTAAAGCATCATTTTTAAGATTAATAGATTCAACGGCCTGAGAGCGATCAGATATAAAATTATGCTGTGGCTGATGTAGAACTAAATGGCTAGATTTAACATTAATTGATTTATACATTGTGTCAAGCTTAGTGCAAGAACGTTGCTCTTTTGTCCTATAATCTAATTTAAATTACTTGGATATAAACAACTATCCAGAGTTCTAATATCAATGTCATTTTTCTGCTCAAAAGGAGCAGGTTTGATAGCCAGATTTTTGGCTAAAGAATCTATAAAATAATGTAGCGAAATTGCTACCTGTCTTTTAAAATAATCCAGAAGCTTATGCTTTCCTTTAGTCATATAGAAATAATAATTTTTCCTAACAATAGTGTTAGTATCAATTATACTAAATTTTTTATTATGAAGTGTTAATGTGTCCAATGACAAATTTAAATAGTACCTAATCCTATTTTCCACAACTGGCATATGCTTACAGTAGGGCAGTGTGTAAATAATAATATTATTTAAATCTAATGAGTTTAATTTATTATAATATTTAATAAGTTTTTGTTTGGTTATATCAGTCCTGTTTCCTATGAAAATAACCAGATTATCTCTCTGATGAAATTTATAACTACATACGGCCTTCATTAATTGGGTATAGGATGTAGAAGGCATGCAGTGATTTATAAAGGACTGCCCCTGTGAACAAAAGTTTAATTTTGACCCCATGTCTCTCCCAATTTCATCACTAAACATAATCCAACGACTACCTTCACTGTTATCTTTTTTGAAACCTTGATTGATTTGTTTTGGTGTGTTATGCATCTGGTCACCAGATAGGGCAAGTGTACTCCCTGGCTCAGGTTGACTGCAGTCACATTGTGTTTTATCTGCTAAGGAGTTAAAACGGTCAGCATAATTAGATGTTGAATTTAAGAGTTTATCCATGGCCAAAGAATATTCTTTTATAATCAGCTGCGATTTATCATACATTGTCTTAACAGACTCCAAGGAATCTTGAAGCTGTTGTAATTTATAACTGAATTCCTGTGTATCTGCAGCATGCTGTTTTTGACTACTTTCTAACTTTTCAGTGCATAAATTTAGTTCATGTAATATATCCAATCTATTTCGGCAATTCTTAATATTTTTGGTGAAGTTTTTATTATTATTAAGCAAATTTTGATTTTTTCTTATCAACTTATTTATTTTTATATAATGTTTTAACTTTTTGTTGCTACAATGACCTAAACCTACTTTGGCCGATACTGCAGGGTGTTTAGGAGTATCATTTGTAAGGTCTATAATGTCAGTCTGTTTATGTTTTGCAGCTGTAACTAACCTTGGGGACCTATCCATGAGTTCATCGAACAATGTTTGGTTTTGTTGAGAACTAACTTGCAGAGACGCTTCTTCTAGCTGAGTTATTTGTTGGTGGGAGTCCCTAAGCTCATGTTCTAGATCAGCTATCCGTTTTAAAGCGCGTTCATACTCTGCACTGCACTTATCAAAATTATTTATTATTTTTAGGAGTTCATCCCGTTCCCCAGTCACTTCATCTAACCGCACGCTTAGCAAGGACAACTGTTGTTTTAATTTGCCGTTGTGTTCTACAACAGAGACAAGCTCTGTCTCATTGTCCTCACGTTCATTACTGAGCTGGACAACCTGCTCCTTGGCCGATTTCAGTTCTTCTAAGACCAGTTGAAGTTTTGACTGTTCCTGACGGGCCAGACCTCTTCGAGTCATCATTTTGTAGTATTAGACAAGAATAGCTACTTTATATTAAAAACAAGGACCAGCCTCTAAAGCTATAGATAGATAGATATACTTATTGCAAAAAAGTACCTATTCGTATGAGTGTGATACCTGTGAGTTTTCAACATAGAATATACTATTAGATATATTACTAGTGAACAACAGGTGGACACACTTACTGTAGGTACCTACCTATTAATTTTAAAGCGATGGTGGGATTCGATTGAATTACCTATCAGATTTCAGCATTGAATATATTATGACATATATACAAGTGAACAACAGGTAAACAAACTCACCGGCACACCTATCCACTGGGTATCTTGTAAAACTTTTAACACTCCTTTTGCGAATTTATGTGTTATTCATTAAATTATTTGAAGTGAAATGGTCTGTTACTAGCTACACTAAATACATAGGTACTTACTAGTTTTATAACTTCCAATACCTATGTGATACACGTCGATATTTGCAGTTTTACGAACCTACTTACTAAGTAGACTATAGGTTATGTTACCGGCAATTTAACAGCTGATCGTTGTTATTAAAGTAATAACGCAAGTATATTATCGGTATACAAAGTCGATTTAACACTTTGACTATTAAAATGATGCAGCACCGAGGAAACAGTCAATAAAATTCTGAAAATTTACGTCAATATCACTTTCTTTTAACGGTTAAGATGACTCATTCATTACTCATTTCATAAAATTACGAACAGAACTTTGGAATTACGTATTTTAACACTTTGAACACTAATTATGCACTAGTATATTTATTTTAATGAATTTAACTAATTTTAATTAGAGTATTTACATTAATTATGATTAATTTAAAATAAAATTTCACGGAGCTTACAAAATTTTGACAGTTCGCTAATGTTTTTCTAACCAATCCAAGTCGGATTGAGCGGGTTAATCTGTAGTGCACATATTTCGAGAAAGGAACATTTTGAGAAAAGGACATTTTGATAAAAGGACATTTTGGGAAAAGGACATTTTGAGAAAGGACATTTCGATAAAAGGACATTTTGGGAAAAGGACATTTTGAGAAAGGACATTTCGAGAAAAGGACATTATGAGAAAGGACATTTCGAGAAAAGGACATTATGAGAAAGGACATTTTGAGTAAAGGACATTATGAGATGAGACGTAAATTTTAAGCCTAAATATGATTGTGCAATTTTATTTATGATTAAGACAATTATACTAAATTTTTTATGGATAATTAAATTATGGTTATTTTTTTTTTGCAAATGGATATTGAACCCTTTTTTCAATGCATGACCAAGATCTATTTCAAAGTCACATTTTATTTTATTTTTAGTTATGTCTAAATGTTGCTTTATAAGTTGAAACAACCGTTCATGGGTTATTTGTAATTTGTTGGGAAGTAAGTAAGTAAAACTTTATTGTACACCAAACATGAAATTGATAACAAAAAAATATATAGTGTAGATATATGTACAAATGGCGGCCTTATCGCTAAGGGCAATATCTTACAGGCAACCGTAGATAGGACAAAATTATGAGAAATGGGAAGTAGAAAGAAAGAAAAACTGTTTATTTCTATAACAATAATGAGCCGTGTACATAGGTGTAATTATGCTAAAGATTAAACTATAGGAACGCCACATATTGCCCAGAAAACGGTCACATCTCAGCGTATGCTGTAACGCAGCAGATTAAGCTACGCTGACCAGCGCTTATTTTCAGACGTGGCCAGTGAGTTTGTGTAGATGGCGCGCCTGTTTATATTATTATTTGTATGTGTATGGATCTTTTCAGTATTTAATATTAGTTCTCAATGATTTTGTTCAAAATAACAATATTTTCTCATTGTGAATTCCTGTGGTATTTTTTGCGTTTAGTTAATCGAATTCAGTTCTTTGTACATTAAGAAAATGTCTCCTAGCGCGACGTAATGTATCCTTCTTGGATTGAAAATTTAGTACAAAATCTTCATTATACTGGGTGTAACAAATTTACCTCTCCAAATTTCATGAGATGACTTGGCATCAGAAATCAAATACAAATATTTAATAAAAAAGGGGGGTAAATTTTTTCATTTTTTTTTTACATTTTTTTTGTCGCACATTAAGAATTCATTTTTTACCGCGGCAATTCGAGGTAACATGGTCGCCGTGGCAAAACAAGCACAGAGCACCCGTCTGGCTGTCGTTGTCGCTTTCTACTGCCGCTCAGTAGCGATAGAAAGGGTTTAAAAGGGAATTTATAGGACCTTTTAAAACGGCTTTACGGTTAAAGTATTCATGTGATTTTTTTTTCTTCATTTTTGTAATGTTTCTTGACTGATGCCACGTCACGTGACGAAATTTGGAGAGGTAATTTTGTTACACCCAGTATGTTTCTCTAAATTGTTCTTCAAATATTTTTCGAACTGGTTCATAATTCTTGCAAACTATGTCTTTGCACTTATTCATTACGACATCAATATTATTTTTTATACAATTGGGTTTGCACGTATGTTCAGCTTGATGGAGAATTTTATTTCTTTCTTTATTTATTGTCACCGTATCACTACAGCTCACGCTTAATACTCGCATCACGATTAATACATCTCCACCTTGCCGAGCCACCTTTATTTACAAATCCTAAGGTGTGCCTATAACCAAAGCAATCAACAAAGCCTTGTAACATTGTGAAACAACGTGTAAATAAATTAATTAAATAAGATAATTCGAATTGAAATTTAAGTCAAAATAACATGATAAATAAAAGCGCCATCTACCGAGCAGGTGTCGCAACGACAGAATGTTTAATTTCATAGTCAACTAGCGGTCTTGACGTTGAGTTCGTATCGAGTTGTGCCACCAGAGGCGCTATTCGTCAGTATATAAAGCGTTGCATCAATTGCATTAGACCGCCAGATCATTATTTAAATTCGCTCACGGACGTATGAGTTGTCGAGTGACATAATGAGAAAAGTAAAAATAGTCATATTAGAAATCAAGTTAAGAATCTTCAAGTATAAGGAACCAATAGGTCTAAACACAAACCCCAAACCGGGTAAGTTTAATTGAATATAAATTTAGTTAATCGTGAAAAGTGCAAATTGAGGGGTGCTGGTCTCAGAAAAATATAGGGGTTGCCGAGGGTGGTTGTCAAAAAGATTTAAATTGTAACAGTTAATTTTAAAACAGGGGTTGTGAGCCCTCTCGACTTCCGGGTCTGCTCTTCGCAGAACGGGAGCCGACTGGTCTCTGGGGAGAATAGTTGGGAAAACGAGCAGGATCTAATTCCCACGATGGAACTTTCCAGGGTCCACCCTTTGGGACTGCGACGTCCACCCTACAAGATTCACCCTCCGGGTTGAGAAGAGTTCACCCTCCGGGTTGCAAACATTCACCTCCGGCTTAAGAGAAGTCCATCCTACAGACAACGATACCGTGCAGTTCGACGTTGTGGACGGCACGGAGACGTTACCCACTGCAGCATACTTCGAGAAGGCCAACCCCAAGATAAGTCGGAATCCTGCGAAGACCATCAAGAATCGCAAAACCTCTTGCTACTTGACCACAAGCCACGACCCCGAGTTTCATTTCTAATATATTTAAATTGTAAAAACAAGCTCCATTACTATTGTAGTACAGGCCCGAGGGTGCTAGCACTGTATGCCGAGATACAGGTCTCGACCTAGTTCGGCTACAGATGAGTAAATATGTTATTCTTAACGTACTACGCATTTCTTACATAAGCCGCTGTATTTTTTATCTGTTGTTTTACATGCACTTTCATTTTACTTTATGTGATTTAACTAAATTTAATTTAATTTTACTGACCTTACCTATCTCAATCTTATTTAATTTGTATTACAATTGTTTATTTATATATTGATATGATTGAATTTATACACCTATCATTATTTTATTTTGACTGACTTCATAAAACTTTATAGACCTTGCTTACCTAAATTAATTCTAACTGCATGTGTAATTGAATATCTTTGTGATTTTGTTAAATGATTTAATGAATTTTAAACAACTTACCTCCCTAATTTAAATGAATTTGATACTGACATCTCATAAGTTAATTTACTTTCTCAATTATTTTGTTTGATTTGTTGTTATTAGTGAAATTTAATTTATTGAATTGAATTTATTTCATTTTGTTTAATACTATCTGTTTAGCTGATTGAACTTCAGGGATAGTTCTTGAAGTTTGATCGATTTATTTAAATTTTGTGACATATTTTTGTGATTTGGTTGGTATTTTCAGAATTGTAGTAAGCTAATTTAATTTATAATGGAATGATTGAACTAGTGATAAAGTGATGTGTAATGAATAAATGAAATGTGAGTCAGAAGGAAATAGGTATGTACCTACACTTATTGACTGGCTTAAAATGAATAATTTAATAATTAATTTCGCGAAAACTAAGATAATAAAATTCAAAATAAGGACTCAGCGTGTTGCGCCTTTAAAAATTTCTTATCTGGATGACAGCATTGAAGAAACTGCAATTACAAAATTTTTAGGGTTGCAAATTGACGATAAACTTGACTGGAAACATCATATCGATCATGTGTGCAATAAGCTGGCTCAGTTTACATACGCACTGCGGAAACTGGGTAAGGTAGCGAATACAGCAACTCTACTGACGGCGTACCATGGATATGTCGGTTCAGCTCTTCGGTATGGTGTAATATTTTGGGGCAATAGCAATAGCACAGACAAAGACCGCGTCTTCATTGCCCAAAAACGCAGTATAAGAGCCATGTTTAATTTTTATGAGCCAGATTCATGTGCACCGTATTTTAAAAAAATGAACCTCTTAACTTTTCCATGTATTTATGTTTTTGAGGCGGCGGTGTTTGTGAAAAGATACTCTAATTTATTCACATATAGGACACGTTTAAGACACAAAAATAAATTGCACATAGTTCCTAGCAAAACACAAAAAAAGCATGAAAGCATCTTTTGCCTGGCACCACGCATTTTTAATAACATTCCTCAATCTATTAGAACTGTTCCGGAGCTAGAAACATTTAAGAGGAAACTGCACGATTTGCTTGTAAGTAAATGTTATTACTCATTACAGGACTTCCTGTCAGATAAGTCACTTTTGCATTAGGTCACATTCCTTGAGTCTGTTGTGTTCTGTAAATGTATCTACTACAGGTGTGGCAACTAATGAATTATGAATAACTTATTGTATTTGACCTTTTTTGTGTACCGTTACAATAATGATTAGATTTAAGATGCATAACTTTGTATGGATAAATTGACTCATTACAATCTGACAATATTTAATATTTTGATCTTCTATGTATGTACCTGTTGGAATCGTTATTGGTTTTTATGACATTACTTCGTAGATATTGACTATTTATAAACTGACATTTCTAAATAAATTTGTAATATTCAAGAGGGTATAATTGGAATCTTCTAATAACAATATTGTAGTAATATAATCATTTTCATTCATAATAATTATAGACTATTCTACAAATTTTGATTGACGAAGTAGCTACTAGTATTAACTGATTAAGAAATGCTCCAAATTTTCGTATGCCTCAAGGTGGGCGAAACATAGCAGATAATATCACACTGTAACACCTGTATGACTTATGTTTTACGAAATAAAATTATTTGTATTTGTATTTTTGTATTTGTACACTGCAATATTATGAGAATGTAATGTGATGTAATAATCTTATAATAATAATGTAATGTAATTGAATGATTTGTAAGATTGCATTTGTGTTATACTTAAATAAATAAAAAATAAATAAATAAAAAAAATATATAAAAAAAATTGCCATTTTTTCCGGAATTAGAAATTTGCTTTTGTTTCCGGTATATGACTGTGCTCATTAAATTCTATTTGCGATGCGATGCGAGCCATTTAACGTGCAGGCGCTTCTTCAGGTGCAGCTCATCAGCATTCAAGGCGTCCTTTTCATCAAGTGCTATTATGGCGAGGAAACGCATTGAGCCCAGAAAATTGGGGCTGAAATAAAAATAATAACTTTTTATCACGCATGTATACCACTGAGTCACCAGCCCCACAGTCAATACTAAAAATAGTATCATGTACCAGCAAAAAAGGCTGCAAAAGATGTGGATGTGTCAGCTGGATTGCGTTGCTCCACCATGTGTACACATTGTCAGGGCCTTAGTAGCTTGAATAAAACTCTAGAAGACGATGAAGATACTGATTTGTTTTAGATTGTAAGTAAACATAAACGCATTTGTTGTAAAAACTATTTTTATTTTTTAATGGAAACATATTTTTTAATCATATCACTAGACGATTCGGCAATCAAACCATCACTATTATGATTTCTTTTACCATCTTAACGCCTACCTACATGCTAA
Organism: Miltochrista miniata; assembly: GCA_933228765.1. Lineage (NCBI taxonomy): Eukaryota > Metazoa > Arthropoda > Insecta > Lepidoptera > Erebidae > Miltochrista > Miltochrista miniata. The sequence continues at coordinate 20,887,927 of OW121760.1, read as the reverse complement.
ATGTGGCCTTTGGGCTCTGTCTACCCCACAAGGGTTACAGACGTGATCATATTTGATATATGTGCGTTTGTAAAAAATAAATATTATTTTTCCTGTGTTAAATTGTTAAATTATTATTATTATGTTAAATTTTTGTTAAGGGCACATTTTTCGTAATCTTTGATGCACCATAGCTTGAAAACTGTAACTCGTATCAAAATAAATGTTGGACCTTATTTGTAGGTAATTTATTAATAAACAATTTAGTCTTTGACCATTTGGTCCTATCTTGTATAGTTTTCTTGAAAATTTAGAAAATCTGTAAAATGGGACACTTTTCAAGGGGGGGAGTGAAAACGCAGGTTGCAGGGGGGGCGGGAGAGTCTTGAATTATAATGTACTTACATATAGGTATACAATAGCAGCTGTTTAGAAAAATTATAAATTTTGCCGTCAAAAAATCTAGAATCAATATACTATAAATAAATTGTGGACGATTTGCTCCCAGGACAATCTCTTCATGTGGTCAACATTGGTTACATAGACCATTTGATTAAGCAAACCAAAAGCACATTTATGAACATTTTGCCTTGTAGCCGACCCGATCAAAAAGGCCTTTTTGATAACTGATAGTGATGCACCCGTATCAACAAGACCATAGTATTTAATATTAATAACTAAAAAAATAACATACTTTACACCACCATGAAATGAAAAAATATAATCGTTAAGAACGAAAAAACTGGTTAGAGCGTGGATCTTTGTCATTTCAGTTCTTTCAGTAGTAGAAAAAACCGTGTTATTTGAATGTTCCACAGAGTAAATCCCTCTACCACGGTTGTCCTACACGGGTGTTCCTATGACCTTGTCCGCGACCTCTATAATTTTGAGATACATAATTAGGGGACGTATAATTAGTATTCCGCATCAGTTCCCGAGTATTTCTATTGACAGACTGTTTACCACGATTGTAATTGTTATAATATCGACCACGAGAATAAAAATTATTACGTTACTGATATAAATGACCTCGGGAAGGTCTCACGAAACCTGAACCTCGTCCATTTTCAGTAAAATGCAAGACGTTATCTGATGGTGAAGGATTCAGTGCTATCTCCTCGTCCTTGGCTGCTTGGATGGCATCCGATAAGCTGCTGTAATTTCGAGCTGCGATGGTAGTGCCTAACTTTGAGCCGCGAAGACCATCTGAAAAGCGTTTTATGGCATACTTTTCATTTAGCTGCTTTGACCTTCGAACATGGTATGATTACCATCTGCTTGAGTGATAGTCAGTTCGGTGAACATTTTCTTCAGTTGAACATTGTTGAAGATGTTGTAATTTACTCTAAATGGCAATAAACGACCCTTTCGGCATGACATGTTGTTTCAAGTTAATAATTAAATGTTAGACTGTTGCATATGTGCCAGACATTCGTAGTTTGGCACTCTCGAATAGCCGGCCTTTTAAAATAAAAGCAATTAGCAATATCTTACCTTTGTCGTCTATTATGGCTGCACACATCTCGGTACAGTCTATAAGCAGCTTGGTGGTCTCCTGCTTGCTGTCCATAACTGGAATCAGACTACACGCCACCTAAAGATCAAACTCTAATTTGGTAGACTCTGTTGTTGGTAAAATACACAACTTATTAATATCTTCGTGTACCCTTTTGACGTCTTTTACACAATCTCTAACGCTGATGACAAATAAGGTCCTTGACTTTTTCTAACAATAAAAATATTTAATAACATTTGTATCAAAAATAACTTTTGATTTGGCTAACTTATTGTCGATTATTGTGCCTGTATAATACCTTATTTTGCATTTTCTATCAAATAATAGGGCTTTACCTATGTAATTACCGTTCTGCAGTGCTGGCCATTTCAAATCAAAATAATTTCAAATTAATTTTATATTAAAAACATGGAATTCATTTTCTAAAAGTAGTTATTTGTTTATTGATTAGTGTGACGTTTTCATCGCTTTTCAATCTTTTTCGTCATCATGGATACGTTAGTTAGTGGTGGTTTGTTCGAGTAATTATGGAATATGAGTATAGTCGTGGCAGCAACGCGGCACAAGCGACGTCAACGACGTTTACGGAGCTAACACTACAAACCAATGCACCGCCTGTTATTGGTTTGCTCGCTTCCCTTCTGGAAATTTCGACCTGTAAAATGAACCTCGCGGTCGACCGAAAACTTTGGTCGACAATGACGAATTAAAGGCCATTGCGGGAGCCGATGATACACAATTTACGGCTGAATTAGCAGCAGCTTTCGACGTTAGCGTCAAAATAATATTGGTCCATTTGCGTCAAATTGGCAAGGTAAAAAAGCTTGACAAATGGGTGCCCCACGAACTCAATGATCGCCAACGCGAAGTACCCGTCGAGACATGCCTTGCATTGCTTAACAAACACGCAAATAAAGGAATTTTGAACCGCATTGTTACTTAAGATGAGGATTCTGTTTGAAAACTTGATCAGCAAGTTGGTTGGATCCTGATTCAGCACCTAAACAATGCCCTAAACGAAAACTTACCCCTAGAAAAGTGATGGTCACTGTATGATGGTCTAGCGCCGGTGTGATTCATCACAGCTTTTTACCAATCGGTGTGAGCATTACTGCAGATGATGCTGGCACATCTCCAACCAGCATGGGTCAATCGCTCGTCTCCGCTACTCCTGCACGACAATGCACGACCTCATACTGCACAGAAGACGGTCTCCAAGTTGCAAGAACTGGGGTTGGAAGCTATTGTAAAATAAGGGGTAATAACAAGAGTAGCAGTGTAGTCTGATAGAACTATATTCGTGGTTAATACTTTACAAGCAAGTGACTCATAAAAAACATAAACAAGGCCGTAACTACGCTTATTTAAATTGGTGACAGACATGTATAAAAGATTATTCACACATGCCAGTGCATCTATAATATGCGACCTCCAATACGCCCCCTTAATCTATTACACATGCATAGAAAATTATCTATTACTTAAAACATATAGAAAACATAAAACATCAAAACATAAAACATCAAAACATCTAACTACTCATCCACCCCCTTAATAGAATAATTTGACAGGGATAAATCCATTAAAAATTCTCTAAGCTTCGGGCTGTGAACACTTTTAGTTAAGATGTCCGCTATCATCTTATCAGTTGACATGTACTTTATTTCAACTTTTTTAGCCAGTACACACTCACGAATAAAATGATACTTGATATCTATATGCTTTGTTCTATTATGCATCATTTTGTTAGCTGCAATTTTATGCGCCGACTGATTGTCATTATAAATTACTACCGCTTTACTATCCACAATCATTGAAATACATGGTTACCAACGTACTTGCTCTATTTTGAACTTCTTCGGTGTTTAAATTTGTCAAATTGCATAAAAATGAAAATTTATTGCAAAAATTATTGTACGCTTTCGTCTCTTTTCAAGTTCAACGACAATTCGGTCTATGATACCTAGATATACTGTCACTCGGAATGTTTCCCGACCCGATAATGAAGAAGTTATATCTTCAGCAGATTCATCTGCTGTGAGCTTTCTCTTCCGTATCCTCTTTGTGTCCTTTTCATATTCTTTTACTAATGACAATTCCAAGGCTTGCTGTTCATATTTATCAAAATTTCCCCTTCTGTAGAAATTATATGAATTATACTGTCATACAATTGAACAACAGTACAAATATCGATATCAACGGATTGCAATTTTTTGTTGGTTTTGTTCATGTGAACCAAAATATAACACCAAAACACCGTCATGAAGGCAGTTTCTAGCCGTTCTAATTTCAACCTTATACCTTTAGCTTCACATACAGTAGAACGTTTTTGCGCAGGATTGCTTTCGATAGCAATCAAAGCTTCGTGAATTTCTAAAAATGATTCTTTTAAGCTTTTACAAGCATCTGCTCGAGCTGACAAGCGTGTGTCAGATGGATTTTTGACAGTTGGTTTATTTTTCTTATCATTACCTAGACGTACTTGTGATTGTAGAGTTTCCCATCTTTGAGTTGAAGCTGTAAAAAATCTGTAAATTTCTTGAAGGAGACCAAAGAACCAACAAGCTTCTTGAACGCATTCAGCGGCACATTCACCCACTAGGTTCAGTGAATGTGCGGAGCAGGGTATATAATCTACTAGGGGGCATAGTTCTTTTATTTTCGCCTGTAATCCATTATATATGCCAGACATATTTGCAGCGTTATCATACGACTGGCCTCTACAGTCTAATATATTAATTTCAAACATGTCTAATGTTTCAATTATAGCATCTGCCATGTCTTGTGATTTGTGGCCGACGTGTGCGATAATCTTCAGAAAACGTTCAACGGGCGTACCATCGGCTTTAACATATCGGATCACGAGAGTTAATTGGTCAATGTGGGAAATATCTGGTGTTGAATCCACTATCATTGAATAATATTTTGATACCTTGATTTCATCTTTTATTTGTGTTAAAATTTTGTTTGCCGTCAACTCAATAAATTCGTCACATATTGTAGAACTCAAGTAATTGGTACATCCCTTACCCTTGCCGCCATATTGAGCAATATGTTTACTTAAAAACGGATCAAACTCCGCTATGAGTTCCAGCGTCATTATATAATTTCCATTATGAAGAGACCCAAGTTTTTCTTCATATCCCCTAAAAGGTAATCAACGCGATGCTAAAGACTTTACAGTCGCAACCACTCGTTTTAAAACTTCACGCCAATAAGTTAGCTCTTCTTGAAATTGAGCGACGAGCTCATGATCGACACGACCGACAATGTCAGATCTACGTTGCAGAGCCAAAACACATGTTTTATGTTCACATGAGTTTTCGTGGCTTTCTAATCTAATCGACGCGTTCTTCCAATCATTAAAACCTACATCTTGTTTTCCAAAGCTAGTTCCACCATTGAATAATAAACAAGGTCCACCAAAAACTTTTCCTGTGCTTGGAGAGTAAATAAGCCATTTTCTTGGTCGTTTTTCTCTATTTAACAATTTTCGTTCAAACATTGTTTTTGTCAAAAAACGTGACACTTTATCTTCATATATTCTCTTACTCAATAATCTACGTTTATATTTTGATTTAAACCATTTAGTGCAATATATTCTTGTGTTTCGTTATTGATACTCCACTTGGCTGGGTCACAATCCACGATAATTCTCGTATTTTGCGACTGCTGCACAACATCTACTGCTAACGAAGTACACGGCGTGGGCACGAACAAATCTTGGGGCTGTATAGAACTAGTAGGTGTTTCACATTGAACAGGGTCGGTAGCAGACGCACATACATACATACATACATATAATCACGCTTGTCTCCCATCGGGGTAAGCAGAGACTATGGCTTTCCACTTGCTACGATCCTGACATACAACTTTCGCTTCTTCTACTTTCATAACTGTTTTCATACACGCTCGCCGGTTAAGGGTACTCTTGACCTAGCCTTTTTCCAGAAGGTCTCTGATTTGATCGGCATGCGTACGCCGAGGTCGACCCCTACCAGTTTGCCCATTCATTCTCGCCTCATATATCTGCTTTGTCAGTCTATTCTCATCCATTCTTTCCACGTGTCCAAACCATCTAAGCATCCCTTTTTCGATCTTAGTCACTACATCTTCTGTTATACCACATTTTTCCCTTATCACGCTATTTCTTTTTTTGTCCATTAAAGTCACTCCAGCTATACTTCGCAGACTTCTCATTTCCACTGCATTAATTTTGCTTTCATGCTTCTTCTGCCATACCCAACTTTCACTACCATACATAAGTGTAGGGATCAGCACTCCCCTATGTACAGCCAACCTGGCCTTCTCAGACACATTTTGACTGCTCATAAAGGTGTACATAGCCCCATTCACTTGATTTCCTGCCAAAACTCTTCGCTCAATATCCTGGTCACACTTTCCATCCCTCACAAATTTGGAACCCAAGTATACAAATTTTTTCACCTGTTCCACTCTTTGCCCTTCAATGAAGATTGAGCAATTCGTCATACTTTCTTCTCTTTCAAAAGCCATAACTTTCGTCTTGTTTACATTAACTTTCATTCCTCTACTTTTTAGAGCCTCATTCATACTATTAACCATCAGCTGCAATTCCTCCGCTGATGATGCTAATATCACCTGATCATCAGCGTATAGGAGGCATTTGACGGTCAGTTCATTCATTTTTAAACCATACATACTCTCTTGCAGTTCTTTCAGACAACTGTCCATGTATAGATTAAACAGCCACGGAGACGCTACACAGCCCTGTCTCACACCCTTTTCAATGTGAAAGAAGTCCGTGCAGGCCCCGTTGATCCTGACAAAAGCACTAGAACCCTCATAAAGAGACCTCAGTGCCCGTATCAAGTTGCTGTTCACTCCATACATGGACAATATTGACCACAGTTCATTCCTCACCACTCTGTCATAGGCCTTTTCCAAGTCCACGAATATGCAATAGACCTTTTGACTTTTAGCCAAAACTTTCTCAGCTACGCATCGTAAGGAAAAGACCTGATCCGTACATCCCCTTCCTTTCACAAATCCTGCTTGCACATCCCACATTTTTCCTTCAGTTTCATTCATCACTCTTTTTATCAACACTTTTGCATACAATTTGCCAACGATGCTGAGCAAGCTTATGCCGCGGTAGTTTCTGCACTCTTGCTGCGACCCTTTTCCTTTGTAAAGCGGCACAATGACAGCTTTACACCATTCTGCTGGTACTCTGCCACTTCGCCAGCAAAAGTTAAAAAGGCGGTATAGCTGGCAAGCTACCACGCCACGTCCAGCTTTCAGCATTTCGACAGAAATCCGATCTATTCCAGCAGCCTTTCCTACTTTCATACAATTCAAAGCTTCCACTATTTCTCCCATACTTAACTCGCTTTCATCGCCAAATTCATTCAATTCTAAAACACGCGTATCGCCTTGTATATCTTCTTTTTCGAATAAACTCTCAAAATATTCCTTCCATCTCTTTAGCACACATTCTTCTCCTCTTACAAAACTTCCATCCTGGTTTCTGATGTGATTGAGCGGCGACATTGTCTGCTGACTCCTCACTGTTCTTATGGACTTCCAAAAAAATTTAATATTCCGTTGGAAGTCTTCAGATAACCTTTTATCAAATTTTTCTCTATCATTCTCTTTCTTTCTCATCATCGTCTCTTTTGCAACACGTTTATACTTTTTATATTCATCCTTTGCCATTTTTACATCCTCATCCGTTGCCTCTTGCATTCTTTGATTGGCCTTTGTAGCCAACTAGTCCAACCATGCTTTCTTCTTGCCAGTCAACGCATTAAGAACTTCCGCACTCATTCCCTTTGCCATACATCCTTGTCGTCTTTTGCTAACCCCACACACTTCAATCGCAACTTCCACAAGTCCTTCCTTAACCCTACATAACTAAACTATATTCATTGTTACATAGTTACTAAACTTTCGTCGGGCGGACTACGCAATAAAAATCGTGAAAATAATCAAAAATATTTATCAACAATGGGAACTGGTTACATGTCACTTAAGTTTGGTTAATTAGGAACTAATTTAAAAAAAAAAACAATATAAATAACTATTCTGCACAGTTACTACACATATCGATATTATAAGATCCACAAATTGCATTTTTGCACTTCATGCATCGATGCTTCTTCATTATACGAGCTTCGGTGGGACATAACAAACAAATTTTGCGCACATCACACACAGTATGGACAGGAGTTTCAGGATTGTAAGACTCGCCAAGAATATCATTTATCATGACCTTGATGTCACGCCTCAAAATCGGCGTTTGTAATCGCTCCCCTAGCCAAGGCTCCATCAGTTCGTCTCCGATCTTTATTACAAAATCGCGCCGGGATAACGGTTTTCTTTTTATTTCTGATGATGTTGGAGATATAAACGGCATAGGCATTAATTGTAGCCAAGTTCGTCTCAACTTACGGGTAGAAACTGATCTAGGTACAGACGACCACTTATGTTTGTTCTTGCCATAAATTAATCGAGTGGTTGTTTGAAGTACTCTTTGATTACCCTGGATTGAGGTTGGAAGAACTGGTTCAGAGGAATTCGGATCATGAATACCCATCAGAAGAGTCATCAGAGTCTATAATTTGAGTTCTTTGCCTCTAACTTGGTTGTAAATCGTCATTATCTGAAGATTCGCTTAAAAAATTGGAATCACTGCCAGTGTAGTGATGTATTTCTGCCACATTATCTTCTGTCTCCGACGCTGAACTATTCGGCCCCTCCTCACAGTCATTTGCCATTTCTTCTTCCAGTCATTGATGTATCTGTTCATCTTGGTTTCTCAAATCCATATAGAAAAAGAAGTATAAATCATGCCAAACAAAATGTATATAAATTAGTTGCAATAAAGAAAACTTTCATAAAACAAACTTTTTATAGCATCTATCACTTTATTATAATATAATATAATAATTAAAATCTAAATTAAATAGAAATATTTAATTTATTGTGTGTATAAATTAAAGAAACATTAATAAATACTCATACATACCTTTGAAAAAAACTACCGTAATAACTAAACTTTCGTCAGCCGGGCGACGATATAGTCGTAGGTAACTACCTAATTATCGTGTAATCGAAATCGAGTCACACGATGCACTAATTGATCTATTTAGGAAGGTAAACAAAATAGGGCGGGAGCGGGGCGCGGGGAAGTAGGTGCACTTGACTTTCTCGGAGAGGGGCGTCGTCGCGTAGACGAATGTTTAGTTATGTAGGGTTAAACGGCTTCCATGATTCTTCAACCTCACATATTTCATCTTGGTTTTCAAATTTTTTACTCAGTTTACTCACAAATTCCTCTTTTATGCCTAACTCTTGTAAATTCTCAACTTTTATTCGCTCTAGTACACTAACGGGTTCATGCACACGATGTCGCCACCGCTGAATCAGACCCCTTACCCGGCTAATAACCAAGAAGTGATCTGTGTCGATCCCGGTGCCACGGTACGCCCGAGTGTCTAGCACTTCCTTTCTCAGTCTTGCGTCTACTATCACAAAGTCAATCATGCTTCTCTGATCTCTTTCCTCTCTTGTATACAAGTGATATCCACTTGTGGTTCATAATATACATTTATTGTTAAAAATTACAGAGAAACATAATTATTACATATCTATATTTACATTATTACTATCTAAACTAAACCTAAATAAGGCCCCCGTGGCATTGTGCCCAAAAGACTAGCAGCATTCCCCCTTTGAATAGCAATACCTATTCGTTGAGCGAGAAAACTGCCAGCCCTTGGGTCACCAGTTGACTCCACAAGGCGCTTTTTCAAATTCTTGAAAAATTTTTGCGCATTGGGACCCCATGGACCTAGGGTCTCGACACCGACTGGACAAAAACGATACGATGAGTCGAGACCCTTATATTTATTAATTTTAATATTTTCAGCCGCTTCCGCTGCTGCACTGGCTTTTAATTTTGTTTTGGGAAGATGGGACGGGGCTAGAGTGTCAACACAAGTTGCATCCCACACCAGGACCCGACCCATCTCCCACGGTATCAAAGTTATACCATCCGGTCTTTTGCCATCGTCCCTGAAAACGCTGTTTGGCTCTAAGAGCGCAGGCACATTGGCGGTGGCAAGAGCACGGCGGGTGATGTCGTTCAGCGCAGCGTGGCGTGAGAAGCGGCCTGCGCTCTTTAAACATGAAAGACCATGATGCCCCAAAGTGTCAACGTTAAAACCGCAGGGGCATCGATGTGGAGCGCAAAGCGTGACGCCAAGTCTCAAACCAACTGAAATTCTTAGGATGTCCGGTTCCAAAAAAGTTCCGGTGTTGGCTGTAGGGAAAGCTTTCAACCAATCACCGGATTCCTTTCTACTGAGCGCTAATAATCTGGCCCGATCCGGGTGGTTGAATAATGTATTAGTTACCACAAGATTCCTTTCCAAACATACTTCTAGCAAGCTTTCTCCATTTTCATTCACTCGTTCATCACCAAACTTTCCCAGTACACTTTCGTATCCATCGCGCTTCACTCCCACCCAACCATTAAAATCACCTAACATCACTATTCTCTCGTTTCGTTTACATTTATCCAGAATATCACTCATACTCTCCCAAAATGCCTGCCTCTCGCTTTGGTCTTTTGAAGACCGGTGCCACCGCGCATCCTGCGGAGCATACACTCCCAAAACAAAGATGCGGGTAAGTCCAACCTTCAGTCTAAGCCAAAGGAGTCTTGGGCTCACACATTCATACTCTGTCATACACTCATTCATTCTCGCGGAAAGTAGTACACCGACCCCCTGGCATGCTGTGCTGGTTGTGGCTACACCTGACCAGTAGCCCGTATAGGCTCCGTGTGTCGTTGTGTCGCATCCTTTCCGCTTTGTCTCATTCACACACAAAATATCAAGATGCCTCTCTTGCATCATCTTACATACCTCCTCAATTTCATCTTTCATTCCTCCTCTCACATTTAATGTAGCAAAGTGGCTAACCCCAGTCCACTTTTCGCCTCGATGGGAAACGAGACGTGATGGGTGGCTAACCACATCGCCGCCGTTCTTGGTTTTAAATTTTACTACCATAGCGTTCCCACGAGAAACTGGGGAATTAAATTGGTCCACCTGAACAGAGCCCCGCTTGTCCAGGTAAGGCTAGGCTAGCAGACGCACTGTGAATAATAATTGCGTTAGACAATTCCGAATCATCACTTTTTTGTTTTTGGTTGGTTTTGAAAAAAATGTCTCAATATTTTTCGTGTGCTTTATCACATTTTGATGTCTTTCTTCTTTTTCTTTAGTCTTCTTTTTATATGATGCACCACTAGGTTTTTTTTTTCAATTCACTCATTCTTTGAGAAATACTCTTAAAGGTTATGAATACACACAAATACTACAGAACAATAGAAGCGCGCGTAACTGACTGACGACAACAAAGGTTAGTTGCCGCCCCCACGCTTCTACACCACCCGGCGGGGATTTCCTGGAATCTATTTCAAAGTAACATCCGACGCTCGAGAACAACGCGACGACGCTACAAACGCGCAATATTGCCTAATATATTGATGCTTGTATTATATTATAGATCAGCATTTAGTTATTTCTTTCTTTGTCGATATGTTATTTTTTTTATTTATTTAAAAATTCTGAGCTCGCGCGCCCCTTGTAACTACGCGCCCCTAGGCACGTGCCTAGTTTGCCTTACGGATAATCCGCCACTGGTTGGAACTAACTGTTTTCTAATCGTCCTCTCAAAGATTCCCGTATGCGCTGGAAGGTGCTGAGGCCAATCTCCTACTGTATCCACTGGCGATGGCAATTCCGGTACAGCTTGATGATAAAATACATGCCGAGAACAGCTATAATGGCTAGTATGATGATGGTCACAGTACTTAGCCGCTCCACATGGCCACCAATGTCCTTCAGGGTAGCGTCGTTCTGGCCGTCTGCTGCATTTTTGCTCAGGATCACCTCTTCTTTCTCCACTGACGAGCGACACATCGTTGACACCTATATATTACTTAACCAAGTTCCCCTTGGCAGACCAAGTTTTTGGCAGGGTCGCCATGAAATGTTGGGGTCCCGATGTGGAATAAAAGGAAACAACCTTTACGTACGAGCGTAATTTATTCACTGTACTGATTTTATACAAAGAAGTAAGGTAAAAACACACAGTCAGCACTTAATAGTCAACGCTTAGTATTACGAACTTAAAGAACCGTATCTAATACTAGCTGACCCGCGCAACTTCGTTTGCGTCACATGAGAGTGAGGTATGGTATTAATATTTCGAGTATTATAATGTTTCCAGTTGCATTTATCCCCGTAGCGCTTATTCTCGTCGTGTCGCGTCGCTTGTATTCATTAGAGCATTGGTTCCTAACCTTTTCAGAGCTGTTACCCCTACGGCATGTTAGAGAAACAGATTTTACCCCCAATTAATAAAAAATCAAGAAAGCAATTTAGGCAATGAAAAATATCTTAATTTCCGTTTGGTTTCCGTCTGGGGTGCTTCGTCGTGGACACGATCATACGCATTCGAGATCTGACGGAGGAAGCAATATCGCAGAGCGAGGTGGTGATGCCGGTGTCTCTTGACATCGCCATCGCCTCCAACATTTTGGCCTGGAGATGCGTTAGGGAAGACCTTATTTATCACGGCGTGCCTCCCTACCTCCGTCGAATTGTCGGGGCTTATCTTTCCGAGAGGGCCATAACTTACCTGAGCTGGCTAGGGTCGATTCGGCGAGATTCAGCGGTGTTCCGCAGGGATTGGTTCTAGGACCGGTTCTGTGGATCGGGTACGATTGTGTGCAGCACGGCACGTTGCTTAGAAGTGTCAAAGTAACGTGTTACGCCGATGACACCCTCGTTACGGCGCGAGGAGCAACGCACCGAGACGCAGCCCTAAAGGCCACGAAAGGCGTTGCTCAAGTTGTGGGTCAAATACGGCCGCTGGGTCTTGAGGTCGCCCTTTACCAATCCGAAGCTCTGTGCTTTCACGGACCTTGCAAGAGGCCACCTGCGGGATCTAGCATAAAGGTAGGGAGCGTCAGCATCGGGCCCTCGATGAAGTATCTGGGGTTCGTACTCGATGGCCGATGAGACTTCAAACACCACTTCCGAAGTTTGGTCCCAAAACTGAGGGGCAACAGCCGCACTCTCGCGTTGTTGCCCAACATAAGAGGACCCAACACTCCCTGCAGGAGACTGCCTTGGGATAATGCGGAGTGCTTTACTTTTATCGCTATACGGGGCCCCGTATGAGTGGAGACCTTGACGGCCCGCAATGCGGCTGTACTACTTAGCCTACAGAAGGCTATGGCCGTCAAGGTGATAAGGATATCGCACGATCTCAGGGGGACACAGGGAAACCACGGCTGAGTGCCAGCACTGCGAGGTACGCAGCGAGGACACAGCGCTCCACACATTGGTGTAGTGCACAGCATGGGCGCAACAGCTCCAGGTCCTCGTAACAGGTCTGGACTTTGACATTCTCTCGCTGGAGACCATCTCCTGTAGAGACCATGGTCCCATGATCTTCAGTGGGAGTAAGTGGGACACCGCTGCGTCTTTCTGCGGGAGAGAGCTCTACCACCCGAGTTCCGCAGTCTTTGGACAGGACGCTGCAGACTTTTCTTCGCCCAAGACTATCGGCCTCCATGATCGGGGGCTGAGGATGGTGGGGGATTTTTAATTTCAAAATTAACACTTCTTTTATTTTAACCCCCGACGAAAAACGAGCGGTGTTATAAGTTTTAATAACTGTGTGTCTGTCTCTAAGCAACGGGCCGCGCTGTGCCCAATCGTACCCTATGTCCACAGAAGCGGTCCTAGGACCGATCCCTGCGGAACACCGCTGAATCTCGCCGAATCGGTCCCAGCCAGCTCGTACGTTATGGCCCTCTTGGAAAGATAAGCCCCGACAATCGACGGAGGTAGGGAAGCACTCCGTGATAAGTAACGCAGCTCCAGGCCAAAGTGTTGAAGTCGATGTCAAGAAACACCGGCATCACCACCTCGCTCTGCGATATTGCTTCCTCCGTCTGGTCTCGAATGCGTATGATCGCGTCCACGACGAGGCACCCATGACGGAACCCAAACTGGTTATCCGCCAGATCTAGCCCCAAGCGTGTGAAGTGCCCGACGAGGGGCTGTGCAGCGCTGTGACTATTACGAACAAGCAGTTTTCATCGTTTTCAGTCATCGGAATTTTTTTCAAACTTGATGAGATCCCGAAAATTCCGGGATCTTGCAGGATTGATATTTGTAATCCTGCGGGATTTTTAATTTGCGATCTCGTGTCGGGATTGCATTCCCTAGTTCAGATGGTTTCTGGATTTGTTTTCAATGTTACCAGAGTTGAGAAGCCACTCTCGCATCTTAAAAGTGGTAGCAAACGGTACCAACATGTTCAGAGTTCTGTTAGCAATGATGGGGTATTCTGAAGCTGTTTTTCGCCAAAATGTACACCTTCTCTCTCCACACTTCACTGAGATTTTACGAACACGAGAGATCGCGATGCCGCGTACCTACCTAGGTATTTGTTTTATACTAACAATCATATTTTTACTCATCTATTTTGGGCATCACCTCTGTTACCCCCATACAATAGCTGTTTTACCCCTGCGGGGGTAATTACCCCCAGGTTCGGAACCGAGGCATTAGAGCTAAACCGCTTATCTTCGTTTGCATCACATGAGAGTGAGAAGGAAAGAGGTGTTAAAATGGTATAATGTTTCCCGTCGCTTTTACTTCTACCCATCTGTTTTTCGGTATGGAACTCATCGTGAGCGAGTCCGACTCGCACTTAGCCGGTTTTTGTCGTTCAGTTGACTGGCTACCACTACAGACCAAGTTTACTCCCGTCGCGTCGCTCATACTTTAAAACTTAATAAGAGGGTTATTGTAAGTGAACCTTAAAAGATAGGCATATGCTGTCAAGGACTTTTTTTTATAACTTTTGAAGAGAAACAATTTTGCAGTACACAATTTTTACGTAACTTTAACTATTTATGCAGCGTCAGCAATGGAAGCTCTCAAAAGAAAGAAATAATCCCCGTTCTCGAAACATTATTCATGGCTGCTCTGCTCCTATTTGTCTTAGCGTGATGTTATATCGCCATTAGCCAGCCTCAATAAATGGACTATTAAACTGTAAAATAATTTTTGAAATGCAACCAGTCGTTTCTGAGATCCTAGCACAAACAAACTCTTCAGTTTCATTATTTCTTGAGCGAACCTTAAGAGATAGACAAATTAGGTTATTGTGAGCGAACCTTATAAGTAGTGTCCGACCGAAACTGGTTTTCCGGCCGAAACCGAAACCGAAACCGAACTTTCGGCCCTAGGGTCAGTTTCGGCCGAAACCGAAACCGAAACCGAAACTCACGTGTTCATATTTAAAAAAAACAGCCAAGTGCTAGCCGGATTCCGACGGTTCCGTTACAAAAATTGGGCACAAAAATTTCGTTAGTTGTGTAGATGCTTTTTTCTGATTTTAGTAGGTATTTTTTGTTATCGGCATCAGTGACATCGCCAACGCTTTCAGCACCTTGCCCTGGCGCTGCGTTTGGGAGGCGCTTATTTACCATGGAATGCCTCCATACCTCCGTCGAATTGTCGGAGCCTATCTTTCCGAGAGGGCCATTACTTACCCGAGCTGGCTAGGGCTGGGTCCGCGAGATGTGTCGTTCGGTGTTCCATAGGGATCGGTCTTAGGACCGCTTCTGTGGAACATCGGTTACGATTGGGTGCTGCGTAGTCCGTTGCTCAGAGGTGTCGGCGTGACGTGTTACGATGACACCCTCATTACAGCGTGAGGAGCAACGCACCGAGACGCAGCCCTGAGGCAACCTGCGGGATCCAGCTTACATATAGGTGGCGTCAGCATCGGCATCGAGCTCTCGATGACGTATCTGGGGCTCGTACTCGATAGCCGGTGGAACTTCAGATACCACTTCCGAAGTTTGGTCCCATAGCTGAGGGAGGGGGCATTAGCCGCGCTCTCGCGGTTTTTGCCCAATACCCAAAGCTCCCTGCAGGAGACGGTACCTTGGGATCGTGTGGAGCATGGCCGTATACGGGGCCCCCGTATAGGCAGAGATCCTAATGGCCAGCAAAGTGGCTAGATTGCTTAGCCCGCGGAAGGCGACGGCTGTCAGGGTGATAAGGAGATACCGCACGATGCATGATTTCTAGCCAGGACCCCTCTATGGGACCTGGTAGCAAGGGCCCTTGCATGATTGTTTAAAATGGCGCAAGGAGGCGCTGGAGCGGGGCCATAGACCTCTTCCTTTGAGCAGGTCATGCTCGTTTTTTTTTTTTTTTTTTTTTTTTTTCCTCCATGACCGCGGGCCTGAGGACGGTGACGGGGCTGCTTAACATCTTTACAGAAGCTGGCCTTAGACGATAGCATGACGTGAGAGATTCATCCACGCCCCGCTCAAGAAGGGGGATAACAACTGAACAACCCCCCAAAGACGCGGCCGCAGTATGCACCATTCCAAGGACATACTCGGGGCTCTCAACCGTAGGCTGTTAGGTAGGATATGCGTGGTTTTTAGTCGGTAAGACTACTGTACAGTGAAAATTTTAGGCCTGTATCTGGCACGGTTCCAGCGATACAACCTCGTGACTAATAGACAGACGGACGGCTAGGCCTCATGTCTCGTAATAATAGGCTTTAACCCCTCCGTGTGTGAGTTAGACTCGCACTTGGCCGGTTATTTTTAATGGGTGCAGCAAGTTCCACCAAGTGCCATAAATCAAGTGTTCATTTTAGAAATATCTCCACCTAAAGATGAGTTTCTTTCGTTTACGTGTGGAATTACTCCTAAACGCTATTGCGAACTACCGACTAAAACCACACGGTGCACTGCTACTAGCTCTTGGCTGGTTTTGGTTACATTCTAGAAGTATAGAACTAAAACTGGACAACAGTGTTCCGTACAAGAAAAACAGCGAAAAATCACGTATGTTGTTTGGGAGGCCCCCCCTTTGATATTATTAATTTGTCTTTGTAGCTATAGCGGCATTTTAACTGTCTATCTATCATGGTGCATAAGTCTGCAGATAGACAGACGACCAACTAAGTCAACGGAACCGACAACAAAGGGGTAGGGTTATGTAATGTCCTAGATCACCTTTTTAGGATTCCGTAAAAAATGTATTATTACAACTATTGATTGGAAGTCGTTTGTAAATCTTCGGTTGGTATCATATTAACTGGTTTTGCTGACGTGGCTAGACGTCACAAGCAGAGCCAGGCACTCAAAATTCATGAACACGTGAGTTTCAGCCCGGCCGAAAGTTTCGGCCCGGCCGAAAGTTTCGGCCCGGCCGAAAGTTTCGGCCCGTTTTGGCCGAAACCGAAACTGCGGCCGAAACTCGATTTTTTGGCCGAAACTGGCCGAAACCGAAACCGAAACTTCGGTCGGTCACTACTTATAAGATAGGCATATGCTCTTGCGGACTTTTTTTTTAGAACTTTTTAAGGGAAACAATTTTGTAATACACAATTTTTACCTAACTGTAACCATTTACGCAGCGTACGCCTCGGAAGCTCTCAGACGGTAAAAAATATTCCCCGTTTTCAAAACGTTCTTGATTGCTGCTCCGCTCCTATTCGTCTTAGCGTGATGTTATATAGCCTATAGCCATCCTCGATAAATGGACTATCAAACAGTAAAAGAATTTTTGAAATCCAATCAGTAGTTCCTGAGATCCTAGCGTTCAAACAAACAAACAAACAAACTCTTCAGCTTTATAATATTATATATAATATATATATATACAGGGTGAATTTTTCAAAAGGGATTGGATGGCCAAATCCGAAACTATAAGGAATAGCGAAAAATGCTCAAAGGAGTCACGAGCCCGATTTTGATGAAACTTAAAACCTCATCATTAGATTTTTGAAAAATCAATAATCCTAGCTGGGAATCGAACCCATTGATTATGAAAAAAAAAACACACCCTATATTATTACACTATACGATAGTGTTGCTATTAAGGATCTTATTCTGGGAAGTAATGACATACGGCAAACTAAAGGAAAGTGCTCATCTTTAACAAAATACAATTTATTTTGCTTACGTTAACTGATTAATTGTTCAAAATGTTTTCATTGTTTTCAATACATAGCTAGATTCGAGACCTCAAGGATCGTAATGCGTTCAATATTATTGATTCCGTTCAGAATATTCTCCAAAGAATCATTCTGAGCATGATTTAAAACAGGGAATAGTTACGATCTATTCTGGGATTTGGAACGAAACAAATTATGATACAAATTTAGGTACATAAAATATTAATTCTATTAAAATTCCAAACTTTCCTTAAATTTGCCGTATATCATTACTTCGCAGAATTTGATCCTAATCAGCGACACTATCGTATGGTGTAATAATAAAGGGTGTGTTTTTTTTTCAAATCAATTGGTTCGATTCCCAGCTAGGATTATTGGTTTTTCAAAAATCTAATGATGAGGTTTTAAGTTTTATCAAAATCGGGCTCGTGACTCCTTTGAGCATTTTTAGCTATTCCTTATAGTTTAGGATTTGGCCATCCAAGCCCTTTTCAAAAATTCACCCTGTATATATATATAGGATTTTTCATCTTAATTTCAGTACATTGTAACGTAGGCATAATTCTAACATCATGGTGGTTAAAATGTTAATCTTTGGCATGCTTTATCTATGGCGTAGAATAGTCTAGAACATTTAGAATGTGTAGAGAGAAAGAAAGGCGGCGGCCATCATTCATTAGCTTAAGGATCTTAGATCAGTTTACATGTGCATTATCCTCTGTAAAAGTGAAGCTAATACAAAAAAAAACCGACTTCAAAAAAAAACTGAAAATTGAAAAATAAGATTAACTTAGCACAAAGTAATAGGTAGTATATTTAGTTTTATATCAGATTTTATTGAATGTAATACTGAAATCGGCGCCAAGTAAAACTATAAGTTTAGGTAGATATTATTAATCTCTCATAGAAATATTGGCACCGACTTCAGTATTACAGTCAATAATATCTGATATAAAACTAAATATACTACCTATTACTTTGTGCTAAGTTAATCTTATTTTTCAATTTTCAGTTTTTTTTTGAAGTCGGTTTTTTTTTGTTAAAAATTTTTTTTTTCATGATTTTCAGTGACGGGTAGACTGAAATTATATCTGTGTAGTGTAATGTTCTCCCCAATACAAATTAATCAAGCCCAAACACAAGATAACTGCTGTAAATCGTTAAGGAATGCCCTCGGTTCGAGGGATTTCTTCGATTTCTCCAGGATCCCAGCATCCGATTCTGACTTCCTGTATATGGGACCACATGGGAAGCACCAGCTTTCAAACAAAAAAAGAATTTTCAAAATCGGTTAACTCCTTCTAGCGATTTGCCGGTAACAAACATAAAAAAAAAAAAAAATAAAAAAAAAAAAAAATACAGACGAATTGAGAACCTCCTCCTTTTTTGGAAGTCGGTTAAAAAGCAGTGTTAAACGAGCCTACTCAAGTTTAATTTCTCTCCTAGACTCACTCCTACAAATCCTCGTCCGGGATCTGAGTCTAGTTGCAATATTTCTTCATATTTACGACGACGACGGGTGCCACGCGGTGGCGCCATACCGGCCGGCTTGGCTTCCAACTTGGAGTCGAGAAGTGACGCTGGGTTTACGACGAACGACGAGTTTACGATGGCAGAGGATAAAACTAAAAACGACGGCGACGAGAGCAGATGTTACGGTAATATTCAACCATTTTATGCCGATTCTTTACCTAAATTCTCAGGTGACGACGTCACCTATTCCTCTACAAGATGGACGCAGGATTTAGAGGATAATGCGGAAATATTTGGATGGAACCAGCAACAGAAACTTATTTTCGCACGACGTAGTCTCACTGGTACGGCGGCGTTATGGCTAAAAACAGAAAAAGCGTTTCGGACTTACGACGATCTTAAAACCGCTTTGGTTAAAGAATTTCCCGAAGCGGTAAATAGCAAACAGATGCACGAGGTCATGAGTAGCCGCCGCAAACGGGCTAGTGAGACGTATTACCAATATATGCTGGTTATGAAAGAGTTAGGTAAAAGGGCAAAATTCCCTGACTACGTGTCTATTCAATACATCATAGATGGGATTTCTGATTATGAATCGAATAAATTACTTTTCTATGGAGTTACTAGTTATCCAGTGCTCAAGGAAAAGTTGGCACTGTACGAGTCCTTCAAACAGAAATCTAAGAAAACGGACCCTGGGCGGCCACGGACTTCCGCAAACGCACCGAAGTTGCAGGCCGAATCAGAACAAAAACCCAATCAAGAGGTCCGATGCTACAAATGTGGAGACAGGGGTCACGTAGCAAGTTCCTGTAATAAAGGCATCAAATGTTTTCGGTGTAACGATTTCGGTCCCATAGGAGCACATTGTCCAAAAATGCAGGCGGTGAATGGAAAAAATCGAGAACCGATTGCGTCATCAAAGACAAATCGAACAATGTGCGTTCAATGCCCGTCAGAGGGCGCTTTGCCGTATAGTGGCGCCACCAATTCAAACGAAGATGGCGACAATTCCGATGACGATTCGAAGCAGCTGTCATTTAATTCATTCAGTCCTGCTGACGAATGTCTGAGCTCTAATATTTTGAATATAAACAAACCACATGAAGCGAATAACATGAGCGTTAAACAGGTGAAAATAAATGGATTTGTAGTGAACTCTTTAATAGATACTGGTAGTGATCTGAATTTAATAACTTTCGATTTGTTTTGCAGCTTGAATATTGTTCATAAGCCCGAAAGGATTTTACTGACTGGATTAGGAACTTGCAAGGTGTATTCGATTGGTAAGTTTGAATGTAATATCATTGTTGATGCTCACAGTTACATTACAAGCTTTTATATTGTTCCCACCAGTGTAATCCCATATAAAGTAATCTTAGGTCAGCCGTAATAGTAAATACAATAACTGTGATTAGTAAGGGGTCTTTAGAGGTTAGGCCGCAGTTTTATGACAGTTCCTATCAGAATTCTATTTGTGTGTTTTCCAATAACAATGATGAACAGAATCCGCTAATTCAAGAAATTATAAGTAGTTATAAACCTTTAAAAATAAAAGAGGCTCCGATCAAATTAAGAATTGTACTAACTGATGATATCCCCGTGGCTCAACGACCCCGTAGGTTGGCCCTATCTGAAGAACAGGTTGTAAAACAACAAATCGAAGAATGGTTGTCTAATGGCATTATTCAGCCAAGTCATTCCGAGTATGCTAGTCCCCTGGTTTTGGTTAGAAAAAAAGATGGTAATATAAGGGTGTGTGTAGACTACCGGAAAATAAATCAAAAGATGGTGAAGGATGAATACCCTTTACCCATTATCGACGATCACATAGACAAGTTGAGTAAATGCAAAGTTTTCAGTACTCTTGATTTGAAGAATGGGTTCTTTCACCTACCCATAGAGGAAGATTCAATTAAATATACGGCTTTTGTTACTAGTAACCCCGAAGGGCAGTATGAGTTCCTCCGGGCTCCCTTCGGGCTCTCTGTTTGTCCGAAGTACTTTATGCGATACATTAACATTATATTTGCAGAACTCATAAAGCGTGGAGTCGTTTTAATATTTTTGGATGACATAATTATACTTTCTGAAGGAGAAGCTGATGGTGTCACCAGGCTTAAAGAAGTGTTGAAGGTAGCCGCAGAGTATGGACTCAATATAAATTGGAAAAAATCACAGTTGCTCCAGGAGTCCGTAGAGTACTTGGGCCACATAATTTCAAATGGAACGGTTAAGCCTGCACCTGACAAAATCAAAGCTGTCATGAAGTTCCCTGAACCCAGAAGTATAAAAGATGTACAGAGCTTTGTTGGGTTAACCTCTTACTTCAGGAAATTTATTCAGAATTATGCTATGATAGCAAAACCTTTAACCGATTTAATAAAAGAGAGTCAATTTCAATTTGGAAACGATTGCCAACATGCTTTTGAAATATTAAAGTCAAAGTTATGCGCTGAACCAGTCTTAAAAATATTCGATGCTCAATTAGAAACTGAACTGCACACGGATGCATGTAAGTATGGTTATGCAGCTATTTTATTACAAAGACATCCGTCTGACGGTAGCCTACATCCAGTTCATTATATGAGCCGGAAAACCACCGAAGCCCAACAAAAGTGTAGTAGCTACGAATTAGAAGCGCTAGCAGTTGTTGAAGGTGTCAAGAAGTTTCGACAATACCTCCTCGGATCCTCGTTCAAGATAATCACTGATTGTGAGGCATTCCAGAAAACAATGAACAAGAAAGATGTTTCAGCTAAAGTTGCTCGTTGGATCATGTATCTACAAGACTTTGATTATTTAATAGAGCATAGAAAAGGTGACAAAATGCAACATGTTGATTCTTTGAGCAGGTATATCGGATATGTTAATGCTGAGCTACATGCACGGATAAGAAAAGCCCAAGATGAAGATGAGGGCTTAAAGATTTTACGGGAAGTTCTGAAAGAGAAAGAGTATGATTATTATTTTGTAGATAATGGTATTATTTACAAAGGTGCTCAAAAGAAGTTGGTAATACCAGAGGTTATGGACATGGAAATGATTACAAGAGCTCATGGCATAGGTCACTTTGGAAAGAGGAAGACTAAAGATATTTTAGAGAAGGATTACCATATTGAAAAAATGGATGAAAAAATCGAAAAGGCGATCTCTATGTGTGTCCCATGCCTGCTAGCCACCAGAAAATCTGGCAAGAAGGAAGGTTTATTGTACCCCATAGATAAGGGAGAGCTCCCATTGGACACCCTGCATTGTGATCATTTAGGACCCTTGGACATCACTCAAAAAATGTTTAAATACATTCTTGTTCTGGTAGATGGATACACAAAGTTTGTCTGGATCTATGCAGTGAAGACTGTGACTGCAAAAGAGACTGTTGAGAAGCTAAAGTTGCATCAGAAAGACTTTGGCAACCCTCGAAGAATAGTGACAGATCGCGGAACTGCATTCACCGGCAGTGAGTTTCAAACATACTGTGAAGAGGAATGTATTGAACACATCACTATTACAACAGGCATACCACGTGGAAATGGCCAAGTAGAACGAATTAACCGTATAATTATTTCAACCTTAACCAAAATGTGCCTTGAAGAACCGAGCCACTGGTATAAGCATGTCAGTGGTCTCCAGAGAGTTATCAATAGTACTTATCAACGCTCCATAAATACATCCCCATTTGAGCTTTTAATTGGGGCGAAACTTAAAATGAAAGAAGATATGAAAATACTACAACTATTAGAAGATGAAAATAAAAAGGAATTTATACACAACAGAGATATGTTGCGACAGGAAGCTAAAGCACAAATATTACGTGTACAAGAAGAGAATATGAGAACATATAATAAGAAGCGTAAGAAGGGACAGCAGTATAAGCATGGCGATATAGTGGCTATACAGAGAACACAGTATGGAACAAACTTAAAGCTGAAGCCTAGGTTTTTTGGCCCATATAGGGTAATAAAGGATTTAGGTCGGGATAGGTATGAGGTAGAAAAGATAGATAGAGGGAAGGAGGGGCCTGTAAAAACTAGGTCTGCTGTGGATTACATGAAAAGGTGGCCTTAGATTTCATGCTTGCCAATTGAATACACCCTTGCCTTGTTTTATTTGGTATGTGTAATTCTTTACTTTAATAATTTGTACCAGTCAGATGTAGCTTGAGTGATCTTAACTTTACCCTGTAATCTGTATCTTGTGTATTCACAAACCGTGTTAGATTTTAAGTACTGATGTATCTTGTGTGATCTTTACTTTACCGTGTAATAAACTGTAACTTGTGTATTCACAACCCGTGTTAGATTTTAAGCACTGATGTATCTTGTGTGATCTTTACTTTACCGTGTAATAAACTGTAACTTGTGTATTCACAACCCGTGTTAGATTAAGTACTGATGTATCTTGTGTGATCTTGACTTTACCGTGTAATAAACTGTATCTTGTGTATTCACAACCCATTGCATTTTAAGTACTGATGTATCTTGTGTATTCACAACCGTGTTAGATTTTAAGTACTGCTGTATCTGGTGTATTTCATAAACCGTGTTCATATTGTACCTAATTGCTGATATATTTTGACTATTGCATTTCCCATGTTTAGATGCATTTAACATAAATCGTGTTTAGGTTGTTTTTTCTGTGTATTTTGTGTATTGCATAAACCGTGTTTAAAATTGTATGTGCTCATGTATGCTTTGTACTGCATATCCCGTGTTTAGATTAGTGACGAACTATTGTTTGTAAACTTGCTTAACCTGTGTTAATAAGGTGTAAACTTTCGTTTTTTTGTAAACTTGCATGACTGTGTAAGCTTTTACCATGAGTATACTAATAATAATCTTAACTTTTTTGAATTGTAACCATATCCTGCACTTAGGGGTGTTGTATCACCACAGGCTAGGTAATTTAGTTTTTTTTGGATTGTTAATTAACACACTTACAGTCTGAGGCCAGACTGTCGAGCAGGACGGCCGAGATATAGGATTTTTCATCTTAATTTCAGTACATTGTAACGTAGGCATAATTCTAACATCATGGTGGTTAAAATGTTAATCTTTGGCATGCTTAATCTATGGCGTAGAATAGTCTTGAACATTTAGAATGTGTAGAGAGAAAGAAAGGCGGCGGCCATCATTCATTAGCTTAAGGATCTTAGATCAGTTTACATGTGCATTATCCTCTGTAAAAGTGAAGCTAATAAAAGCAGTGTTAAACGAGCCTACTCAAGTTTAATTTCTCTCCTAGACTCACTCCTACATATAATATATATTATCTAATATCCCGGTGGTTGTTAAGGAGTTAACTTACTCACACAATTAAAGCTGATCCACTTTTTTTAGTTTGATTTCTTACACTTCTCATAATACCATCTCTTAACACCTTCCACTTGCCTTGTAGTTCAAGCTGTAAGTAAAAAAAATCTGATAATTAAGTACTACAATCTTCACGCCAAATCCCTTGCGGTAGGCAGAAAGAACCGAGCGCCACACGGCACAGTCCATACACACCTTACTTGCTTCTTCAACTTTCATTTTTCTTTTCATACATGCACGTCGGTTCCTTCGGCTTTTGACACCACCTTATGCTAACACACGATTAATTTGGTTGTGGTAGGTGTGTCGTGGCCTTCCCTGACTCCTACATCTATCCACTTTCGCGTTGTATATCTGTTTTGCCATTCTTTGCCACATGCCTGAACCATCGTAGCATGCCCTTCCTAACTTTAACACCGACACTCTCTTCCAGACCAACTCTCTTTCTTACATCTTCATTCCGAACGCGATCTGCGAGCGTTACTCCGCAGATTTTGCGTAGCGCGCGTATCTCGACCGCGTTTATTCTACTTTCATGCGTACTCTGCCATACCCAACTCTCGCTTCCATACGTTAGCGTTGGTATCAGCAACGCACTGTGTACTACGAGCTGGGCCTTTTGACTTAAGGTTTTGGTACCCAAAAGTTTGCCAAACGCTCTATTCACACTCTTTCCCTCAGTTACCCTCCTTTCTACATCAGTGGTGTACCGTCCATCCCTGCTAAATGCACATCCAAGATATAAAAACTCATCCACCTGTTGCAGCACTACATCATTTACAGTTATCCTGGCATTCGTTCGTTATTGTCCTCTTCGCTTTCGAATACCATCACTTTCGTTTTATTCGCGTTCAAATGTAAGCCTCTCATTAGACAATCATCTTTCATCGTTGTGACTAGCGACTGTAGTTCTGATAGCGATTCGGCTATGAGCACGGCATCATCTGCATACAGCAAACAGTTCACAAGAAAGTCACCCATTCGCAATCCAACATTCATCGATCTTACTCTCTTAAGACAATCGTCTAGGTATAGGACAAAGTGGATCTTTAAAGTGGATTCTTCGTTCTAAAACTATAAAAATATTTTTCTTTGGGGGGAGGGGGGGGGGGGCTACAAATTGTTGGGTAGATCCCATCGACTCCGGTCGTCCTTCCCCGTTACCGGGGCCTTTGGGAAAAGTCGTTTTAACGACCCCGTAGCACCGACCCCGTCGTTTAACAGGGTGGATGGGACGCTCCAAGTTTCATCTACCCCGGCGTGGATTTTAACGGGACGGTTGGCACAGGTTAGATCCCATCGACCCCGGTCGTATCGCCCCGCTCACAGAGCACGGAATCGCCGCGCGCCCCTACTAGAGACGGCATGCTAACACTTTCTATACAAATGGGTGTCAGGGGGCGTCACCGTTTACTCACACTAAGACACTTACGCCTACACAGACAACAGTGTCTGTATTGTCTTAGAGTTTATTACAAGTGCTGCGGCAGAGTGGATACTTTTTGTCGATGATTTTATAAACATGTAATTAGTTTACTAATCAGTTTCTAATCTAAACTAATATTATAAAGAAGTAAAGTTTGTGTGTTTGTTAAATTGTAAGGGGTAATCTCGGGATCTACTGAACCGATTTTAAAAATTGTTTCACCAATAGAAAGCTACGTTATTGTGGAGTGTCATAGGCTATATAGCATCATGCTACAACGAATAGGAGCGGAGCAGTAGTAAATGTTTCAAAAACGGGGTAAAAGCTATTCCTTTTCAGAGCTTCGTCGTAAATGCCACGGGAACAGGTAATACTCTCTCTTATGTGGCGCAAACGAAGTTGCGCGGGTCAGCTAGTATATTATTAAACTAGTGAGTGAGAGTAATTTTGCAAAATGTCTTGTTTAACCAAAATTCTAATGTATTTCTTTTTGTAGGTCGGTAGTTTTAATATTGCAGTATCTTTCATTGATACCAATTTAAATGATATGGTACCAATTACAAATACAATTTAATAAAGCATATTAAGCTAGGTGTAAAAAAAGGACACACTCAGCGCCGGTGTATAGATAACTATACACCATGGTACCCCTTTTCCCAGGCCGGTGTATCTTTAATCATACACCCGACATGGTCTTATTCAGGGGCCGGTGTATAGCGAACTATACACCTTTTCATACATTTTATAAGGCGATCGGATAGGGCTGGCCCTGGAGAATACGCCACTATATTTGGGGTGGGGAAATGTTTGAAAATAAAAAAAATATTACAAAAAATCAAGATCTTTATTTTCATTCACTTATTATTAGTAGCTTTGCGTTATTTATGTTATTTGAAATTACTTATGAGCTAAATTAAAACAATTACGGCAGTAAAACAATTTGCAAATGCTACATATGGTTTGCACCTGGGTGGCATACTTCTTTTTTCCACCAATTTCTATCCCCTTCTTCCCACAAATGGCATAGCAGCCTTTACATCGGCCACGCTTCAATTTTGGCGGATTTCCAACTCTGTAATCCACCAAAAGATGCTTGTTTGATGTTCTTCCAGCAGCTTCTCTACTGGTTGAAGGTGGCTGGTTATCTGGTGATTGACCTTCAAATTTAGCGATCATAGCTTCGATACTTTTTCTCGAAACTCCGTTATAGTCTAAACTTGTACCCCAAATGAACTCTATAGCTAGCTTTCTGTACCATTTAGTACAGCGCCTCAAAGCCGACCCATATGAAGACTGTCTTCATATGGGTCGGCTTTGAGTCATCAATAGACGTCAGTGACTTGCCTGTATTGTATTCCACGACAGAATCTGGTTTGTAAGTAATTAGTCCCCTTTTTGTTTTGACTGCTGTCAGTTTCTTCGCCGAATGAACAGTGCTCAAAGTTGTGACTTCTCTCTTGTCTCTCCATTTTGTAATGCCAATCTTTCCGTCTGCCGTTTCCCTTGCTGTAATTTCTCCTTTCTTCAGTTTTTCTGTAACAAAATCTCTTGGTAAATGCTTTCTATTGAGTCTCAAAGTGCCCACCAAATTTGTTTTTCTATGCTTGAGCCTGTAGGCGAGAGGGACACTCGTATTAGTAGTTTTCGATACAAGTGTGGGATTTCTGTTATTACAACGAGTTACGACAGGTGTTGACCCGAGCCGAAGGCGAGGGTTGACAGTCGGAACGAGTTTAAATAACAGTCCCACACGTTGTATTGAACAACTATTTTTAATACAGTTGCGAAAAAATTAAGCAATTTTATAAAATAATAAAAACACAATATATATGAATATCCAAAATGGCGCCAACCGTAAAAGAATATATACCTTCCTAAGCAGAGACTATGGCAGTGCACTTCATACAGCCAACTTTTTATATTTATAAATTTAATTTGGCCGATACTTATATTAATTTATGCTTTAATTTTAATGAAAATTACTTTTAATCTGATATTGAAACAAGTTAGTATCTTTTTGTAGAAATATTTGCATGAATCACAGACATTATTTTGACAATTGGAAGAGAAAACACACGAGTGCGGGAATGGTAAAGAAAAAGCACGGGTGCGTAATAGCCCACATCCCGAACGCTAAACGTCCCTGTAATACGCCACTTTTTGAGCAACTGTATTAAAAAATAATTATCCATGTATAGAATTCTATTTTCATCTAGTAAATCCTTTACCAAGCTCATCACAACTTTTTCAGCAACACCTTGATCATTAGCAGCCACTTGAGATTTTCCACATTAGACTGACATATTCCACGTACATCCCTTGTCCGTGCATAGTTTGAACAATTTTATCCCATATTTGTGGCGCTTATTCGGGATGTACTGTTTCATAATGAGTCTACCTCTCCAAGGAATTAGACTTTCGTCAATACATTTTTTTTTGCCAGGTGTGAAAGTGTTTTGGTAATTATGAATAAATTTATCCATCAATGGTCTTAGCTTATAGAGACGGTCATTGCCGGGGTCTTGTTCATTATCAGCGAAGTGTAGAAATTTTAAGATGAGCTCGAATCTGTTACGAGACATAACACATCTGGCAAGGGGTAGTCCGTACAATATGTGCTTCCGCCAGTAATCCCGAATGCATGGTAATTTTACCAGTCCCATCCATCCTAGAAGAGCTAGAAATCTATACATTTCATTGATAGTCACAGGTTTCCAATTATGTAGTCTAGATTTTCAGCATTTCCATAACACAAGCAGGTTATTCCTAGCTTACTTTGGGATCAGATAGCGTTGTGTGAAATGTCCGTGAATATTTATTTATTTATTTATTTTGGACCAACATCTGTATCGCCTTTCGTCAGATATTGGCAGGCATAAAGGTTAGTTTGATCGACCATTGTTTGAACTATATCAAAAGTCAAAAACATCTCGCAGTAATCAAGTGGTGTACCATCGGCCAATATCCCTTGATATATATCCTTCATGCCAGCTACACCACTGAAATCTTCCGTAGACATCTGATCTTTGGATGCACCCCAATCTATATTGGCAACTTGTCGCCTCACTATGTCGTCTTCGGAAAAGTTTTGGGTTGCACCAGTTGAACTTGGTCTAGTTGGCGAGTGATCGATCCTCCATCTGGATAAGGGTACTTCATCTTCACTATCGTACTCCGAAGTCGAATCATCAGATACGTCAGGTGCATAGTTGGGATCATCTATAGAGTCATCACTTGAGAAATCCATGATATTTTTCCAACATTAATTTTCACTTCACTGTAACAACAAAGAAAAGAAAAATTATAGCAAGAACTTTACTTCTTATTATAATTTTTTCGTTTCTATCTCTTGATTGATCTTCTCTCTTCTTAAAAAACCTAAAAAGAAGTGATTTACGTGATACGTAAGTACCTTTTTACAAAATTATATGGTGTATCATTTAAGATACACGTGGCCTGTGAACGTATATTTCGTCTAGAATTCAATCCCAAGCCAGTGTATCTTAAAGTATACACCTAAAAAAGGGGGGGGGGAAGAAAGGGGTAGAAAAGAAAGGGAAGAAAAAACATATTTTGTGACTAGCAAAAGCCATTTTTGCCGTAAAAAAAAATTGCATGTTCGTGACATTTTACCAAATGACGGTTGGCGCTGAGTCTGTTAAGTCCAACCTTATGCGGCACAGTACTAGAACCTGTGAAGCCGTGCGCGCTGACACATGAGTCGCGGTGCTGCTGGGCGCTCGCCAACATCTCCTTAGCAGTCGCGACGCACTGGTAGTACAGGGCCTCGAAGCTCTCGCGCTCCGTCAATTGTTCCCCTGGAATTTCACATGAAGTTTCTATGTCAGATTGAATGCCGTCATAGACAAGGTAAAGCTCTTCTATCTTATTTGAGCGGAGTTGAAGTTCACTTAATTGAATGGAACTTAACTTTTCACATTCATGAATAGAGTCTAAGAATTTCTTAAAAAGAGTTAATTTAGCTTTGCAAGTTCCACGCCTTTTATTTAGATCTTTGAGATCCATTTTGATTAAATTAAATGCAAAAAATTAATGCAAGAAAGTGGGTTAATGTTGCTAAGAAATAAATGCCTATGTAGCTTTGATAAGGCTGCAAAGGAAATAATATTACTTGAAACAGACAAGTTATCAAACAAAAAGTTCTGTGAGAAACAAAATTGAAAAAAAACTTAAATTTGGTTAGAAGAAGCGGTGCAAGAGGTTCGAATGCAGTGCGTGTGAATTAAAACCAAAGCGAGCAAGTTTCAGGCAGCAGACAGTGAGCTATGCATGCACGGGCACAGCAGCTCTTGTTGACATCTGGAAACGCGCGCAGTAGGTATTGCGCGGGTTTGACTTGACTTCAGTCACGCAGCGCTTGCGTGATTAAATCAAAACGTTTCACTCACTGGAATGCACCAAAAAAAAACAGTATTACACACAGTTCACACACAAACCGCTGGTTTACGAACTCTAGACCTGAAATAAAACAATAATGATCGATATAAGCAATATCGAAATATGCACACGTATTTATGTACTCACAAACTTTTTCATAATGGAGATACAATACCTATGGTAATGCTGCGATGCTTGAGGGTTCGAGTTGAAGGAGAGAATTGAGAACGTAGACTTCTTGATAAATTAATATAATTGAAAATAGATTCATGTACAGTAAAGAGTAGATTAAGTATTGCTTATTAGTACAAAGGTTCAGATGCGAGTGTTTGACGTAGGTAATTTGGAGTAGAAAAAACTTCGTAGTATGGCCGTAGATCAAGCGCTGTGATTGGTCGCCGATGACGTGATATCTTGATGCGATTGGTTCAATATCACGTCATATATCGTAGGTGATTACGGTCGGTGCCGATCTTTGCGACCTCTGGTGTCGGTTACGATGTATTAGGTGCTTGTCTTAACATACTCCCCGCCTTGGAAGAGGTGTCTTCCAATTAGTCCACATTGATTGGCAGAGGACAGATCTTCGAAAATGCTCGACGGACCGTGCCGTTCGCCGTTCTGATGTCAGCCACTCTGGAGATGGCATCCTTGCCAGGAAATGTTTTTAGGATGCGGCCCAGTGCCCATTTCAAAGGAGGCAGGTTGTCGTCCTTTATTAAAACCATCGTGTTGATTTGTAGGCTATCTGCATTCTGCTTCCATTTTAATCTGGTCTGCAACTCGGAAACATACTCCTTCGACCATCTATTCCAAAAATGCTGGCGTATCTGTTCCACACGTTGATACCTCGTTAGGAGATGCATTGGCTTCTCGGGAACGTCTTCGCATACCGGAGCAGTCAGGGGCCGCCCGACAAGAAAATGCGCTGGACTGAGGGGCTGCAAGTCGTTCGGATCTGTTGACATAGGACTGAGAGGACGGGAGTTCAATACGGCCTCAATTTGCGTCAAAACCGTATAGAACTCCTCGTACGTTAAGTGTGCGTTGCCTACGACGCGCCGCAAATGATGCTTGCAGCTTCGGACCCCAGACTCCCAGATCCCGGCAAAATGACTTGCATACGGTGGTAGAAATTTAAATTTAATGCTTTGAGAAATCGCGTACTCTCTAATAGCCTCTGAACAATCTAATAAAAATTTTGAAAATTGATTCATCAACCCTACGAAGTTTCTCCCGTTGTCTGAGAAAATAGTAGTTGGTTTGCCACGACGAGAAATAAAGCGTTTGAGTGCCATTAGGTAAGCCTCTGTTGACAGGTCACTGACCAGTTCAAGATGAACCGCACGCGTAGTAAAACATACGAATATGCATAAGTATGATTTAACAGTTTTCGCTCCCCTACCAATGCGATTTAATATGAAGAAGGGCCCTGCGTAATCTACTCCACATTTCATAAAGGGAACACCTGGTTGCAAACGTTCTGGTGGTAAGTTACCCATAAGTGGCGTTAAGATCTTGGCTCGCTGGCGTGCGCAGATAATGCAGTTATGATTAACTGTTCGAGCCAAGCCTCTTCCACCCACCGGCCACCACATTTCCCTAAGTGAATATAGAAGTAACTGTGGTGCAGCATGTAGCAGTATTTTATGTTGATGTCTAAAAAGTAGCAATGTGAAATGATGTTTGTTTGACAACAAAATGGGATGTTTCTTATCAGAATTAAAATTTAAAGAATTAGATAGACGACCACCCACTCGAATTAATTTACTATTGTCGATAAATAAATTAAGTTTAGTTAAATTATGTTTCGTGTGTAATTGTGCATCTTGCAACAACGCCTCATATTCCTCAAGATAAGATTCTCGCTGTGAAATGCGCGCGAGCAACAACACAGCCTCGTTCAGTTCGTCAGCAGTCAGCGCGCCGGACCGACGCGACGCTTTGTTACGTAAGTTATGTACAAAACGAAGTACATAAGCGGCCGCCCGCTGCATACGAACGAACTGTGAGAATCTATGAAAGGGAAAAAATGAATTCGTCGTCACTTGGCTGAGCAATAAAAGTTTAACAGCATTAGATTTTACTTCCGGTAAATTATTAACATTGGACTCCATTTCTTTGTACGTACAGTCGTAGTCCAGATCGTGAAGGAACTCAGGACCGTCCCACCACTTACATGAGTCACTCAAAGCGTCTAAGTGAAGGCCGCGTGAAACTAAATCAGCTGGGTTGTCCCGACCCTTGACATGTCGCCATGGGAGGTCCTTCGACAGTTCATGTATTTCAGAAACCCTGTTCTGTACGTACGTTTTTAATAAATTAGGTGACATATGCAACCATCCTAATACGATCGTTGAGTCACACCAGAAAATCACTTTATCAAAATGACTTCTGAGTGACTGTTTAATTTTATGATAAAGTCTAGCCCCCACTAATGCTCCACACAACTCTAGTCGCGGTATAGTTGTGGGAGATAGCGGCGCGATCTTACCCTTCGCACATAACAGTTGTACCTTAACAGCTGATTCACTATCTATACTACGCACGTATGCGCACGCGCCGTATGCCACCTGTGACGCATCTGTGAAAATATGTGATTCTCGTTGAATAGAACTGTCACAGAAAACATACCTAGGAATATTTATATTACGTAGGTTAGATAGGTTCTTTAGAAATTCATAATAGATTTTTGCTATGTCTTTAGGAACCCTTTCGTCCCAGTCCAAACGTAAAAGCCACAATCTCTGTAGTAAAACTTTGGCTATCACTATAGTAGGGCTTAAAACACCGATGGGATCGAATATCTGCGACACTACAGACAAAATTATGCGTTTAGTTGGATATTGATCATTTATATTAAATTGTGTGTGAAAATTCAACTGATCCGATTTATTATGCCAGCCTAACCCTAGTGTTTTGTTGTTAGCGTGTTCACCCATTGAAAAGTGTTTCGTGTGACTTATGGAAATTGAATTTTCATGATCAAAGTTGAAAATCCATTTACGGAGGGGAAAACAGCCTGTCCTCAAAGTGTCGGTGATTTCAGCACAAGCAGATAATAAGTCCTCGATGTTGTCCCCACCGAAACACAAATCGTCGACATAAAAATCGTTTTTTATGACATTAGCAATCAAGGGGGATTGGCTGTCATGTGCTAACTGTTTTAAACACCTACAGCTTAGAAACGGAGCTGAGGTGGTTCCGTACGTAATTGTATTTAGACGATAAATAGATAGTTCATCCGATGGATTATCGCGCCATAATATAAGTTGCAGATCTCGTTGATCTGGTGTGACGAGTACCTGTCGGTACATTTTTTCAACGTCAGCGCAGGCAACATATTTATTTTCACGAAATCTTAACAAAATAGCAATCAAATCTCCTTGCAACGGTTCCCCCAGTAATTGTAAGTCATTGAGGGACGAACCACTTGATGTCGCTGCGCTGGCGTCGAATACCACTCGCAACTTGGTAGTGGTACTATGCTCGCGAAATACACCATGATGTGGCATGAAGTAATGCGGGTTGCCATATGATGTTATGCGACTCATATGACCTAGTTTTATGTATTCGTGTATAAATTCTTTGTATAGCTGTCGGTAAGTGGGATTGCGTTCTAAACGTCTTTCTAACGCAAAAAAACGTTTTTCCGCTTGCGAATAAGACTCACCTAAAGCGTCAGGTGACTGCTTGAAGGGAATGCGCACGCAGAACCTTCCATCTGGCAACCGCTTCGTTGTTTGAATGAAATGGTCTTCGCACTGACGCTCCTCCAAGCTGCGCGTGTCACCGTGATAGTGGTTGGATAGTTCCTCTATTTCCCAAAACATGCGTACTTGCCTATCTATATTTTGCGATTCTATAGTAGTAAAATTACAAGAAACATTATGCGAGAATCTTGTATTGTTTTGGTAAATAGGTCCGGACACTATCCAACCCAGTTTGGTATTCTGGAGGTAAGGACCATTAGAAAGACGTATTTTACCTTCCTCCAAAATATCCCAAAATAGGTCAGCCCCGATTAACATGTCAATGTGATGACATTTGTAAAACTCGGGATCAGCTAACTGTATGCGTGTAGGTATATTAAATGAATGTTTTTTAATGGTGAAAGTTGGTAAGTTTAAAGTTATTTGAGGCAAGATCAAGCAGGAAACACGCCTTGAGAACGTGCCACAAATAGATTCAAACCCAATATCGCATAGTTGTGTGGTTTGTGTTACAACATTACCAACTCCATTTATTTGTAAAGTGGACTGTAAAGAATTTAATTTTAGTTTTTGAAATAATGACTGTGTTATAAAACTACGCTCGCTACCACTATCCAATATCGCACGACAATTATGATGAGTGCCGTTCTTATCAGCGATCCTCACAACTGCAGTCGACAATAGAACTGGTTGGTTATTTGAATGTGTGAATAATGAATGTGCATTATAGGCATGTAATTGTGACCCTTTGTCTATCTGCGGCGAGCGGGGCTCGCATTCCAGTGACGCCTCACTATTCGACACCAGTGATACAGTGCACACCTCATCGCGCTTCTTATCACAATCCTCACGACAAACTACAGTATTATGTTTTTTGCCACATTTCCTACAAAGACCGTATCGACAATCAGACAGTGTATGACCGGAATGCAAGCAGTTTTCGCATAAGTGGTTATCGTTTATAAATTGTAGCTTATCGTGCAAATTAAGATTTAAAAATTGTGAACATGAATACAGCGGATGGTTCTCGTTACACTTAACACAGCTTTTCGTGCGTGTATTTCTTAGTGCCGACTTAGATTTGTTTGCTACTACGTTACAGTGTACCTTAGGATGTGTGCTAGAACTAGAAACGTTCCGCTTGTGATCGGATGATTGAAGGGAGCTAGGCTTTGAGTGAGTTAATGATACCGTTTCTAAAATATCGGCTTTGTCTCTTAAGAATTTAATTAAGTGTTCTAATTTAATTTTGTGAGATGAATCGTTGGAAGTAAATAATAAATTTTTATGTTGCTCCCATTCGCGCTCCGTGGTCGTATCTAACTTAGTGACTACTAGATAAATAATAAGAGTATCCCAGTGCTCTGTGGGTTCACCTATTAAGTTTAATGCGCGAATATTTTTTATTAATGTATCAATAAGTTTACGAATCACGGCGGGCGATTCTTTATTAACGCTAGGAATATTGAACAATGACTTAACATGATTATGCACCAAAAGTCTATTGTTGTTATAGCGGTTAGTTAGAATTTCCCAGGCAATAGAATAGTTAGTGGCAGAGAATTCAATAGAATCTATAACTAGTTCTGCACTACCCTGTAATGAAGATTTAAGATAGTGGAACTTTTGTATATCTGAGATTTCTTTAGAATTATGAACTAAAGCCAGAAAAGTGTCACGGAAGTCTAACCACTGTTCATATTTACCGTTGAAGGTAGGGAGCGAAATGGTAGGCAATTTTACAGATTTATGCGAATTATTACACTTTACATGAGGTTCATCTTCAACGATAATGCACTCAGCCTGAGCTAAAACACCGTAATAGTCGTTTTCGAATGATTCACGAGCTACTAGTTCCTCAGACTCTGAGACTAACGACTCAATTTCAGTCTGAATTTCATTGAAATCCTTGTATAAGCTTTTAGCACCTTGTAGACGTAACTTTAATTCTGCGCGTTTGATATGATTGATTTCTAAAGGCACTAAAGAAGTAATATAATTTTTAAAAACTGTTAATCTACCCTTGACCGAGCCTCTGCGTTTTATGAGATCTTTGAGAACTGCGTTACTACCACTTTCAACCACCGTAGGCTTAGACATTCTGGGGGGATAAGAAAGCTGGGGTACTCACAGTTGCAACCACCAGCCACGACACGACTCAGACAATGACACCCTCGTCCACGATCCAATCTTGCCACTGCGCTGCGACTTGGAATCACGTAGCGGATGCTCAGGGTAGTCTGTATGCGATCTTCACGTGTAGGTATACTTTTACGAAGTATAGAAGGCAGCTTCTGCGTTTGGGTATCTCAGCCAGGTACTGGTTCTTCTCTCCTTGTGAATCCGTCACGAAGGTCCAAAATTTATGGTAATGCTGCGATGCTTGAGGGTTCGAGTTGAAGGAGAGAATTGAGAACGTAGACTTCTTGATAAATTAATATAATTGAAAATAGATTCATGTACAGTAAAGAGTAGATTAAGTATTGCTTATTAGTACAAAGGTTCAGATGCGAGTGTTTGACGTAGGTAATTTGGAGTAGAAAAAACTTCGTAGTATGGCCGTAGATCAAGCGCTGTGATTGGTCGCCGATGACGTGATATCTTGATGCGATTGGTTCAATATCACGTCATATATCGTAGGTGATTACGGTCGGTGCCGATCTTTGCGACCTCTGGTGTCGGTTACGATGTATTAGGTGCTTGTCTTAACACCTATGTATTGAAAATGGATAGAAATGAATAAATGCACTGAAATAATGTTTCGCAATGGTGCGAATAATAATTATAAGTAGGCTAAGTTATTTATATTGATAAACAACTTATGAAAATGAATGTATGAATATGAACGAAGTCACTTTTCGTTTATAAAATGTATACCTACATGTATTGAAATGAATAAATGCACTGAATAACGTTTCGCATTGGTGCGAATAATAATTATTAATTATTTATATTGATAAACAACTCACGAATATAAATGTATAATAATGTAACGAAAGCACTTTTCGTTTGTAAACTGTATAACTTTTTATTGAATGTCTAGGTATTTTAATGTAACCTAGGTTGTCAGTTAGATGCCTAAAAACCTATTTAACGTAAGAATGAATTGGGAACTAACTGACACTGAAAAATAATTTTTATAGTATAATGAATTGGAACGAACTCACAATGCTCAATGCTTTCTCAGGTCCTCACTGTATGCCCTTTGAAAATGGTTGTTGTTGTCGCTTGTATGTATGAATTTTAATGAGGCTTTGGCGCCATGCTGTCTTCTTCCGGTTATAATAAGTATGCTTGAATGAATTTTGTCTGGTTAATCTGCGACCCGCTGATGCTGTGATGCGACGGACGCCGATGCCAAGATAGTCCCAA
Source organism: Miltochrista miniata (assembly GCA_933228765.1). Classification (NCBI taxonomy): domain Eukaryota; kingdom Metazoa; phylum Arthropoda; class Insecta; order Lepidoptera; family Erebidae; genus Miltochrista; species Miltochrista miniata. The sequence continues at coordinate 20,850,676 of OW121760.1, read as the reverse complement.
CCAGAACAGAACACGCGAACACTCGCGCGTTTCCTTTGTTCTCAACTTCTCACTGCTGATGTAATAACGTCTGGCTCGTTTGGACCAAAATGGAGGAGATTGAACGATATACGATACGATATATGATAGGCGTCTTGAGGGCGTGTTCTGTTATATTGATGGTGGTTGGGAATAGAAAAACTTGTCTTGGTGAACACTTGACTGTATTGACAATATTCACTTTATGACCTATGATATGAACTTTAACTATAAAACAATATAGCGCTTCGTAACATAAACGCGCACATGCGTTCGGTAGCGCTGCCGGAAGCAGAAGAACGATCGGGAAGGCTGCGCGGAGCTCGCCGGCGCGTGGTCCAAGATCGACGTCGCGAGTCGATTCACTCACTCACTCTCGATTCACGCTGTGTGCGTGTGTGGCGCGATAGCACACACATGCAAGGCGTCAACAGGTCACCCAGTCCTCAAATATGTTATCATCAAACTCCAGATGGACTTCTATTATAACGGGCTCCTTTTGGGCCAGACTTAGTCCGTCGTTTATAAAGTTTAAAACTTATTTGATACTTGGGTATCAAATAAGTTTTGAGCTTTATAAACGACGTACGGGGATAGTATTTCTCCTGAAGCTGTACAAGCCAACATAATTGACACTGATGCTTTTGAGTCATTTATCACCCGTTCTGGGTATTTCTCTCTTAGCGATAATTATTTTACGGCCGGGATCCTTTTTCAAATTAGTCTCGTCGTATTTGACGATGTTGTCGATCGGAACATTGTTCGAAGTATTTTTTATTATATCTGCAGAGACGGCAGCTTGATTTATTTTAATATTCTGCGATACCCTTTGTGTTATCTTATCACTGTGTCTTTTCAGAAAACCTCTGGCAAAATCCGGTCCAGGCATGTTGTCCTAAAACCTTTTTCTGTAATGCCTAATTTGTCCAAATAATTTTTCACTATAATAACACTATAATATATAATAACCTTAAGTCATATAGATAAAGTGGATAGCCCCATTCCGCACATACGTTTATCTGGATAGGACTGTCTGGCCACCTTGAGTTTTCATAGTTTTTGTCGTTGACCACGTAACAAATCTTTAGTTCTTGGGAATGTAAAGTAATCATTGGGGCTCAGGTCAGGGCTATATGGAGGACGGTCCATCAACTCCACGTTTTCCTCCGTGAAGGATTATGCGACGATTCGGATTACTTTTACGAAGTTCTCTTATGACTTCCGGCAAACAAACTGTTGTGTACCAATTAGCAGTAACCGTTCTTCGTTCCTGTAAAGGAATCGTAGCCACATGTCCGGTTTTAGACACAAACGAAGCCACCATTTTTTTCGACACGCTACGAGAGCGCACAACTTGACTTGACCTCACCTTCGTAGACCCAACCAAACAGCCAATTGGTGTTCTCTTTCGGGCTCATATGAATATATCCACGAACCGTTAACACGAGCCGTCTTTTGTTCTTCTGTCAAACGATTGGGCACCCAGCAGGAAACTAACTTTCTGACACCCAGTTCATCGTGCAATATTGTTTGAATGGCTGTCATACCAATGCTGAGAGAAGCCTGTATCTGCTTGTATGTCACATGCCAATCTTCTTGTTGGCGTACAGCACCGACGTTTTCTTGTGTTACCGCTGTTTTTGGCCGACCAGTAGAAGGTATTGTGGTAAGAGAAGAACGTCCTCGGCGAAGCTCAGAATACCAGCGATATATAGTCGTTTTACTAGGTGCTTCAAGTTCATAATTAGAAACTAGCTCGGCGAGACATTGTTCTTGGGATAAACCTCGGCGAAAGTTGTGAAAAATTATCACACGGAAATTGTCCCGCGTATGCTCCATTTTCACACTAAATTTGAAATAGCTACGTTATGTTTATAAAAATAATATGCATGTATTTTAAGTCCGGAGTATTAAAAGATAGCGGCATTTTACAATAACAAAATTAAAATGGGTACTTATATTTTTTTCCAAAATATCTGTAATTTTATTTTAGGAGCAAAACTGCATAATTATCTTTTAAATTATTTCGGCCAAAGTAAAGATTATTATCCCAAGCCACTGAACTAATATTACTAGCGTAGGTATTCTGAGATACTTGATAAATAACATATATAAAAGAACTGACTGACTAAGTAAAAACTTAATCGAAACCGCAATGGTAGCTATGGCAATCTTCATTATATTGTTACGAGTCCTACGTCCATCATTGAGCATTGTATGTGACTCCAAAACAATAATCATGTGTACGGAAATCACAACAAATATGTATTTATAATGTACTTGTTTACCACAAAACACACAATTTACACACGTTCGCGATGTATTTAGTAGGTACTTGCAGTAGATAATAATAATTAACTAAATAACAGCACAATACTGTAACAAACTGGGATTGAAACTATGTTTGAATCCCAGTTTGACCACTAGACAATATCTAAATTTATTACTTACGCAGATCTAGTACATGCTTATATTGTTAAGATTTTTATTTCAATAATAACTGTTGAGTTTGAGAAGTCTGCGTTTTAATAATGTACGAGAAGACAACCTGTACTCATCTCTTTGATTATTATGAAGTTTAAGGCGGGACCGCGGGAAATGTATGAATGAAATTAAGTAATAACAACCCTATCATATTAAAAACGCATTTCGCTGGTACACGAATGTCTAACGCTTATTTTCGCAGAAAAGAAGCTTTAGAAATTCCTTTTCCTGGAGTCTTGCTTACCTTATGATATTTTTGAAATAATTCTGCTCTTGTTGTTACATCCGCAATTTTCTTTTCAAAATCTTTCGAATCGTTTAAGTTTTTTATAAGCTCCATAGTAGTGTCTTGACGTTGCGGTTTTGTAGATGTCAATTTTATATATCCCTCAAACTGAGTCTGAAATTCCGATACCTTTATAAATATATTATTTTGAATTTCACTTAAAACGCTTTGATTGTCCATTATTGTCTTCAGGTCTTGTTTAATAGATTTTATGTCGTCTTTCAGTTGTTCAATGTGTAGTTCTTGATTAAAAATTACATATGGTTGATCTATATTGATATGTTGTATGTCATTCATGTATGTCATTTACTTCCTGGGCTGCAACGCTCGGCTCGTAAATCTAAAAAAAACATATATAATCATTGTTAAACAAATCGAAGTTTCATATTGTAACAAAGGTGAAACTCATGAAATATAAGTGTCTATTAAAGTATTTTTTATTTACTATTTATATTTTCTCTTTAAACTTTGGGAAAAATAAATAGACCGTTATTTCAACTTAAATGAGCCATACCAAAATATACTAAACAGTAACGGCTATTTATTACTCACTATTAATTTCAAGTTTTGCTGGACTAGTTTCGGGACCATCGCACAGTGTCAGCTGTAGAACAAGCCAGGCCGTCGCGCTTCAATAAACAACAATAGTCCGCCATCATGCTAGTATTCCAACTTCCACGATATCAGACTTCAAGTTCTTTCAAATTTTTTTTTTCTTAATTCAGGTAATCTTATCCTAGATCTTAATGCTCCGGAGCGTATATTATTTATATTTTGGTCGAAGAGGTATTTATTTTAACTAATTTAAAACATAATATTATTATTGGCCTAAAAAAAGTACATTTTTATTAAAATGATTTCTAATTGATATATCCGAATTCCGTTTTTTTGTAAGGTAGTGGAGTCTAATGTCTACGTACTTTTCCATGCCTGCCTTTATTAATTGTATGGAATGGTTATTCATGGGCTCTTGGTCAAATTGGTGTGCCAATAAATTTTCAAATAAATTAATTCCTTGACAAAAATGCAAGGCATGTGTGGTTATACTGGGTGTTTCTTTTAGGGTGTCAAGCCGCCACTAGCTAGTAGCAGGGTTCCATACCTATCGATTTAACCCCCATGTATGTTCTACGATTTTTGTAGTTTTCGAGATATAATTTTTTTTCGTTATTTTTTATGATTACGTGACCACGTGGCTTTAAATAATTACAACTTTTTTTGGTTCGACTTTTCTTGGATATTTTTTATTATTATAATGCCTATTGATTGCAGTATTATGGACAAAATAATCTCCTTCCTAACTTTGATACAAGATGTAAAAATTTTAATCGATAATAAAAAAATAGGGAATTATGCTGAACATTATATCTCGAAAACGACAAAAAATCGTAGAACATACATGGGGGTTAAATCGATAGATATGGAACCCTGCTACCAGCTAGTGGCGGCTTGACACCCTAAAAGAAACACCGTATATATTGTTTAGTGTGTGTCGATTTAATGTACCCACTTCTGAGAATATTTTTAATTACTGTTTCAACTTTCTGACAAATTATTATCACGTCTTTAGCAGGGTATGTCAACCCCCTTTGTCTTTCATTTTTATTATTTTGTGAGATATGTTAATTTCATCTGCATGCAATTCTCCAATGCAATTGCCACATTTCAGTTTTCTTGATAGAAAAAGTACGACGTGTCCAGCAATATATGTTATAATTTGAGCACTGAATTCAGATAAATTGTCTTCAGTGAGTATATCGTCTATTAAATATTCGTCCAAATTTGTATCACTTTCATCTAAAAGTTTTCTTTTAGTGGTGGTGTTGTTAATAACGTCCACGGCTGACGAGCAATTAAGTATTGAAATTTGTTCTAATGGTATGCAGTTTCCTTTATGACTGTCTCTAAGTTCAATATGCACAAGATTTTTTTATAAACTGACCTGAACTGTGGAGCCGTGGGATTGTTATTATCTCTACCATGGCAACGCATATTGCAAATCAATAGCTTCAAGTGATCTTGACTCACTTTGTACATGGGAAGGTACGATAAAACTTCATTTTTTTCCACTAAGTGATAGTACAGTTTTTGTGCGCTTTCTATAAAAATCAAAAAGCCGAGAAATCCCGTTTTACGACTTGACTGTACGACTCTGGTTCCATCTAGAAGGCGAAGCGAGCTTAAATAATCCTTTGCATTTTCGAGAAATTGCAACATCTTTATTTTATTTTGAGGGCTAAGTGGCTTCTTGTATTTTTTTTTGATGGTTGTTCTTAGAGTTGAGGACGTCAAATAGGTTATTTAAGATTTTAATAAAATACGTTGTGCCAGACACGTTTGTCAAGTAATCTAAATTGAGCTCAGTTTCACAAAATTTCAAAGCATCCGCCACACTGTTGCTAAATAACTGAGAAGCTAATTTAACTTTCATTTTATTTTTTTCAAAGTTGATGTGTTCGTTACCTAATTTGTTCACCAGATGTAAATGCTCTTTTTCTTGAATCTCGTGTAGATTTTTCAAGTGTTGCCATTTCACTTTTCTATTTTCCTTGTCCACTAATATTTCGTTAAATTGGAAGGCATTCCTTGTTAATTTTAACATATGACCGGGATCAAGGAAAGCGTATATATTTAATTTTGTTTCCGGATGCTCGAAATGTGTCTTCATATTGTTTGGATTAAAGTTACAGCCCAATTATCTCAACATGCTGACATTTGCTGGACATCCATCACATGTAAGAGATACTACTTCAACGCCCGTATCATGTAACAGTTTCAAGCACTGCAAAACTAAATTCCCCGGCTGCGCTCCCACAAAACATAATTGATGTGCTAGCCTTAGAGGAGTTGCAAATTTTTTCAGGGTACTTGCAACCACGACGAACAATAACTTTTTGTTGTCCGGGGTCGTCTGTGAGATTTGTCTCGTCATAATTGAATATATGTGAAGGGGGCACATTTTCAAGCACAGGCTTTAAATTTGTAATACTCGTATATTCTTCTAAAGGTGCGGTTAAACGACCTGTGATAACACGAGCCAACGCGAGTCTTAATTCGGATACAAGCCTGCTTGTATACACTGTGGAGATGCGGCACTCATCTCGCTGTTGAACCGAGCTGTCCGCTCGTTAGTTCTGCAATATGGATAAACGAAAACGGCTTGCTGCAGCAGCAGTTGAACATGAAGAGTTGAACATTTTCATTGCTCCACTCCATCTCGTACGAACCCAATTTTTTTCGACACGGATCAAAGGCGCGCGCGCCATCTTCGGCTCGGCTTGTCTTAATACGCGCCGTCTAAACAGACAGATGATCCAGAGCGCGCGACGAAGGAAGACCTCTTTTGTTGTTTTAGCGACGTTTTTATTTAGCGACGTTTTTAATTTTAAGAACTGGGTTTGTACGAGATGGAGTGGAGCAATGAAAATGTTCAACTCTTCATGTTCAACTGCTGCTGCAGCAAGCCGTTTTCGTTTATCCATATTGCAGAACTAACGAGCGGACAGCGCGGTTTAACAGCGAGATGAGTGCCGCATCTCCACGGACGGCTCGGCTCGCGTATGATCGTGCTACCCCGCGTCGTGTAAACGAGCAGGCTTGTATCCGAATTAAGCCGAGCCACGCCTACACGGATGGCGCGGCTCGCGTTGGCTCGTGTTATCACAGGCCGTTTAACCGCACCTTAAGTGATGGATCGTGCGAACTTTGCCGAGCCGCGCCGAGCGTAGTTGTTTAAACAGCGCGTGGCGCGCTGAATGAAAAAAAAAAAAAAAAAAAAAAAAAATGAAAAAAAAAATTTAAAAAGCGCCGTTTATTCGTACCTTAAAATATCGTTGCTTAATTCTGCCCGGCTCCTTTTTATATTTGTCGCTGAACGCACGGTAAGGTGCTGATGTCTTTTTAAAAATTGTTTTACCCACTCCCTTCCAGGTAAGTTATTTTTGAACTTTTTTATAGTGCGCCCACATTTGTCTAGGTAAGTTTTAATAGTAATTTTCAGATCATACTCTGTCAATGGGAATCCATATATATATACTCATTGTCTCTATGTGCGTAGCGATAGCAACCTCTTCTTCATTTGTGAATGTGGGTGGCGGCCCTGGCATACCCATATGAACTTTTTTAAGCTTATATACCAAAGTTCGACGGGTAATATTATAGTGTTCACTTGCTCGTCTTTGAGACATTTGTCCTGACTTTATAGCTTGTAAACATAGTTCAAGCTGTTCGGTAGTATAGTCCGAGTATCGTCTAGAACCAAGCTTACGTTTGTATGTCCTCGGCATATTGCGTTACCCTGTGAAAATAAAATAAACGGTAATTCTTTAAACAGTAGCACCAGAAGGGGGTTACATTGCGCCAGCGCAAAGTAACCCCTTTTTGAAGCAAATCATGTCTGTCATGAAAAAAAAAGAAATCTAAAGTTCATTCGCTTTTTATAGACCTAAAATCAACTTTATATCGATTAGTAAGATAGTTTACTAATAATATCATGCTTAGCTTACCTCTTTAGTGTCAATGATTCCAATGATAGCACAGGATTTTAGCAACAATATTTTTTTGCAAAATTGTAGGCGCGTGATTAGACAGTTATAACAAACACCATAGATGCAATGGCGGACTGTCACTTATCGCAATAGTGACCTTTGACATTTGGGATGCGTTCAAAAAAAATTAAAACAAAAAATAACGTTATGGTTTTTTTGGATGTTGCTTTTAACTTCTGTCCGATTTGGCGCAAAGTTATCTCCGTAGGCGCAAAGTAGGTCCATTTTACGGTACTGATTTGGTATGACCAAGATGAATATTTTATAAAAGAAACCAAACAACAATAATACATAAATCAAATTTATTGTAATCTTTTTAAAACTTTTTTGAACCAATGTCTATCTATATCATTCACAAATGTTTCAATATTAACAGTTTCACTTTCATGTTTTATATATTCCCATCCGGTTAACGAAATTATTCGCTTTAGTGGTTTATTTTTTGTAACTTTTAATGATTTTGCTTTTCACCATATTGCCCGCGTCCAATGATGATAGCATCCAATAATTTTAGAATGTGGAAATACTTCTGAAATGGCATTTATTGCGGCTACCTCACAGTCGCAATGTACTTTCAGAGCTTGGAAATACGGCGAATACGCAAAAATGTCTTGGCTTCCCTATTCCCATCGAGAGCTGAGGAACGTATTCCTCCGCGTATGATCTCGTTTCAAGCGCCCAACGCGGATTATGGCGAGTACGAGTGTCCGAAGTCACCGAGGGTAAGTTGGGGGAGGCAGTGTTGCGGCTTAAATATCGCAAAAGCACCGCTCTCGGACCAAGGCCGATTAATAGGGCTCTTGAGCGTAAGCTTCGAAAAACTGTATGAAAATATGGAAAACGTAAATACTGGTCGTGCTTCAAAAGGCTGAGAGGTCGTCGAGCTCACCATCCGGGTACCAGCCGATAGTATTGCTCGACGAGGTGTGGTAGTTCTTTGCAGTGTTTCATCTAGCGCTTCACATGCAAGCGGCTTGAACTGTTGGATAATCCGTTTGGTTGCACTCTCGTGGTCGTTGCCCAAGGCAAGGGAACCGAACGCTCCCTGCGGGAGACTGTTGGATCTTGGAATCATCACCTCAGAAGATGATGGTTGTCAGAGAGATCGAGGGTACCGCAAGATATCCTTTGAAGAGGCATGTATTGTTTAAATGGCGCAAGAAGGCGCTGGAGTGGAGCCACAGGACTGCACCTCTAGAATTGAGACTCATAAAATTATAGAGATGAAGAAGATATGACTTGAGCAACCAGACAGGGTGATCCGACCGGATTATGCGGAGTCAATCACAACGATCAAGAAATATATCATTGGTAGATCGCACAGCTTTCATTACTAAATGGTAGATCTGGGTCTAATCAAGTTGGCTACCCCTGGTTTTAAGGGATTGCATCCTCAAAAGTCTGAATAACGTGTAACTGTTCAATTTTAAAATCTATGCTATCTTCGTAATTAGCATTTCTCACGTGTGGGGCCATAGTTCACGACGGCAACGTTATATTTTAATTTTGATCCCATTATTAGGGTTCCGTAGCCAAATGGCAGAAAACGGAACCCTTTTAGATTCGTCATGTCTGTCTGTCTGTCCGTCCATATGTCAGAGCCACTTTTCTCCGAAATTATAAGGCCTATGATATTGAAACTTGGTAAGTAGATGTATTCTGTAAACCCGCTTTAAGATTTTCACATAAGAAAAAAGCAGTAAATTTTAGGGGTCCCCATAATTAGAACTGAAACTCGAAAAAATCGATAGGGTCTTAGAAAATGCTATTGAGGTTTCTAACATCATTTTTTAAAACTGAATAGTTTGCGCGAGGGACACTTCCAACTGATCAAATCACTGTCAGAAGAACATAGTAAGATACACAATTTATTGAATAAGTACTTCTATTTACTTATAACACGGCTGCTTTATTTGAATTTAATGACAATATTATAATTTTTGTTGGGACCGCGAATCGTAACATATTATAGATCATATACAATAATATGATTAATACTAGTGTTATAAGATTTTGAGAAATGCATTATCAGATACTGCACTTTACACACCTTACACACTTAACACACTTTATCCCTGCACACTACTCTCAATGACGATCAAGGCCTAGATAACTGCCATTGTATTGACTAAAATAGTCATAAAACTTCAGGTATGGCGCCAATGCCAATGAGACTTAAGAAATCCTTAACCCAAAACAGCTATTGTTTACGGTCAGTAGCTATATAGAGAACTCTTTTCCCCCCTAGAGTCGGGGACCGGCTTCTTCTTGACAAAGGCATTATCAGATACTGCACTTTACAACCGCTACGAAGACGTTTGAGCGAAATACTGTGCAACACTAGGGTACGACAGCTGCAAGAAGACTGACCAGCCAGTCGTTTGCATCCCTGCACACTACTCTCAATGACGATCAGGGCCTAGATACCTGCCATTGTATTGACTAAAATAGTCATAAAACTCCAGGTATGGCGCCAATGCCAATCAGCTATTGTTTACTTTACTAATATTATAAAGAGGAAAAATTTGTTTGTTTGTTTATAACGTATAGGCTCCGAAAGCACTAGAACGATTTCGAAAACTCTATCACTTATAGAAAACTATCCACGCTATAATATATTTTCAAAAAAATTAGAGATCCGTAAGAAAATCGCAATATTCCTTTATCGTCAAGTGCATTTATCTAGAAGTAAATTCCCTTTTATTTCATTGAAATCGGACGTTCCGTTGAGAAGTTACTACGAGTACAGAAAAATGTGACGAGCAAATTTCTAACTGCTGGCCGTGTTACGTAAAGTTATCGAGGTGAAAATTTATCTGTAGGTCCGCACTATACTTGAACATTTACTAGAAAATACAAATTTTGGTAAGTACGTTTCTTATAAAGTCGTAGGGTTCTTATGAAAGTATTTTTAAAAATTCATCCCCTTCAGAGGTGAAGTGGGGGTCTAAAGTTTGTATTGGAAAACCAGATTAGTAAGACTATTTTATTCCAAATTTCAAAGGAGTATTCTTAAAGATAGAGATCGAGTAAACACGTGTTTCTGGTTTTTTGAAAATTCAACCTCTAAGAGGGGGAAAAGTCCCCAATAAGGTTGATAGCTCAAAATATCAATATGGGTATCGTTTTCATAGTATTTTGAGAAGCTAATAACAAAAATGGGATCAAAATTAAAATATAACGTAGCCGACGTGAACTATGGCCCCTGGGGAGGAATGTTAATTATGAAGATATCATAGATTTTGAAATTGAACGGTTGTAACATACATGCTGATTTACAGCCACACGTTATTCGGACTTTTGAGAATGCAAACCCATTTTTAACGTGTGGAAATCGTACATGGATACTATGCCGGACTCCTACCGACTAAAACCACACAATGCCTTACAACAGTCTGTGGCCGGGAGTCCCGGGTAAGCCCTTGGAAGGATGTAAACCCTTATAGTAATTATAAGATTACAAATACCTTCTAATAATTGAACAGTTCACAAACATAACAAAAGTACGCGAGTAAACGCAACGCGACGGAAGTAAATGCGACGTTAACGGGTGATATACTCTCTCTTATGTGAGGCAAACGAAGTTGCGCGGGTCAGCTAGTATTGACTAAAATAGTCATAAAACTTCACGTATTGCGCCAATTTGTAGCAAAACTTATTAAACTCTGAACCCAAAACATCTCTTGTTTAAACCGTTTGATATTTAACAGACATTTACACCTGGTAGATATTTTGCAATGTAGACGTTTAACAAAAAAGTCAAGCTTGTTTAACGTGAGGGAAAATCCACCGACTAAAAAACCTCACATAACGCCCAACAAAGGGGGCCCCGGGTAAGCCCTCGAAAGGATGTCCCAGGACTCCTAACAGAAAGTTGTGGCCCTTAAATGAGCCATTAATATAACAAAAACATTCATATTATAAATTATACATATTATAAATTATATAATTATTAAGTAAATAAAACTAATCTGTATCGGAGTCTTTTAAATCATCAGAGTCTTCGTCTTCTGCCAAATTTATTCTAAGCGGCGCTTGATCTCTAATTACAGCTTTTTGTAAGTCTTTGGTTTGAAGCTCTTCGGCATGCCTCACACATTTGACCCAGTCTTCTCGTGTGACATTATCGATGGCTCGGTGGAGGTGATTTTCGACATTCGCTATCTTGAAAGTATTATTGTTCTTCGCTACTTCTCCTTTTACTTGTGCCCAAATTTATTCTATTGGGTTATATTGACAGTGATATGAAGGGAGCCGTATTACTTCATAGCCTCGTTCCTGAGTGGCCTTATGATAGGATGGCCTTCGCTGGCCAGAGTGTCTAAAGCGCAGACCTTCTGCGGGTTACTGGCTTTCTCTTTTCTTAGTAATTCTCTTCTCATCTCATCTCTCATTGCAAGAATATGGAATTTTTTTCTTTGTCAACCATTATTGAATTTCAGCTTTCCTTGTGTTTCTTGTGGGTATCTTTTCCAACTATATCAAATGATAGCTTGCGTTATCGACGATTATAACTGAGGCCTCTTCAAATAGATTAAGAAATTCCGAAAACCATGCCATATATGTTTCGCCTTCCATTTCTGTGTGGTAATCAGCATCCTTTGATTTTACAGATTTAAATATTAGCTTCGCTTCTAAAACGAATCCAGTCCTTGCAGAACCCGCATGGCAAACTATTAATCTTTGGCGTTTTCCAACAGGCCGATTCTTGAAACCTCTTTTATCGTTGCTTCCAAGACATTCTCTTGAATGGTTTTGATTAACCCATGTTTCATCCAAATAGAAACGTGGTCGGTGATCGTTATTTTTCTTCGAAGTAAATCTAATTTCCTTAAAAAGTCCGTTCTAGCACAAACAATATCAGTTCTTTCCAATAAATATTTACGTCCTTCGGCGTTTTTCTTATATTGGAACCCAATCTCCTTTAGTAGTATTTTCATTGAAGTATTTCCGCATTTAAAATCAGGTAGTTGCTCACGGATTTTTTCTGAAATTTTCGCCACGGACGGATACTGTTCATTCTCATAAAATGAAGCTACATTTCGCTTCAACTCACTTTTATCGAAATCGTCAATATCCCATCAAAAACAATACTTGTAAAAAAACCAGGTCTCGCAACTCAGTTCTTCTACCGTAAAAAGTAGTGAGATTCAAGTAATTACCAAGTCGGTTATTTTATTCAGTCCCTACATAAGGGACCTTCTGTCTTTTATTTTACGTAATTAGCTAACTCAACAACATCTTATTGTATCCATGATCAATATTAACAATCTTTAATGTTTTAAATAAATAGATTGACTTTTTCCCGTTTTTTCCCGACCGGTTTTTCCCGTTGGTCAGATCGATGGTTAGATTAGTCTATCCAGTGGGAACTTTTTGTCCCATTGTCCAGGTCCAGATCATCTCGGTTTTTTCCGTTGGTCAAATCGATGCACAGTGTACTGCCTAGAACAAGCTAGCTGGACAATTTTATTTATCAATGTTTTTAATTTTGAAAGTGTTTGTTATTTATGTTTATACACATCTAAGTTGTTTTCAGTGTATAGTTTTAGCGAGAAAAAATAAAAACAAAAAATTGAAATCCATAATATATTTCTTAACCTACACGAAAACATGACAGGATAAAATAGAATAAGAGGAAACAATAAGTTACACAAAAGGAAACAATAACTTAACCTACTCATCATCACTCAATTCTTCTTCCGAAGAATCTTCTTCAGTGTAGTCTATATGACATACAACACTTAACGTATAGACCGCATTTCTCTTTTAATAACTTGTTGCCTCTAAAATTTAATCTTAAACCTCAGGAGGAGCAGAACCGTCTTTTTTTTGGGAATCTCCTTCTTTCTTTAGTCGCCTTTAGGGAATCTTTGATTTTTTCTAGACTCTCGCTGACCTGCCCGATCAGACTGGCCATAGTTCTTTTGCCTGAAAGTAAGTAACAGAAGTTAAATTTAGAGGTATTAAGAAAGATTTACACATATAAGTATATGTATATGTAATACATATACAATATTATATTTATATAGGTATGTACCAGATAGTCGGGAAGATATCTCGGCAGCAGCGATCAGTTCTTCAGAACTTCGGGATTGAATAAGATCATTGACACGTCGACGTTTAGTCTTGGAAGCGGCATCTTGCAAGTCTACTTTCGGTCTTCCAGGGCCAGCCATGGGTTGTTGAGATGATGTAGACGGCTCTGCAGTGTTTTATAACGTACGAAACGTTATATTCCCCTCTAGCCACTACTTATTCAAAGACGAGAAGAGCTATCCCGATTTCTACGAGAATTTTCCCATTTCTCCGATAATTTCGCAGAAAATCTCAAAATAACTGCCTTGATGTCCTTGAACGACTGCTCCGATATGCTGCCCAGATCATGTTTCATCGCAATAAAATTAAAAAGCGCAGCATTTCTCCCATCACTGGAAGTTTTCACCCATTCTTCAAAAAGCTCCCTTTTCGATAAAGTAAAACTGCCTCCAACAAAAAAATTAATAAAAAATAAAAGAGCAAATTCGAGCAAAAAAAAGTTCATGCATTTAAAACTAAAATGATAAATTTCTCGTTTAATAAAAAAAACAGCCCGGGGAAATGAGGGGATTTTTACTTATCGTCTTGTAAATTACAAATTTAAAATTTTATGGTTATTTATTTTAAATCAAACGTTTTTTTACTGGTTACGCGTTAAACAACATTGAATATAGTAGTATAAAAAAAACTACTTACCCTTGGTTATTGAATCCATCACCAATTCACAACTTAACAACAAACGAAAGCACCTCAAATGTTTTCGTATTAGGAGCTTAAACGCAACTAATTTAATGCATTTTAATCCAGTATCTTAAATACTTACCCTCATTACTAATGTTTTGACACATTTCATAGAAAACATTACCCATATTTATGATTAGCAACTTATACTCTAACTACCCTCAGTAACAGTTTCCAGAATAGTTCATGTTGTTTTTGTCCAGCTAGCTTGTTCTAGGCAGTACACTGTGCGATGGTTAGATTAGTCTGTCCAGTAGGAACAGTAAAAGAAAGTAAATTTGAATTGAAAACTGTTTATTATTTTTATTTAATTATTTTTATTAACCCTTAACCGGATTCGCTAAACAGGGCAACCTATTTGGTGTCGATGTGACCCCATATGAATTTACTTCTAATAAAAATAAGAATTAATTATTTTTTCGTTAATTATTTATTTACTTTTATATTATACTTTTAAACAAAATATAACTTATTGAACATTTTATAATCTCTAATTTTTTTACAATATTTTTGAATTAGTCGAGTCCTAAATTCTACAAAAATTAACAATTATGGAAAAATAGCTCTTTATAGTATTTTTTTTTCTATAATCGTTTTAACAAACATAGATACGAGTATATTGTAAGAAATCAATGAAGTGTAAAAAAAATACAACATAAACAAAATTACTATGAAGCGAGAAAATTTTACACTACGAAATACTTAGCATTTGTTACATGTAATGGCTTTTGCAGTGTGCTCTTTACAAATGAAAAGAGAACATTTTACTACATTTTTGGGTACACTTTACGTAATTTTTGCGATCACATAAGTAACACCTTCCTCTTTTACGGTTGTTTATTTAAGAGTCATCAGTTGGTAGATTTTGCTGCTGGTCTGCAGGTTGCCGTTGTGGTTTCACAAACAGTCTCGAGATCAGATTCTTGGTCCTCGTCTACCAATAAATGAGCCATTTGATTTTTATCTAAAAAACCGGCCATGACAATGCTTATTTGCTGAAAAAATGAAAAATGTTCTAACTATAGTGTCCATGTAAATAACTATACTTTTGGTGTCGGAGGTGATTTATGACCCCTGTAGTGATCGTACCTCTGTTCCCAGTAATGTTAGAGCTATCAAAGTCCGTCGCGCGCCGCACCTCGTGACGTAATGATAAGCTAGAATAGCCGGATTGCAGGTTATAAAGCTGCAAAGTTATGTTAAGAAATATGTTGCACTGGGGTAAATTTTGACCCCAGATACCAGTTAAGGGTAAATAAAAAAGGCCATTCTACATTCTATATTTCCGTTGAGCTACCGAGACAATTACGAAAGTAATCGATTTTTTTCTATCTCTTTACGACGTCTCAGGGTGACGTTAACATTATTTACCTTATTGGTCGGGTTTCTTGGAAATGCATCGTTGAACTTGGCACCTTGGCACAAAGAATTAAATAAAAAAATAATAACAATACCTTTATCTTATAAGTTCTAAAAAATGACCAACATTCAATTCTCAATTTATTAACATCATTGGTGAATTTTGAATGAATTCATCTCTTTTTAGATTTTCTTTACTTCGTTTATTGGTTACTAGCTGATGCTCGCAGCTTCGCCCGCGTGAAATTCGGAATTCGTTCCCGCTTCCCGTGGGAACATTTTTCCGGAATGAAAAGTAGCCTATGTGTTATTCCAGACTATAAGTTATCTCTGTATTAAATTTCAGCCCAATCCATTCAGCCGTTCTTCACAAACATTCACATTTATTATGTTAGTAGGAAGTAGGATAGGATTTTAGAACAATCATCTTTAAGTAATTTTTTTACCAATTTAACTAACCCGGGATGGTTATTTTTTTATTTAATTCTTTATGCAAACTTTCTAAAGAGAGAGAGGTTCTGTGTCTCTGGCCAAAAACTGACCAAGTTTCTTTAAGACTAGATTTTTCTAACCACTGTTTTTGAAAAATATTATGAATTGCTGTAAGTTATGTGTATCAGGAGCATCATTAATAAATATATTGCCCGCCTTCGTCTATTAATTATGGCGTCAGTAATGTAAGAATACCAAAAAGTGCAGTTATGCGTTTCGATAACTTTGATTTGGTTAACAGATTTTTTTTGTTTGCTTCCAAACGTTACGAGAGAAATGATAATAACAACCTTTTATTTCCGCACTTGAGTATACTTTTTAATGCATGAGAAGCAGCAACTACATAAACCAGGGTATTTTTTTTTTGTTCCGTACAATATAGTAATTGTGATCGTAACATGCTAAAAAGACTAACGTAGCTTCGTTCCGTTTTGTCGGACATCTGAAAAATTTAAATGATGGAAAATATTAAGAAAAGACTATCTAATAATGAAAGAATTGAGGACACTCAAGAACTTAAGAAAAGTCTTGATTCAGTAATTTCCATGAATTTTTTTTAAAACTAATAATTAAATGTCGCTAGAGAGTAATGCCCTTAGTAGGTGGTAAACTTCATCTAAGGCTAAATATTACCGCGAGACCGAAAGCGAACAAGTACCGTGAGGGGAAAGTGGAAAAAACATTGAAGAGAGAGAGAGTTCAAGAGTACCTGAAACCGTTCAGGGGTAAACCGTAGGACCATAGCTATTCTGACGTGCAAATAAATTATATAACTCATAATTTTAAATATCAGCTTTGAAAATACAGGAATCCAACAAGTAGCTTCAACAAATATTTTGGGTATAATTTTAGACGCGCATTTTACATGGAAGGAACAAATTGACAGTTTATGTACAAAAATAAACAGATTTACTTTTGCTCTATGCAAAGTGAAGGATGTAATGGGCAGACAGAGCGAGGTTATGATTTACTACTCATATATATGCTCCATAATATCCTATAGCATAGTAATCTGGGGAACCTCGTGGGAACTACAAAGAGTTTTTGTAGCACAGAAAAAATGTATCATAATCATAATCATAATCATAATCATAATCTTTATTTGCCTTAAATGGGGTAAGTACATAAAAGGAGTAGTTACATAGAACAAGCCCATTCAGCTATATTATACAGCATGCAAATTTAAAAATAAATTAAATGGTACCAACATAATATTACTTCATGGTTTACATAATTTATATTCGATTGTTAAGAGATCTCTTAATAAGTACGTTCTTATAATATGCGGTCCTTTTCTTATACTAATTTTATACATAATTAATCATTATTCACAATTTACTAGTCAGAAAATCATTTACAGAATAAAATGTCTTAGATATCAGCCACTCCTTGAATGCTGGAATAAACTTATTGACCTTAAGTGCCTTAATATTTTCTGGAATCTTATTGTAGATTTTAATGCACATCGAGTAACAATTTTTCCGATATCGAGCCGTTTTAGGTACAACTTTCAATACAAGTCTATTAGGATTTCTAATGTTTACCCTATTGGTGACATCTTTGGCTTGTGTAAATACTTCAGGGTGATGTTTCACAAATTTAGCTACCTCTAGAATGTATAGAGAAGGCAAGGTTAGAATGTTTAATTCTTGAAAATATGGCGAACATGATACATCCGGGGCGATATTACATATTGACCTTATGCAGCGTTTTTGTGCAATAAAAGCTTTATCAATGTTTGTACCGTTGCCCCACACAAGTAATCCATACCGTAGCACAGACTCAACGTATGCAAAGTAAGCTGTGCATGCCGTGCTTCGGCTGGAAATCCTTGCCAGTTTGTAAAGAGCAAATGAAAATCCATTTACTTTATTTGCCACTCTATCTATATGTTCATTCCAGTTAAGTTTATCATTTATCATTATGCCTAGAAATGTCGCATTTTTAGCCATTGGTAAATTTTGTCTATTGTGATTAATACTCATATTTATATTTTTGAAATTATTAAAATTAATTATACATGTCTTTGCTATATTTATTTGTAAATTGTTATGATTCATCCAATTATTAATTAATGTCAGTGTATTGTTTATGTCATTTTCATGCTGTGAAATTTTCATGTCTTTATTTGTTGTCACTATTACAGATACATCATCTGCAAATAGTATGGTGTTATAAATAGTAACTTCTGGTAAATCGTTAATGTATACCAAGAAGAGCAGTGGGCCCAGAACGCTGCCCTGGGGCACACCGAATTTATTAATATTGTAACTGGATCTTTTTACTTCAACGCAGTCTTTTAAATTTAATTGTGAAACATCGACGGATTGATACCTATCTTCTAAATAGGTTTTTATCCAGGTTAATGCTGGTCCTCTGATTCCGTAATGTTCGAGCTTCGTCAAAAGCTGTTTGTGCGGAACAAAGTCAAAAGCTTTACTGTTTAATATGAAGTGGTCTTCTTCCTGAATAGAAGTTCATGCCGATTCCGTTATTATTAAAAAAAATAGTGATGTTAATTGATTATGTAATTTCCAACTGGCATGTACAGATTATTTATCTCACTTTGTTGACATGGTGTACCGGATTTGGTTTCCTAAATTGATTTAATTTATTCTATTATTTTGACATCTCTCTATTTTATTGTATTATGTTATTTATATTGCCTCTTGACATTGAATGAACTATTGAATGCATTTAATTAATTTTGTAACATAATTAATTGGTGATTGACATACTATAAGTTCGAATTTATTTGAATTGTATATCTATCTATCTATCTACCTTCACGCCAAATCCCTTGCGAGGTAGGCAGAAAGAACCGAGCGCCACACGGCACGGTCGATACACACCTCACTTGCTTCTTCAACTTTCATTTTTCTTTTCATGCATGCACGTCGGTTCCTTCGGCTCTCGACACCACCTTCAACTAACACACGATTAATTTGGTTGTGGTAGGCGTGTCGTGGCCTTTCCCGACTCCTACGTCCATCCACTTTCGCGTTCTATATTTGTTTTGTCATTCTTACATCTCCCATTCGCTCCAGATGCCCGAACCATAGTAACATGCCCTTCCTTACTACTATAACACCGACACTCTTCCAGACCAACTCTCTTTCTTACATCTTCATTCCGAACGCGATCTGCGAGCGTTACTCCGCAGATTTTGCATAGCGCGCGCATCTCAACCGCGTTTAATCTACTTTCATGCGTTTCATACACAGTCAGGATGTTGATATCCCTAAACTTTTCTGCGACACAAAGATACATTCGATGTCGGCAGCGTTACCCCACAATAGTATGCCATAGGTCATGACACTGAGGAAATAGCTAACGTAGACAAGACGCGCTGTTCTAATGTCTGTCAGTTGCCGGATCTTTTTAACGGCAAAGGCTGCAGAGCTCAGTCTGCCCGAGACTTTCTCGATGTGAGGCCCCCAATGCAAGTTGGAGTTGGAGAGAGTTTCATCGACCAATTCTTCATATTTTTCGTCTTTGTCCGAATTTGTTATATGGGCTGGTTTAAATAAAACATTTGAGAGTATTGTTATTTTAGATTTTTTTGCTTTGTTTGTCCTATTTTGGCTTTCAATACTACCTTCTTTTACATTTCGCCTTTGAGTCTGTTTTTACACAAACAAAACATTTTTAGCACATTTTGACGACTGGTTGACGGAATACATAAAGGGATATTTTAATTTTCGCATAAAGTCTCGTTTCTTTTTTGATGCTCATACTTATAGAATTCGGGACTTCACGCGAAACACATAAACTTACATTTTCACACCGACGTTTCGAGCACGTTGCAGCGCCCGTGGTCGTGGTTGGACTGAGGCGAGAATCGACGAAAACCATGAAGTAACTTCTTGCCAAACTACCCTCCGCTATTGTCACAACGAAGGATAAGGCCGGCGACACACTACACTCACTACGTCAGTTTTAATTGGCACAGTTTTACGTTCAAGTTTATTAATCACTGCATTCCACATCCCGGAGAGCTTATATCCATCATCCCTATTGAAATTTTTGTGTTTTTTAATTTCAATGGCTTCACGCACCATACGTGGATAATAGTGGCGATCAGTGGAGAGGACTTTTGGTTGGTGAAGTTCGATCCAGTGATTACTGCCCGTATCGAGGTGTTCTGCTATTGCCGATTTGTTAAACTGACGGTTTTTCACAGCTGCAATGTGTTCTTTGACCCTTTCCGCGATGGTTCGCTTGGTTTGGCCTATGTAGGAACTACCGCAGCTGCAATCCACTTTGTAGACACCTGGTGTTTGCAGAGGAATGACGTCCTTTGGTGTTCGTACGTACCTAGCTACCTTTGTTAACGGTTTAAAAATCGTCCGTATGGGAACCGCCGTAAACACGATCCGATCTTGTCCGTTATTCCCTTTATATACGGCATATAAGCTGGTTGACGTTCTACCCCCGGCTTCACTTTCCTCGGTGCACGTCGTGTCTTCCTACTACTCGCTGCGTACCCATTCATCTTGAGTATCTCCTGAACATAGTCCAACTCCTGCTGTAAATGCTCAGGGTCGCAGAGGTCATTAGCTCGCTTGACAAGCGTCGCGCTGACTGATTTGAGATGAAGTGGGTGATGATGCGAGGAGGCGTGCAGGTATCTATTTGTGTGAGTGGGTTTGCGATACACAGTGTGGGCCAAGGAACCGTCTGCTCTCACCATTAATTTGACGTCAAGGAAAGACAACGACCTGTTGTTCTCAATCTCATAGGTAAATTGTGTTTTCACATGTAATGAGTTGAGATACTCGGTAAAACACATCACCTGCTCCCTGTTGCCTTTAAATATGCAGAATATACAAGCTGTAGATTTAGTAGTGTGCAGTACTTGCACACGTGATTCTACTGTCTACACTCGTTAATACTGTGTGATAAAAAAAAATATATTTTTTTTAGTCTTTTTTCATATTGAATTCGTTTTTTAATTCCAACGGGAACTCTGCCTAACGTCCACTGACTAATAATACGTGAACCTATGAAACAGAAAAACCGGTCAAGTGCGAGTTCCGTACCAAAAAACGGCAAAAGGTGAGCGGTGAACGCTCGAACGCAGCCAGTATACCTAATACCTACAAACGATCAGCTGGACGCTAGAGGTCATAGCACTGGATAATAAATAGGCATTATGCGAGTATCATTTACAATCTTTCGCTTTTTAGATTTATTATTAATTATTGAGTACTTACTTAAATTTATGTTCACTACAGTACAGGTACAAGGGTACAGGCAGAGGTCCTTTGCAAACAAAATCAAATTTAACATGAAAAAAAAAAAACGTTTTTTTTTTATCACAAAATATTAACGGGTGTAGGCAGTAGAGTCACGTGTGCAAGTATTGCACACTACTAAATCTACAGCCGGTATTATCTACATACCTTTTCCACAACCTGATCTGAACTCGGACATCCTGGAATAACATGTCTTCTATATGCTCCAACCAAATATTGGCCACTTATGGTGCTAATGGACTGCCCATAGCCACGCCGTCTATCTGGAGGTAGTATTGGTTGTGGTAAAGGAAGTAGTTTCCTTCTATGCAACTTCGCAGCAGCGCTGTATAACCATCTGGCAGGCCATTCTCTCTTACCTTAGTCTCGACAATCCGCAGACAATCTTCTAATGGAACGTTGGTAAATAACGATTCTACATCAAAACTTACCAAGTGCTCGTCCGGTTCCAGCTTAATGTCTTGGATAATGTTCACGAAATGGCGAGAGTCTTTGACAAAGGACGGTGTTTTCCCTACCAATGGCTGCAGTGCTTTGGCAATGTGTTTTGCTAGATCGTAAGTGGGAGAGTTAATTTGACTTACGATTGGTCGCAATGGCACATTGGGTTTATGCACTTTGGGCAAGCCATATAGTTTGGGTGGTTGCGTAATCTTTGGTCTGTGTAGATGGTTGAACTCGTCCTCTGTAAAATCTTCTTCGTGTTCCTTGATCAATTTTCGTATGCTACGTGTTACTCTAGAAGTGGGATTGTAATTTACCGGCTTGTATGTGTGTGTGTCCTCGAGCAAAGTGCGTATCTTGTCCTCATAATCTGTGGTTTGAATCACCACGGTGGCGTTGCCTTTATCAGCCTTAAGCACCAGTACCTCATCCTTGCTCCTCAAAGCAGCAAGCGCTTCGCGCTCTTCTCTAGATATGTTGCTTTTGGGCAGGCGTGCCTTACGTAAGACGTGGGAAACGTCTTGCCGTAGTATCTCAGCCTCCCCATAAGGCACTTTGTTCCGAGCGATGGCCTCCTCCACACCACATATGATGTTTTCATACGGCACTTTACTCGGTGTAAGTGCGTAATTCAACCCCTTCTGCAGTACGTTTAAGGTTGGCTGGTCTAAGTCCACATTTGACAAATTGATCACGGTGTCATTAAAATTTGATGGTGTGTAACAAGCCTTATTTTGCAAGTGCGTATTTTTCTTCTGAGAAGCCGTTAATTTGCAGAATTTCTTTTCGTGTGTTGCACTGCTTAGTTCAAATGTCCTCTCGGCTTGTTGGTATGTAATGCGATCAACTAAGTCGAAATCACTCCCGGTCAACACTTCACTGCATTCCAAATGTAACACATACAACTCACTGTGCAACTTGTCTAAGTCTGCATGGTGGTTTTTAATTAATTGTCGTAGTAATCGACCACTCGCGTGTCTTAGAATTTTATCTGAGAAAGCAATGTCCTCACGCGGCCTAATCCGAACACACTTAGGAATAATATCCCAATCACGGCACTTTTTTAAAAATGTGAGTGAGGTACTTATACGCGCACACTTGTAACGGTTCGTTACACTTCCTAATATATCATAGTTTGGCTACACCAATACTATGTTAAAACTACTTAATAATTCAGTAAGAAAATTATAATTCTATCTTAATTTAAACTAAATAAATTAATACGGAGGCAAACCTCGCGCAAACGAGTAGTATAAATATTCTTTTGTTCGCGCAGCTATATCTACATATATATCTATACCGAACCAGTAACGACGCGCGCCGCGCGCACGCTGAGATCATTCGAGACTTGACTCGACCGACACAGAACTTGAGATCGTTCTAACGCATACACGTATCACGCCGAGAAGCTCATTAGCTCCGTTAAATTGATTGCGCGTAGAAAAATCTGCATAAATAATTCCTTTATAATAGTTTGGTTAAAGAATTATTTAGTAAAATTAAATTCAGTGTGTGAACCCCGAGTTTTATTGGGTGAGTGTTGCATAATCTATATTTATTACTATGTAGGTAACTCGAATCTAGAACTTAGAAATACATCTAAATACATCATTTCATAATTGCTAGATTCTTTCTAATTTTATTTAGTACAGCCTTGCTAGTGCTTACGGAATATATGTAAGGCTTAATAACATTTGATGTAAGGACTGCACTGCTAAATTTTAATGGCAACTACCTACAGCCAAACTAGTCCACCACGCAATTCAGCATTCCCATTGTGTAAAGTCTTCTTACTATTCTATAACTTTGCTTTGTATGACTGCCTCATCATCGAACACCATGGTAGCCTATGATGCCACTTGCTTCCTGCTTAGCCCTCTCCGGGAGTGGTCGTTGTGGTGTTCGGGATGTTGCAGTCAGTAGGAAAACTAGGACAAACTGTGAATCGACTAAATTTCGATTCCAGGGTTCACTTTCACGTCCACCTTTCACTCTTCGCCTTCATCTACACATCATCTGTTGACGTCATGACGTCGGTCACATTGCCGCTGCACCAACCTGCACGGCCAGAGTCCTGCCTACTGCTGCTGCACGGCCGCTGCTCCGATCCTACCCGGGGACTAACGCAGGACAGTGGCATTCTTATTTCTTGTAATTGCAACCTACGGTTACGAGCATACCGAACCCCCCCCTGAGTGAAACTTCACCTATATACCCCTATTTCTATTTTTTTAATAAATTTTGTATACCTACTATTAAATTGTTTTCTTCCTCTCTATCTCCTAACTAACCCCTAAGGTTACACACTTTCTCCGATAACACTCAAGGTCTTTAACTTTTTGTGCAATTTCCGGCCCGTAGCGGTTTGCTAATGTTATTTTTAAACTATCGCGGTTTTCTACACTCATACTTATAAAATTCGGGACTTCACGCGAAACACATAAACTTACATTTTCACACCGACGTTTCGAGCACGTTGCAGCGCCCGTGGTCGCGGTTGGACTGAGGCGAGAATCGACGAAAACCATGAAGTAACTTCTTGCCAAACTACCCTCCGCTATTGTCACAACGAAGGATAAGGCCGGCGACACACTACACTCACTACGTCAGTTTTAATTGGCACAGTTTTACGTTCAAGTTTATTAATCACTGCATTCCACATCCCGGAGAGCTTATATCCATCATCCCTATTGAAATTTTTGTGTTTTTTAATTTCAATGGCTTCACGCACCATACGTGGATAATAGTGGCGATCAGTGGAGAGGACTTTTGGTTGGTGAAGTTCGATCCAGTGATTACTGCCCGTATCGATCTTTTTTGATGCTCAAAAATAATCTCTACAGATTGTATGTTGTCAGATTGTTCGTCCGCTATTCAAGTACAGCTTTACGCCACATAACTTTAATGGGCCGAAATGCAGCTACATTAGTTGGTTGCAATAGTCGTGTTGCGTTAGGCTAAAGGGCTATAACTTTTATACCTAGACTTTGTTAAAGTTGAGACAACTCTAGAGTAGTATGACTTGTATGTCCGTTTACGAAAAGAATCATTGGAAAACGACATTATTCTTTTGTAACGCTGGATGAAAAACATTTCGTATATATTGGTAAAATAGTTCGGCTTAAAGGACATAGCACACGTAAACGACTCTGCTCCAACACCGCTCCCACCCAACACTGCCCTAAAAAAGAAGACTACTGCTCGCAGTCTACGCGGCGACAGCTAGCACGCACCCAGCAGTCCACACGGCGACAGCTAGCAGACGGCCAGCTGTCCACCCGCCGACCGCTCTCGCCTTTCGCAATAGACACAGTTCGCGATCGGTGCCGGTGCGGCGACTGCTAGCAGTAAGCGCGCGGGCACCGCGCCGACCGCTCGTCTACAACACACGCCCAGCGAGGCATCAACTCCCAAGCAGTCTGACGGCGGTAAGCTCGCTGAAAGCGAGCAGTCTGCTAATTGATGATGGCAATGTAAAATATATCTAAAGAGCAATATTTATAGCCTATATTTGAATTACATTATTTTTGCCGGGTGGGAGCAGAGTCGTGTAAGTGGGCTTTGACTTTTAATCCATCCGTTTTTAGGGTTTCGTAGCCAAATGGCAAAAACGGAACCCTTATAGATTCGTCATGTCTGTCTGTCTGTCTGACCGTCCGTGTGTCACAGTCATTTTTCTCCGAAACTATCAGGCCTATGCCATTGAAACTTGGTAACTAGATGTATTCTGTGAACCGCATTAAGATTCTTATATAAAACTAGAAAAAAAGAAGTAAATTTTGGGTGGGGGTTCCCATACTTAGAACTGAAACTCAATTTTTTTTTTCATCGAACCTATACGTGTGGGTTATCTATAGATAGGTCTTCAAAAATGCTATTGAGGTTCCTAACATCATTTTTTTCTAAAATGAATAATCTGCGCAAGAGACACTTCCAAAGTGGAAAAATGTGTCCCCCCCCCCCTCTAACTTCTAAACTAAGAGAATGATAAATCGCAAAAAAATATATGATGTACATTGCTATAAAAACTACCAACGAAAATTGGTTTGAACGAGATAGAGCTGATAGTTTTTTTTAATACGTCATAAACCGCAATTTTCTGTTAGAACAATCACTACCCCTGCGAACGTGTTAAAACATCAATCAAAGTTACAACGAACTATAAGAACTTTTATATTATGTTACTTGCTGCTTCGATACCCTTCATGGGCGAGTCCAACTCGCACTTGGCCCGTTTTTTGATAAACCAATACCCCACTCTCTAAGTACAGACTTCTGAATTTCCGGTCACAGACTAAACTTAAGACATCAAACACTGATTTTTAATTATGTTTGGGGATCATACCAATATTGTTTGGCAATAGCTGCGGTCATCTTTAAACTAATTTGTAAGTCATAACAATTAGCGTCATTAAAGAGTCGTTTTGTATATTAGTCCATTGAAATGTTACATGAGCTTTGCAATTATTAGAGGACGCAATTTTATTTTTGGGACATATGTGGGGGGTCAATAGAAGCTTAAGCTCAAGTTTGTGGGGTCTCACCCTTTGTCCCCCGGCCGCCATCTTGAAAAGAGGGAAAAAAACACTTTTTTCGCAATATCACGGAAACTATGAGTCTTACAAAATAATTGTAGAGGCATAATTTGTAGCATATTGTTTTGCCTACAAATATGTATATAAACTTAACAAATTTTTTTTACAAAAAATTAAGAAAATTTTTATTAAAATTGTCTTTTTTGCTCTATAACTTTACTAACTACATTTTACAAAAAAAATACCTCAGACCAATCTTGTAGAGTAGATGATCTTTTAAGAGAAATTAAAAAAAAAGTTCCTCAAAAGATCATCTACAAGATTGGTCTGCGGTAATTATTTTGTAAAATATATATAAAAAAAACGTATCAGAGCAAAAAAGAAAAATTTTATAATTTATATTATTTTTTTTGTTTATAACTTCTGTAATTTTTAATTTAGGGCAAAAATTTGTTACAACATCTTTGTAGGCAAAACAATTTGCTAAAAATAAGGACTTCACAATTTTTTTGTAAGACTCATAGTTTCCGAGATATTGCGAAAAAAGTGTTTTCACCCCTTTTTAAGATTGCCGCCGGGGGACAAGGGTTGCGACCCCACAAACTTGAGGTTAAGCTTCTATTAAACCTCCACACATGTCCCAAAAATAAAATTGCGTCCTCTAAGAAATGCAATATTCGGTCCTTAAATTGTAACATTTCAATGGACTAATAATAGACCAAAGATTGACTCTGTAGACAGTCTAAATAGGCATAGCTTACGCCTTTACTACTCTCTTGCAGCCAGTCTGAGAATTCTTCTTCCTATTCTTTTTTATAATATTGTAGATATTTTCTTCTTTTTGCACTCGCGTTTGTACTTGGTTGCTCGTCAGACGACATTTCAAGTTACTAATAAAACTTCACAACTACATACAAACTTGAAGATACTTTCTCTTAAAAGTTAAGAAAAACAATAAAAAAATAAAACCCAAATTCCTAGACAAAAGTCGCAGTTGTTCTTTTAAATTAAAATTAGTTTAAATTTAATGATAATTGTCAGTACTGAACGTACCTGGACTCTTCTGAAATGTTGACTTATAATAATGGCGTATTGTGGTTGTGCGGAATTAAAAGACACAACTGCTGCATGGTACCGACATACGTGTAAAGACTAGTCTTTACACATATGGCACCGAGCTGCATACGAATTTTTTAATGAAAAATTCACTCGTTTGCCACCGACTAATTTTGCTACAATGCTGTTAAATTGCTCAGCTCTATTATTGGTGACATTAAAAGTAAACTTTTTGAATGAAAAGCAATTTGTGTAGTGTAGTTCAAAAATTTATCCAATAACTTCTTTGATTTCGGAACCATAAATTTTCTTCTAATTTTCTGTCTTCTTTGCAAAAGTAGCTCTCACATGCAGTATGGTCGCCGAAAATATGCATGGGGCTGTTAATTATATCCTTTTTTAAGTTCATTATTTGTTAAGAAGTAGGTAGATTTTGTGCTTTACGATACCTCACAGCATGCTTTACGGCTGCGCGAAGTCGTTTCTGTCGATCAACGGTAAGCAAACGTCTTTCATAAAGAGGAATCGAAGTATCTTTACAAAGAAGTAATATTTTTGCGCAGTAATTTCGTAGCAGATGGTTTGTGCATTCGATTTTTTCCACTTGATAATTAGGGTATGGCCTGCATTCAAGGATTTTATTAAATGTACTTGCATCGCCGTCTGCTATTAATATGCCATAAATCACGTTTTGTCTTGCAACAGAAGTCTTAAAACCTTCGACTATTAAGCGCCTGATCCACTGGGCGAGCCGACGAACCAACGAACCAAGAGACTTAAAGTCCGTTGGTTCGTTGGTACGTCGGCTCGCGTATATGATCCACTAGCGGACTAAACAGTCTGCTCCTAACGTTGACGGAGACATGGCGTGCTCCCAAACAGAGTTACTTTGTTATTTAGGAATATTGTTACAACAGGAGAAAGAAAAATAGAAAAATAAAAGACGCCATAAAGTCTGGGTAAAAAGTTGGTTGCGAGAAAGACAAAGATTGTCACATTTAAATTTACTGTCAGCGCTTAATAATGAACCAAATGACTATAGAAATTAATTAATTAATTAATTAAATTAATTTATTAATTTATTTATTTATTTATTAATTTATTTTTATTTTTTATTCCATGGCATGCTCGTAGGGACTGAACTGTCTTTTTCACATCGGTTATAGTGCTACTCGGATCTTGTAATTTCATAATATCTAAAAGATCATAATATGCTGATGTTTTCATACTTTTATTTTTGTAATCTTTACTCGTATACAGCCACAGGCATTTATGATTTTTAAAACATTGTACAAATGTTGTTAAATTGTCGCGACGAAACGAGCGTAGATCCATTATATATACAATCAAAGCGCGTGCGCTCGCTATATAATTCGAAAAAAGACTGTCGGCTCGCCGGTTCGACTGATCCACTGGCGGTCTTTTTGTCCGCATACTTCGACGCACAACGGACAAAAAGTCCGCGGACTTTCGGTGCTCCACTGGCGAGCAAGACTGTTGGCTCGCTGGCTCGCTAGCGAGCCAACGGTCTTGCTCGCCAGTGGATCAGGCCCTTGACAGAATTCTCCATACTTGTTGACGACCCAACGTGACTTTTGTAGCATGTATGGATTCGAGGCGGTTTATTTTTTATTTACAGCTCGGGCGCAAACTACACAGTACCTATTTTTCATATCCATATACAGTACTTTGTCCGATTTAAATCCAATGATAGCGGCTACACCAGACGAAGCAGAATAATTGTGTAAACAAAAAGGCGTGCGTTGAAACACGATTGTAGCACTCGGGCGGTTTCTTTATCATGTTTTGTATTGTATCGATGTGGTCTCTATCTCAATTTCAATAAATGTTATATGTTATTAGGTAGGTTAGATTGTGTGGAACTAAAACACCGTTAATTTAGAGTTACGTAGCAGACAGCGTGCGACTCGACAGAGTTTCAAAATAACTTGGAACTTTGAGTCGAGCATGGAGCGAAATCTGACAACTTGAAAAGTTGACAGTGACGTTACTCTTGCTTAATGCTCTTGTCAGTTGGTTCTGGTATTGTTTGTTTTTATTGTTATGTACGTTGATGTTTTGGCTTTTGGCCCACTCAATAGTTGATGTTTTAATGAATGGTAATGTATTAATTTATTAATGACTAGCTGACCCGCGCAACTTCGTTTGCGTGATAAATGACGAACCACTCGAACGATTTTGTGCAAACTTCACATTAACCATCTACTAAATAGTCCGAACAAAGCCTAAAAATTTGGTTTGGATAGGTTAGCCCGTTCTTGAGTTATAAAATTACAACGAAAAGTGGCATTGATTTTTATATATATAGATAATAATATTTTAGGGTCGGCAGCGCGAGTGTGGCGCCTCTGGTGTTGCAAACGTTCATAGGCTGCGGTGACCACCGGTCCTTCTGGTGGGCCCTATGCTTGTCTGCCACCTTTGTGGTATAAAAAATAATAATAATAATATGAGCTAAGTAAATTTATTTATTAAATACATTTCTTAATTCAACGGCTAAACTACTACTTGACACAACTTCTATTCTAAGCAATTGACATCGTAACTTAGTTCCTTCTTCAGGTAGTCCAAGCCTACGACGTTTGGACAAACCGAACTACTGTAGGCTTTGTCCTCCTAATACAGATGGTCCATCCAAGACCTGGTAACGCAATAACAATGTAAATTTCATCAGCTGAGCGTTCATGTTCATTGTAATGGCTCTTTTCAGTCCTGTTGAATTTAGTCTACGTAGAGGCCATTCCCGTATTTTACAAAGACTTAGTGAGTCTGTTTCCAAATTTCAGCCAGATGGTAACATGCGGTGTTATTTTATTGACCAGTGGATACTACCTGAAGCGTGGTCTTTCATTTTTTCTGGCTAGCCATCTTACAATTTTCTTATTCTTTTCACAAATGTATTTTTGTCACATAAAATTTGAATAAATTAGCAATAATGCTTCCATAAAGCATATTTGGTTAATATTATACCAAAATAGGGCTTTTTTATTTAACTTTATGACTATATTATAGTAAAATCACCTGTTTGAAGTTTGAATTAAAACATAAATGAAAACGTCAATTGTATTGAACTTTCACAAATTATGTGTCAAAATAAAAAGTAATTTAAGTATAAAATAAGGGTATTTAAGGAGTATTGATATCAACTCCGGAGAAAATCAGCCCCAAAATAATTTACATTCCCTTTTTAGCTCGTTATAGTACAAATTTCAATAAAATACGAAACACGTCTTCCATCAATAGGTTAATAATGCTATATGCCAAATTTTAAGTAGATCGGACCAAGGAATCACGTTGTCCCATACAAACTTTACCCTCCTTTTTTATACCTTTGAAGGTGGAATTTGCAAAAATGTTAAAATTACTTTTTTTAAATTGTAACAAACAACGCTCATGCTTAGTTTCATCATCGTACCATTAACCGTTTAAGCATTAATTGATAATAACTTTGGGTCTATATAGTTTGTATTCTATATAATTTTCCGGGATAAAAAGTACCCAGTGTGGTGCCCAGGCTATTAAAGAATAATTATACCAAGTTTCATCGTAATCAAACCGGTAGTTTTTGCGTGATGCCTGAACAAACAGACAGACAGACAGACAGACAGACAGACAAAATTTTTTTTGATCACAGTTTTGGGTGCGGTGTCGGTCTAGTAACACCCCCTTCTATTTATTTTTTTGATATTTTGAATGTACAGAATTTTCACTTCTACAGATTTATTATAAGTATAGATGAAAGTAAGATAAAATCAATGTTTATGTAATATTTTTGTTTAAAATACTAAGTAATTTATTTAATAATGTTTTTATTTTATTTTATTTTATATAATGTAATGTTTTGTATAATATACAATGCACTCACTGTAGTAATTTAATTTAATGTTATAAATGAAATTAATGTGAACAAATTGAAATGTTAGGGTAATGAAATAGCATAATGTAATTTTTTTTTTCAGGTTCATCATCACGCCTTTATCCCCGAAGGGGTAGGCAGAGGCATATGATATACCCACATTTCACCTTTTTATAATTTGTCCCACGTAATACGTTGTGAGCCGTATTGCCGTGTTTAAATGGACAGGCGCAGGTTGTGACTGCCTGCTGTTGAAATAAAGCCTTCAACTTGGCTTAACGACTGCCATTCTACTGGCAACCGGGACCAACGGCTTAACGTGCCTTCCGAAGCACGGAAACGCTCAAATAAATGTCACAAAATGATCACATGGATGGTCACCCATCCATGGACCGGCCATAGTGAAAGTTGCTTACTACAGTGATCGTTTACACTGAGTCCGCGGGGCCACGAGCGCTTCTTTTTTTTAATTTCATTTAATTTTTATTTATTTTTTATTGGATTTGCGTGTAAAATTTAGGTATAAAATAAATTTATATTGGTACAATGGTGAGCGTGATGTCACTAAGCATCGTAAGGAGTAAGGACCATCTGAAAACCAGCGCTGCATACCATTTCTATGAATGGTATGTAGCATATGCTGAGATGGCTGCCTTTTCGGGTGCATGCACTGGGTATTTATATTTTTGTATTATTATAATTTGTTATGAATGTAATGCGCTTGAATAAATTTATTTCTTTCTTTCTTTCTTTGTAAGACCTTTTTGACCAACAACAATCTGCTATAACAGTGAGGACGGGAACACCATCTTTAACTTCACCACATGCAATTGCGGCAGCAGCTTCTTCCTTAGCAGCATCTTGCATACTCTTTTCTGCGGCTGATTTCCACCATCCAGAAATATTGTCACGGCATTTCTTATACGTACGTTGCTTAAGAAGAGGTAAATTTATGGATGCCAACAATTCATTTTAATTTGATCGCCTTTTCCTGTCATCATAGCCCCAGTTACATCCCCCCGTTTAACGTTCATACTTAAATAAGAATTTTCAGACTTAAATAATGAATATTCCATATTGCACATATTGCATTTCATCAAAAATGAAGATTGCAAGCCGACTTTAATTTCTTTCAAAATTGCAAAGTTATCGATGGTGCACCCGGTTGCTCTATTATGATTATTTAGTGTTTTTATCAGATCGAAAAAGTATTTAAAATCTATTAGTCTCCGGCCTTGAAGACGTTTTAGTAGTTCTGGTACAGTGATATCTTCAGCAACCTAAAAACAACAATGAAGTTCTATTTATTTTATTAAGTTTATTGAAACGATATTTCAGATTTATAAAAACATCTGCACAGAAAAAGAAATTATAGGAGGTAAAAAAACCTATAAGACTATTATTAACAAGATATGGTTACCGAATTAGACACTTCCAAGACGTCCATTGAGGAAGTAGATGTAGCCTGGAAAAAATAAACTAAGTACATCCAGCAACTATTATAAATGTGAAAGTTTGTAAAGATGTTTGGATATTTGTTACTCAATCACGCTCTTACGTCTGGCTGACCGGATTTGATAGAAGGATATTATAGTCTGAAATAATATATACCTGAAATAAGTTCTAACAAGATGCGGGAACAAGAACATGCAGGCGAAGGCGCGAGTATCAGCTACTAATTTCATACAATTTCAATCTTCAGATAATTTAAGTTCTCATCTGCCTAAATTGCACGTTTGATTTGCTCTGATCTATCTAGGACTTTATCATCTTTCCAACGCTTAGATAGGGAGGTAAGCCGAGGATGGATGGACCAACTAACATAATGAAACTATTAGAGTTTAAGACGTAAGCTATGGAACCCTGGAAAAGAGCTTAATTATGTAGGGGAGAGCGGGGCTAAAAGTTCCGATTTTCAGTTAACCTCAAAATTTGTAAAGAATAATTGACTTTAATATTTCTAGGCTGCGATTAAAATCAACTTACATATTTCACTTTGCTATTAAGATAGTAATATGGATCATTTATTGTAAGACTTATTTGTTATTATTTTTTTCATAACCAAAGTCGGAAAGTAACAACTTACCCCGATAAGGGGCAAGTTGTTACCAAGCCGGGGTAAATTGTTACCATATCTGTTAAAGCTATTACTTGTGAAACAAAAAAATATAAATGATTAAACCATGTCTGTTTATTCAGTAGTAATTAATCAACAATAAGGTAAGATAAAACATTCGAATGTTTTAACTGGTAACTATAATTTGTACCTAAACTATTAAACACCTAGCAGCTAAAATTTTTGTATTTTTTCAGTCTTCAATCATTTCCTTTTATCTTAGGCTTAATCCAATGTAAATCTTAATTATATCTATAATATAAAATGTGAAGAAACAAGTAGGTAACTATAATTTGTACCTAAACTATTATTAAACAATTAGTGTTTAAAAAACAAAAAAATACGCCTTTAACATAACTAACAGCTAATAAACTTTGTATTTTTTTAGTCTTCAATCATTTTGCCTTATCTTAGGCTTAGTCTAATCTAAATCTTAATTATATCTATTATAATATAAAGAAACAAGTAGGTAACTATAATTTGTACTTAAACAACTATTAAACTTTAAAAGCTTATCAAATAACTTGCAACAAATCAGCCTTGATAATTATTTCAGTCTTATGCTGAAAATAGTAATCATAAAAAACATAAAGAAATACTTTAATAGGCAAAAAATAAACAACTTATGAAAAATAATCTTCTGAAGATATATCGGATTCACAGTTCGGACATATGTAGGTAAATGCGTTTTGATTCTGCCTACATCTGGAATGGGCCAGTTCTGACAATCTTGACATTGTACCCATTCTTCGCCAGCACGTGAATTACGGTAACTATCACAGCACACTAGGCAAAAATACTCCAAGTTGTCCTCATCACTCTCAGAACTTTCACTACTTTGTAATACCTGTCGTTTAACAGATTTCCCCTTTCCTTTTACATTTCCATGCTTTGTTTTCTTACTTTTTTCTTTTAGTTTTCTTTTTCTTTTACAATTTAATTTCCTTTTCCTTTGAATTTTTTTATTACACTTTTAAGGACCTTTCAGGAACGGTAAAGATGAAATAGTTCACCAGAGATTCTTTGACGAAAGTCCTTACTTGTGAGGGTCGGATGCGTTGGGAGTTACTGGCGAATATAAACGGCGATTAATCGAACAAATACTTTATTCTGAATTAACCCCGGAAATGAACCTCGCGTGTCGAGTAGTGCGCAGTAACTGGCTCGACTCAGTCATACATCGCGCTTACATACAAAACTGCTTACTTGCAATCTTTCATACTACAGAGTCCCTACACTACACCCCCCAATTTTTCACAAGAAAAATTATAAACTTTTCATTACATAAATCAAACACAATACTAAATTAACAGTTCACATACAAAGTAACATAATACGTACAATCAGCATTGATTAATTCATGTTAAACCGTTAGCACAACAACACTGTGTCACATTACATTACATTACACTCTTTGTTGCTGAGTTTGTACCGGACGTTGAGCCACCGGCTGAGCATTCGATACTTTTATAAACATCTTCTTCATCCATTGCCTTATGCGATAACGCCCGTATGCCATTACTGCAATGAGAATAATCAGCCCCATACAACATGCTATGGCTAGCATGGTGGTATTATATTTGCTCATTTCAGCCTGTACCGCTCCATTCTGAGCAATAATAAACTTCTTCCTTGCTATAAGATTTGCCCATTTTGAAAAAAATGCACATAAATTTTAGGAGAAGTGACTTTCACCAATTACAATAGTATTCCAATGCCTTAAAAAACAAACTCGACTAGTACTTGTTATAAAATATGGCATGATTTACAAATTTCGTAAGACTGTAACTACTTATAGAGGTTGCAAAATTGACATTTTATAAAATAAACTATTGACAAGGGCGAAAAATGCATAATTGCGAAACCTAATTACCACTGTTGCCAAACCAATAGGTATTATTCTCTTACTCGATTACGAATGTGTGCTACCACTGTATTTTGTACAATATGGTAGCAAACAATATCTCTTAAAATTAACTCTTAATACTAATTCTCTTTCATACTTTTACTACTGGTAGTAACCATGGTGTCCCGCTCTGCTATAATCAATTATTCACCCCCTTAGGAGCCCACTGTGTACACCATGATTACGCCGAACAACTCTTTCATTCATCACTACTCATTATACCTCATTGTTTATTCCTGTGGCTTAATTAACAATCAAATCTTACTGGCATTTTAACAGAACGCCCACTTCTTGTTGTTCAGATTGCCGAAGAGTGTGTTCTACTCGGAACTCTCGAGTGGTAAACGTAGTTCTGGCGGGCAATACCTTCGCTACAAGGACGTGCTAAAGAGAAACCTTACTGCATGTGGGCTTTCTACAGAGGGATGGGAGGAGATTGCACAAGTGAGAACAGTTTGGCGCTCAAAAATTAATAAAGGCATAACGTCTTTACCTGGGGATCGTGCGAAGCATGGCCCTGTACGGGGCTCCCGTATGGGCGGAGACCCTGACGGCCAGCAATGAGGCTAGACTGCTGAGCCCGCAGAGAATGATGGCCATCAGGGTGATAAGAGGATACCGCACGATCTCCGGTGAGGTGGCATGTCTCCTAGCCGGGACCCCTCCATGGGACCTGGAAGCGAGAGCCCTTGCGTCACTGTTCAGATGGCGCAAGGAGGCGCTGGAGCGGGGCCAAAGGCCTGCGTCTCGAGAAATCGAGGCCCAGCGGACCCTGCTCCACCAGGAAACCGTGGAGACATGGAAGGTGCGACTTGAGCAACCAAAGGGGGGATTCGCCACAATCGCGGCCGTCAGACCGGTCATGGACGAGTGGCTGGAGAGAAGACACGGTGCTCTCTCCTACCGGTTGACACAGATGCTTGCCGGGCACGGTAGCTTCGGTAGGTATCTGTGGCGAAAACACCGGGAAACCACGGCCGAGTATCAGCACTGCGAGGACCGCAGCGATGACACGGCGCTCCACACGCTGGTGGAGTGCACGGCGTGGGCACAACAGCGACAGGTCCTCGTAGTGGGTCTGGGCGTGGACACTCTCTCGCTCGAGGCCATGGTGCGAGCCATGCTCTCCAGCGGGAGTAAGTGGGACTGCGCCGCCTCTTTCTGCGAGCAGGTCATGCTCGCGAAGGAGGCGGCGGGCCGGGTACGGGAGAGAACTCTCCCACCCGAGTTCCGCAGTCGGCGCCCTGGGCGCCGCCGACGTGTCTTCGCCGAGGACTATCGGCCTCCATGACCGGGGGTCTGAGGACGGTGAGAGGGCCGCTCACCGTCCTTACAGAAGCAGGCCCATGACGGCAGCGTGTCGTGAGCAACTCACGCACGCCCCCCCTTAGAAGCGGGGTCACACCCGAAACCCCCCCATAGACGCGGGATTGCACCCGAACCACCCCCTGGGCGAGGCCGCAGCGGCGGCCGTAGGTCTGTTGGGAGTCACGGGACATCCTTCCTGAGGGCTTACCCGGGGCTCTCAACCATAGGCTGTTAGGCGTGGCGTGAGGTTTTTTTAGTCGGTAAGAGTCCGGCATAACATCCTATGAGGATTTTCCCTCACGTTAATCAAAAAAAAAAAAAAAGGCATAACGTCTTTTGAAAACACTCAACTATCTGAGTTGGACCTCAAGCGCCAAGTTCGCAAAAACCGACCGAAACCTTCCTACAACTACACCTACAGCAGCACCGGCCGGCTCTACTGCGCAACATGTGACCGAGTGTTCAAGACGAAGTTCGGATTTTCAAGCCACCTACGAGCACATGCCAGGAAATAGCCGGGGTCGCCGTCGTCGGACACGACGCAGACGACGATGATGATGACTACAGGTATGCGGTATGTTATTAACATTTTTTTCTATAGGTTTACTGTTTACATTGTTTTGCGGTCTGTTACAATAATCATCCTCACCCTGATCTGTTGCCTGTTCGCTTAATATAAATGCAGGTTTTAACCTGTCGATAGATATATTAACGGTCCTATTTGGCAACTGCACTGTGTATACCTTTTCTCTCTAAGACACGATATGGTCCTTCATAGGGTGCTGTGAGCGGTCTGCGAACGACATCTATTCTAATAAAAACGTACTTACATTTAGCTAACTCGTTGTGCACGAAAATAGTGCGTGAATCGCGTACTTCTCACACATAGATACCGGCTTTAACCTACTTATATTATGCCTTAATTGATCTAAATACTCATTATCTGTTATTGTCCGATTTTCTTAGATATAAAAATCTCCGGGTAATCGGATAGTTTGCCCATACATATACTCAGCCGGACTTACTCCATTGTCGCTCCTGGTGACTGTACGTAAACCTAACAACACCGTAGGCAGCTCGTCATACCATGACGTATTGTCTGACAAACGGGCTGTAATTGCACACTTCATTACTCTGTGTATTCTTTCTAAAACTCCGTTTGACTGCGGCCTGTACGGAGTTGTCCTATTTCTCTTCATACCTAAGGTTTTAAGCAATTGGGTAAATAACCTCTCGGGGACTCCAAAACGAGATATCCAATTATCATCCCTTGCAATAACTTCTGCCGTTATTTCGCGTACTGAAATGGCTTCCGGCCACCTTGTAAATCTATCTATCATCGTAACAATGTACCTAAAACCGTCTTTAGTCGTAGGCAACGGCCCTACAATATCAATATGCACGTGCGATAAGCGCTCAGCTTCTGGGAATTGCTGACATTCTGATATGGTGTGTCTACTTATTTTTGACTTTTGACACTGTATACATGTTCTTGCCCATTGCCAATATCGCGGTTCATTCCCGGCCAAAAGAATCGTTTTGCAATCATTTTGCGTGTTGTTCTAATCCCTAGATGACTAATTTCATGAACGGTTTTATAAGCTACTTTCCTAAAGCTCTCAGGTACATAAGGTCTGCACGTCGTCTTTGCGCCTGACAAGTTCAATATGTGCATTTTTTCGATTTTTCGATTTTTGCATGTTTATAATCTCCGTCTAAATCTACACATGCTAGTAAAATCCGTTGTGTAATATTTAGCTTAGAACCAATTTTGCAATATTCCGTATGTGTTTTAAGCTTTGGAAAAAAAACGTTATGTGCACACACGCACATATGGAATATGCGATCTTGCCAATATTGAACGGAAAACATGATAAATATGTAACATTATGGCGACAAACATGGTCTAAAAACCATCATTTTAATTAGTATTGAAAAGAAAAGTGTGTCGAAATTCGTAAGTAATATGCTTTTTATTTATTTATTATCATTATTTGATAAGTTTTGTTATGGATAGAGTCCTACCCACAATTTAGGGGCCACTTTTGGGTCTCACCTGCGAGTGGTGCTCCTGCTGATTAACGGATAAGGTCATGACGAAGAGAAAAAGAAACAAAATAAAGCACTACGTACTACTAACGCATTACTTAGCCGTCTGGTCAACGTCGTACAATAAGGCCCTAACAATATGAAAGCTTATAAAAATAAACGGCCCCCAGTTCCCTGCACTTCCGCTGTTCCGATCGCGGTAGCGGTCGCAACAATGGCGGGAGGGTGCAATGAACCGGCTACCATTCACGACTGATCCTGGCTCCATATAATGACGCACTTTAGGTTCACTCCATAGCTGAACGAGCATCTTATCAAACTCGAGGTAGAACTGAGTCACAAAGACATACTAGACTTGTGCGAGGTCCGAATAAAGGATATCTTCACTAACACACTTCAATCAAGGAACCCTCACACCAGATGAAACGCTCTATTTTTAGCAAAGAGATGGAAGGACCTCGGACGGTGGTGTCGATTAAAATTTACCTCATTAGCAGTGCTGTGGAAGTCAGTAGTGTATCGGCTCGGGAAGCATATCAAAATATATACTGGAACTCATCGACAGGAACTCCATGAATGTGATACAGGTGTTTGCCACTACCTCGAGAAGCACGAAAGAGGCAATCGAGGCTGTTGTCGACGACATAGCGAAGATATTACAAGGCACTGCCAACTTCAATGTTAATGAGGATTTTCAACACTAAACTGTAGGGTATAAGGTGATCGCAAAACCGTGATACGGCGAATGACTGGGACACATACCTACTTGTTGATTTTTCCCTCCAACCTCAGGGTAACTTCTTGGTGAATTCTTTCCTTAATATGAGGCCCCCATAGAAAGTAGATTTGGTGAAGCCCAACAAAGTCGCAATTAATGAGAAATTATTTATCTTAACGGACAAAAGTAATGACTTTGTGATTGTCAGGTGGTTTAATGCCGGTTGTGATCACTGACTTGTCCCAGTATTTTCAGAAAGAGCCCAGGTTATAAAGTCTGTTCTTCCACCTACTACGAGTCACATAGAATTGGGATCCGAAAGGTTTCAATTGAAACTTCGAAATCGTTTCGATTTGCTAGAAACCACTGACAACGATAAAATAGACACAGTGGTAAAAACGTTACAACAAGTGCTCAAAGATTTTTGTCCAGCAATGGCAAAAAAGGTGTTCAAAGCTCCGAGACTCTCGAAGTTATGAAGATTAGACGGGAAATGAGACCTATGCCTGCGTATTCGTCAGAACGGTTTGACCTTAACGTCAAAATTCAAAACCTGCTAAGACACGACCTCAGACGTAATAACACCAGTTTTTTCGAGGCTACAATTGAGCAGAACAGGGTCACTAAGGTCTGTACCCAACAGTTCAACAGCAGCAAACAACCACACGTAGCAAAATTGTACTCTTAAGGTTAACTTCATTAAGATTCTCGAGGAAATGGACTGCTTTTACGGAGACCTATAATTATCACTGATTAATTAGCCTACGTGACCTAGTAACGATGGCCACAGGGTTCCATTAACGCATCAATGTACCAGATATCGATCAGAGCAAAGTCAGCGCGGCTCTTGAGCAACTCAAAAATTATAAATCCCCTTGAGAGGACGGAACTAATCAACAACACCTTAAATTTAGTGGGACTCTGGTCCTTAAAGTGTATTAAATTTTATTCTCCGGCTTGAACAGACGGCTAAAGCGGAGAGAGGGAGTGTGGTGACTCTGATCTTTAAAAAAAGGTGACAAGACCGGCCCCATGTCACTTGTGCGCGAGCTTGTGTGTTTACGAGTTCTCGAGAATAGTGTCACAAATTGCCTCACCGTAAAGAAACGACGTAGCAGGGACTAATTCTAGTCGAAAGATTGAGGTTTTTGGTTGCCCAG
This sequence comes from Miltochrista miniata, assembly GCA_933228765.1. Lineage (NCBI taxonomy): Eukaryota > Metazoa > Arthropoda > Insecta > Lepidoptera > Erebidae > Miltochrista > Miltochrista miniata. The sequence goes on along the minus strand of OW121760.1, from coordinate 20,810,283 downwards.
GAGTCTACTTACCTTGAAACCTGATTTGAAACGATGTTGTCCATCAGAATGACTGCCTCTGTGGCGCAGTCGGTAGTGATACCGCCTGCGGCGCCGGAGGACGTGGGTTCGATTCCCACCGAAGACAAATATTTGTGTGACCCATAAATGTTTGTCTCAAGAGTCTGGGTGTTTCTATGTATAATATGTATGTATTTAAAAGTATATAAGTATTAATATCCGTGGTTTGATACCCATAACACAGGCAGGTTTTTCCTAGCTTACTTTGGTATCAGATAGCGTTGTGTGAGATGTCCGTGAATATTTATTTATTTAGAATACCACCATTGTCGACATAGCTCTCAGAGCACGCGTTTTGATGCCTACCATCAAAACGCGTACTCTGAGAGCTATACACATCTATAAAAGAAAGATAGCCGAACGTAGGATAGGACGATCTCCCTCCTGATGGCTCGACCGCCTGAAAAGGTCACAGAGAGTGACTGAATGCGGAAGACGTAGGACCGTATGTTCCGGCGAAATTTGGGCGAGGCCTATGTCCAGTATTGGATTGCCTGAATTTGACTACCTAATTAAGAAGGGCATAAAACTGAGCACGGTTTCTACAGACATAAGATCGTACGTAATTATTCAATAGTTTAAGCTCCATCTATTTTTTTCTGCACTCTGCATTGGACTCGTGTAAGTGGATTAAGGACTTTATAGAGGAGTTTATATTGTGACTTTTAGGTATTTTAACATACTTTTAATTTAACTTTTACGATTAACACCAGAAGTTTTAATTAATACTAATACATTATAAAAAGACCGACCAATAATTGTGAAAATGAAAGTAGTACACTGAATGTTTAATACCGAAATGTCACATAATAGACTAGTTTTTAAGAAACCAGTGTTAGCATTATCCCTTATGTGCATGAAAATGGCACATGAATAATTTGCATGCACAGTGCCAAAACAGGTATGTGCAGATTTACAGAAAAATATAATAAAATCTTCAAATATATGTAACATTGCATTTCAAATGTATTTCTTACATAAATGAATGTTCATAATACTGCATTAACATAATATTTTTGATTACTTACACACTTTTTGAAAAAACATGTTTTTTTGAGTTTCCCAAAACCTTGTAAAAATCACATCTGGAACTTGTCAGGCGCAACGACGACGTACTACCTGAATTCTCACAATAAATCATTTCAACGCTACTTGGAATGAGAAATTTCTTTAGAGAAATGTTGTCATTCTTTTCGCTTAGCAACTGCTTTAATTCCGAGGCTAATTCTTGTGCCAAAGCTAGTTCTGAATAATCTATGCTCGTCGGGCATTTTATAGTCTCAATTCGCGATAAAGCATCCGCTACTTTGTTGCTATCGGCCTTGACGTTCCTAATATCCGTTGAGAACTCACATAGCTGCCTTGTCCGTCTCGGCGTTTCGCTGTTACTCTCAACTTTACTAAAAGCATACACTAATGGTTTGTGGTCCGTATAAATGATTAATTCCCTACCTTCGAATAATGGCCTAAAATGTTTTATAGCCATAAAAATTGCTGTTAACTCTCTGTCGTACGTGGAATATTTCTGCTGCGCTGTTGTGAATTTTTTAGAAAAATAGCCTAAAGGTAATCATTTATTATCAATCAACTGTTGTAAGACTCCTCCAGCGCATTTGTCCGACGCATCTGTCATTAAAGACAGTGGGACACTCGGTTCTGGATGTGACAACAAAACAGCATTTTTCAAGCTTGTTTTGCACTTCTCGAATGCTTCGAGAGATTCGGGAGTCCACTCTATTTTGGTCTTATCTTTGTTCTTCGCGCCCTTTAAAAAATTATTGAGAGTAATCTGATACGCCGTGGCATTCGGTATACTAGCCCTATAAAAATTAACCATACCTAAAAATGTTCTTAGCTTGTCCACGGTATCCGGTCTCGGGTATTCCAAAACGTCTCATCTCATAATGTTCTTTTCTCAAAATGTCCTTTTCTCGAAATGTCCTTTTCTCAAAATGTCCCTTTCTCAAAATATATACACAACAGGATTAACTCCGCTCAATCCAACTTGGATAGGTTAGGTTAGAAGGCTAAGGCGGGAGCGGAGCGTAGTGGAGCTTCCGCATTAGCCTTCGTGGTTATTTTTTTTTATAACCACCAAGTTACCACCAGTGACTTGGTCAATTTGATATTATTTTTTTAAAACCACCTAAACAAAACTAAGGTGGTTATAAAAAAAATAACCACGAAAGCTAATGCGGAAGCTCCGCTGCGCTCCGCTCCCGCCTTAGCCTTCTAACCTAACCTATCCAAGTCGGATTGAGCGGGGTTAATCCTGTAGTGTACACATTTCGAGAAAAGGACATTTTGAGAAAAGGACATTTCGAGATAAGGACATTTTGAGAAAAGAACATTTCGAGAAAAGGACATTTTGAGAAAAGAACATTTCGAGAAAAGGACATTTTGAGAAAAAAACATTTCGAGAAAAAAACAATCTGCGAAAGGACATTATGAGAATGGACATTTCGAGAAAAGGACATTATGAGAAAGGACATTTCGAGAAAAGGACATTATGAGATGAGACCTTCCAAAACGGCATTTACCTTCTGTTGCAAAGGTCTTATACCGCTGGTGGACACCTCATAACCTAAAAATTCTATATTGGATTGGCCAAATACTTAGCTAAATTAATCGTGATACCAAATTTTTCGAAATTCGAATTCAAACCGTTCGAAAACCATACGTAAATGCTTCCTGTTCGTCTCTATATCATCGCTGGCTATGATTACATCGTCGATGAAACAAAATTAAAAGGCTAGACCTTTTAACACGTCGTTATTCATAAATCTGGTAAAAGTCTGACTTGCTGAACGGAGTCCAAAGTTGAGCCGTAAATACTCTTATAAACCGAATGGAGTAATAACTGCCGTCTTTTCTATATCTTTGGGGGCTACTTTAACATAATGGTATGCTCTATTAATATCTATTTTACTAAAAAAATTCTTACCTGCCAAAATATAGGTGAAATCATGCAGCCTCGGGACAGGGTATCTATCCGGCTTGGTGATGGCGTTTAGACGCCTACAGTCGCCAACCGGTCGTATTGATCCATCCTTCTTAGCCACGACGTGAAGAGGACTCGCCCACTCACTCTTCGACGGCCTGATAATGCCCATCTCTTGCATTATCTGAAACTCACGTTTTACCTTATGATACCTGTCCGGGGGTAGAGGTCTAGCTCGTGCGTGTACCGGTTTCCCTGTCGTTTCAATATGATGGTACACGTCATTCTCCGAGACACGGTCCAAATCCTTGACAGTTGCCGGTTTGGTAATTACTGAAAATTCTGACAACAAATCATGGAAAAGGTGATTATTGCAAATAGAACTGACCGATGATTCATTACAATTTACAATTTTTCCAGAAGTTAATCGCTTGGTTGACCTATCTATAAGTTTACGTGAGCTTATATCTACTAACAAATCATGATATTCTAAAAAATCGGCTCCTGAAGTCGCTTGATTCACATCTGCTATAATAAAGGTCCAACGGTATGACCGACGTAACCCTAAGTTAAGATCTAACACTTTAGTTCCATATGTTCTAATTTCACTGTTATTTGCCGCGTATAGCTTAAAACTAGAGCACTCACCCGATAACTTCACTTTTCGCGAAACTGGTAAAACCGAAACATTCGCACCAGTGTCCACTAAAAATGCTAAGCCTTGCTGACGATCTTATACGGTCGGTGGTTCTTCCCGGGTACAACCTTTTCCACCCTTACAGATTGTACCCTTACTCGTTTCCCGATGGTGCTGACGCCTTTTTGCTCCACGCGCACGGCCGTTCACATTCTCTAGCTCTATGCCGATACCTAAAGTGATGTTTGCACAGCCAATCTGGGTCTCCCTGTTTTCTTGACCTTGAAATCCGATTCCGCCCACTGTACCCTTGTCCGCGACCTTGTTATGGGGTACGACGGTTTCTATTAACCTCTTCTCTCAGAGCGGCCACTTCTAGATTCAACTGTTTCATGGTTTATACTAAATCCGCTGCTGGCACTTGCGCACTTCCGCCTGCGCATTGGCTGATTTCCGCAACCTCGCCTCCTCGTATGCTCTCCATGACTCTGTCCGCCATGTCCGATAAAAATTCTAGAGATTGATCTTGACTCACCGTTAATGTAGTTCTCACTGCCGTCGGCAACCGCGCGACCCATAGATTTTTAAGAGTCTCCTCAGATGTTTTTGAACTTCTACCTAATTCCTTCATTTTACGAAGCAGTTGCGAAGGCTTCTGCGTACCTAGTTCCATCTCCCCCAGTAATCTCTGGAACTGCCTCTCGCACTTTCCTCGTAAACTTTCAACAAGCGATCTTTTATTGCGTCATACTTTTTTTCACTGGAAGGATTTAACAGTATGTCACTCACCTGCTGTAATGCTTCTCGGCCCATTTTTGCTACCACTACATTATACTTCAACTCATCACCCTGTTTCTGTGGTGCCAATATGCTCTCTAGCTGCGCGAACTATAAACGAGGCATGTCTGTCCCAAATTCGGGTATTTTTGGAGACAGCGTAATTGCAGCGAGTTCAGAAAGAAAGAAAAGAAAGAAAGAAAGAAAAATTGTTTATTCCACACAAAAAAAATACCAATAAAATACTAAAGTACCTACATACATCCTTAAAAACTAACACACGATTCCATTGCCGTACATTTTGTGGAATAACGGCCGCCTCTCAGCATAATGCTGTCTGCATGTAAAACATGCAGCCAGCGCTGGTTTTCAGAGACGGCCGGACGCGACGCGACGACGACGGTATGACAGACAGGCAAGCCATCAACAAAATGTAAAAATAAAAAACAAAAATAAACAACAAAAATAAACAAACATCGCCAATCCCAAACAAATAATAAATAAAATATACATTAATATTTTGAGTAAAAATTAAATTAAGAGGGCTGGCAACATTACTAGTCGTTTCCGCCTCCGACTCCGAGAGACGGACGGACGCGGAGACGCCACCACACGACCACGCCATATTTTATTCTCTTTGACGCCATTAATGTCATGTCAATTTCAATACACTTTCATTTTCATTTCACTCTTATTGAACCAGTAAGACCAGACAATGGTAACGTGTTATTGAAGTACTTAATGATAAAGATAACAAAACAAAACAAACAGCAATGTCGACATTGTATGTTGAGCAATGTCGACATTGTATGTTGAGCTGCATGTGATTTCGATTTGCATCCAGTAATTAATGTTCGTTTAAATGTGTAAAATGTGTTCAATGTTGTGCTAATCTTTTGTTAAAGAGTAACTGGTGTTTGTCTACAATTTTGGGATCATTCACAATTTCTACTCACAATACACCATGACCCTATTCTCAAAGAGGCTATTATCGCTGTCGCCGATTAAAGACAATCATGCGACGCTGTGAAATAGGTAAGCAAAAACATTGTAAGTACTTGTAGAAATACCTCCGCATAAATTGGTTCGGTGTTCACTACTTATTTAAAATTAAATAGTAATTAAATGTATTTCATTTTTTCTTTTCTAGAAATTAAACAGTAAATCTTGTACAGAAGTGGGCATTGGGCTCCAACAATTAAAAGAAGACGAGGTCTTCTGGAAAACAGGCCGTATTCCCCAGTCTCACTTCGGCACAGCTAACCCCTGGCTATTACACATCATGCTTCGACTCACCCCTACTCGACAGCCCACAAGGTAATAACAATCATACTCCACTCAGGAAATTAAGTAAATATGCAGTAACCATTAATTAAATACATAATTTCTTCAACGTGTGAGATATATAATGAGAATATATAATTGTATTCAAATTTAAATTACCTAAATAAGTGTTATTAAACAAATATACATACAGAAATACATAAAATAATACAACAATAGTTCAATAGTTTAAGAAGGAAAGATATTTTTCAAAAAGAAAGTGATTTCAGTTTTAGACAGAATTTATCTGTTGTGACATAGGTATATAAAATCCTGAGATTCACAGTTCTTTTCCCGATCAAGCAAGTGCGGTAATATCCACAAATCCTGGCTTGCCTCTGAAAACTTGATTTGTCCTCTGATCAAGTCTGTATAGGCTGTGAATTCAATATTGTATAAGTAACTATTTTTCTTGATAAATCTAACATTTCAACAATATGTGTCTGACTGAAATGGTTCTGTGAATTCATATTCATCTAATAATTCCCAATTGTACACATTGGCATGTTTCTCACAAACCCTAGCATTCGGTGTGATGTTCAATTTATAGTCCATAAGAATGTGTTTTCTAAGATATAAAGGTATCCTTAACCGCTCCCAATTTACGTAATTAGAAACAAAACAGTGGTTTGATGTATTAGGTGTTAGGTTGTTACCATTTAATTCAAAGCGGTATTGATAGGACCTTACCAAATCTGGGTAGGCAGAGGGGGAGCATTGTGAACGGTGGAAGGTGAGCGCTGACGCGTCTTAAGGCGGGCACCCTAAACCTAACTAAATGGGTCGCAAGTCCCAGACACCCTCACAGTGTTTCCCTCTGTACCACGCTATGGACCCGGCGCCCGCACAGTGAATTCATGAACGCTGAGGAAACGGGTCTCTCAATGTATTGTCTGTGGCTTGATGTATTATGCGTTTGGTTATAACCATTTAATTCAGTTAATGTGTGCCACTATGTTGTTAAACATTTAGAATTTCGAAAACTGAGCTAGGAACACTTACAGATTCAACAATAGAGTTAGACCCACTCTCAAAAACAACATTATCTTTAATGTGGACTTGCGACATCTCTCAGTGGTTCCATTACATTTTGAACATTAGAACGAGATCTTTACCAGCAGGCATCACAAGCTAGATGCCTGCAGATGGCACTGGAACTGGATTAAAAGTTTAAATTAATAAAAAGAAAAGAGACTCATATTTACTATTACATAAATGATTATTAAACATGTCAGTAAAATAACAATTGTTAAGCCAATTTGGAAGCCGTAACATCCTTCATTTCAACATGGCAATAGGCTCACCACCTTTTACGTGGTACATAAATCTATAAGGTGAAAGGCGGGCATATACCATGCCTCTGCCTACCCCATTGGGGATATAGGTGTGACTATATGTTTGTATGTGAGTAATAAACATTATATTACCTGACGAGGTTCTAAGATGGTAGCAACGTAATTTCTTTCAAGAAGGCCATCAAGTAAAGAATGAGAACGCCGGGCCTAAAATCTTACTAATATTATAAATGCGAAAGTTTGTGAGTGTGGATGTTTGTTACTCTTTCACGCTCAAACCGCTGAACGGATCGGGCTGAAATTTGGTACAGAGATACAATATAGTCTGGAATAACACATAGGCTACCTTTTATCCCGGGAATAACTTAACGCGGGAACAAATTTTACGCGGGCGAAGCTGCGGGCATCAGCTAGTATTATCATAAAACCTCGATATACTATTTAAAAAATCGACCAAGTACGAGTCGGACCCACGCACCGCGGGTTCCGTAAATTTCATGAAAATGGATTGCGCTGAAGCGTTTTGCCTATACATATTAATGACATGACACGACCGAGCCGCTTCAACAACACAACCGGTTTAACCGTGCCACGAGGGCCACCAGAGAGGTTCAAGAGTACCTGAAACCGTTCAGGGGTAAACTGTAGGACCGTAGCGATTCTGACGTGCAAATCGATCGTCGGAACTGGGTATAGGGGCGAATGACTCATCGAACCATCTAGTAGCTGGTATTACTTATTTGTTTTAGGGATATATCTTAGGATACCAATGACATTCAATGGCAAATGAAGTGATTCCAGCAAATGATATGTTGCGATTTATTGGAGCAATTATAAAAACGAAAGAAGGTGAGAAAAGAACAAGATGCCATTTAGGAGATTTTCAGTGACTGTAAATTGATATAGCACTGCAAACACCTTTACAAGTACCATGAGGGAAAGTTGAAAAGAACATTGAAGTGAGAGTTCAAGAGTACCTGAAACCGTTCATGGGTAAACAGTAGTACCGTAGCGATTCTGACGTGCAACTCGATCGTCGGAACTGGTTATAGAAACTAACTAACGCCACTGTCAAAATTGTTGTAGAGGCGAAAGACTCATCGAACCATCTCGTAGACGGTTAAATGGACAATTTCTATAACTCACCACTATTAGCTAGTTCCGTCTGAAGTTCTCCGTGCCATTGGGGCCGAAACGACCTCTACCTATTCTCAAACTTTAAATGGGTGAGTACTCCGGCTTACTGGAACGATGAAGTCGGAGATTCATTATTTTTTAGCTATTAAAATGATAAGAAAAACAGACATTGGAGAGAGATAGTATGTAACTCTCAAAAAAAGCAGATAAAACTTTGAAGGTATGTCCGATTCTGTTTTGAGATACTTGGATTTTAAGTATATAACGGTGGGGACTAGATAGAAGGCTTAAAGATATAGGGAAATATCTTTTATTCAAATTAAATAATATAGATAGTATAGCATAGTTTTATTTATTAAGAAAATAATCATTGTTTTAGGTATCACAAACTGTGGGGTCTCGATGTCGTATAAGAGAGAAGTGAAAGATGGTGTGTGATGCTGTTCCTTGTATAATATATTATAAAATTACTATTATATAAATAATAATATATATTATATTATATTATATAATATTAATAGAGTATTGCAATAAAAGATGGTAGGTATTGATGCGTCTGTTTAATGTTAAGATCTTTACAATACTAGTTTACAATTTGTATATTTTAAGTTTATATAAGTACTTACTAGATAGTGTCGGCACAGTACATCCCCCTTTGTTTAATTTTTGGAGTAATCCCAAATCAAATAGACCAAATACATGGTACAAAAAAATAATACATAGTCAATAACAAACAAAAAAAAAATACAATTGGTAAAGAAAAATGGTTGCAAAAGGTAAAAAAAAATGTATATGTTGAAAAAAAATGTGTATAAAGTTTATAACTATTTTTGTATATAATTCAAATAATGTATACTTATATTTTAAAATGCTAGATACCTTTATAAACTAGTCCAAGTTCGTATATTGTTCATGATCACTTCACTGTTTACGCATTTTAGATTTTAATCACTGGGTACTATACACAACACACTAAACCACTATTCGCTGTGGAGGGCCGCCGCGGGAGCCAAGCTCACCACAGCGGAGCTCGTTGTTCTGCTGCATCTCTCGTCTCAAGAAGGATGTATATCTCTTCTTGCATCTGCGCCAAGTGAGGTATAGAACTCCACCCAAAATGCATATGCATAACAGATATATTTCGAATCTGTTCGCTGACTGTTCGCTGACTGTAGTGGCAGCGCTGTTGCCTGCACCATTTTGTGCAATTATTATTTCTTCTTTCGGCGAATTCATTTGGGATCGACACATCGTGCTCACTGCATAAAACGTACGACAGGTTTGATAGTACGTCCTGATCGAGATACTTTCAATGCATTTGATGCCTCGCTGTCCGACGCTGCGTGATTTTGCGCGTCAGCACATTCTATATTGAGCGTAAAGGCGGGCTTCAATCTATCGATACTAACAACTTTCTGTGTATCCGCTTGCATTAACATATAATATTTGTCTGTCCTGTTCAAAACTTTGAAAGGTCCTTCGTAGGGCTGTGTTAAAGGTTTTGTCACCTTGTCAACACGCACAAAAACATGACTGCAGTTTTGTAACTCGGGATGAACAAATATTTTGCTTTGGTGATTTTCTCTCCGTGGTACTGACGCTAGGTTCGATATCTTGTTCCGTAAGTCTTGTAAAAAAGTACTGCTTTCGCAATTTTCTTGTCTTAGCGGCTCAAAAAAATCACCTGGTAAGCGTAATCCTTCGCCGTATACCATTTCAGCGGCGCTTATCTCTGTGTCGTATCTTAAGCTTGCTCGTAATCCCAGAAGAACTTATGGTAATTCGGAAACCCATTGATCGGTGTTTCCTCTACACATCAGCGCAGTTTTAAGTGAACGATGCCATCTCTCCACTAGTCCATTTGATTGCGGATGGTAAGCCGTGGTGCGAAACTTTCTGATACCCATTCTCTTTGCCAGTTGTGTAAACAAGTGTGATAAGAATGTTGCGCCTTGATCAGTTGTTAAAAATAAAGGTGTTCCGAATCTGGCAATCCAGCCAGAGTAAATTATATCGGCTACTGTCTCAGATGTAATGTCCTTAACCGGATACGCTTCCGGCCAGCCTGTTTTTCTGTCCACCATAGTCACAATATATCTGTACCCTTGACAATATCTTAGGGGGCCCACGATGTCCGCATGTAAATGTTCAAATAGGTTCGTTTGAATAAAATGTCCATGTGATGATATAGTGTGCCTATGCACTTTCGACTTTTGACAACCTATGCATGACTTCGTCCAAAGTCCTATGTCTTTGTTTAAATCTTTCCATATATAGCGCTCTGGCATCATCTTTCTTGTAGCCCTTACGCCTGGGTGGCTAATCTCGTGTAACGCTTTGAAAGCTGATATGCGAAATTCTTTGGGCAAATATGGACGCGCTCTATTTGATGACACTTCGCAGTAAATAGGTTTCTTGCAATCCTTTATTAAAATTTGTTCAAATCGGTATGAATTATTTAGCAAAAAATTTTGCAACTCCGGGTCTTTCTTGCGACTCTGCTAATTGTTCATAGTCGATCGGTAAAGGTGATGTATCTATAGTTGCTATGCGTGATAAACAATCGGCAGCTACATTATCGCTACCGGACACGTGCCTTATGTCATTACAAAACTGCATAATAAAATCCAAATGTCTTATGCGCCTTGGTGTGTCACTTTTTCCGACAGTGTTTCGTTGCAATGAATATACGATCGGTTTATGATCTGTATAAACTGTAAGCGGTCTGCCTTCAATAAATGGCCGAAAATGCTTAATAGCCATATAGATAGCAAGTAGTTCGCGATCATAGGTAGAGTACTTTTCTTGCGCTTCACTTAGTTTGTTGGAAAAGAATCCCAAGGGCTTCCATGAGTTACCTTCACGCTGTTGCAGTACGGCACCTGCACAGGTATTCGAGCAATCCGTCATGAGAGCGATTGATGCATCCGCTGACGGAAAAGAAAGAGTAACAGCGCTTTTCAAACTTTCTTTACAATCTTCAAAGGCTTTTATCGACTCCTCATTCCATGCAATAATACTTTTATCCTTCTTTTTGGCATTATGTAAATAAATATTCAACTTCGCGTGTATCTCGGCTGCTTTAGGAAGGTGTCGCCTGTAGAAATTCACCATCCCCAAAAATCGACGTAACTCTTCCACAGTATTTGGCCTTGGTAATTCTGAAATTACTTTGACTTGTTCTTCTGTTGGACTTAGACCATTGGTTGACACACGATATCCAAGAAAATTTAACTCTGTTTTACCAAATTCGCATTTCGCCAAATTAATAGTAATTCCATATTCGTCTAATCGTTTTAGCACTTCTCGTATATGTTTCTTATGATCTTCTAAAGAGGATGCTATGATGATATCGTCTATATATATAAATATGAAATCCAATTTTTTTAATTCAGTAGGCAAAAATCTTTGAAACGATTGCGTTGCATTTTTATAGCCAAATCCTAATTTTTTGAACTCCCATAAACCAAATGGGGTAGTAATTGCTGTCTTTGGTATGTCATCTTCATTTATTGAAATATTATGGTAAGCTCTCTGCAAGTCTATTCGTGAAAATATAGCTTTTCCATGCAATAAATATGTACAGTCTTGAATACGCGGTATTGGGTATCGGTCCGGTTTCGTGGTAGCGTTTAATCTCCGATAATCACCGCACGGCCTTATTTCACCGTTTTTCTTTACAACAATATGTAATGGACTTGCCCAATTACTTTTTGATGGTCTGCATATGCCCATTTCTTGCATTCTTTGGAACTCTGCCTTTGCTTTAGCATATTTGTCCGGCGGTAGAGGTCTCGGGCGCGCGTAAACAGCTGGGCCCGTAGTCTCTATGTAATGCACTACAGAATGGCGTGGAGTAGTTTTAAAATTCATAGGTTTAGTCACATTAGGAAATTCTAATAAAATGTCACTATACGAATTTTTAGAGTCAATAGTTCTCACTGTGGGTTGTTCTTGCACTGACACAGATGCGATTGCCTGTAAGTTTGTCACAGAATCAACCAGTTTTCGTCTATTTAAGTCCACTAATAACTTATGATGGGCCAGAAAGTCAGCACCTAGGATAGGTTGCTTGACCTCGGCTAGCACAAATGTCCACTGAAACGGTCTAAAGTTTTTTCACCAAACGTCTTAATTTCTGTACCGTTTGCTGCATATAGTTTATAATCATCGCACTTTGTGTTAAAATAACGAGAATTTTTAACTGGCAGCACAGAAATATTGGCACCTGTGTCCACTAAAAATGTTAACCCACTTTTACTATCCGTAACACAGAGGCGGTGAACTGGTGTTATGGTACAAATCTCCGCCCGCGATTGCACCTCAGTTAGTTTTCCTGATTTTCATTCTTTTTCCATGCACACGGCTCTATACATTTCCTTGCTCTATGTCGGTATTTAAAATGATAATAACAAAGCCAGTCCGAGCTACTCGGCGAACGATGGCTCATATTACGTCCTCGCGATCGTGACCTTGACCGAGAGCGATACCGATTGTTATACCTTGCACGAGATTTCTGATTCTCCATTTCCCTTACTTTTAGGCTAAGTTTTGCTAATTCTGCAAGGATAAAAGAATTGTCGCTGCTATTTCCGGGCATTGCATGAACTTCCGAAAGCTGTAAGGGTCTTGTGGTTTCCAAAATCTTATCTGCTATAGTCGCCAAATTTTCTAGATCTTGAACTTCCGTAACAGCTAGGACGCCTCGTATTTCCGATGGTAGATGACCATGCCACATAATTCTAAGCGTTTCATCCGGAATTTTCTCGCGTGCCAGATCTCGCATTCTTCGTAGGAGTTGGGAGGGTTTCTGATCCCCTAACTCCATCTCGCTTAGTAATTTTTGAAACTGTCTCATTTCTGACTCCTCATAGACCTTCAATAGACGCTCCTTCAACGTGTCGAATTTCTTGACTTCTGGAGGCTTTAGCAGTATGTCATTGACTTGCTGTACAACATCCTTCCCTAATTTGGTAATTATCATGTTGTACCTCGCTTCGTCGCTAAGCTTTTGCGGTCCAAGGACGGCCTCACACTGTACGAACCATAACCTTGGCTGGTCTTTCCAAAATTCAGGAATTCTTGAAGATACTGATACTACAGCTATTTCCGCTCCATCAAGTGATGCTGATGATAATTTCGGGCAGTCTTCACGTGACATTGTAGTATATTTCCTTTAGCAGGTTAATAATACTCTGTCTGTACGTTGCACTATGCCGCGCGCGCGTTCGCTCGACGTCGGGTCACCACTGTTCCTTATATGGACATGGAGTATTGCAATAAAAGATGGTAGGTATTGATGCGTCTGTTTAATGTTAAGATCTTTACAATACTAGTTTACAATTTGTATATTTTAAGTTTATATAAGTACTTACTAGATAGTGTCGGCACAATGCTAAGTTATATTTGAACCAGAAACTAAATGCGACCTACTCGCAGTCCGACAATCCTGAGACTGGCGAGTCGTAGTTAATATTCAATATACAATTCTTATGTTGAGCTGTATTCATACTTAAGGTATACAGGTGTGTCCCCACAGTCTTCCCCCTTTTAAAAAAAATGATGCATAAGTTAAAGAAATCATGGTCACCCTATGGTTTTTATAAAATGTTAAATTTATAAAAACCATATACATACATTGTCTTAAAAATAATATAGTCACCTTATCATTATTTATTAACTAGCTGTGCCCGCGACTTCGTCCGCGTGGAATGTAATAAAAAAAAGTAGCCTAAGTTACTCCTTATTACAGAAGCTATCTGCCAGTGAAAGTACCGTCTAAATCGGTCCAGCCGTTCCAGAGATTAGCCGGAACAAACAGACAGACAGACAGACAAAAAATTTAAAAATATATATTTTGGTATGTGTACCGTATATACATTTATATGCATGTAGTAGAAAGCGGTTATTTTAATATTACAAACAGACTCTCCAATTTTATTTATTTCTATGTATAGATTACACAATGTATTGCCCGTTGCTTGTTACTACTGAATGTGCAGATGCTAAAATCTATACTAATATTATAAAGAGGAAAGATTTGTTTTTTTGCTTTTTTGTTTTTTTTTGTTTTTTTGTTTTTTTGTTTGTTTGTAACGAATAGGCTCCGGAACTACTGGACCGATTTGAAAAATTCTTCCACTGTTGGAAAGCTACACTCTTTGCGGTGAGACCGTATTCTTAGCATTCCATGGATTCTCCGTGCGGGCGCCGGGTCCATAGCGTGGCACACGTCCGCTAGTATTTGATAAGTAGAGAACACAGTTCGTACATTGCTAATGTTACTTGCTACCTGAGTTATAATCATTAGTGAGTACTACTACTATAGCAAAATATCAACGTTTTACATATGGTACAATTTCTAAATTAAAATTTGATTATATTCTTACATACCATATTACATACCTGAGTTTCATTTATGTATGACATTAAATTTCACTGGTGTACAAAAATATAAAAATACACAATAATAAGGGCCATACCTCACCGAGATGCCATGGCGACGTGGCCAGCGACGTTCCCATGGCTACGTCTGGTGTCCCTGCGTCGCCAGACTGAGTCGCCCAATCGCGTCGCCAATACATTCAGTTCTGTCTCGACACAGTCAGGAATGGACGTGGAAATTACTGCACTGTATTATTATTATTACCAGCGTCGCAAAAAGATAAAACGAAAAAAATATGGGTACATCCGTTTGTATCAAACCGAAGCCAATGCGGTGTTTTTCTCAAACTCTATGAAGATTTCAGAAAATACCCCGAAAAAATGTTCAATTATCTGAGGATGTCACTAACATCATTAAATGATGAATCTTCAAAAATCTCAAAAGTAAACATCAACTTTACACTAAACTTTGTGTATTGATCTACTAAAACTAAAAATTAAAATTAAAAATGCTCTTACATCCTAAAAATCAAACACGGACTTCTCCTACATCCTCTTCATTACATTCACAATCATAACATTCATGCTGATCAGCTGCGGCTTCATCCGTCACATGCAGCAAAATAGCTTTGTACCATTCTAGTTCAGGCAAAGCAGCCCAGTCTTCTCCAAATTGTTTCTCGAGTAAGTTTATTACATCTTTTTTCTTTTTTTCTGAAATTGGCTGTTGAATAGACTCTGTCACATCAATAGTTAGAGGAATGCGCTTACCCCGTTTTAATAATGTCTGCCCTTCTTCATTTGCATCAAATCTATAATACTGGGAGGCCCTAACTTCACAGCCAAGAGGCATTCCTCTTTTAACAGTTTTATTTATCCAAACTCTTTTTACTTTCTGAAGTCCTTCCAAGTTTTTTAAACAAAAAAAAAACAAAAACAAAAATGTGTTTTATTCCACAAAAAGTGACAAGTTAGATACATAACGCAATGGTCGCAACATAACTTATTGTAAAACCCGCCACCTTTGCAGAACATGGCCCCCTCTCAGCTTATTACTGTCTCACGGCTAGCGTGAAATCAGCACTGGTTTTCAGAGGAGGCCAGTTGTGGGACATGATGACGACAGTTATTCTAAATCTAAACTAAAATATTGGCCTTACAAAATAGTTAGGTATCAGACGTAAACAAAAAAAAAATGTTTAGCATATAGGAGTGGTCTCATCTCAATAGTTTTGATATCTCAGGTACATAACTTATACATTTACATCAAAAATGAGAAAGAAATAATAAAAAATATATAAAATAAAAAGTTTAAACATAACAGTTGGCTCAATAGCTTTCACCACCTTCGTCTCTTTCTTTGAGCAATAAAATTACAATTTAAAAGCAAAGATAATGTCAATCTGTCAAACGAAACAAAACCTCAACTCAATCAACAAAAAGAAAGCAAAAAAATACAAAACGCGGTTTACAGATATCAAGTTCACATTCTATGGAATAATTATGTGCTACAAAACTTTACTTTCCACAGTAAATTAAAAATTAAGTACAAAAAGAAAATGAAACATATTTCAAATTGATATAAGAATAAGTAAACGAATAGGTAATATATCAATAATATATCAATAGTATCAATAGTAGGTATATCTCTCTGCCAACGTCGAATACAAGCATGCACCACAAAACCAGATGCTAACCGAAGTCATTTAGCACAATGTAAGATGCTTCCTTTGGCTAATCCGTACATTCAAGTATTTGTGCGCGCGCAGCGAAGCCAATAACTACGCGAGTCACATGATCTTAGGACTTAGATTACTATTTGTCAGGTAAGTGTCCACTGTTCTATTTGTTTAATAATAGTAACTAGCAAATGTCACTCGATGTCACCCGCGCCTCTCCCGTTCCCGTGAGAATATGTGAACCAAAAATAAAAATAAAATATAGCCTATTGTCACACAAGGATCGTGCAGTTTCCTAACATTGAAACATTGAACATTGAAAGAACCTTCAAATCGGTTCAGAAGACTTAAATAAATAAATATTCATGGACATTTCACACAATGCTATCTGATCCCAGAGCAACCTAGGAATAACCTGCTTGTGTTATGGGTATCAGACTACGGATACTAATACCCATATACCTGGAGACCGAGTCTCGGAGTTGATGCAAACAAACAATTTATTCCCATTAATACAGACAAACATTGCCCATGCCAAACAAACCACTCATGTTCCCAATTGTTTCAACATGTATATCCTTTTTAAATGTTTAATAAATGTATTTTTTGTTTTTAAGCTGCGGGTTGGTGGCGAGAGGGTATTCCAGCAGTGAGTCGCTGAATGTCTGTAGCAGCCTCTGAACGCGGCCGTCCTGAACTTGGGTATTGAGAGGGGTGGCACCATAGACCTCCTGCTATATCTCTCCTTCTCATGCCTCCAACTGAGCTTCTCAAATAAATACGTTGGTCTCTGAGTGTTTATCACACCAAACAACATAACTGCTAGATGCAACTTTCTCCTAGCCTCCATTCTCAACCATTTTAGGTCATTAATATAAGGAGACACATGGCTTCTTCTAGGGATGTACAAACAAAATCTGGAACATGCATTTTGGACACGTTGAATTAAAGCCTCTGTGCGTTTTAAAAGACAAGGACCATACACAGAGTCACAATAATTAAATCTAGACAATACAAGACTATCAACTAAAGCCGCGTATCGACTATGCGCTCCTGGAGCGCGCGCCATGAACGACCGCGCCGAGAGTGCGTTCCGCGGAACGCGTTCTAAATTTTTAAAGTATATCAACTAAGCGCTCCTGGCGCGCGTGGCAACTGTTCCAGTGTGCGACCATTCATCATGGAAACCAGTCGTGTACGAGCAGCAGCCGCTTTTATAATTATTCACAGTATCATAAAGAAGAAAAAGGAGAAACGAAAAGTGCGTTGGTGGATGAAAGAGCTGTACCGAAAAAGAATGCAGTACGGAGTGACACTTATCAGAGATATGCAGTTCGAAGTGGTAGAAGACACAATAAAAAACTTCACAAGAATGTCAACAGAAGATTTCTATTACTTGAGAAACTTGATAGAGCCAAAGGTGGAAAAAATTGACACCCGCTTTCGCGAAGCTATTACGGTGACTGAAAGACTTGCTATAACTTTAAGATTTCTTGCTACTGGAGACTCGTATACTAGCTTGCAGTACCTGTTTAGAGTTTCAAAGCAGTCTATATCTAGGATAGTCCCTGAAGTTTGTGATGCTATCAGTGAGGTTTTAAAAGATTGGGTAAAGGTAAGTAAAACACAATTTTATATTAATTTGTATTATAGTTCTTAATTAAGTATTATAATAATTATTTAACTTTATAAATTTAATTATCTTGAGTTGACGTACTGGCCAAAGAATCATTGTTTGAATTTGAGAGATTTTGAGGTTCTTGTGGTGTGCTATACCCATAATGTTGACTGTATCTGCCTAAATCGGCTTCAAAAATAATATTATTTATTGCCTGTTTGACATATATTAGAGTATGGCTGTCATACTTTCTCAATTCATTTGCAATATGCTGGCCGTAACTGAAATATGAATCAGTAGCTTGAGACGTTTCCGTTAATATTTTAAACGCTTCTGTCAACATTTTATCGTCGTCATCTTCATGCTTCCTTTTCTTCGAGGTCTTTTTTGTAGTTTTTTGAACAGTATCATTACATTGTTCTTGGGTATTACACACTTCTGAATTTTTTCGGGAAGACTCGCCTTCATTTTGTAATGTAGAGGCCTGAAATATGAATGTGCATTTAATTTTAATTGTATTTTATAACTATTTGTAATTTTACAGATTCCCACTACCGAGAAAGAATGGTTGGAAATTGCTCAAGAATTTCAAGAAAAATGGGATTTTCCTCATGCTATAGGTGCCATGGATGGAAAACACGTAATGATACAAGCACCTGGTAACAGCGGCACGGAATATTATAACTACAAACACTTTTTTAGTATTGTACTGTTCGCTCTCGTAGATGCGGACTACTGTTTTAGATACGTTGACATTGGTTCTCAGGGGAGACTTTCGGACGGGGGGATCTTTAAACGCACTTCATTATACAAAAGACTCGAAGAAAAGTCCATGAAAATACCTCTGTCATCGATACTTCAAGTACCATATACCCTCAAAGTTCCATACGTTATTCTGGCAGACAAAGCATTTGCACTAAACGAATACACAATGAAACCGTTCCAAGGGGAGCCAGAGAGGGGATCTCTAGAAAGAATATTTAACTATCGGCTATCAAGAGGGCGTAGAGTAGTGGAAAATGCTTTCGGAATTGCAAGCTCGGTTTTCAGGGTTTTAAGGAAACCTATGTTATTATCACCCAGTAAAGCTACAAAAGTAGTTTTAGCTGTTATACATTTGCACAATTTTTTGCGAAAGAAGTCTAGCCAGAATTACACACCACATGGATCTTTAGATACGGAAACAGAAACTGGAATCACACCAGGTAGTTGGCGAAATGAGGGTGAACATTCATCATTTCTCCCTCTCACTCATGCGCCACGTAGAAGTGGGAATGATGCAAAGGAAATACGTTTACATCTCGCTCAACATTTTGCAACCAATGGAGCAATACCTTGGCAAAATCGATATTAAAAATTAGTAGTAACATTATTTACCTGCGTATCGCTTGACTCATTATTCCCACTGTCTTGCAAAGTGTCTGTTGTAATTGTAATGTTTGGTGCACACTTGTCTTGCATGAAGTTGAAGTCTTCAAATCCAAACCATTTTGAAACGTAAATACTGTCCCGACCTGTCAACAATCAACAAATAAATTTTAAATGTAAAGATGTGAATTTTTATTTAACAATCATCATTAAACAAAGTTTAGTTAGTCCTAGTTTAGTTAATTTCTCCGAAAAGTTACCATGCAAATACAATATGTTAATCTTTATATAAAATAATTACCAGAGCCAGTGATTTCACTTTTAGATATTCTCCACTTTTCTCTTCTGTACGATGATAGAAGTACAGTCATTTTTTTCTTTAGCTCCGGCATAGGTACTCCCATTTCATGACTAATTTCTCTCCAAGCATCTTCTCTTAGCGACTTATTGTGATACGATTTACTTTTACTATTCCATAGCACATCTTTTGTACCATACAATTGTATTAACTTACGGCAACTTTGGTTATCCATAATAGGAGCGCAACAAACACAAAAAAAATACAACGCGTCCGTCTCAATTGGCGCGCGCGCCGCGACTGATGCGCGGTAAAAAACCGACACCCGTTCGGAACGGACCGCTCCGCGTTCGAGCGCTCCAACGAACACATTGGCGCGCGTTCCAAGTGGTATCCATTTTGCGCGGCTGGAGCGCGCGCCAATGTTCGTTCTCTTGGAGCGCATAGTCGATACGCAGCTTAAGAGCTTTCGCATTGGCACACTCAAGTTCTGCCTTATATTTTAAAGAACCTTAAGTCTATAAAAGCAGTTACTGACAACTTTGTTTATGTGCGCTTCAAAGTGCAACTCGGAGTCAAGAGTTAGACCAAGATTGGTGGCTGTGTCTCAACTCTCTCTATCCTATCTTGTCCAATCATGACTACAGGACCCCAAGCAAGCACATTCTGCACCTGCTGTCTAGAGCCCAGTACCATGTACTTAGTTTTAGATGTGTTTAACATAAGGGAATTCCTCTCTGCCCACGTCACCACTCGCTTCAAAGTTTCATTCAAAGTGCTTACTGCAGATGTTGTTTCAGAAGGTTGGAACGATTTGTAAAGCTGGACGTCATCAGCATACATGTGGAACCTACAGTCAAACACAGAGCTTACTAGGTCTGCACTGTATAGAATATACAGCAGCGGACCCAATATTGAGCCCTGGGGCACACCCCGATGGATCCGGCGGGGAGGGGAGCGAACCCTGGTTCCATCTATTCTCTGTATCTCCACACACTGGGTCCTGCTGGTAAGATAACTGTGAAACCATTGCACAGTTTCCCTGGTGAATCCATAATAGCTCAGCTTTTTTTGAAAATTTCCTTTAGTTTTTTTATTTCAAGCAAATTCCAATTATTTCCTAATTTTCTTAAATTACCATGTTTATTGAAGATATCATAGTAACCATCTTTGGTGGTGATCATTGGAATTTTTCGAAGTTCTTTTTCCAATCGTCCGAAGACACGATCCGCAGGTAAAAAGCTATGGCCACGCACTGGATAGAACAGTTGGATTTCCTTCACTTGAGTAGGTGATCTGGAGTATAGCCATTGCATTAGTGTATGGATTATGTGATTGTTTTTATTTTGGCCTCCGCAGCCATCACAAAACAAACGTATGGTTTCAACATTACTGTCAATGGCCATGGAACATAAATAATCATAAATAGCTGATCCTATTTCAGTTGGCCACCGTTTAGCAATGCTTTCATCCCATGTATAATTTTGGCCATTTATTTCAGTTGGCCACCGTTTAGCAATGCTTTCATCCCATGTATAAAAACAAGGATTTTTTTTTAATTTAGAGGCACAACACAAAAGTTGTAAAGACTTTTTTTTTTTTTTATACCACTAAGGTGGCAGACAAGCATACGGCCCACCAGATGCACCGGTGGTCACCGCAGCCTATGGACGTTTGCAACACCAGAGGCGCCACACTCGCGCTACCGACCCTGTAAAAACATTCTAAGACCCCTCTTGAAGAACCCCATACTGTAGGCGTTCGGGAAAACCGAGGCAGGGAGATCATTCCACAACCTAAGCGTGCGCGGTAGAAAGCCTCTATCGGATCTAACCGTGCTAGAGCGCTCCGGATGCAACATGTGAGGATGAACACCCCGTCTGTGGCGAGCGGTGCGATGATAGAATGTAGCCGTAGGCATCATGTCAAACAATTCCTCAGAGCACAAACCGTTATACAGCCGGTAGAATACACACAGAGAAGCAAAGTCTCTCCTGTCACTAAGAGGTTCCACATAACCTGCAAGTATGGGATCGCCGACAACTCTCATAGCACAAGTTCAAGAGTCAAAAGGACGAAGCTGGTATTCAGGTGCCCCCGCCCAGAGGTGACAACAGTACTCCATGTGCGGCCACACTTGCGACTTATAGAGAAGCAGTGTTTGAGCCGCAGTAAAGTACCGCCGCGCCCTACTGAGCACTCCGAGCTTCTTGGACGCCAGCTTGGCCTTGTCCTCCAAATGACTTCGGAACTGAACGACATTGGAGATCTCAACACCAAGGATCCTTATACTTTCGGAGATGGTGAGTGACGTGCCCTGAAATTGTGGCGCCACAGTAAATGGGGTTTTCTTAGCAGTGAATACACATACTTGAGTCTTGGTGGGGTTGAATTGGACAAGATTTTGTCTTCCCCAATCGGACACTCTAGAGAGAGTAGCCTCGATTTCGGACACAAGTTTTTCACGACTTTCCTCCACTACAGCTCGAGAGATACCGGGACGGCCCGTGTAACAAGTGTCACCCGTACTGTCGTCTGCATAACAATGAATGCCGTCAATGGACAACATGTCATTGATATGCAGCAGAAACAAAGTGGGGGACAACACTGAGCCTTGTGGTACTCCAGCGTTTATGGCCATGCATTCAGAACAGCTGCCGTCGACGACGGCCCTGATGCTTCTACCGGTCAGAAAGCTGGACACCCATCCACATAAATTCTCGGGCAATCCATAGGAGGGCAATTTCGTTAGAAGACCACGGTGCCAGACCCGGTCAAAAGCTTTAGAGATGTCAAGGCTCACTGCTAGAGCCTCGCCTTTACTCTCAATAGCCGCCGCCCATCGGTGTGTGAGGTACACGAGAAGATCGCCTGTCGAGCGACCGTGACGGAAACCATACTGTCGATCACTGAGCAGGTCGTGTTCCTCAAGGTACCTCAGGAGCTGTGCATTAATTACACGCTCCATCACCTTTGATAATAGGGAGGTGACAGCTATAGGCCTGTAATTGGCCGGGTCGGTCCTGTCACCCTTCTTGGGCACAGGATGCACGTAAGCGGTCTTCCACGACGCCGGGACTTTTTTCATGATAGACTGATTTGCCGTGAATAAAAAGCATCTTGAATTGGTGTTTTTGGAAGTGGTTGTACCTGTTGAAGGTCAAAACAAAATGAAACCGAGTTTGGTGGAGTTTCATTCATGTGTTTATAAAAAGCCTTAGCCCTGACCTTATGTATCCGGAGTTCTACTATTAATTTCTGTTTTTTTTCCACATCGCTTTCATTTTTAATTCTATTTCCCCATAGCACACACACATTACAAGCATCAGAGGATGGAGCAGAAAATCCTATATTAAACTCCTCATGAAATATTTTGTAGAACATGCTTTTTTGACTTGCAAGTTTGCGGCTACCGATGAATTATACAGCTCCATTAATTTTTTACTGTTCAAATCAGAAGACAGATATATTCTTTTAGATTTTTGTCTGTTGTGGTGACTTTCTCTTGCTGGTAGATTTTTTAATGATTCCTTTTTATCGGTGAACCTGTGTGAGGTATGGTCGCCACCATGATTTTCTTTAGGAATATTTCCTCGGACTGTAGTTCTGTTGATAATATTAAGCCTCTTTTCGTTTATATTAAAAACTGCCATGAACATTTTTTTACACACTGATTTCATTCTATTTTTCTTAAAAATTAAGTTATAACTGCAGCTTACAATTCTCGATTTCATATTTCTGCTTGGCTTGGTTTTGTCTTGTGGCTCATATGAATGTAACAATCTACAAAGGTTGATTAATTTTGGATTCATTAGCATACAATGCAGTACGGTTTCTTAAAATTTGTGTTATGTCGAATGCAGCACATTTTTTACTATTCTCCTTGTGCTGACACGGGGTTGTAAAGTTTAAGCCTAAAGAATCCTTATCTATGTACCTGAAACAATAAATAAATTAATATATTATTAGTATTGAGAAATACGTATATATCATAGTAAACTTCTGGAACAAAATTATACATTGTAAAAAGTACTTACAATTTCCTTCTCCGGCTATTTTGTATAGATTTTCTTTTCCTTGTACCTGAATTTATTTCTTGCTCTCTTTGTTCTGCGATTATTATAATATTAAAATACTATTATTGAGAAAAAACATTAATAATACAACAACAAATTACACGATAGCGGCGAAAATGTTTGAAAAAAGTTTGACAGGTTTAGACAAGATTCTGACATTAGGTTACCGGTAACTTTTTTTTTTAATTTACCATAGGCAAGTGTGTAGTGTTACCAATGTAAAAAACACAAGTTTCGATACGCTTTCAGAAAATAAAGCAAATCTATGCACCTTCCAAAACACCTATATTTTTTTTGTAATTCTAACTTAGAAATAAGCCTCTTTGATACAGATTGTCAACTTGGTATTTAAAATGTTTAAGAAATAAGCCATTTTGAAGAATACTACCGAGATTGTTTTGTATGGGAAGAGCTAACCAGAAATAAGTATTTTTTGCTCCAAAACGTGTTTTTTGGGTTCATTTTTCTTAGGGATATCAAAAAAAATCGATTTGCATCAAAAAAACGAAATCTCTCGAAACCCGAAATAAGCCCTTTTGGAAAGTCACTCCATATTTGATGAATTATTGAGTTTATGTCGGAATGATTTAACTAAACAAGATACAATATTAAGAAAATCTATAAGTCCTGAAGAAAAACTATTTGTGACATTGAGGTAAGCATATATTTATAATTTAATCATTCATGTCTAAAATGGTTGATTCGTCGGAGTAATTTGTCAAATTCGACAAGGGTGAGGTGTGTGACATTTCAGAACCTCCGGAACGAGTAGCATATCCAGGATGGTAGCTTGAAGGAGACTGGTGCATTTGTTGGGATTGCGACCATGAGCTTTGGGTTAGTTGCGTTGTCGAGTATAGACATTATCTTCATTTTCATATCCATTTTTCTTTCTGGAGGTACTTTTTTTAATGTACCTACCAAAAACAACATAAATAACAAATAAACGTCGCTGGCCACGTCGCCATGGCTTCTCGGTGAGGTATGGCCCTAACGTTACTTAACATTAACGCACATGTTTAATAAACTGTTGGGTTACTTATGGGTGCGTCGACTTGGGCGCGACCTTCTTCGACTTTCGGAACCAGGTTGTTGATAATTTTCTTTTTGTAATATCCACCGAGTTTTCTTACCGTGACATATATACATATTCTGAGTACGAGTGCTGTTATCACAAAAATAAATATTCCGTATAACTAAATTTTTCTTTGTAGTTCTGCTCTGGCCGTATTCTCCGAGCCATTTTGTGCAATAAATTAATTGGGCGTTTATGGATTGTTGTTTGCCCATGTTGATGAATATAGTCATTTACTATAGATGTTGCCTTAAGAATAATGAAATTAGTGAGGAATCAAGAAAGTTATTACTTAAAAAGGTGGGCAATAAGCACTTATTGATCTGTTCTACTTAAAGAGAAAACTGCATAATCTACAAAATATTGCTTATTTCGACTTTATGTGGATATTTGTCTAAAACTTGGTGTTGACGTCGTATAATAACTAAGATCTAAATGTAAGTGTATACAATTTTTCAATATATCTAATAATTATTTAAAAGCAATGTATAAGTTTTGTATACTTATTCACAATATAAGATGTTAAAAATTATGCCGTTGTATATTGTAAAAATTGTAAAAAAAAATATTTGAAACAAACAAAGTTGGGTTGCACAACCAGTGTCATGATTTACGTCATAAATCGGACAGGCTGTCTCACATTTCTTCCACAGCGTGTGGTACGAATGTTGGGCGATTCGCGATTTGGAACCTCAGTAGTTGTTCGAGTAATAAAATCGCTATTTTTATCTAAACAATGTGCGGGTTTAACCTATATATATAGATAGACTAACTTTGTGACCTGACATCGAGTTTTGAGTCGTGTAGTCAATTTTAATTCCTCTTCTTTGACACCATGTCCTAAATTGTTTAACTGTGTATTCACCACCATTATCGCATCTCAAAACGGAAACTTTTGTATCCAATTCTCTTTCTGATTCATTTATATAGTCTTTTAAATATTGTGAAGTTTCTGATTTAGTTTCCATAAGATAGATTTTACTAAAATTACTGTAGTCATCTATTATTGACAGAATAAACCTTTGTCTATCCCATGATTTATGTTTTATAGGACCACAAACATCACTGTGCAGAATTTGTAAAACTCTAGTTGCTTTATTTCTTATTGTACTGAAAGGTAATCTACTTTGTTTTGCTTTGATACATACCTCACATTTTTCCTCTAGTCTTTCAATTTCTTTTTCAGTTATTTTCACACCATCAGCCATTTTTAACAATTTTAACATCACACCTTTACTTGCGTGTCCTAGTTTTTCATGCCAATTATGTTGATCGGTCAGTAAAGCGACATTTTTATTATTATTAGCCTTTATTGAGTATAAACCATTTTCTTCTCTTTTTCCTTCTAAAAATGTTACTGAATCTTTTTCTATCATCACATTGTCTTTAGTGAACACCACTTTGCATCCATTTTTAGTAGCTTGTCCCACCGATATTAGATTCTGGGTTAGGTTAGGTACATACATTGTATCAGTCAAGGTGCATTTTTCCAGTATCACATTTCCTTTTCCTTCGGATATCATTTCTTCACCTTTCTTTGCTACTCCGATAGCAGATTTTTTAGTTATATAATCGCTGAGAAACTTTTTATTATTTGTCATATGTCTCGACGAGCCGGAATCTATAACAAATAGTTTTTCTTCTAATGACATTTTATTATCTGTCAATAGTGCCACATTTTTTTTTCATTTTGTTATTTGTATTTCTTTCTGAAGAAACACCTGTCCTCGGGGTGATTTGTTTTCTTACAAAAATCACAGGCTTTTAAAATTTTTTGAGTAACTGTACAATTTCTTGCAAAGTGACCGAACTTGGAGCATTTGAAACACTTAAGCTTCTTTTCAGCAGTTTTGAAGGCAAGTACTTACTTTTCACAATCACTACCTTGGCGTTTTTCTTCCAACAGTAGCCTGTTTATTAGATTTGATAGAGTTTTCTTAGACTGTTCTGTGGAATCCCATGCTGTAGCAAAATTTTAAATTTTTCTGATGATATTTTTGATATAATCATAATATCCTCTATTTTGTGACCAAGTTTTCCCAACCGGTAGGCAATATTTTGAATTTCCATGGTCATTTCACTGATGTTTTCACTTTTATTACTCTAGCTGAAAAAACTTTGCAGAAGGCTTTCATTGTTACGACTTTCTTCTCCTTCAAATATATTACATAGCTTGTCGTACATTTGTTTTGCATCTGTGCCATTTATTATTTGTAATTTTAATTTTTTTTGATCGTGGACAAAATCACTTTTGCAGCATTTGCATCTTTTGTTGGGAATCCCGCATCACTTTGTTTTAATTCCCCGGTTATTACTTCGTGACAACTTTTCGCTTTTAGGTACACAATTATTTCGAACTTTCAAAGGTGAAAACTTTCAGCATCTTTGAGTTTTTCTATGTAGTTACAATCGTCTTTGTCGGCGGCCATTATGGCGTGGTTTTAGTTTTATGATTTTAAAATACGTTCTCACTTTTTAATTTTTAGGGTTTCGTAGCCAAATGGCAAAAACGGAACCCTTATAGATTCGTCATGTCTGTCTGTCTGTCTGTCTGTCCGTTCGTGTGTCACAGCCACTTTTCTCCGAAACTATACGGCCTATGCTATTGAAACTTTGTAATTAGATGTATTCTGTGAACCGCATTAAGATTATTATATAACACTAGAAAAAAAGCAGTAAATATTGGGGGTCCCCATACTCAGAACTGAAACTCAAAATTTTGATTTTCATCAAACCCATACGTGTGGGGTTTCTATAGATAGGTCTTCCAAAATGCTGTTGAGGTTTCTAAAATCATTTTTTTCTAAAGTGAATAGTTTGCGCAAGAGGGACTTCCAAAGTCGAAAAATGAGTGTCCCCCCCCCCCTCTAACTTCTAAACTAAGAGAGTGATAAATCTAAAAAAAATGTATGATGTACATTGCCATAAAAACTACCAACGAAAATTGGTTTGAACGAGATAGAGCTGGTAGTTTTTTTTTTAATACGTCATAAACCGCAATTTTCGGTTAGAAAAATCACTACCACTGCGAACGTGTTAAAACATCAATCAAAGTTACAAGGAACTATAAGAACTTTTATATTATGTTACTTGCTGCTACGAAACCCTTCATGGGCGAGTCCAACTCGCACTTGGCCAGTTTATTTTACTAGACTGTAGACTGCCCAGCAGTGCCTGTGCCCATAACCTGATGATTACGTGGGGGTTTTAGTTTTAATTAGAACGCTTTTATATTTTATGAACACTATTTTAATTTTCTATACATTGTACACCAGCAATATTCACAAAGGCAGAGAGAGAGCCATAGACCACAGAGTTTTTTATCATAGAGTTAGAACTAAGTGTTGTCAGTAAACAATAAAATTATTCTATAACACGGTGGACGTATGCGCGGCGCAGACGCGACGTATACGCGACGTTTACGCCGCGTTGGCGCGGCGTCTCCAGTTTTAATTAGAACGCTTTTATATTTTATGAACACTATTTTAATTTTCTATACATTGTACACCAGCAATATTCACAAAGGCAGAGAGAGAGCCATAGACCACAGAGTTTTTTATCATAGAGTTAGAACTAAGTGTTGTCAGTAAACAATAAAATTATTCTATAACACGGTGGACGTATGCGCGGCGCAGACGCGACGTATACGCGACGTTTACGCCGCGTTGGCGCGGCGTCTCCACTGGAACACATGAGTACGCTGAACAAGCGTCGGGCGTGCGCGACGTATACGCCGCGTTACTGGGGGATCGTGTACAATCCTGTTCACAAGCGACTTATCCTCGGCATGGAAATGATTGCTACTCGAAAATAATTATCATATGCAAAAAGTTGCCTAATGAATGAATATTATTTGACGAAGCAATTAAAATGCGAAATATAAATTTGCTAAAGATTCTTTTAGGAAATGAAACTATGCGTTAAGTTTTTTGGGGAGTGAAAATTGACGAAACAAATTCTGCCAAACGTCAGGGCAATTTTGCCATTCAATACGGCTGCCGCGCCTTATTTACAAAATTTCATGATGGGTATCGTTTTAGGCGGTTTTTAGTATGCTGAGTACGAATTACATGATGATTTTGAAATCCACCATCCAGTCCGCCGCGCTGTTATTATAAAATTACATGATGGGTATCGTTTAAGGGCCTTTTCGTATGCTGAGTACGAATTACATGATAAATTTGCAATCCAATATGGCCGCCGCGCTCTGTAACTACGAAATTTCATGTCATGGCAGCATACTTAAAACCCATGAAACGATACCCATCATGAAATTTCGTAGTTACAGCGCGGCGGCCATATTGGATTGCAAATCTATCATATAATTTGTACTCAGCATACGAAAAAACCCTTAAACGATACCCATCATGTAGTTCTATAGTTACAGCGCGGCGGCCATATTGGATTTCAAAATCGTCATGTAATTCGTACTCCGCATACTAAAATACCCCTAAAACGATACCCAATATGAAATTTTGTAAATACGGCGCGGCAGCCATATTGAATTGCAAAATTATCATGTCATTCGAACTTAGCACACCAAAAAACCTATAAACGATACCCATCATGAAATTTTGTAATAACAGCGCTTCAGGCATATTGGATTGCAAAATTTTCATGTAATTCGTACTCAGCGTACGAAAAAAAACCCCAGGCTTAGACGATACCCATCTTGAAATTTTGTAATTACGGCACGGCGGCGGCCATGTTATAGAATTCTTCTATAGAATACACCTAGACAGATAGATTTTCAGTCTACACGTCACTGAAAATTGTGAAAAAAAAAATAACAAAAAAGAAACCGACTTCAAACAAAACTAAAAACTGAAAAATAAAATTTACTTAGCACAAAATTAGTATATTCTGATTTATCAGATATCACGTTATACCAGTAAAACTATGTAGGCTTAGGTTCTCTCTCTCTCATAGTCATATTGGCACAAACTTCAGTATTATATTTATTGATATCTGATAAATCAGAATATACTAACTTTGTGCTAAGTAGGTACATTTTATTTTTCAGTTTTTAGTTTTGTTTGAAGTCGGTTTCTTTTTGGTTATTTTTTTTTTCACAATTTTCAGTGACGTGTAGACTGAAAATCTATCTGTCTAGGTGTAAAGTTCTCGACAGTACAAATTAATGAAGCCCAAACACAAAGTAACTGCTGTATATTGTTAGGGAATTTTCTCTACTGTCTTTCGTCTCCATCATCAGATCGACTCCAGACTTTCATTAAGTTGTACTACTTTAAAGTCCTTAATAAAAAAAAAATTACAAACGCTCTAGATGTACAATTGTTAAAAGTTCCCTTCGATTTCTCCAGGATGCCATCATCAGATCCTGACTTCCTTAAAATGGGACCACCTTGGAAGTATCTATTCTCGAACGAAAAAATAGAGGATTGTTAACCGAGAGGGAAAGAATCACTTCCCGAGGTATTTAGACGACCGAGCGCTGCGAGGGCGGCTATTGTCCGAGTCGGAATTGATTCTTTTACCCGAGTTAAACACTACTATTCATTTCGAATATGAGGAAAATAAAACTAGTAAAAGTAATAATATTCAAATCAGCAGGTAATAATATTCAAATCATAAAAGATTATTGCATATTTTTTTTAAATTCTGTGACAGACAGATAAATAACACATATCTAATAATATCCCGCCAATTTATGTCGACTTTTTAAATTTTAAATATGGAACTCACCGCGTAATTCTTGCAGCTTATTCCGCTCAAAGAAATTTGCGCTAAGTACACTAGCTGTTTAGAAAGGCGCATGGCCGCAGATTTTTTTTAATTACTTTTTTTTTTACTGCACTTCACAGCTGACAGCAGTTCTATTTTTAAAGTTCATTCCGGCCCTTAGGCGGGAAGTAATTTATATGAGTTTTTCCCTCTTTACGGAGGGAAGCAGCATTTTCAGCCCATTATTCAGATCAAATCAATAGGTACTACTTTCCGAACATAAGAATTGAAAAAAAAATGGACGAAATATTAATTGCGAGCGTTTTTAAAAGAGAACGTCTATGGAATCCCTCTCTTGAACTCCACAAAAATGCTGTTATCTTAAAGAAACTGTGGGAAGAGGTAGCAGTTGAAGCAGAAAAAGATAGCAAGTACTAAAAAGTGATGTGTGTATGATGTGATATTTTTTTATTTTAAAATGAAAATTAATGCTGTTATTGTGTATTATTATGGCGTTGGATTTGGTTTTCTGGCAATGATTGGTTCTGCCAGGTAACCGATCCAATTCCGTTAAAATAATCTAACAAAATCTCTCTAGTTTGTAATGCATTGTCTGAAAATCTATATTGAGTCCTGGTGGATAATGGTGCACTAGTACTAATAGTAGAATCTGGGTCCTGTTGAAACGTAGATCGATCTTCCGTCATAACAAAGTTGTGTAGAATGCACACAGCTTTCGTAATTGAAATAGCAGTATTGACCTTGGTTTCAATAGCTCTCTGTAAAATTCTCCATTTTGCTGCCATTATGCCAAAACAGCACTCTACACTTCTGCGAGCTCTTGAGAGTCTGTAGTTGTAAATCGTTTTTGTGTTATCAATATTTCTTAATGAAAAAGGCCTCATCAAATAATTCATCAGTGGATAACCACCATCTCCAACTAAGACAAATGGTATTTTAATATTTGTGTTACGAATTTCTTTCTCCGATGGCATATTGAGGCCATTAGTTTCTAACATGTAAAACAAAGATGAACTTCTGAAATTTCCAGCATCGCACTGACGCCCCTCTGCTCCGATATCTACTAAAATAATTTTACAGTCCGCATCAACTACAGCTTGTAGTAAAATTGAAAAATATTGCTTGTAATTATAGTACAAAGATCCACTATTGCTTGGACACCGTACCCTTATATGTTTGCCATCAATTGCTCCAATGCAATTGGGGAAATTCCACTTGTTATAGTACTTATCGGCAATTTCGTACCATTTCTCCGTAGTTGGAATTGGCATATATTCATCTTTCAGTGTACTCCACAAAATGTCGCATGTCTCGCTTACAATCTCAGAAACTGTAGTCCGCCCTAAGCGGAAATGAAAAGCAAGAGATCTATAGGATTCTCCAGTAGCCAAATATCTGAAAAAGTTAATAATTGAACAATATAATAACTGCTGGTTTTTGTTTCAGTCAAAACAGTAAAAGCAAAATGGAAAAACCTGAGAGCGTATTTTTTCAAAGAATGCAGAAAAATTGATAAGCCAAAGAGTGGCGATGGCGCTGATAAAATATGTAAAAGTACGTGGCAGTGTTATGATCAATTATTGTTTTTAAAAAGCAAGAAGAACCAGCCCGAGAGTTCCGCGAGAGATTCAAACTTAAGTACAGAAAATGATAACAATTATTCTCTAACAACCAACACAATATTGGAAGAGAATCAAAATTCAGGTTCGGTGCAGACTAATTTTACTACAGAAACAGTTGCAAGTTATACTCTAGAATCTCAAAGTTATAGTCAAACATCAAATAGAAAGAAAATTCGTCTGAACAGAACCGAAACTAATGATCAGCTTTTACTAATAGAGAAGAAGAAGCTTGAGATTCTCGAGAACGAAATTGTCAAAGAAAAAAGCGTCGATTTATTATTTTTTGAGTCTTTTGCCTTATATGGAAAATATTCCATTAAGGCGTAAACTAAGGTTGAGATCAAAAATTCAAGACCTAATTTTGGTGGAAATTGAAGCTGTAGAAAATAATATTCAACAATCGTTCCCCGTTATACATATTCCTGAACAGAATAGAAATACTCCTCGACAATCAGTAGAATGTGAATTAGAATATGACAGCGATTCGGCGTTGATTACTTACATAAACAATTACAAATAATTAAATGAATCGTTTTTTTCTTATTATATACTAGCCGACGCGCGCGGCTTCGCCCGCGTGGATTTTGGTTCCCGTTCCCGTTTCCCGTGGGAACATTTTCCCGGGATAAAAAATAGCCTATGTGTTATTCCGGACTATAGTCTATCCCCGTACCAAATTTCAGCCAGATTCATTCAGCCGTTAGAGCGTGATTGAGTAACAAACATCCAAAAATCTAAACATCCAAACATCTTCACAAACTTTCACATTTATAATATTAGTAGGAAGTAGGATTAAATGGCTGTTTAATTTTTATTTTTGAACAAATAAAAATAATATGTATATCGAGTTTCATTTACTTACCTCAATGTAACGACTAGTCGTTCTTCGGCAGATATGCTTTTTCTAAAATGAGTATCCAAATGAGTTAGTTTTCCTTTCACTTTACTGAGAAGTAGATCAAATGTTTCTCTGGTCATACGCAAATATTCGTAAAATTTTTCGTCAAAATTACGCAATTGTTTATATAAAACATTAAACTCCCCATGACTTGACCTCGACTTATTTAAGTCATGCACCCAAAATGATGGATAAGGCCGTGAAATGGTATATTTTAGAGAATTTTCTGCGAGTAGCAGCTTTAGAGCAATTTTTGAAAGTGACATTCTCAACGTGTCGGTCGACAAGCAAATGACCAAGGCACCTAGCGACCCACCACGCAAACCACCTTTCAGTGCGGCCACCATGTATCCTAGCAAGTCGCCAGGATGCAAGCCACTAGGCGCTAGGCGCCAAGCAAGCCGCCTGCCTGTGCGGACGTAGCCTTACAGGAGTGTCGGTCAAGATGGCAGATTTCACTTTGCGTCTATTTGTTTGATTTCCCTTCCTAGGTGGAGCTGGCATTATTTTAGAAAAAAAAAATTGCCCTTAAAATGGTCATTGTGCACCAATGCTATCGCGCAATTTTTTTTAAACCTTTTTTTAAGAGAAACAATTTTGTTGTACATATTTTTTACATAACTATAAATATTTACGCAGCACACGCAACGAAGCTCTCAAAAGGAATAACTTTTCCCCCGTTTTTGAAACATTTACTATTACTGCTCCGCTCTTATTCGTTGTAGCGTGATGCTATATAGCCTATGACACTTCACAATAACGTAGCTTTCTATAGGTGAAAGAATTTTTAAAACCGGTTTCCGAGATTACCCCTTACAATTTAACAAACACACAAACTTTACTTCTTTATAATATTATTAGTATAGAAGTATAGATAAAGTATGCACAGCTGGGCCCGGGCGATGTTTGACGCAGCAGGGGGCGAACAGTAGGCGCTAAGAGAAGTCTAGTGTGGCTGACGGGGGTCGACCCGCCGGCCAGGTAGACCCGTAGAAACGGTTTAGCCGCTGGCCGCCCGCGGCCCAACTTTGTTTGCACGCGTCACTAAACGGGCTGATTATAAACCGGTCCCAAATTCGGGAACAACTTGGAACCGAAACACAGGTAGTGTCGAAAGTAGTCGTTAGTCCGAAGTGCACGTCTACGCTTTTGATACGCTCTTAAATTACGCTAACTTTGAGGTGCTGTGTTTAACTACTTTGAAGGAATATCATAAAAGATTTGCAATGGATACGAGAGGTAAAGGTTTGTATTTAATTTATTAATAACAAATTTTTGATTTATTAATGTTTTATTGCAAATTCTGCCATACAGAGAACTTGCAGTGAAAATTTTGATTTTTCACAAAATTATTAAAATAAATAAGTGTTTTTGTTATAGTTCCGGTCAAGGTCGGATGAATTTCTTTTTTATATGCTTTAGTCAATACCTTTAGTATATCACTCCAGCAAAAACATTTCACCCCACTAGTCACCAAACTTTTTTAATGCACTTCCTAAACTTCTCTTTTTTCTAGCATTTTTACCATAGCACTTTTCGACATCCTCCGGCGTAATGAAAAGTGACTGTATACAATCTTTTCAATCGCCAACTATGAAAAGAGGCTGCAGAAGCAAGAATCAAATATATTAAATATAAACAAACATAACTATACATCCGAATAGATTTTTTTAGAAAATTTCGCGAGTATTGTGCAATGGAGACGTTTTAATAGAGTTTAACTAACTTCAGACCCCTATTTAAGCTGTGGACGAAACCGGTAAACATTGAGAAGCAGTCACAGTTTCTCAAAAAAAAATTATTACAGGAAGTCTAGTAAGTTTGGAAACTTTCAGGTTCACCTATGAAATTGTATGAGACTGTCATTTTTTAATGAGAAATGTTGATGATTTCAATTATTTGTAGTTGTTGTTTTCTAGTAGTTTTAAGGTACCCCCTGTTATAGATAGAAGTTTTTACTTCATTGAAAATAATGTTAACGCCTACACACTTCATTTAAGAAGGAAATAGTTTTGGAAATAAAAAAGCGAATTCAAGTCCGTTTAGGATCAAATAATTGTCGAAATGTAACCAAATTGCGACGGCACAACATCTCCTATGCTGTGCCGTCGCAATTTGGTCGCACCAGCTGTCAAAAAAAAAAAATAATCAAAATCGCTTCACCCAATCGAAAGTTATGAAGTAACAAATATATAAAAAATAAAACACAAACTCTTCCTTTTTTGAAGTCGGTTAAAAATGTACCGCGTAAGTACCAAGTAAGTATTTAAATGATAACTTGACATTGGCATCACAAAAATAGTCATAAATACTTTTGACCGGGTTTGTTTGTGCAAAAACTCCTCTGTGCGACGCAGCAAACGTGCAATTTATTGCAAGTATGATAAAATCGCCGATACATCAAATATGCAGCTGCATTACCGTCGAGTCAGCACCATTGCAACAGCACCGACGACACCCGCCCAAGAACCCATCGCCAATGCAGCGAATCGATTTTCTAGATTTAAGTCATTAAATTGTCATTCCATATTCTCGCAACGAATAGGTTTCACTTAATTTAAATTAATTAATTGTACAACAAGGCGGAAATATCTGCGAACGTGGCTCGTGACGTCATGTAAACTGTACGGCATAATCCGCGCGAAATCTTGTCAAATACCATACCTTTCAATCGCGTGCGGGTTATACTAAATAGGCGAAAACGGGTAAAGTGCGGGGAAGCGCGAGGGGAAGCCAGATGCGCAGATATTTCTGACGTGTTGTAGTTGTAATTTTGATTTTTTATTAAATAAATTGTTAAAGTACTTTTTTTTTCGAACTTCCGGCTGTAGCTTATGTAATTAGACTGAAGAACAGTATTATGGACTATAGTCTGGCCATAACTGCTGTGCACTCTCTGAGGTATGCGCGACGAGGTGGGAGCCGGGGAATAAAGAGCATGAGTACACATGCGATTAATTATAAAAAGACTAGATGATGCTCGCGGCTTCGCCCGCGTGACGTTCGGTACCCGTTCCCGCTTCCCCTGGGAACATATTCCCGGGATAAAAAGTAGCCTATGTGTTATTCCAGATTATAAGCTATCTCTGTACCAAATTTCAGCCCAATTCGTTCAGCTGTTGGAGCGTGATTGAGTAACAAACATCCAAACATCTAAACATCTAAACATCCAAACATCTTCACAAACTTTCACATTTATAATATTAGTAGGAAGTAGGATATTATTTTTACTATCTTATTTGTTCATAAAAATTATGTAATCTACAGATCTCGATATTTTATTAAAATACCTAGACAGTTGATGAAGATTGCACAGCAGTTATGGCCAGACTATAACATTATTTCAGAGGACGCAGTGCGAGAGTTACATTGAGACACGGTGGGTTTGGTACCCGTCTTTGAATTTGTAAGGGTAATTTACCGGGCGATAACTCTCGGGAAATTTTACTCGTTTAAATAGTTGTTGTCGACTTCGTCGACTTCCTTATCTTCCGAGTAGTCAACAGTAAATGTTCTGCGTGGTGCTTGGGCGAAATGATGGAGGTCAGGTGTTGGTTTAATTTCGGTTGTTGTTTTATTGCCTTTTTCGACAATTTTCAATAGTGTGCCCCATGTTTTTGCAATACCGGCAGATTGAGTCTTTTGCAAATATTTTTCTTGGAGAAACTTGTCGAGGATTTGGTATATTTGTAGGACTATAGGTCTGAGACGGGACTTCACGTCGGGGTAAGAACCTGTATCTGTCATTGCTACCGTAATTGGTTGGTGTTAGTTTTTTGAAAGATGCTGATAAGATATTTTCTTCTGCTACGGCGAAATCAATAGCTGCATTCAAGGAGTCAGCGTTACGTCAGCGTACTATTTGCGACAATCGGGGATGCAATTCGATTAGAAAGGTATGTACAGCGATATCTTCCATACCTGCTACGCGGCCTGCCATTTTCGATTTCTTTTTATCGATATTTTAATTTCCGTAAGCATGGTTTATCGGCGCAGTCCTATACGCTTTGACAATTAGAAATAAAAGGGTTCAATTTATCCCTGGAACCATCGAATGGTTTAATGAATTTTAGTAAACATTTCATTCAATTTTTACCTCTACGTCTGCTAATAATGCAGATCCACCGGGAACACTGGTTACCTTTTCTACTTTTTGCATTTTTTTAGGTTCACCTTTGCTAGTCATTATAAGATTGTCAAAACCAAACAAAACAAACCCAAAATAGCAAGTACAAAATAAAATAATGAAACACAATAGTAAAATTGATTTCGAGAAGCCGTCTCCACACTAGAGATCTTGAACGCTGTAAGTTTATCGCAGTGACGTAGACCGGACGGTTAACGTAAACAATTGTTGAACTCTAACTTCGACTTGAATTAGGTAATGCAATGTAGACATAGGACAAAATATGTATTTTAAAGTATGAAATGACTTGGTAATGTTGTATTACAGGGCTTCTTCTACACGGCTTTGAGTTCTTAGTCTGTAGTTTTTAAAATTATCGAAATATCATAGTTCTGTAAAATTGTTTTATCACTCAAGCTAGTTATAGAACTTTCACTCACGATAGGAAGGCGATTAGTAGCAGGAACATGGTGTACGCTGGTTCGGCGAGCAAACTGCAGTAGGAACACGTCGAGCAGACGCGATCTTTCGCGTTCTGGGTCGTTTGAATTAAGCTTTTTCTTTTATCACTGATTTCACCACAGCACAGATACTTTATATGATACTGTTAGTGTCAGAGGCACTTTTTAAGAATTATGCATTAAAATAATATGGGCCATATTATTTTAAATTGAACACAGTTCAATTTCACCACAGAACTTTGAAAGTTTTTCGGAAGTCTATTTTGTTAAATGGGGATTTTCGTATCCCACCGCTGCCACCAAAATGTTATACGAGACTCTAGAAACAGGTTAAAAAAAATACTTTTATACGTCACGGTTATTAAAACGAAAAAACTGATTTATAGTTATTTATGATACAAGTGTGGTATTTTGGTCATTTCACTCGAGGTGATATTGCACACTGTAAGGAAACCGAGAGTGTAATGACCAAACCTCACGTGTGTCATACGACGTTTTCCAACACACTTACGAGTAAAAAAAAACAAATTTTATAGTTATTAATGTTTAATATTAAAACAATTACTAAATGAACATTTATTAAAATGGTAGTTGACAGTTTTTGTAGGCATTTCTACAGTCTGTGTTATTGTATTGTTAATAACTTCATTATTGTCAGCATCGGTATATGTTGGTGATGTTGCAATATTTTGTCGTAGGAGCTGGAAGAGCGTACTTGAAATATTTCAGTTGCGGAAGGAGGGCGCAAAAACATTGGGTCATGGAAGTGGATGGCTGAGGTTCAAGACAAAACTTCTTCAACGGCGGCTCTAATTTGGTTCCCTGTGTTATTTTATTGGCTATATTTGTTTTGTTTTGAACGGAGTCCTCGACGTAAGATTCTGCAACAGTATTGGATCGCCACCCGCCATGACGGTTTGGGGTTAAAATATCAGCGCTCGAATCAGCGAACGATGTTGCAGAAGTTCGTCTAAAACTGTGACCTGTATAACATTCAGCATCAGGCAAATCTAGAAATCTTGCTATTTCTCTTGGCATGGCTACGAATTTGTTAATGCCGATAGGTTTTGCTGTGCATTTGCCTTTTGATAGTTTAGGTAGCCCTCGCAGGACGTTGTCCATGGCGCTTTGGAAGGTCGCAGGTGCCGTCTTCAAGCCAAAAGGAACGCGATTAAAGCTATAGTGGCCTGAAGGGGTGCTAAAAGCTGTCTTGTCCCTATCCTCCTCAGCTACTTTATTTGATGGTACCCACTGGCTAGGTCTAGAGTTGTGAAATATGTGCTTTTTCCTAGCATATCGAATAAATCATTTATATTAGGTAGAGGATACTTATCATCTACGGTTATTTCGTTTAGACGCATATAGTCTACGACCGTCCTCCGGTTTTGCTTTCCCGAAGCGTCAACCTTCTTTGGGACTAAATGCACAGCGGCACTCCAGGGAGAGTGAGATTCCTTAATGAGGTTTTCCCGCAGCATTTTGCCCACTTGGTCCCTAATTTCCGCACTTTGCGTCGGAGGTAGCCTAAAAGCCTTTATGTTAATAGGGTCCTCATTCTTTGTACGAATCCTGTGTTTTACTTGTTCGTAAAGGATAATGCGATACCCTCACAATAGAATACGTCCTTGTATTCTCTACAGACCTCTGAAATAGCCTGTCGTTCTTCAGAGTTCATGTGATCTAACCTAATTTTCTCTAAATTTTCTAATAATAAACTATCTAAATCACGGTCAGATTCCGTGACGTTAACGGTATCAATCGTTTCGGTCCGTGGAGGTAAATTGTATTCTTCCCTCATGGACGGAGAATAAATTATAGGAATATTTGTATTTCTTAAATGTAAAATTTTATTTTTCATATTAATTTTTGCTTGCAATTCCTGTAACAAATTATTGCCTTTAAGTCCATCGTACCTTTCTTCTACATTGTAGACATAAAACTTATGGTATTCGTTACATCTAAATACTGACGGCAGTGGAATTACTATTGTTTCGCTATGAAGGCTCGAAGCGTGAGTGCTAACTACTTGGGGGTTCATAGTGTAAACAGCTACGCGATATGAGGGCTTATAAAGGACCTCTCGCTACATGTATCTAACATAAAAACTGCTTTTAATTCGGGAACTAAAATATACGGTAAATTCAAACGCTCTAAATTAATTTCTATCTTTTCCCTAGGGTCGAGACTTTTATAAGAAAATTTTCAACGACCTGCTCGTCAGGAACGTAATCCTGATTATCATAACCAGAATTATTTGAGTCATAATCAAGGTTATTCTCAGTAAATTAATTCGCCTAGAACTAGCCGTTCGCATCGTGACATCAGTATTGTTACCTGAGGACGATGCTTGCTGTGTGAAATGCGACACTTGTTGTGAGTTATTTGCGTAATGTTCGCTTTGTCTTGGTGGGAACGGTGATTTATTGAATCGTTGCTACTTAAATAATAATTATGATTAGAAAAATTATGTTTAAAATTCCTAAATTGGTACGAATTGTTCTGGAATGACAGCATACCATTCCTGCTCGGATTCGGTGCACTATTCCTGTTGCTATTCGGTGCCAGTGGTTACAAGGTGCACTGGATATATTACGAGGAACAAATTGACGATTATTATTTTGATTAGGATTTTGTCTAGGGATTCTGCTGTACGAACTATAGTCCTGTAACCTTGAATCGTATACTGTTTGGAAGTTCTGTTCCTCTAGAACTATTTTTAAGGCATCTTCTAATTTAGAAACATCACGCATACGGACTTTCCTAACTAAGAATGATGGTAAGCTATCCAGGAAGATATGCAAGGATCTATTACAGTAAATAGTTTGTTTTGTCTTACGCGAAATGCCATCACTATCTACTTCTGCAATTTTAGCGAACAAAACACTTCTCAAATGTTGTAACCTATGACAGAAATCCGTAATTTTCATTCTTGTTAATCCTACAACTTTCTAGTTCTAATGCTAGACACTCCTCGGTCCGCGAATCTCCAAAATGTTCACTTAACAAGCCTTTTAATTGATCCCAAGTATCTATGTAATCCCTTTCTCCTACTAACTTGGCTGCCTCGCCACCTAACCTACTCGTTAACACGTGAAATAGATACTCGTTTTGCACAAAATCGCCATGAAATCTAGCTATTATGTATTCGCATTTTTTAACGAATAATGACCTCCCCATTGAAAACTACTATAAATATAATAGACGAATAACAATATGTAGATTTGGATGACGACCTGCCCAGTGAGATTACCATTTTCCACCATAAAATCCAAATACCGAAGTAATAGACGAAGTTACCGGCGATGAAGAATTTGTATCATTACATAATCTTCCAGGTTTAATAATTGCTTTTGATCATATTACGTATTTCATTTCAGTTACATACAGTAATAACTACAACCTATTGCAATATCCTTACTACTTTTCAGTTTCCTAGCTAAGGGCTCCAGCAGAAATTGTATCTGATCATAAATTTTCAAATAGTGAGGAGTCCGACAGTAATTTATCTTTGACTGTATTAGCCAAAAGTATAAGTATTGCTGATGAACCCTTGTCAGACGTTGTGGATCAACAGATACCTTCTACTCCTAGT
This sequence comes from Miltochrista miniata, assembly GCA_933228765.1. Taxonomy (NCBI): domain Eukaryota; kingdom Metazoa; phylum Arthropoda; class Insecta; order Lepidoptera; family Erebidae; genus Miltochrista; species Miltochrista miniata. Next base: position 20,769,210 of record OW121760.1, on the reverse strand, counting down.
TCCACTCCATCTACTAGTCCCAAAAATTTACAGTCACCTTTGTATTAATTTGATTATATTGATGAATAAATTAGGTAATGAAAAGTATACCTACTTTTTGGGAGAAACGTTGATATTGCTTATAATGCTATGTCAAGGGATCGTTTCACCATGATACTGAAACACTTACATTTCTGTGACAACAATGTCATACGAACTGATAATGAAAAATTGGTGAAATTTAGGCTTGTTCTTCGATTTTCTGAATAAAATTTTGAACGATATGCAGTGAATGTGAGCAATATTTACACCCAAAAATATGTTTTTTTTTCCTATCATACCAATATTTTAGTTTTAAAATTAATAAACCATTGTCAAAATCATTTCATTTCAAAGATGTCTGCAATCAAAACTATTGTTTAAGTAGGCGATCTAGCTACCGGGCGTAATAACGCCACTAGTTTTCCGACTTTTACAGACCACGAATTTAAAAAAAATATTTTTCCTAAAATACTTTATTATTATAGAACAAAATATTCAAAAATTATTGCAATTGAAAGCAAAGTTTCAGTAATATCTGGGTTAATATGGCAGTCTTTTTACATTTTTTTCTATACTATTCAATCAAATTCCTCTTATTACTAATAATTTATTATTATAAGAAGAATTTGGTCCTAATAACTACCACGCTATAATACAGACGGTGTAGTAATTTACTTTTGTGTGCCTTGCTATAAGAGCCGTACATGACTGATACGATTTATTTACAAACCAAGCTTCCTTATTATTAACGTAGTAAGACGCAGTTATCACTCTTGCAAAATAACTCAGCCTGTCTATTTAATATCAATTTCTTGTAATAAGCGCCGTATATGCACATACGGCTATTATCATTGTTACTAAGTGGAAACAAATTAGCTTTTGTGATATGTTTAAAATGCGAAACAATTGCTCGACATTTTGCTAAAAGTTTTTGAACGAGTAGCAGACAGTTAGAAGAGTTTCCTGCTAAATTAAAAGTTTCTTTCTCTATTACTACTACTTTTGAGCTTAACTGCTATTGGTCCATTACCTCTTGGATAGCCAAAGCAATATTCTCAGCGGTGTGGTGTATCTGTATTTCTGAAGTCGAAATAAGTACAGATTTCAACTTATATTGATATATGTAATGTGCAATCTGACTTATAAAACTTTTATTACTGTCTGATCTCCAAATATCAGATGTTAACGCTAAATAAGATATATCTTCATTTTTTAAAGATTCGGATACCAATTTATATTTTCATCTACCATCAGAGCTATTTTTTTTTATATATACTTATATTTTGCTCGCCAAATTGACGGCGCCACCAGCCTTATGGTAAGCCGTGGCGCATCTAGCGAAGCGTTGTGTGAAATGTCCGTGAATATTTATTTAATTATTTATTATTATTATTTTATCCTTTCCTTATCAACTGTATCGAATAATGTGGTCTCGTCCATCTATGTGCGGGATAAGTTCGCAACTAATTATACAATTGGAGCTCACAAAGGTGAGGGTGATGTAAGCTCAAATTCTGCCAAATCAAATAACACAAATCCGTTTTGTCCAGCTCTGCGCTGAACGTATTACGTATTTTATTTACTTGTAACGTGTGTTCACCCATGGAAAAACATGAGCACTGCACTCTAAGCGGTTCACAGAAACAATTGATTTCCCTGTACTTAACTTTCGTGCCACCGCTGGTAATGATCTGGTGAAATTTCATTTAGCACGGGTAGCACTCGTATATCAGCAACAATTTTATTTGAAACTAGCTGACCCTCGCAACTTCGTTTACGTCACATAAGGTGTACGAATGGAGGGGTACTTCTTTATGAGACTAATCAAGCAGCGTGTGAAACAGCCCTGTTTGCTTAATCATAAAAGAGCTTAAAGATTAAGTCGATTCTAAAACAATTCAGTCCGCGCCAAAGTTAAGAAAAACAATAGCCTTAATCATTAAGCTCTTTTATGATTAAGCCAACACGCCCGTTTAGACTCACTTTCAAAAGAAACGTTGAATTCTAGATTTACCGAAAGTTGAGATACCCCTAATTTCTGAACTATATAACCCTCAATATTGAAAATTGTGTGGAATAATGCTTAAAGTACTCCCTTTCAGACACCAAAAAAATATTTGAAATCGAACCACGCAGTGAGAAATTATAGCTAAAAACCTATTTTACCTTTCATCCCCTCTCCTGAAGGAACCGCGCAAAATATCGGGATCAAAAGTACCTAAGAACCTTCCTCGGACTATAAGCTTAGATCGTACAAAGTATCATTCAAATCGGTTCAGTAGTTTCGGCGTGATACTTATTCGGGATACAGACAGACAGACAGACAGACAGACAGACATGAAAATTTTAAATTACATTTTCGGCTTCAGTATCGATTAGAGAACGCCCTACACTTACAAGTTTCAAAATAGCTTCCATGTACAGACTCCCGACCCTCTACAGTTTTATTATAAGTATAGAAGATTAAGTCGATTCTAAAACAATTCAGTCCATGCCTTCGGCGCGGACTGAATTATTTTACAATAGCCTTAATCATTAAGCTCTTTTATGATTAAGCCAACACGCCCGTTTAGACTCACTTTCAAAAGAAACGTTGAATTCTAGATTTACCGAAAGTTGAGATACCCCTAATTTCTGAACTACATAACCCTCAATATTAAAAATTGTGTGGAATAATGCTTAAAGTACTCCCTTTCAGACACCAAAAAAATATTTGAAATCGAACCACGCAGTGAGAAATTATAGCTAAAAACCTATTTTACCTTTCATCCCCTCTCCTGAAGGAACCGCGCAAAATATCGGGATCAAAAGTACCTAAGAACCTTCCTCGGACGATAAGCTTAGATCGTACAAAGTATCATTCAAATCGGTTCAGTAGTTTCGGCGTGATACTTATTCGGGATACAGACAGACAGACAGACAGACAGACAGACATGAAAATTTTAAATTACATTTTCGGCTTCAGTATCGATTAGAGAACGCCCTACACTTACAAGTTTCAAAATAGCTTCCATGTACAGACTCCCGACCCTCTACAGTTTTATTATAAGTATAGATATAGACTAGAGGACGTCACGCGGTTTCACCCGCGTAGTTCCCGTTCCCGGGGGAATACAATATTTTTTCTTCCATAAGAACCTTCTCCTGACAATAACTTACACAACAAAAAAATAATTAGTGAAATCGGTCTGAAGTTATGCGCTTACCAACACATTTTGCGATTCATTTTTATATATAAGAAGACTCGAGGACGTCACTCGGTTTCACCCGCGTAGTTCCCGTTCCCGTGGGAATACAATATTTTTTCTTCCATAAGAACCTTCTCCTGACAATACCTTACACAACAAAAAAAGAATTAGTGAAATCGGTCCACCCGTTCTGAAGTTATGCGGTTACCAACACATTTTGCAACTTCCTCGAAACGTCGGTGAATGTAAGTAAATAGTATTTCGCGTGAAGTCCCGAATTCTATAAGTATGAGTTTTAGCTAACAGTCCGGTACAAAAATGTAATAGTGTTAAGAAGGGAGTGACTTTAGATGATATCACTGGTATGCCAAATGTATAAGTTCCACCAGGGCTTGCACTCGCAAGACAATGGTGTTTATTCGAGGAAATAGCACCTCTTTGCACTTCGATAGATGCAGCTAACCTAACATGCCCACAACCTCAAGAAGCGAAACCTACAAGCCAGATGACTAAAGTGGATCAGCCAGAACCTTCTGCTAAAAAGCAGACAGTTAAAGAAGATCAGCCAGGTCCTTCTGCTAAAAAACCCAGGTAAGTTCCTACCTGTGGGCTTTGTAAAAGGCACACCATGCCTTCATGCAAACGAAACAAAAAGTAAAGACTACTAATTATTATATTTTTTTATTTGTGATGGTAATGTTTGTGATGAGACTTATTATTTAATTATACTACATACATACATAACATCACGCCTGTCTCCCAACGGGGTAGGCAGAGACTATGACTTTCCACTTGCTACGATTCTGGCGAACAACTTTCGCTTCTTCAACTTTCATAAGTGTCTTCATACATGCTCTTCGGTTAAGGGTACTCTTGACCTGGCCTTTTCTCAGAAGATTATTGATTTGATCGACATGAGTATGCCGAGGTCGACCCCTACCAGTTTGCTCATTCACTCTCGCTTCATAAATCTGTTTCGTCAGCCTATTTTCATCCATTCTCTCCACATGTCCAAACCATCTGAGCATCCCTTTATCTATCTTAGTCACTACATCTTCTGTCATACCGCAATGTTCCTTTATCACACTATTCTTTACCTTATCCCTCAATGTCACTCCAGCTATACTTCGCAAACTTCTCATTTCCACTGCATTAATTTTACTTTCATGCTCCTGCCACACCCAACTTTCACTACCATGCATAAGTGTAGGGACAAGCACTCCTCTATGTACAGCCATTCTTGCCTTTTTAGACACGTTCTGACTGCTCATAAAGGTGTCAATGGCTCCTTTCACTTGGTTTCCTGCCAAAACTCTTCTTTCAATATCATTGTCACACTTTCCATCTCTTAGAAATTTTGAACCCAAATATACAAACTCTTTCACCTGTTCCACGCTCTTTCCTTCGATCGATATCGAGCAATCAGTCATACATTTCTCTCTTTCAAAAAAAAAAAAATTATACTATTGTCAATTATTACTATTGTTCATTATTTACTACAGTGCTCGAATATTTTTATTATTTCATACATCACGCAACGCCTCTTTGTTTCTGGAACAGTGGATAGTTCCTTGCCCACAAATACTCCGAAAGCCTCATTAGACGCCTCTTTTATGTTTAAAATTTCTTTACCATCTTTTCCGTTTGAGTGGTAGCATCTAGCATCTTCAATACTTTGGTCTTCGGAATTCCTTCATTTATTGTGTCATCCCAACCTTGACTGTATTGTTCAAACGAAATATTATCTTGAGTATCATTGGAGACCTTTAAACTTTTATGACTGGCGATTTGAGTAGCGTCGTCGTCACTTTCTGTCAAGTACGAGCGTCTTTTTGTACCTGCACAAGATAAGGAGACGTCGTTGTTCTAGAGATAACCTTATTAAATAAAATAACAGTCTATATTATTATGTACTATAAAACATAATTATATAGACTGATTGTATACACTTACCCGACAACACAAAATCTAGTGTACATTATGTCTAAGGTGTAATTTTGCCTCGGCTTACAAAAAATTTTATAAAAAAATTGGCACCTAAAATATTCTGGTTAGACCAAAAGAAAGCTAAAAGATCACTGATTCAAAAATTCAATAAAAATAAATTACGGTTTCTAAACCCCTCCAGGTCCTTTTTTGGTCAACCACTCACAATTATATTATTATACATTAATGGTTACTACTGGCTCTATTTACTGCAATGAGTCGGACTAGATGGTGTGCCATCCATCACCACAGCCTGAGCTGGTACTGCCAATTCACTATCTGTAGGGTTTGTTTGAATAGCAGGATCATTGTCTTGCATGATACAGACTTTTTGCCTTTTCTTTTGCCTTTACTTCTTTTTTTTGTTGCTGAGGCTCTCAACATTTTGGCAGCGTATCGTCTCTCGGAATTCTTTAAAATATTTTTAAAAAATGTTTCGCACTCCAATAATGTGAAAGTGCTATCGAAGTGATGAATGACTTCAAAAAACAAGTTAGTTACCCGGGTGTGAGCTTTGAAACAATTTTTTTTATTTCAAATTTATTAGAGTCACATGCCCATGAGCATGCTGTCATGATTTGACGAAATAACCTGACTTCTATTAGTGCAAAACAATTGTTAAGACCATTACCCTTTCCTGAGCCGCAAACCAAAGATAGTTTTTTAGAGATGTCTACTGATTGACTGCCTCTGTCTCTCTGTGGCGCAGTCGGTAGTGATACGCGCTGGAGGTCGTGGGTTCGATTCCCACCGAAGACAAATATTTGTGTGACCCATAAATGCTTGTCTCAAGAGTCTGGGTGTTTCTATCCTACTACTATTATAAATGTGAAAGTTTGTGAAGATGTTTGGATGTTTGGATGTTTGGATGTTTGTTACTCAATCACACTCTAACGGCTCAATGGATCTGGCTGAAATTTGGTACAGGGATAGAGTATAGTCTGGAATAACACATAGACTTTTATCCCGGGAATATGTTCCCACGGAAAGCGGGAATGGGAACTAAATTTCACGCGGGCGAAGCCGCGCGCATCAGCTAGTGTATAATATGTATGTATTTAAAAAGTATATAAGTATTAATATCCGTGGTTTGATACCCATAACACAAGCAGGTTATTCCTAGCTTACTTTGGGATCAGGTAGCGTTGTGTGAAATGGCCGTGAACATTTATTATTATTATATTATTATTCTTTGTTTTTTAATTCATCATTAAAGTTTAGAAGTTCGTCAATATTATCGATTTCTTTGAACCCCATTTGACTGTTTAATTTTTGTTGTTGGTTTTGTCTGAGAAATGCTTTGATTTGTGTACTAACTTAAGATTGTTGATACATATTTTTTTCTTGCGTGCTTTCAATGTTATCTAAACGTTTGAGTACAGTTTCCTCAAAGTTGGATTTTAGTTGTAGATTTTGGCTAAGTAAATATAACGTTTCTGTCGCTGTGTCCTGTTCCACGATAAACGGAGTGTCCGAGGTTATAAAAGTTAAGCTTTCTGCTGGATTATATGTAATATCGACAGGCACGCAAACTTCAGGGTATTGGGCCGGTTCTATCTCAAGTTCGGGAAACGGTGCCACTAGTGAAATATTATCTTTTTTCTTAAAAAAAGTGAAAAACAATAAGAGTGTTTCTACCACGTGGGCTGGCAAGGTGGAACTTGTAGAGGTTTTTCGTGATAAACAAATATTATTCAATTTTCAGCCATGTACCTACTACTCTACTTTGATTTAAATTTAATAAAATAATCACAAATTACCTCTAAAAACAGCCCGAGTGGGATAAACGCTCTTAATACAACTAAATAGAATTTGTAACATAATATATAGCTACTTAGTAAATAGTTTGAAACGCAATAAGTTTCAGGTATGGTTTCGAGAGACAAATAAAAGGTGGTAAGATTAAAATATAAACATTAATTTATTTACTATATGAGGGTCACTGGGCTGATCAGGTAGCAATTCTAAGCGACAACCGAAAAGCGTCGAGGGGAGACGACTTATCTTGGAGTCCTCGTGGTAAGTTTCTTCCCTCGATGTCCTCTCTGTAGTTTAGGGAGGGATGGACAGTGGATCCCCTCCGTGGTAGAATTAAGGTATGATACCACGTCCAGACTAGGCTTGGTAGGCTTGGGTACTAGGCAAATGATAGAGACAGTGAGTCAGCAGCAAATGGATGTGCATATACATGGCCGTGCAATATCATGCCCGAAATCTTGGGGTAATTGTTGATGAGAGGCTGCACTTTGAGAAACATGTCTTACAAGCAGTTCGGAATTGCTTCTTCAGAATAAAATTACTGTACAAGATACGGCCCTATATAAATGAAAGCATCAGATTGCAGCTCTGCGGGTCATTGATTTTATCAAGACTTAATTATGCAGATAATGTATATGGAGGCTGTATTCTGAAAAGGACTGAGCGACTCATTCAGAGGGTACAGAACGCCTGTGCGCGTTTCTGTTTCACCATTCCACCAAGAACCCATGTCACACCATTCTTAAATGTAGGCAATATCATGAGAATGTTGGAGCGCCGAGAGCTGCATTTGGCTACAATGTTGTTTGGTGTGGTGTTGACACAAAGACCTCAGTACCTATATGACAGGCTGTCTTGGTCAAGGGACACGAACAGAAATAGAACCAGAGGAGCGTCTTACCTCATGCTAGTCCCCAAACACTGTACGAATGCATTTAGATGTTCATTTAAATTTGCAGCCAGTAGGATCTGGAACGACCTGCCTCCACCACTTAGAACTCTGAAAACAGTAAAACCCTTCAAAAATCGTTATAAGATGCACTCTTAAATAAACAAAAGAATTGTTAGCACTTACCTTTAAGTTATCTCCTGTATGTATGTGAAACATTTTATATATATTTTTCATATTATACTTGTTATTGGTCTATGACTTCACATTGTTTAGTATTTATTAGTTATTGTACAAGTTTATTAATATTGTATGGAAAAAGATTGTAAAAATAACAACTCAAACAATGGGATAGCGTACTTTTGGTTATGTTTGTTTATGATCAAATTAATTGCATCAACGTCAAATTTGACATTTTATGACGGTTTAATAGTTGTTGTTGTTGCTTTGTTCGTGCAAAAGACAGGCGAAGGTTTCTCTGGCCATACTGCCAACTCTTGTATTTTTACGTTCTGAAACTACTGACTGTTTTTATGAATACAATAATACCGCGGTTTCAAAAATGAATACCCTAGGTATCAGTATGTATATACCTTTATTGTATTGTTATTATTATTGTTTATGCAAACTTGGTTCTATTTATTTATTTTGTACTTTTATTATTTTTAGAGTTGTTTTTGCTTTGTGATTTTTAGTGTGTGTTTTTGTTGTATTTTGGTCAACTGGGTTAAATGGCATTGTATTAGAAATAGGTCTGTCTTAAGTAATTATGTAAGGTTACTTTTACGTCTGTGCACATGTGCGTGGCGTGACATCGCGGGGGCCATCAGAATATCAGCACTCCGCATCTTAAGTCATTGGCAGAGGATGCGCAGCATTAATGCTGAGATGGCTACCCAATTTGAGATGCGCACACACAGCCAATTGCATATTATTTTATAATCATGTGTTCATGAGTACTTGATCTGTAGTTTATGTTATGTAATGTGCGTGTCTTAAATAAATGTATTTTCTTTCTTTCCTTCTTTCTTTCCAGGCTGTTCTGTTCCACTTCAACGATCCCGTTTCCAAATGGATCCAGAAGGCGGCAGGCTTCCACTCCCAGTGGTGGACTCTGGAATGTTCCATCACGCAACTTAGTTCCCATTCTTTATCCCGACTAAACCCCCCAAACTCGCCGGCTCCCGTTCTGCCTTGGGCAGGCCCAGGAGGCGAGAGGTCTCACAACCTTCTATGGCAATTAAAAGTCCCCACAAATCCTCACAATGATATCCCTTTATCCCCCGTGATTTCTTGGTCTCGGTGACCGTTATTTTTCACTCTTTCAAACTATTGTGTCAAGAAAAGAACTTACCCGAATTGATGTCTTGAAATCCTCAATGCTTATTAGCTTTTGCTCGTTAATACACTTATGCCCGACTTTGGCAAACTGTGATGATTAAGATTATTCCGTGTAAAGCCGCGGCCACACATTGGATTCAACTTTGCGTCCAATATTGGCTATAATTTGAAATGATCAAACTACTGCACTATACATTGGCTTCAATGTCAACTTTGTAACCAATCAATGGAAACAGACTAGCTCATTGGGCCAGTCCCAGCTGTGGTAGCGAAGTGCGAAGACGATGGACGATAATTTATTTGCACTAGCGGCTTACGCGTACGGACTAGGTACATATGCTTATTACTTGCATCAGACAAGTAATCAACGAAAGAAAAGGCGATGGTGGATGATAAAAATGCACTCTTCAGGATTAACGTAAGTTACATTATATTTATTACTATAGAAATAAAATATTTTCAGTCGCAATATATTTATACAATTACCTTTATGTATTTTGCTTATGCATCTGTGTTTTATAGATACGGAAGTGAGTTTTTGGCGGAGCTGCTTCATGAACCATCAGGACAATTTCAAAATTTCTGCAGAATGTCATCATCTGATTTTGAATACTTACTAGAAAAAATTAGCCCAATCATAGCAAAGAAAGATACATATTGGAGAAAAGCCATTCCACCTAAAGTCCGGTTGGCTGTAACTTTAAGATTTCTTGCTACAGGAGATACATATAAATCACTTCATTTTCTTTTTAAAATATCCAGCCAAATAATATCAAAAATCGTGCCAGAAGTTTGTAAAGCGATTATTAATTTTCTCCAAGATGAAGTCAAGGTAAGGAAATAAAAGAAAAACATTTATTTGAGTATTATATTTAAAACTTTAATCAGTAATTATAATTATTTATCACTTTGTATTGTTTCTCACTTTTTAATTGTTTAGTTATCATATCACTTAACACTTATGGGCGGTTTATAATATTTGTATCGTTTTTACATAAACTTAAATTTTATCAGTTTCATTGCTCATTTCACACGCTTTTTTTATTATTTGAGAGCTTATTATATTAATTTCCTTTTTTGAGGCGGTGGTCTGAGAAGTATACGTCGGCGCCGCCGTTTGGTTTGTGAATGTAGGAAGGTCATTATATGAATAGTCTACATCTGTATTAGGGGGCGCGGGTGCGTAGTACTCAGCACTAGAACTACTGTATACAGGCGTGGAATTAGACGATGATTGAAACTCATTATAGTTCGAATTATAAACAAGAGCATGAATATCGTACATTAATTTATCACCTTTCTGTTCATTCATTTTTTTCATTTTTTTCGCCAGCATCTGACAAAAAAAATCGGTGTCGTCATAATCTTGCTGACGCTTCGACGCGACAGTTATTGCTTTAAAGGCTTCATCCATTTGGGTTTTCACTTCTTTAATTTCAAAGGTATTCCTTCTTTTTTGCGTCTGTGATATTGATGGCCCTGGTCTGATTGGGCCAGTATTTTTTTGAGTACTTTCTTGTGCCACAGATTCTTGATATGAAGTACTAGCTGACTCCTCTAGTTTGGTAGCTGGAGGCTAAAAAAAGAGAAACATACTATATTTAGTTGCATTGTTTAGGTATGCTACTATGTAACATAACATAGCATCACGCCTTTATCCCGAATGGGGTAGGCAGAGGTGTATAACACCCACTCTTCGCCAGCTATGTTGGGTCCCATGTAACAGGGGGCGAGCCTGTGCTACTATGTGCTATGAAATAAATCCATACTTATAATAATATCTTTTTTTTCAGTGGCCCACCACGGCAGAAGAGTGGCAACAGATTGCCTCGCAGTTTCAAGAACGGTGGCAATTCCCGCACTGTCTAGGAAGTATTGACGGAAAGCACGTTCGAATGCAATCACCTATTCACAGTGGATCCGATTATTACAACTACAAACAATACTTCAGTATCGTTCTGCTAGCAGTTGTAGACAGCAACTACAATTTTATGTTTGCTAATGTGGGTTGTCAGGGAAGGATTAGCGATGGAGGTGTTTTTAATAACAGTGCTTTAATGGAAAAAATATATGGTAATAACACAAATTATCCTACGGAATCCTGTCTTCCAGGACGTTTGACAAAATGCCCTTATGTGTTTATTGGTGATAGTGCGTTTGCACTGTCTACTAAGTTAATGAAACCATATCCGGGCAATCCACCACATGGCAGCAAGAACAGAATATTCAATAAAAGTTTATCTCGTGCTCGAGTTGTAGTTGAAAATGCTTTCGGGACCATGTCATCGGTATTTCGAGTATTTAGAGCACCACTATTTTTACAGCCCGAGCAAGCAAAATTAATAACTTTAACATGTATCTATTTACATAATTTTTTAAAAAAGAGCCGTTCCTCTAGGCCTCTATATGCCCCAGAAGGAACTTTTGATAATATGGAAAATGGTGAATTGCGTGAAGGAGCCTGGAGACAGCAGTACCAAAATGCCGACGCATTCGGACCACTTGAGAGACTTCCTATTAGGCCGCCAGCTAGTGCTTTAGATGTAAGAGAGGAATTCGCTAATTATTTCATTCAATAATAATTGAATATTCAAGTATGTTTGTCTTAATAAATAGTGGAAATTAAAAATAAATTTTATTTTAACTAAGAAGAAAAATGACTTATTGTAACTAACCTCCGTATCCTGTGTAGGTTTGCACTCATAATTTTGTCCCAAAAAGCAATCCATAGCTTGGAATGCGAACCAATTAGTTTCATAGACTTCGTTCCGGCCGGCACCTGATTTAATGGGTCTCTTCTTCTTATTTAAATGATATCTATAAGTCGTCATTAATGACTCCTTTTTTCTTTTTAATTCAGCAATAGTGACGCCAGATAAGCTAAAAGAGGCGCGTATTCGTTCCCATGCATCCGCCAAAGCATTTCTGTTTTTGTGCAACTTATTAGTGGAGTCCCACAACGCTGGTTCTCCTTGATATAACTCGATAAACTCCAAGACCTCTGCATTAGACCATTCAGCCGAAGGCGTTGCCATTGCGAAACCAGAGTACTACATTCACGTACGAACACGACCCGCATCTCAAGGCGACTGACAGAGACGATATGTGTGGCGCGAGCGCGGCGTTGTGTCCAAGATGCCCCCGCGCACTCCCCTTTCATTCCCCTCTCCTTTGAACGTGTATCGAAAACCGACACTGAGCGCGTTAGTATTGGGCATTGGACAGTGATTGGACGCAATGTCTACATTGTGTCAAAGTACTTATACACACATTGGTGCATTGGGCGCAAAACGTTACGTTGGTGCAAATATCTCCAATGTGTGGCCGCGGCATAAGAATAGTTTTCTTTTTAGTTCTATGTTAATGTCGATATTTTTAATTGAGAGGTGCGTGCGCGTATTTATTAATCTTAGTGACGAACAATTTTTCTGTCTTTGGTTTTATAGCGGTTGAAGCGCTCCTGGTGGCCTAATTCATAACTAAATCGAACTATTAGGTTCGACATCTGAATGATTCTGAGTTCTTTCAGGTTGTGTAGTTGTTGATACCTCACTCGTTCGCTAGGCAGCAGCTTTAATTAATATGGTCTGTTTACTAAGAGTGCATTTGTAAGATATGCTTATAAATAAGTTATTATAATTTTCATTTAACACGTGGTGAACCACTAGATTGATATTTTATTTGTTATGTTTTTATTTTAATAGTATTTTAATTTAATATTTATTTCTAAATTTATTGTAACGTATTTAAGTATTGAAAAGATAGGTTTTCGACCTTTTCACTTCTACAGTATTACGTAATATCCTACCCCACCAATTGCGAAGATAGATATAAAAATGTCTGCACTTAGAGAGCAACTGCCATTATTGTTCGTCAAGTTGTCTTTTGAAGTAGGTACAGATATGGTTCAGTAGTTGACCATGAATATATTAATGGAATTAGTTTTTTTATATATATTTAGCTCGCCAAAATGATGCCGCCGCCGCCTGATGGGAAGCCACAGCGACATCTAGCGATTGGGCGCCACCGTCCCAGTCTGTTAGACTATAAAAAGCGGCCCTCAACTTGGCGGCCCTATGATGTGCCTCTTCACGCTCTGCTTGAAAAACCCAGGATTGTAAGAGGAGGGAAATACGTGCGCTGGCAGGTCGTTCCAGATTTTTATGGTTCGACAGAGAAACGATCTTTTGAATCGTTCAGTTCTAGCAAAGATTCTCTCCACTGTGTAAGCAGTGGCACCTCTGTCCAGCACGCGTTGTTCGGGATCGGAAAGGAGAGGGTGGGATTAGGTTAAAGAGTTCTTCAGAACACTCACCGTAATAGATACGGTAGAAAGCAGCCAAAGATGCAATAGTTCTTCGCTGCGCCAATGGCTCCAGACTTTCCGTTATCTCAGGGCAGTTGATAATGCGAATACCTCGCCGCTGCATGGAGTTCAGTGCGTCAAGCAAGTACCTCGCGGAGTCGTCCCAAAGGTGAGAGCAGTATTCGACTCAAGGACGTATCTGCGTCTTGTACAGCAGACACTTCTGGTTTGGCGTAAAGAACCGCTCCAACTTGTTTAGGACTCCTAGTTTTCTCGAGGCTAGCTCAATACATCGCTCAATATAGTATTTGTGATTGAGCTCGGGCCGGACGTCATGGTGCCAAGGATAACTAACTAACTAACTATCTTCACGCCAAATCCCTTGCGGGGTAGGCAGAAGGCCGCCACACGGCACGGTCCATACACACCTCACTTGCTTCTTCAACTTTCATTGTTCTTTTCATGCATGCACGTCGGTTCCTACGGCTCTTGACACCACCTTCAACTAACACACGATTAATTTGGTCGTGGTAGGTGTTTCGTGGCCTTCCCCGACTCCTACGTCCATCCACTTTCGCGTTGTATATCTGTTTTGTCATTCTTTCATCTCCCATTCGTTCCACATGCCCGAACCATCGTAGCATGCCCTTCCTTACTTTAACTCCGACACTCTCTTTCAGACCAACTCTCTTTCTTACATCTTCATTCCGAACGCGATCTGCGAGCGTTACTCTGCAGATTTTGCGTAGCGCGCGCATCTCGACCGCGTTTATTCTTCTTTCATGCGTTTCCTGCCATACCCAACTCTCGCTTCCATACGTTAGCGTAGGTATCAGCACCGCATTGTGTACTGCGAGCTGGGCCTTTTGACTTAAGGCCTTGGTACCTAAAAGTTTGCCTAACGCTCCATTCACACTATTGCCCGCAGTTACCCTCTTTTCTACATCAGCGGTGTACCGTCCATCCCTGCTAAATGCACATCCAAGATATACAAACTCATCCACCTGTTCCAGCACTACATCATTTACAGTTATCCTGGCATTCGTTCTGTCCTCTTCTCTTTCGAATACCATCACTTCGATTTAGTCGCGTTTAAATGTAAGCCTCTCATTAGACAATCATCTTTCATCGTTGTGACTAGTGACTGTAGTTCTGATGGCGATTCGGCTATGAGCACGGCATCATCTGCATACAGCAAACAGTTCACAAGTAAGTCACCCATTCGCAATCCAATATTTATCGATCTTACTCTCTTAAGACAATCGTCCAGGTACAGGACAAACGAGAAAACTTGGTCCATACATCCCCTTCCATTTCGGAAACCACCCTGCGCCACCCACAGTAATCCGTCAGATTCCACCCTCATTCTCCTTTCAATAATTTTGCCATACACTTTAGCTGCTATACTGATCAAACTGATGGCCCTATAGTTGGCGCACTCCATACGTGAGCCCTAGCCTTTATACAAGGGCACGATGATAGCACGCCTCCAGTCCATTGGGACCCTCCCAGTCTTCCAGCATAGATTGCTCAATGACCAGAAGGCGTCCCGGACGCAAGGACCACCTAATTTGATCATTTTAGCAGATATCCTATCATTTCCCGCAGACCTTCCATTTTCAAGCTACGTATCGACCATTCAATCTCTTCCAAAGTAATATCTCCGCTTGATGCTCTCACGGCAAGATCAGTCATCGACTCCCTCGCAGTGCCCGCATCCGGGAGATATTCATACATTTTTCCAAAGTACTCATTCCACCGCTCTAACACCTCTAATGGGTCCGCAAGAATGTCCCCAGCTTTACTCTTTGTCTTATCCATTCTGGGAACTGACGAACAGCTCCAAGACTTCTTGACCTCCCTCCAAAAGAGTTTGGTATTTGTCTTGAAGTTCCTGGTCAGCTTCTATTCCGCAATCAAATTTATTCTTTCACGCTTCTCTTTCACTAAAGCTTTGGCTTCATTCTTGCAGAGGCGGTAAATTTCTTTCTTCGTGTCTTTCAAATTGTCATTCAGTTGCAAAGATGAGACATAATCCAACCACGCTTTCTTCTTTCTTGCTACGCAGGATTGTACTTCTGCATCCCACCAGGCATCGCCATTCGAATGTTCATGTCTCTTTGCACTCCCACATGCTTCTTTTGCACTATCCACTATACTTTCTTTCATAATATTCCAGCATTCATCCACATCTAAGTCGGAAAGGCTCGCGTTTGCAAGCCTTTCACTGACTAAGCCTACATACATACTCCTTACGCTTTTATCTTCCAGTTTTTCACTCTTTATCCTTTCATAGTCTCTAAAAGGGACACGCACTCGCCAGTGCCTCCACTTCTTGAAAAGACCAACAAACCGGCTAACCACCAGGTAGTGGTCAGTTTCAAGAGCGGGGCCTCTGTAGGCTCTTGTATCCCTTATAGCCTCTCGGAGACGACTGTCTATCAAAATCAAATCAATTACACTTTTTTCTTCCTTCCGTCTCCAAGTATACGTGTGGATATCTTTGTGACGGAATAAACTGTTCGCCACAAGGAGGTCTCGTTCCAAGCATACGTCTAAGATTGACTTACCAGCATCATTCGCTCTCTTATCTCCATACGGACCAAGGACAGCATCGAAGCCATCTCGCTTGGTCCCCACCCATCCATTCAAATCACCACACATGATCAACTTTTCATTCCCGTCAGCCAAATCGAGGACGTCCCTAACGGAATCCCAGAACTCCGCGAGCACTTGGGGATCAGCCGAGCTGACGGGAGCATAGGCTGCGACCAAAAAAAGTCTCGTGATCCCCAGTTTTATACGTACCCACAGGAGTCTTGGGCCTGCCAATCCATAATCTTTCACTCCAGAAACCAAACGGGAGGAGAGCAAGACACCCACTCCCTTACTGGCATGATCCCGAGGCCCGAAGGGCCCGAGCACAGGTAACGCTCTTCGTGAAGGCACACTACATCCCCCCCCCCCCCAATGCCAAGGATGTCCAGATTATCTCCAAGTGAAATATGTCTAAAGCAGGTCCCGGCCTTAAAAAAGTATTTTTATTAATATTTACTGATTTATTTAGAAAAAACACATAAAAATCAATAACTCCCAAACGCCTTGACATAAAAATATGCTAAAAATCTTAAAAAATAGACAAACTTAATATCTAACAGTCACATACAAAATACATTTTAATTTTTCTTAATGATTTTTGTAATTTTCCCGAATTTTCAGTATTTTAATTACAGCTATTTCAAAAAATGTCCAAAATTTTCAGCTAAGGTCTTGATTTGCTGTACTAACGAGCGCGCAACTGATAGCAGTTGCGGAATTTTGATACTGCTTACTGTTCTTGATTTATTAGGGTGCAATTTTGAATTTTCTAATGTAAATTAATAAGACACTATTCAACCTAAAAATAGTTCTTTTCTTTTAAATTGTCTTGTTTGGTACCTCTAAAGCCGCGTATCGACTATGCGCTCCTGGAGCGCGCGCCATGAACGACCGCGCCGAGAGTGCGTTCCGCGGAACGCGTTCTAAATTTTTAAAGTATATCAACTAAGCGCTCCTGGCGCGCGTGGCAACTGTTCCAGTGTGCGACCATTCATCATGGAAACCAGTCGTGTACGAGCAGCAGCCGCTTTTATAATTATTCACAGTATCATAAAGAAGAAAAAGGAGAAACGAAAAGTGCGTTGGTGGATGAAAGAGCTGTACTGAAAAAGAATGCAGTACGGAGTGACACTTATCAGAGATATGCAGTTCGAAGTGGTAGAAGACACAATAAAAAACTTCACAAGAATGTCAACAGAAGATTTCTATTACTTGAGAAACTTGATAGAGCCAAAGGTGGAAAAAATTGACACCCGCTTTCGCGAAGCTATTACGGTGACTGAAAGACTTGCTATAACTTTAAGATTTCTTGCTACTGGAGACTCGTATACTAGCTTGCAGTACCTGTTTAGAGTTTCAAAGCAGTCTATATCTAGGATAGTCCCTGAAGTTTGTGATGCTATCAGTGAGGTTTTAAAAGATTGGGTAAAGGTAAGTAAAACACAATTTTATATTAATTTGTATTATAGTTCTTAATTAAGTATTATAATAATTATTTAACTTTATAAATTTAATTATCTTGAGTTGACGTACTGGCCAAAGAATCATTGTTTGAATTTGAGAGATTTTGAGGTTCTTGTGGTGTGCTATACCCATAATGTTGACTGTATCTGCCTAAATCGGCTTCAAAAATAATATTATTTATTGCCTGTTTGACATATATTAGAGTATGGCTGTCATACTTTCTCAATTCATTTGCAATATGCTGGCCGTAACTGAAATATGAATCAGTAGCTTGAGACGTTTCCGTTAATATTTTAAACGCTTCTGTCAACATTTTATCGTCGTCATCTTCATGCTTCCTTTTCTTCGAGGTCTTTTTTGTAGTTTTTTGAACAGTATCATTACATTGTTCTTGGGTATTACACACTTCTGAATTTTTTCGGGAAGACTCGCCTTCATTTTGTAATGTAGAGGCCTGAAATATGAATGTGCATTTAATTTTAATTGTATTTTATAACTATTTGTAATTTTACAGATTCCCACTACCGAGAAAGAATGGTTGGAAATTGCTCAAGAATTTCAAGAAAAATGGGATTTTCCTCATGCTATAGGTGCCATGGATGGAAAACACGTAATGATACAAGCACCTGGTAACAGTGGCACGGAATATTATAACTACAAACACTTTTTTAGTATTGTACTGTTCGCTCTCGTAGATGCGGACTACTGTTTTAGATACGTTGACATTGGTTCTCAGGGGAGACTTTCGGACGGGGGGAT
This sequence comes from Miltochrista miniata, assembly GCA_933228765.1. NCBI lineage: Eukaryota > Metazoa > Arthropoda > Insecta > Lepidoptera > Erebidae > Miltochrista > Miltochrista miniata. Next base: position 20,750,900 of record OW121760.1, on the reverse strand, counting down.
CTTTAAACGCACTTCATTATACAAAAGACTCGAAGAAAAGTCCATGAAAATACCTCTGTCATCGATACTTCAAGTACCATATACCCTCAAAGTTCCATACGTTATTCTGGCAGACAAAGCATTTGCACTAAACGAATACACAATGAAACCGTTCCAAGGGGAGCCAGAGAGGGGATCTCTAGAAAGAATATTTAACTATCGGCTATCAAGAGGGCGTAGAGTAGTGGAAAATGCTTTCGGAATTGCAAGCTCGGTTTTCAGGGTTTTAAGGAAACCTATGTTATTATCACCCAGTAAAGCTACAAAAGTAGTTTTAGCTGTTATACATTTGCACAATTTTTTGCGAAAGAAGTCTAGCCAGAATTACACACCACATGGATCTTTAGATACGGAAACAGAAACTGGAATCACACCAGGTAGTTGGCGAAATGAGGGTGAACATTCATCATTTCTCCCTCTCACTCATGCGCCACGTAGAAGTGGGAATGATGCAAAGGAAATACGTTTACATCTCGCTCAACATTTTGCAACCAATGGAGCAATACCTTGGCAAAATCGATATTAAAAATTAGTAGTAACATTATTTACCTGCGTATCGCTTGACTCATTATTCCCACTGTCTTGCAAAGTGTCTGTTGTAATTGTAATGTTTGGTGCACACTTGTCTTGCATGAAGTTGAAGTCTTCAAATCCAAACCATTTTGAAACGTAAATACTGTCCCGACCTGTCAACAATCAACAAATAAATTTTAAATGTAAAGATGTGAATTTTTATTTAACAATCATCATTAAACAAAGTTTAGTTAGTCCTAGTTTAGTTAATTTCTCCGAAAAGTTACCATGCAAATACAATATGTTAATCTTTATATAAAATAATTACCAGAGCCAGTGATTTCACTTTTAGATATTCTCCACTTTTCTCTTCTGTACGATGATAGAAGTACAGTCATTTTTTTCTTTAGCTCCGGCATAGGTACTCCCATTTCATGACTAATTTCTCTCCAAGCATCTTCTCTTAGCGACTTATTGTGATACGATTTACTTTTACTATTCCATAGCACATCTTTTGTACCATACAATTGTATTAACTTACGGCAACTTTGGTTATCCATAATAGGAGCGCAACAAACACAAAAAAATACAACGCGTCCGTCTCAATTGGCGCGCGCGCCGCGACTGATGCGCGGTAAAAAACCGACACCCGTTCGGAACGGACCGCTCCGCGTTCGAGCGCTCCAACGAACACATTGGCGCGCGTTCCAAGTGGTATCCATTTTGCGCGGCTGGAGCGCGCGCCAATGTTCGTTCTCTTGGAGCGCATAGTCGATACGCAGCTTAAGTCGACTCCTTCACGTACCACGTGCGGCCACACCCACGTGGAGAATTCGGCTTTTTCAATTTCCCGGAAAAACCAGAAGTTTTCCGGAAAACCCGATTTCACCGGTCGATGCGGGCAAATGGGGCGCTCCTGACGATGTATTGTGCACTGCAATCCTTTCACTATTTACACTTTTATAACGCTTTTTCTACGCTATTTTTTCACCTTTAACCCTATTTTTGCTGAAAAACACAAATAACTTTTTCAGCAGCGTCGTGCGGCTGGCACACTATACGCCAAACGATGCGCCGCGTTAAAACACAACTTTTGATATATAGCAATTGTTGCTACGTCGAGAAAAACCCACAACTTTTAATTTTTAAAGGTAAGAGCGTTCAAAAATCGTGGCTCACTGCTTGGAGGTTCGAAGTTAGGTTCCACTCGTCATTGCAAGTGGCATCCCATACTAACACACGTCCCATTCTCCAGGGTACTAAAGTCATCCCGTCGGGTCGCTTACCATTATCCCGTATAATTTGGGGTTCTAAAACCGCGGGGATATTAACGGTGATAGTGCTCGTCTCAGGATGTCATTCAGAGAGGCGTGACGGGAAAAACGACCAGCGGAAAATGAACAAACAAGTCCATGGAGTCCTAGGCGGCACACATGAGCTCCACACGATACACACGAGTGTCCAACACACAGCTCTGCACCCAACCGGACACCGATCGCTATGCGGAGTGTAGTGGGGTCAATAAATGTACCGGTATTGGGAGAGGGATATGCATGCAGCCAGTGTCCAGACTCGGGTCGAGAAACTGCCAAAAGTCTGGTTCGATTGATGCCTGATGAGTTTTCAATGATTTCATTGAGAAGAACAGAAGAAGCCATAGAGTCCCAGGCCCTTTGCTTTTTGAGTGTGGAGGGTAAATTAAGACTTGGTCCAGCTAGCCAAGCGTTCAAGGCTTCGTCCAGACTCGAAATCTCACAGTTTGAGGCTATAGAAGCCTTTAAGACTTTACCTGTGAGGTCACAAGTACTGAATATTGAAGACAAGATAGCCGGTAAAGCTACACTCCAGAAATTTTTCGGGTACCCAAACCACCGAACCTAATTGGTAAGGAAGCTTGAGTCCACGCTTGCTCATTCAGCTGAATGTTCTAAATAGTTTCAACTTGTGATTTTATAACATTCAATTCAATTTACAAATGGGGCAACAACGGAGTAGGTAAGTAAATTTAGGTAAAAATAAACAAAGCTTTAGCATAAACAAAGCAGAGTGACTGCTAATTTTGAGAATACGGTCTGAATATTTATTAAATTTTGATACCGACTCCCTTAAGAGAGGAGAAATGGCATCGTCGAAAATTGCGGATCTCAGGAGATAGACTATCCTTGGTTAACATTTTAATATTAGGACAAACCAAGTTAAAATTCTGATAAATTGGAGAAGCCAAAGAAGTGTCGATTTTATTTGAAATGTATAATTACATTTCTCAAAATTTAAAAAACCAATGGTATTAAATTTGTCTATGATTACAGTTAAATCTGTGAGAACAGTCTGTGAATTAGTGTGAATCACCACCTAAGGTCCCATTATCTAGGTACCAAACGTTTAATTTTGAAAATAGATTATGGATAATAGAATTTATAACCAAACTAAATATAGCTGGACCAAGGGGATCACCTTGCTGACAACCTACGGTTGAAAGAATTTCGTTATTTTTGTGAATTAATTTAGAAGGGCAGCATAAACACTGAAGTAATAAATTATAAATTTCAGGAACATGCATATTGATTTTGTTATGCAAAGTGTCCCGATTAACCGTATTTAAGGCATTTTTGACATCTAACTTTAAAAAAACCTCACATTGTTCAGTCTGAGCAAAGGTGCGAACAGCATGAACCGCCACTTTACAACCTCCACGGATACCAAAGCCAAGCTGAACAGGTCCGAAAATGGACTGCAACTTGGGGCGTGATCATTGGACACAAACTTTGGCAGCTAGTGGAGCAAAGGTGGAACCCACCGCTATGGGACGTACACCACCTACTTTCTTTGTGATGGCTATCAGGTTGCCTCCATATAAAATGGGAGTTATATCTTGACAGACATCACCCAGCAGCATAAGGTTGACTAATCTCGTGAGGGCAGCAACCAGACGTTCGTCAGTAAAGGTCTACAAGGTGCTGTGGGGAAATGCCATCTAAACCTGAAGCAGAACCTTTGGGAAATGAGGCGAGAGCACTAACAATGTCTTTTTGACTTGCTTGAAAGCAAGTCAGAGGATCAGTAGGTGGATCTGCGAAAAGTGGAGTGGAAGGGCCTGGTGGATGCTTGGACCGCAGAGCAGCTATAGGCTCCGGTGTATCAGGTGCCAATGAGTCATCGCAAAATAAAAGGCGCGTGGCACCTTTGAGATCGCCGTCGTTAATTTTTTCCTCTACTTTTTTGATTATATTAAATTGGTGTCTATTACTTTTGGGGGATGAAGTGAAATTCTTAATGTGGTGATTATTGGCTACATTATTTTTAGTTTTTTGAGTTAATGAGATGTGGTTTGTTCTATCATATTCAACGTGTAGATTTGAATATGAAAAAGTGAGCAAGTTATTCCAGGAAGTGCTATCGTTATTTAGAATAAATTGAGTTATAGTGTTAGTTAAAGCCTCGGCCACTGAACATCTAGCCCCACGCGGTATCCCTTATATTAAAGGGGTACACTGTTTGAACTGGCCGAGAAGAGTATGTAAGGGGATGGAAACGTTTGATGTGGATGTATTTTGTGATTGAATGCCAGAATTTGTGGTAAATGAATACGTACCTGATGTGTGCGAGACTGGTGTATATGCAAGCCTCTGAAGGAAGAAAAGTTCCTATTGCACGCAATGCAGTTCATTAATATTTATACAGTTTAAACTAATAAAAAATAGAAATATCATAAAAATTAATCACAGAAATAAAAATAGATTGTCACTTATACTCGTATGAAACTGGAATTTTGAATTTAATTTGTATCGACAGGCTGTTGTCAGGACAGCGAAGACTTCATCCATAGTAAAATGTCATGCACTGGCGTCCTTTCAATCGTCTTCCCAAAAACAAAATTGATTGCCATAGGACTATCCGCCCAAAATTTCTAAATCAAAAAGGCAGACATCGCCGGAGAACACCTTTCACAAAAAAATGTTCTGCTACAATGCAATATTGCTCGAGTTATATTTCATTAAAATAATTATTTTCTCAGAGGTTTGGAATGCCCACTTTGTTTGTTATTTTTTTTTTTTTTTTTGAATCCATTTTGGTAAACGTTTTTAATTTTATTGGTAGTGAAATAGGCACATTTTTAAACACAAGCCTTTCTCTAAAATCGATAAATTAATGTGGTGACTATAAATTTTTGTGGTTGTCAATTTATTTTCTGGCAACTCAACTCAACTCAACTCAAAAAACATTTATTTCGCATAATCCTAATACATAGGCACTTGCGACACGTCAATGAATACAATGCAAATAGTACCACCAGTTCGGAACGCGGCCCGCTTGAGAAGAACTGGCAAGAAACTCGGCGGGCTATTCTTTTTGTGCACTACATATTTACAATAAGTAGATACATACTATAAACTAAAACTTCATCAGTAGAGCAAGCAGATCACTTCCAGGCTTCCTTATCAATCAAATAATCGTCAATTGTATAGTAGCCCCTGCAGCACAATTTACTTTTTATACACTTTTTAAACTTAATTAGGGGCATGCTTTTAATTTCGTTTGGAAGCCTGTTGTAAAAACGTATACAGTTACCCAGGAAAGAATTACTGACTTTGTTCAGTCTACAATGATAAACGGCAAGGTTGTTTTTATGTCTGGTGTTCACATTGTGTCTATCGCTTAACTTAGTAAAACTAGATAAATTTTTCTGAACATACATAAGATTTTCAAAAATATATTGTGGTGCCACAGTCAGAATATTTAATTCTTTAAATTTTTCTCGCAGAGAGACCTTTAGACCTAATCTATATATGGCTCTTATGGCCCGTTTTTGTAAAACAAAAATTGTATTTATATCTGCGGCATTGCCCCATAGTAGCATACCGTACGACATTACACTGTGGAAGTAACTGAAGTACACTATTCGCGCTGTTTCTACATCAGTCAAATGCCTAATCTTTTGGACAGCAAATGCTGCTGAACTTAATCTGCCAGCCAGTTTTTCAATATGTGGGCCCCACTGCAATCCAGAATCGATCGTCAACCCTAAGAACGCAGTAGATTTCACAAGTTCCAACTCTTGGCCATTAAGTTGCACATTGGTTTCTGCCTGTGTTACATTGGGCAAGGTAAATTTAATACATTTAGTTTTGTTTTCATTCAGGCTAAGATTATTAGTGTTAAACCAATGTACTACTTTTAGGATTGCATTGTTAACATCGTCATAGTCATCTAGTTGTCTTTTAATTTTGAAAATTAAGGAAGTGTCATCTGCAAACAAAACAATCCCGTTAGTGTCCCCTACGTAGTAGGGTAGGTCATTAATATAAATTAAAAATAAAAATGGTCCGAGTATCGAACCCTGCGGGACGCCCATAGTAACCACCGATCCCCCCGAACGTGTGCCACCGACATCGACCCTCTGAGTTCTATTGTTCAAATATGAAGTCAGAAGATCGAGAGCCTTGTTCCTTATCCCGTAGTGCTGTAGTTTCCTGATCAATGTCTCATGTTGGACGCAATCAAAAGCCTTAGACAAATCGCAAAACACGCCAAGCGCATCATGTTTATCTTCCCAGGCCTCATAAATACTCTTCAACAAATCCACACCAGCATCGGTCGTCGAACGTCCTTTAGTGAAGCCAAATTGTTTATTATGAAATAATTTGTGACTGTTAAAATAGGTCAGCATCTGCTCAAGTATTAATTTTTCAAATATCTTGCTCAAAGTCGGCAACACTGAGACAGGTCTGAAATTACCTGGATCAGAAGCACTGCCGGCCTTGAACAAAGGTATAACTTTACTGTGTTTCATTAAATCAGGAAACACACCACCCGAAACGCAATCGTTAAACACAGCTGCCAAGTAATAAAAATATATCCGAAAATTTTGCACATATACTTTCAATTGTTAATTGTTCTTCTTCATTCAAATGTTTCAAACTTAATGACCTTAATAACTGTTTCACTCGATCCGCATTTATATTTTCACATTTATTAAAACTACATAATATCGTACTCGCTACTTCTCTCTATTTTTGGTGTAAAATCTCGAAGCTGAACTGTATTTTCGCTTGTATTTAAGATTAAAATGGGTATTATACCGTTTACTGGTTTTGCCAAAGAACAAAAACAAACAAAAAAACAAAAAAGTGTTTTATTTCACAAAAATGGTGACATTGAACATTATAAACTATTGCCTAAATAATTACATTAAGTTTGAACTCATGTTGACATGTCACCATTACGCGGAATATGGCCCCCTCTCAGCTTGTTGCGGTCTCACGGTCATTGTGATACCAGCACTGATTTTCTGAGGAGGCCAATTGGGACAATGACGAATGACATTGTAATAACAATACGTTTTCCCTACTCCATTACACAAGAAAGACTATAAACTAGCTATGAAAATAATTACGTAATTCTGATGAACAGACTAGACATTTTTCTGTAAATTCAATTTGAATATAATGTAAAGACTCAGATCTTGGCGGTAGGGTCAAACAATTGTTATCGGTACTATTATTTTGCAATGGTAAAATAATATTATTATGCAGGTTTTTCTGTAAAGTCAATGTTAAACAATTAAGGTTCTAAACAGCGTTATATTTTGCAAGAAAGTCATGTCCTAAAATAGCATGCGCCTTACATGGTAAGGAATTAAAAACATAAAACGTATGCTCGAATGTTTCTCCAGCTAAGTTACAAGTGTTGCTAAGCGTTAAATAAACATATCCGATTGCAGTTACTGTGCCTCCGATTCCGCTAATCTTAAAGTTTTCTTTATGGATCGGTATGTTTAAGGCTCTGATATGTTTATACTTAATAGCGCTTATTGAAGCTCCCGTGTCAACTAAGAATGAGTAATTATAGGCACCAGCATATAATTGTATTGTATTGTATTGTATTGTATTTTTAATCAAAACAATAATTACATTGGGTGTGATATCAGTAGGTAGATTGGCCACAGAACTTGTATATTACAAGTATTGTCTGTTGAACAAATATAACCATTAGTTTTGTTGTTCACGAAAAAAATTTAATTCGTTATTCTCCGTGGGTTCCTCCGTTACAACACGGATGTAACATCCGTGGGATGTGAGGAGGAGTGGCATTCTGATGCTTTGACGTTTTACTGTGTTTATAAATATCGTTTTTACCTCCTGTGGCAATCGAAAGATCGGTCGAACATAGCTTACAATAAGCGAAAGAGTCACCTTTAGTACTGCGTGCCAGCCAAGTTTTAAACCCAACTTCTTCTAACCAGCTAACATTGAAACGTTGCATAATACGTTGCTTTTTAGTTGACATGATGAACACTGTTCACTATACACACTGAATTTAAAGGAAAATAACATGAAAAGACGTCACGCCAAATAAAGAACAATAATTAAAGCTCTTCTATCGCCTTTGTTTACATAACATGCAAAGCGCCTTACATGGTAAGGAATTAAAAACATAAAACGTATGCTCAGATTACATAACATGCAAAGATGATTCATTCAGTTCAGTATGATCCATTCATACAATACTAACGTTTTTCATTCACTAAAAGTGAACGGGGAATTCCCGAAAAAGATCTGGAATTCCCCGTTTATTATGTCAATTTGGTTGATAATTGCCATAATTACGCCTAAAATTTCTCGTATTTCGTATCGTAAGCTAAATTTCTATTTGATTATATAAAATACTTGTAGGCGATTCCACGGTTAGGTTAGGATCGGCCAAAGCTTGCCACGTGGGTATTTGGACGAGTAACGGACAAAGCAATCACCAGATAACCATTATGAACATGTCACGGTACACTTACTTAATTAAACACTACTAAACCTATAACCGCGTGGCACAAGGAGGAACATTGCAACAGTGTCTGGGGCTTGCAACCCATACAAGCAGGTTTGAGGTGGCCACCTTTTACAATGCGCATAACGCTCACCTTCCACCGCTAACAATGTTCCCCATTGCCCGTTTACTTTCACGTTTCTATCTACCGACGGCTAGTTTAAGACTGAGCCCCACAAAATGGCGTTGCCGCTCATTATTGAATCTACCTTCATTGCTATTGCAAAAATCTAGGCAAAGACAACGAAACCTTACAAATGGCAGGTGTCACTCTCGTTTCACTGTCAACGCGCCGTCACGGCCGGACTGACCTGCGACCGTCCTCGGGCGCTTAATTTTGTAAGTCTGAAATATCACACAAAAATCTAAAGCTCACTTTGATAAGCAATCTGCTCGTCCAAACCTGACACCTTTAATTAACAGTAACAACCACGTTATTACAACTGAACTGTACTTCCCAACAACCAACCAAGCATGCAGTCAATGACACTTTTCTCTCGAGATAACACATGCTACGAATTAGCGTGTCCCTACGACTAACCGCCGCGGTATAGCCCGGACGATACGGTTATCTGCCACTACTGTTAACTATGTTCTATCCATAGTCGACCTATTCATAAATCTCCCTAGACTGGACCGGGTGGGGGTTGTCCAAGACCAGCCACAAGTGCAAGGCCCTTACGACACCCTTCGACCAGCCTATCCCTAAGCTTCCCTAGACTAGACCGGTTGGGGCTTGTCCAAGACCAGCCACAAGTGCAAGGCCCTTACGACACCCTTCGACCAGCCTATCCCTAAACCTCCCTAGACTGGATCGGGTGGGGGTTGTCCAAGACCAGCCACAAGTGCAAGGCCCTTACGACACCCTTCGACCAGTCTATCTCTTAACCTCCCTAGCTCTACCTCTCTCTAGCCTGGATCGGGTGGGGGGTCCAGGACCAGCCACAAGTGCAAGGCCCTTACGACACCCTTCGACCAGACTACCTATCTCTAAAACTCATTAACCATGACCGGACGAGTGTGTCCCTTCGACCATCCGCACAGGGCATGGACCGGACGACACTGTCCCTTCGACCATCCGCACAGGGCATGGACCGGACGACACTGTCCCTTCGACCAGCTCACTTAACTCATTAGCCTGGACCGGACGAGTGTGTCCCTTCGACCATCCGCACAGGGCATGGACCGGACGGCACTGTCCCTTCGACCAGCGTACTCAACTCATTAGCCTGGACCGGACGAGAGTGTCCCTTCGACCATCCGCACATGGCATGGACCGGACGACACTGCCCCTTCGACCAGCGTACTCAACTCATTAGCCTGGACCGGACGAGTGTGTCCCTTCGACCATCCGCACAGGGCATGGACCGGACGACACTGTCCTCTCAACCAGCTTCACATAAATCAGACCTTCACAACACAGTAGGTACCATGTAAGCTTTTATCTTCAATCACACAAATTAATCACTCAATCAAACCAACCTATAACAGTCCACTGCTGGAGATAGGCTTTTTACAAATGTCACCGCAACATTAATTATAACCACACACACAGACGACATGTAAAGTAACCGTGCAAAAAGTAACATACACCTACCTGGCATGGACTGTCTTGTTTAGCGTGAATTTGAACGTTGTGTTCAAAAATCTCATGATCTACCTTAATTTGCGCCGTCTCGGCCTCCTCTTCGTTCAATAACTAGTACCCATTTGAACCAAACTATCGTGACCGTAATGTACTGGCCGCAAGATCTTGTGCATATATTTAAAAGTGTGAGATAAACCAGATAGGTTTTGAAATAAATTAACATGATTATCTATCAACGCGATAATCACGAAAGGTCCCTTGAACTTTCGATATAATACGGCTTATAATTACACGAGCGACAGATGCAGCTGCTTTTGTGAATTATCAGTGGCGTTTTCCCGTACTGAGATCAAGTTGAGACGCTGTTCATTTTCTAGAGCAACAGAGATAACCCTTGACATTCGCTGAAATTGCTACCCGACCTGGATCATGAGCCCAGCTGGCGAGCAATTGGCAACACTTGACCTGGTGCCGCCAAGTGTCAATCAAATGCTTACAAACTTATCACTCTTTCATGGACACTGCAAGCAACGATCTGCCTCGCCGGCGGACCCTGCAACTAAATACTATTAAAAATTATTCACCATGCAAAACCCTGGAGTTTCCAGCCACTACAGTGTCCACCCTGATCGGCAACAACAGGTTTGGTTGCTGCAAAATGGGCAACAGCAACTCTTAAGACTCCAGCTTTATAACGGAAGTATACTGAGAACGATATCTGAGCAGTACTTCTGGTCACATCTACCACCCATTTGCCCTGATAAGACGGCTTCATTAAAAATAGGGCGCAGCCGGATCGCTTGCGCTCCGGAAAGACTCCTCGACGCTTTGTAAACCGTACAAGGCTCGATGAACCTCCTCAGGCAGTCAGACATCTGAGGAAACCACCACTGCTCACGTGATTTTTCCAACGAGTCACGCCGATGTTCCACTGTAAGCCATTTCCGACTTAGTTTCCCGAAAGGAATAGTTTTGGTAAGCCGACTAGGGTGCAGAAGCATACGTATGTCTAGGGTCTGGCAACTGGATCCGTGATAGATAAACTGAATATTCCACACCGCGACCCTAGCGACAAAGAACATCGAAATAATACATCAGCGGAGGAACAGATGTTGACACCTCTTGGGGAATACAGTTGGTTTATGTAGACTCCGAATCCACGGCCACACAAATAGTGCCGAAACCGCTCCACCGATCGTACCACCGTAAGTTTTCTACAGCTCGTACAACTGAAAGGGCTCAACCTCTCATACAACTGAAAGGACTCAACCACTCGTACAACTGAAAGGGCTCAACCACTCGTACAACTGAAAGGCCTCAACTACTCGTACAACTGAAAGGGCTCAACCGCTCGTACGACTGAAGGGGCTCAACCGCTGGTACCACTAAAAGCGCTCTGCCGCTTGTATTTCCGAAAGCACTCCACCGCAAGCTATCTTGTAAGAGCTATCTAGCTAACTATCTTGTAAGAGCTATAGCCCGACTCAGCCTTGAATCAATGGTGACCTAAAACACTACAAAATGAGAAAGGCTATTCCTCCCCTGAACGGGGACAGCTCTATTTACTTCCCTTAGAACCGTCGTCGCAATGCAAAATACGACGAACAACTCCTAATAAAACACCGCAGGTTTCGAAGTGAGCACCCCCCACAATAGCATTACGTATTCCCTTACGCTTCATGATTTACGGAACAGGACCTTGCTGCCCTAGTAATGGACACAACGGGCTAGCAGTACTTGTGAACCGAGGAAGAAACCTCCTGAAGCAAGAGTCTAAGCAGGAATTTACCTGGTTTGGCTCAATTTGATCGATCTGAATTAAGTATGCCAGAATATAAAACCTTCTACTACATGAACCTGCATTTCCCAGGTTCAGTGGAAAACCACTATTTGTTCTTTTACCGGAGTACCCCCCTAAAAAAATTCTGTGCCGTCCTGTCGTTACACACCCACTAGTAACCTAGTAACATGCTGTACACAGAATGGTTTGCATGTCTATCCAATAAATTAACCAGCGCTGGCTTGTAGTCACCTTCTAAGTCTGCATCTATCTAGTTGAGAGAAATCTGGCTTAACTACGTTCGCGTAACAGAAACTTGACTGCTGTTAATGACGGATAAGGGAAATATGAGGCTATCGTTATTGATCTGGTTATCCGGTTATAAAATTATCTAAATTGTTCTGGCTACTGACGACAGGATCGCTGAGAAAACGTCCAGTATTTTGTGAAATATCCAGGTTTGCGTCACTTCGTCTATCGCTACCACACTTATTAGTTGAAACCTACACTCATTTTATTTCGTCACCACATATACCAAAACGAAAGTACAAAAACGAGATCGTTGCGTACAGTACTCCGTAATTTAACAGAAAAACTTTTGTTCATCATGGAGCAAAAGATCCACTTTCGAATAAACAAGTATAAATTTAAAAATTTATTAAAACCTTGATCCTGAGACTATTCTAACAAACCCAAACATGGCATGTCAATCCTGTTATTTTCTGAGGAGTTGGGTATCCCGGAGACAACTTGATGAATCAGTCAGTTCCAGGTTAACGTTTCGTGGACATACCCTTAAAAGTAAAGTAGGTTTATTCAATGTCCGATGAATTAGACCTGTAAATTATAGTAAAATTCCTTCATCACTCAGGAAGTGAGCCGATGTCATCCAAAACTCACAGCCACGAACCATCGTAGTCACATTTGCTTTCGAACAAAAGAAACCGCATTAAAATTGGTCCATCCGTTGGGCAGCTACGACGCCACAGACAGACACATAGATACACACATGCACAGATTTATAACATCCCTCGCTATTCGTTGAGGGTTATGAAAAGGAATCGACTCACCGAATGACGTCTTCAAGGTGCTCCTAGATGACAATTATTAGCAAGGATTAACTTCCTTGCTTGCTATATGTCCAACGCTACATTTATTTTCGGGCTTTCCGGGCATTATTGTCCCGGATCGACCACATGTATAGCAGGTCCTCTCCGATTGCATGTGCTTCAATATCTGTGTCAGCGTCATAAAAAAACTTCGATGCACTATGTTCAGCTGGTGGCTGCTTTTCCTTCAGTCGACTCTGCCCATTCTTATCCCACTTCTGATGTAGGCGATTCCACGGTTAGGTTAGGATCGGCCAAAGCTTGCCACGTGGGTATTTGGACGAGTAACGGACAAAGCAATCACCAGATAACCATTATGAACATGTCACGGTACACTTACTTAATTAAACACTACTAAACCTATAACCGCGTGGCACAAGGAGGAACATTGCAACAGTGTCTGGGGCTTGCAACCCATACAAGCAGGTTTGAGGTGGCCACCTTTTACAATGCGCATAACGCTCACCTTCCACCGCTAACAATGTTCCCCATTGCCCGTTTACTTTCACGTTTCTATCTACCGACGGCTAGTTTAAGACTGAGCCCCACAAAATGGCGTTGCCGCTCATTATTGAATCTACCTTCATTGCTATTGCAAAAATCTAGGCAAAGACAACGAAACCTTACAAATGGCAGGTGTCACTCTCGTTTCACTGTCAACGTGCCGTCATACTAATACTGTATTTATTAAAAATACATTAATTATAGTTACTGTTATTTTATATTTCGGAACAAAAAGTTCTGTATAAAAATCTGTAGGTTAGTGTTATCCGTATGTGACATTGAAAATCCGCATAAATACGGAAAAATCCGTATAGTTGGCAACACTGCGGATGTTTGCATTATGTCGCGTATTTTGATGACCTCTAAAATTATAAAACCTATTATTTGAATTAGGATAATTACCTCGGTACCACGTCGATCTTCCACGATTGGCTGAATTCTGATAGGCACCACCGCGGTGACCTGGACTACCACGATGATTGAAGCTTAATGTATTATTGAAAGGAACACCTCGATTTGGTCGGGTAAAGACCTAAAATTACCTTTATGAAAAGTACCTGAAAAGGTATTTCGGTTATTTTTAACCATAGATAACAGATTATTCTCCGAATGCAATGGCGAAAAAACCTCTTTATCCATCGCAGCTTGTATGGCATCCTTAAAGCTTTCAAAATTACGGGCGGCTATTATACTGGTTGAATTTATAGTCGTTCTGGACCGGAATCGATAACAGAACCGATCGCACTGTCAATTTGAAAATCAACAAAAAAAAATTACGAAAATGTTGCCTGCGTCGAATACTGTTCTCACCTTTGGGATGACTCCGCGAGGTATTTATTAGACGCGCTTGACGCTATGCAGAGACGTCTCTAAAAGTTCACTAAAATAAGAATGAAAATTACCTAGTTACACCACATAATAAGTTCTTGAGCGACACTTACCGTTTTTTCTTTGTTTCACGCACAATCACATCATTTTTTAAGTGTTAAGTTGCCGAATTATTTTCTGTCCTACTTCACACGTAGAATATCTTACATCAATATAGCTGCAGTATCTATTTCTGTGTCGAACAAATGACCTCCTCAGATTATCATGAATTATAATATAAGGGTTATTGACCAATGACATTTTTTGAAGCACCGCAGAACAAAGTCCAACAGGCACAGGCCAATAGCAAATTCCAAAGCTGCACCAATGCCATTTTGGTTAATGGCAACATCTTGGAGTTCCAAATTTGAGTTGCACATTCTTAATTTATAGAAGTAAAGTTCACTCTCGATTCTACATAACACTTGCGGCGGCACAAAAATCTTTAGATTACACATTGTCTTAGTAAGTTGTCGGATTGCATTCGGTCGAAGAGCGGCTTCGACCGAATGCAATCCGAAACCAAGACATGGCAGGGTCGCCATATAAGGTTGGGTGTCGAGATACTAATCAAACGACTGTCTGCTGAATACTCTCTAATTTATTACACTGAACATCTTAATATATTATTACACACAGGGGTTATATAGATCTATAACTATACCTTCACAATAGGTTAATATTACCTTTCTAGACTTTGAACTAGGTTCTTTGATCAGGCTTTTTGACAATTTTTTTGCCTTTGTTTTGATGATGGATCCCTACATTTTCTTACTGGCGTAACCATAACACAACTATCTTGAGCTATCTGTAAAATATAAAAGTATAAGCTAGTGTAAGATTTCACAGTATTTTGTTATTTTTACAATATATTGTGATTTATTGTTAAGCTCACTGTTTCTGCAATGAATTTCTTAACATCTGCTTCTTCATTGACATCTTCACGGATACTGATATGTTGCTATGAATACAAAAAGTTATGTTTATTAATTTATCAATATGTTAAGTTTGTATAAATTATACTTAATAATATTATAAACGTGAAAGTTTGTGAGTGTGGATGTTTGTTGCTGTTTCACATTCAGCGGTTTCTATTCCTTCAGCTCGAAACTGCTGAAGGAATCTGGCTAAAATTTGGGACAGGGATAGATTATACTCTGGAATAACACATGGCTACTTTTAATCCCGCGAATAGATTTCCTTGGGAAGCGCCAGTGGGAACAAAATTTTACATGGGCGAAGCTGCGGGCATCAGCTAGTAAATTATACTTGACAATCTTTGTATATATATAAGATCAGTTTGTACTGTTTAAGTTTGTATTGCCATAGTATCAGTTACCGCTGTTTCCTTGAAATACAAAAAATATGTTTATTATTTTGTTGTTTCAAATACATATAATTGTGTCTACCTCAGCAATTTAAATAGTATACTTACAGCTATATACTGGTTTTCTAATAGGATGTTGTCATCATTTTCATTCAATGCTATTACCATATTTTCACTCAAAACTTGTGAATTCTGAAAAATTAAGGTAAACAATGGTTATGAAATGTTCAGCATTGTTTTCTTAAAACATACATATTTTCCCATAGAAACATAGAAACCAATACAAACAGGTAAACATGTTCATGCACACAAATATTTGCCCTGAGCAACAAAAAGAATCCTCAATTATACTTTTTAAACCAGAGCTCGGGTGACCAAAACCAAATCTCTAACCATAATCTTTCTTTTTTTTTCAAAAAAACATTTATTTGCGAGAATACGTTACAGGAGATGTTTTAATAATACATAATCTTCATATTTTGCCACATACATACGGCGTGCAAATTTTACAATTTAATGTCAGAGCAACCATGCTTAATAACAATAAATAGGTTACAAATGTCAATAACTAAGTTACAAATGTCAATACATTAAATATTGTTATACTGGTATCGTATCATTCAAGAAATCATTAATATTATAATACATTTTATTTAATAATATGTCAAATAATTGTTTTTTAAATAATGTCATCCGTAGCACAGTCATATTCTGAGGAAGGTTATTAAATACTTTTATACACATGCAATAGACATTTTTTTTAAATAATTCCAGTTTTATTGGAGGTAAATGTAACCGGTTTTTATGTCTAGTCCGGCTGTTAGCATAGTCACCCAGTTTAGGAAATAGATGGGGATATTTCTTGACGAAAATACATATTTCAAAAATATATAAACAGGGTAATGGTAAAACTTTCAGTTTTTTAAACAACGGTTTACAGCTATCTAAGAAAGAGGCCCCACACACAGCTCTTATGCATTTTTTTTGAGTTTTAAAGGCTCTGTCTAGATCTGTTGAATTACCCCATATGATGATACCATATCTAAGGACCGATGACACATAAGCGTGGTAGGATGTCATCGCCGTGTCTAAACTGGTTTTGTCTCTAAGTCGCTTTAGTGCGTAGACAAAACGATCCAATTTATTACAATTTTTTCCAATGTGTGCTTTCCAGTTGCAATGTTTGTCTATAGTTATACCTAGGAATACACATTCATTGACAGTAGAAAGAAGACTATTTTTGTAAGGTATAACAAGATTGTTTGTATGTGTGTTGGGAGCCTGAAATTGTACCTAGGAATACACATTCATTGACAGTAGAAAGAAGACTATTTTTGTAAGGTATAACAAGATTGTTTGTATGTGTGTTGGAAGCCTGAAATTGTATTATGTTTGTTTTCGTTATATTTATTTTCAGATAATTAAACTGTAGCCATTCAATAGCGTTGTCCAGTGAGTTAGCAATGTCCTCCCCAAGAGTATCCTTATTTTTATGTTTTACGAGTAATGTTGTGTCATCCGCGAAAAGAATACAGTCGTTTTTAATCGCACTAGGCAGATCATTTATGTAGATAAGGAAAAGCAAAGGGGCCAAAATACTTCCCTGTGGGGTACCTGAATTATTATGCCTGAAACTGGATCTGAATTTTTTTTTTCAGATTGACAGGTTCGTATTATTTCGACGCATTGTTGTCTGTCTGTTAAGTAACTCTTGATCCAATTATTGGCATTGCCACGTATTCCGTAAGAGTCGAGCTTAGATAAAAGTGTTTTGTGGCAGACAAAGTCGAATGCTTTTGTCATGTCTATGAATATACAGCTTATAGGAGACTTGGAGTTCAGACTTTTGGTTATTTGCTTGACTAATGAAAAACACGCCAAACTAGTAAAACTATTTTTCCTAAAACCAAATTGTTCTTCTCTTAAAATATCGCATGATGTTAAAAAGCTTTCTATTTTGATATGCATAACTTTCTCAAAAACTTTGGATAGTATCGGGATGAGTGTGATCGGACGATAGTTATTCATATCCGTTTTTGACCCTTTCTTATATAGAGGCTTTACGATCGACTTTTTCAATACTTCTGGAAAAGAACCCTCAGCCAAATAGAGATTTACTATATGGGTTAGGGGATGAGTTAAACTATTCGCACATTTTTTTATAGCCTTTGTACTTAAGTCGTCGTAACCTGTAGAGTTTGTATTATTTAAGGACTTTATTATTTTGTATATATCTGTGTCATCTACTGGGCCTAAAAATATAGTTCTTGGATTTTGAGGGATATTGGTTGATTTTATTAAGTTGTTACTATTATGTGTCTTGCAATTGGTTAAAGTTATGTAGTAATCGTTAAATAGCTCACATATTTTGTAAGGGTTATTAAATAATGTATCATTTATTTCCACAGATTCTATCTCTGATTGGAATGCCATGTTGTTTGTGTTGTTTTTAATTAAATCCCAAGTTGCTTTGCCTCCATTTCTTGATTTTTTTAAGTATTGCATACTATTAATCTGTTGTGCCTTTTTAATACATCTTTTCAAAACTCTATTGTAGTTCTCATATATAACTTTATTTCGTTTTTTGTTATGACTGTATAAGTGGTATTTTAAATATAGTGACCTGCTTTTGACGCAACAACGCTTAATACTTTTAGTAAGGTATCTATTTTTAATATCTTTAAAAGAGCTTTTAACCCTATTTTTAATATCTTTAAAAGAGCTTTTAACCCTTTTAAAGATATTAAGAAAACTTTGTCACATATTTTGATAAAACCAGGTTATCACACCTTCAATTCAAAACGGTTTAAATCTGGGTACTTACTATGCCATCTGAGTCATATATATTATGATCTCTCAACAGCTCGGCAGAATTTTTCACTTCAATCACCACATCATCAGGAATTGTGGGTCTTGCCCCGCCACCTGTTTTGTTTGTTTCCCCCTTGAAGGAGTTGTAGGTTTTTCGTGCATTTATTTTCATGGTTTTCCTCAGTATTTTCAGTTGATCTAGCTGTCTAGACCGTCCTTTTACTTCTCATTGAACCTGACACAAAAAGATTGAATAATTGGTTAATTTATTAAGATTAACACATGTAAACATAAGTATCGACAGTTACTTACTTTTTATGTACTTCCACGAATGCTTGTCATTTTTTTTATTTGCATTATTATCTAAGGATTTATTTTCAATTATAGCCGACTACTCTTTGAAAATAGATCGAAATAATTGCTGAAACAATAATAAAACATAAGTACATATTCAATGTAATTTAAAATCACCACGAGCTATGTATAACATAGATAATTCATCAACCTGAAATAAATAGTTATATTTCAACGTGACTTACACTTTCTTCTTCATCCCAGTTGATAGATCGAGTACGGTTTTGGCTCATTTTAAAAATTTTAACAGATCGAGTTTTAAAACTTTTGAAAACAACACTCGGCAACGGTACGGATAACTCTCAATGAAAATTGTATCTCTGTCACTGTCAATAATGTCAACATTAACCTTTGGTCAGCGTAAACAGTGCAAAAAAAACAGCCCCCCCCACCCCTCTGTCTGACGGTTTACACCGCGGCCGCCATTTGCCTGATTTTTACGAAGTATTTTACATGATGATTTACTCATGAAAACTTTGCGTAGGACGATATTGGTTTGTTATTTATTCAGGAAATAAATTCAGCTTTGAATTTCAAAACAGAACCTCTTTTATTTTCGTTAGGAAACTTATATTTCCATTGAAACAGAATCTTTTATTTTTGTTAGGAAACTTATATTTTCATTGAAAACACTTCACCTAACGAGCATATTTTTCAAATCACTGTCATGTAACCTACCATGGACTATTTCCGAATGTCAGAACATAACTAACATAACTTTAGGCTGCGGTGACCACCGGTCCTTCTGGTGGGCCGTATGCTTGTCTGCCACCTTAGTGGTATAAAAAAAAAAAAAAAAAAAAAAAGCAATAAACTATAAAAACTGGCCTCTCTAGTGATATAACATAACATTCGGTAATGTTTATAATTATGTACAAAATTCTAAACAAAGATACCTGTTAGCGAAATGAGATCATATTTCTGTTTACGATTAATGTGCAAGTTTGTGTGCATTTCAAATACGTTCGTCTGTGCATGTTTAGGATCCTGACTTATGGTTGATTCAGTCAACTATCCGTGGTCTGTGTATGTTACGGATCCTGACAGATACAAAGGATGTTCTACTTTATTCACGGGTGTTACATATTGACAATATTTTTTCAATAAAAGACCAATACGCAGCAGGTATAAAATATTTATTTTAAAACTAGCTGAGCCCGCAACTTCGTTTACGTCACATAAGGTGTATGAAAGAAGAGGTACTTCTTCGTAACAATTCAGTCCACGCCTTCGGCGCGGACTGAATTGTTTTAAAATAGCCTTAATCATTAAGCTCTTTTATGATTAAGCCAACACGCCAGTTTAGATTTACCCACTTTTAGATTCATAAGTCTATGTATGATTCTTTAAAGTGATATAACTTTTTTTATTTATAAACCGATTGACATGAAATAAACACTAAATGTTAAGCGGAGCTAACCTTAACACAATAAAGAAAACCGCATTGCAATCGGTTGAGCGGTTGCTGAGATTAGCGTGCACAAACGTACAGACAAACAGACATACAGGCATACAGACAAACAGACAAAAATTGTAAAAATCATTGTTTTGGGTTCTATTGCGTTCATAAAGCCCCCCTATAATATTTTTTCTCATTTATCTTTCATGTACAGACAGCGACCTGTTACGATTTTATTATATGTATTGATATGAATGTATAATTTTGAAAAATAAAAATGACCTTAACTTATTAAAAACTACGTTAGTGAAAGGCTAGAAACTGGAAATTGGGGAATTGGGAATGAGTATTAGTAATTTGGATTTTTCGAGGCTGGATTCAGGATTATTACATGCGTTCAGTGTTATTGAATACAATTTCCAATATTTGTTATACTTAAAACCTTTTTTTTTTGTAAAAAAAACTTGTAAAAAGAAAAGGTTTTTTGTAAGAAAACTTTTTTGGTAAAAAAAAAATTGTAAAAAAAACAATATTTTTACTATAAGTAACAAAATGAAAAAGTAATTGTAGAAACTCGGAATTGAACATACATACATACATATACTCACGCCTTTATCCCCGAAGGGGTAGGCAGAGGCCTATACCGGCCCACATTTCACCGTGTACAATTCGGTCCCACGTAACAGGTGGTGAGCCCATCGCCGTGTTGAAATGGACCGCCGCCGTCAGAGCCTCGTCCGTTGTTCAGCAGGTGCACGAGCTTGCACGTGAGGTTGACTTGGGCCCGAAGGTGTTGGTAGGGCCCCACAACACCGGAATTGAAATTTGAAATAATTTCCATAATTCCAATTCCGAGTTTCTTACCCTAATAGGGTATTGGAAATAGGGAGGGATTAGTTTTTAGAATTCTAAATTTTGTAGTCGGGACTCAGGATTTTGGATTATTACATACATTCAGTGTTATTGAATAAACTGTTTTATTGCAAAAAAAACTGTGTGTCAAAATTACAAACAAAGGCGGGCAAAATATAGAGATACAAAATAATAGTAAGGTGGTTCACAGACGCTAAGCGTCGCGACAGCACAATTTTTTTTTTACTTTTTAAATAAATACAAAAAGAAAATCTGGACAAGGAAAGAGGAGCAATTTATGACACTGCCGGGCAGCCTTGTAATTTAGAAAAGCATCACTGTTATATTTTTCTTTAAATTTATTTACTGACAAACTTTTTCTGACAGTTGGCAATGTATTGTAACTGGCACAATTAACATTTTATGAGCTATTTAAAATTATTTACTAAAAAACTTGTTATAGCTGTTGGCAATGTATTGTAACTGGCGCAATTTACATTTTATGAGCTTTTTGAATTTATTTACTGAAAAACTTGTTATGGCTGTTGGCAACATATTGTAACTGGCGCAATTTACATTTTATGAGCTTTTTGAATTTATTTACTGACAAACTTGTATGCAATGTATTGTAACTAAAAAAGAGATTTTGTTTTGCTATCGGGCCCAAATCATCTATTCTCTTTGAAAATTAAAAACATCGATTTGTCAAAATTGTCGTGACTGAATGTTCTAAAATGCAGTTTGTGTCATTGAGAAAATTACCAATACCTACTGAAATAAGCTTCTGGCACGAAAAGGATTTTATGAGCTCTTTGAATTATTTACTGACAAACTTGTTATGGCTGTTGGCAATGTATCGTAAATGGCGCAATTTACATTTTATGAGCTATATAAATTTATATACTGACAAACTTCTTATGGCTGTTGGCAATATATTGTACATTCGAATACAATGGCAATATATTGTACAATTGAATACAATCCACCCAAGTATGCCCGCGAACCGATACGATGCGATGGTGAAAAGTTGCACCAGTGTTAGACCAAATTGTCACATTGATGTTTAATGTTCTTTATTTATCAATATAGTAAAACACTGTCCTATTGACGTCAATTTGACATAACCTAAGTTTACCACCGCTTTCTAAACGCTAGTGAAGAAGAAGCGGCGCAACAACCGCCACTGACATGGATCATGGCATCACCATCATCATCAGGCCAAACCTTGGGACTTGCGACTCAGAATGTAGGTTTAGGTTTTTATTCGTAAATTTTTAAATAAGTAACAGGCATTTAGCTGGAATTCCCCTTGTTCCTACTTCTACAGCACATATATAAGATGGAGCAGAGGTGCTGCCCTACTTAAACAGAGGAGTTAATTTACTGAAAATGAAAATATCTTTATTCATGTAGGTCACAAAGTAACACTCGTCAAGATTTTTGATTCTACATTTACTGCCAGATTCGCAAGGCAAAAGGTACAGCCTGTGAGAAAAAACCTTGCAAGAAAACACACTGCCCCTCTTTTCAAATAGTCCGCAATTAAAACTAAATGGAATAATTAAATGAACAGGAGTGCCCTAGAGGTCAAATGTTTGTTACCGTGTACCCCAGAGGTCGAATGTTTAGTAAAGAGCTTACTGAAGCTCTTGGCAATCCAAAGTCTTTAAATAAGTTATACAGAGATTTAGATGGAATTCTATTTTCTCCTACTTCTACGGCATATAATTTAACCACATAGCCATTTTTGGTTAACTCATTAGTCAAGTCAAAGTATTTATTTATCTTCATAGCGTGGTCCTCAGGTATGTTAGTTTCCCAAGGTACTGTGAGTTCTTTTAGTACTGCGTGCTGATGTAACCTCAAAAAAAGATATTTATTGAAATAATAATTTGTCCTACTAATACTATAAATGTGAAAGTTTTGTGAAGATGTTTGGAAGTTTGTTACTTAATCACGCTCTAACGACTTAACCTCTCAAGCATTTTTAGTACTGACGTTGGTGACCCCGTTATGTTTGTGACGTAATCAAGGGGCGCGCGGGGTGGAGCGAACTGTTAAATTTGACGAAACTTTTACCTACCGAATGAAATGTCATTTTTTTCGTGGTTTTACATTATTACTATACAACATTATGGTTTTTTCAGACAAACAAGTATTGAATTATTATTTTGCTGTAAACTTGATATAATCCATAATAGAAAAAACATTGAAAATATCAATTAGAAAACTTAAATTTTTTTAACAATAACCGTAACTCATTACCAACAACTTCGAACTTTGTTTATCACTTACTAGATAATCACGGGCCACATAAAGTTTGTATTGTTTATTTTGATCCAGAATACACAAATTTAGTGATATAAACTATAAACACAACAGTTTTATTAGATAAAAACGTATTTTTATACGTAAAAATGCAAAATGTCCTTGAAATCGACAGTGTTTGGTAACAAGCTAGTTTTGGCATGTATGCGAAGAAATGAGCGAATGTTGTCTATGCTATCACAGATTATAATAATAGGGCTTTTCAAGGCCGTGTGAAACTGTTATATCACAGATACAAAATAAATGAAAATATAAGACGACAAAAAAAATATTATTTATTTACGATATTTTTGGGGGGCTATGGAGTATGCATGTGTGAGTGCATTCCTTAGGTGCTCGGTATGTTTAGGCACGGATCCGTGTCATCACGTGACCACTGGCACGTATCCGCGTTGCTGATACAGAGTGTTGTGTTTGGTGATTATAATTATTGTAATGTTTTTGGTAATAATAAAAATAAATTATGCAATAGGTACTAATTATATTAAGTACTTATAAAATATTATTTTTATTATTCGAAATATTATTTTAGCTTATTATAAGCTAAAAGCGCAGCCTTGAAAATTGTTGATACCTATACTTATGTAAAATAAATTGTTATGTTATTCATTGTGATGTTTTCTCCTACCAACCCGTTCCCCACAAGAACCTGTTCCCGTTATTTTCTTTTTGGTTGAAAGGTGAATTAGTCAGGAGTGTTCGTACCTAACTGTTCTAAGAAAATCGTACTATGATCGACGCCGGCGGATGACATATTTTTATACCATATTTTCGATATAAATAAATATTTTTGGATATTCTCCAACGTCATCTAGCCCAAAATAGGGTAAAATTAACTTGAGCTATGGGATCTAGAAAACTGATAAACATTTTATATTTTTAAATACATAGGTACATATTTTGGGTGTTCTCTGTGTATAATTTACGCAGAAAATCGACCGGGAATTGAACATGGGACCTCAGCACGGCAGTCGCTTACCACTGTGTCACCGAGGCTAATGGGTATCAAAAATGATAGAGCTTGACTAGTAGCATAATATACAAACCCAAGATGGGCGTCACGAAAAAATTATGAACTGCCCATGAACGTATATCAAACTAGAGGCGGTCACGTGGTTTTAGCCGCTTAGCTTCCGATCCCGTGGAAATACGAGAATAAAATATGTGCCTATGTTCACCGCGAGTGAAAGAATTTTTCAAATCGGTCCAGTAGTTTCGGAGCCTATTCGATGCAAACAAACAATCAAATCTTTCCTCTTTATAATATTAGTATAGAAAGGACTTGTGGTGACGACGCGACGTGCAATAATATATATATACTATGAGTGGTGACGACGTGCAATAATATATATATACTATGACAAACTTCAAATCAAGATGGTCAACGCTACAAAATGGCGAATTACATATTTTTTCGTATGGCATGTTATACCTACTGGTGCAGCTGGTATTATTCATGACACCGTAACCTGGAACTCGCTACTGCATCAATTATACTTACCATTTTTCTCGCTCGCCGCCTATTACGTGGGACAAAAACAATAGTTGAAATGTGGGCGCACATTATGCCTCTGCCTACCCCTACGGAGATAAAGGCTCGTTTGTATGTATTTCAGCCAAATCGGTCCAGCGCTTAGAGAGTAGTTGAAATATACTCTAAAATCGCCAAATATTTGTAATGATTAGAGAAATTTTCCTCTGGTACTGATGTACAACGAGGAATCCGTGATATAGTTTTCGAAGATGCCACACTAATTCACGCATATATTTATCTTAACACCAATTCCCATGCGAGGGGACACTTCGGGGATGTTATCGGTTTGAGGAAAATAAAAGTAGTTTATGGTGTACTTCATGCAATAAAACAAAGCTTTTATATTTTTATATATTTATAAGTGTAAAAATTGTAAAAAAATATTGAAATGTGTAAAAATAAAAAAAATAAGCCTAAAAATGTTCTAGGGTATGAAATTCTCGCCAGCATTCCCCAACGCAAAGAAAAAACGCCACACAGACTGCAAACTACGGATGAATTTTTTCTAATGTTTCTATCGGCACACCGGACGCAACGACCCCTTTTAAATTTATCTTGTTTGCTCGACGAGCGAGCTGCTACAACTGACCTTTGCTCTGGGAAGTGACCCAGAGAAAGGTCAAGCCGAACAGGTCGCTCGCCGCCGGTGTGCGATCTTGGTCTTACATTATTGGGCCCGTACTGGATAAGCAAATGCTCCGCAAGTGCGTAGCGAAACTGTCTGTGTGACATTTTTTTTTGCTGTGAAATGTCAGCATTGGCGCAGTGGATAACATGGGCATTTAGGATGCTGACATTGAGTAGGCGCCGAAAAACTTTGATGTACCATTTAATGCCCCTCTTCCTTTCTAAAAGGTACATCGAAAGTTTTTGGTCTTTTAAATCGACGCCACCCATATGTCGGTTGTAGTCATGTACTACAACGGGTTTGACGCAATCCCTCCCTGCACGTTGCCCCAATGTCATTTGGTTTTGGTGATAAGTGGACAAAGTGGTGACCAGCTTCACATCTTTCCAAGATGTAACAGCCACGTCACCACAATGTACGCTTACCACCTGGCCCCTGGGTACACGCTTTTCATTTATATCTTTTATAACCTGTGGTGTCCCTACACGGCGGCGGTTCAAGGTGCCCACGACGTCGGTTAGTTTAGTTTTCAAAAAACGCGCTAGGGACACAGAGTTATAAAAGTTATCCATGAAAACAAATAAAATAGTGAGCAACTGCTTTTACAGACTTAAGGTTCTGTACAATATACGGCAGTATCTCAGTGAGCCACTGCGAAGACTCCTGGTCGATAGCCTAGTACTTTCAAAATTTAACTATTGTGACACAGTCTATGGTCCCTGTCTGCTTAGGAGGACTGAGGATTTAATACAAAGAGTTCAGAACGCCTGTGCTCGTTTCTGCACTGACATCCCCAGAAGAAGTCATGTAACCCCTTTTCTGAATAAGCTAAAAATTCTTAAAATGGAAGCTAGGAGGAAGTTACACCTGGCTAGTTTATTGTTTGGGGTGATTAAAAATCTAAGTCCAACTTATCTCTTAGAAAAATTGAGCTGGAGATATGAGAAGCAGCGATTTAGCAGGAGATCAGGGCTGCCCCCTTTATCACTTCCCAGGCACAGAACGGCAGCTTTCCGAGGTACGTTTCGTCATGCAGCGGCTAAGTGTTGGAATGTACTCTCCCCACCAATTCGCGGCCTGAAAACGAAAAATACATTTTTACGGCATCTCAGGACATTATACTTGACACAACAGATAAAATCTGTCTAAGATACCTTTAAATTCATTATACCTAATATAGTGACTGTTGTTTTATAGTTTTGTGTATGTACATATTTTGAATGTTTTTAATAACACTTATTTAGGTAATTTAAATACAATTATATATTGTTCATGTTATGGAAATTATGTATTTAGTTAATGATTGACTGCCTCTGTGGCGCAGTCGGTAGTGATACCACCTGCGGCGCTGGAGGTTGTGGGTTTAGTTCCCACCGGGGACAAATGTTTGTGTGACCCATGGGTGTTTGTCTCAGGAGTCTGTGTGTTTCTATGTGTAATTTGTGTGTATTCAAAAAGTATATAGGTATTGATATCCATAGTCTGATTCCCATGACGCGGGCAGGTTGCTCCTGGCTTGCTTTGGGACCGGGTAAGATTGTGTAAAATGTCAAGGAATGATTACTGCCTAATTATTCAATTTCCTGAGAGGAGTTTGAGTGTTTTTTTATTACCTTGTGGGATTAGCCGTCGAGTAGGGTGGGTCGAAGCACGATATGTAATAGCCAGGGGCTGGTTGTGCCAGGGGTGAGGGGGAATGTGGCCCGTTTTCATTCCTGTCTGAAATAAAGGGAATTTAGATAAATTAAATTACTTAAAATAAGAAATAATTATAAGTCCCAATGCCCATTTCTGTACCTGAGTAACTTACTACTTAATTTATAGAAAAGAAAACTAAAAACTTGATTTAATAAATGTAGTGAACACCGGACCAATTTGTGTGGCGGTATTTCTTCGAGTAGGTATAATGCTCAGATTGCAGAATAATAGTCTAAGGTAAAATGATTTGGCTTACCTATTTCATGGGCGACTGCGTTAAAACCTCTTTGAGTTATGTTATATAATGGAAATTGTGAATGATTCCGTTAATGTTGACATGAACTGGTAAAGATTGGCACAGCATTAAACGCATTTTACACCACAGAACAGAACATTGATTACTGGATGCAAATCGTAATCACATGCAACACAACTTACTAAGGTCGCTTACTGTTTATCTTCTTTGTTATCAATATGATTATTACTTGAATAACAAGTTACCATTATCTGGTTTAACCAGTTTCTTGGGAATGAAAGGGAAAGTTAAAGTTGATACATTATGCACTTTTTGCTTATTCACTTGTACTTTATTCCACAATTTTTATTATTATTACATATAACCTGACCGGTTTCGCTTTTATAGCATTGTCAAAGGTACTTTAACTGCTCATACACTAAACTTACATTTCTAAACACAATGATCTTTTTTAAACTCAAGTGGGTATACAAATAAAGTGTTGACGTTCAAAAATTTTTCCCTAAAAAAGGGGGAAATTTAAAATTAACCATGAATTGACCCAAATCAAATCAACATTATCAATTATTGCCAAAATCTAATTACAAAACCGATTATTCATGAATTAAATATCCCATTAAATTCTAGTCAAAATAAAGTCCAGTCACAAAATTAAAAACAAGTCACAAAACGGATTACAATGCCATTAAATGTCAATAAATTAAATCTCATTAAATGTCAAGTTTACTTTTATGTCAGATAAATAAAAATATTAAAATTGAAATAAAATTGCATGTCATCAGATCATGTGGATGATATTACTTAAAATATTTTAATAACGGTGAATTATTATTAATGTCCAGTTGTATTTCAATTTTAATATTTTTATTTATCTGACATAAAAGTAAACTTGACATTTAATGAGATTTAATTTATTGACATTTAATGGCATTGTAATCCGTTTTGTGACTTGTTTTTAATTTTGTGACTGGACTTTATTTTGACTAGAATTTAATGGGATATTTAATTCATGAATAATCAGTTTTGTAATTAGATTTTGGCAATAATTGATAATGTTGATTTGATTTGGGTTAATTCATGGTTAATTTTAAATTTCCCCCTTTTTTAGGGAAAAATTTTTGAACGTCAACACTTTATTTGTATACCCACTTGAGTTTAAAAAAGATCATTGTGTTTAGAAATGTAAGTTTAGTGTATGAGCAGTTAAAGTACCTTTGACAATGCTATAAAAGCGAAACCGGTCAGGTTATATGTAATAATAGTAAAAATTGTGGAATAAAGTACAAGTGAATAAGCAAAAAGTGCATAATGTGTTACAAGAAATTCCACCAAGTGCCAACAATCAAGAGTATAAATGATTAAAGTTGATAATAAGATTGAATTCATGAATTGACACTTGACAGTAATGGCGGTGGCGTGGCGTCTCTCGCTCGGAGGGAGACGGAAACTGCCAGAAATGTTGCCAGCCCTCATATTTGTTATGTTTATTATTATGTATATATTTTTTTTTTTTAAATATTGTTGCATGTGATTGGCGATGTTTGTTTGAATTTGTTGTTTTGCTGACTGTTTTATCGGGTAGTCGCGTCGCGTCCGGCTGCCTCTGAAAACCAGCGCTGGCTGCATGAACCACATGCAGACAGCATTAAGCTGAGAGGCGGCCGTTATTCCACAGAGTGCGGTAATGAAATTGTGTTTTTTAGATTTAAGGATGTATATTTTAGTTATTGTTTTTGATATTTTTGTTTAAGCAGTGCTAGTGGAATAAACTATTTTTCTTTCTTTCTTTCAAAAAAAGCGTGTACCCTTTTCCCAAATAATTGGACATGAGGAGAAGAACAATTTTTGCGGTCGAACTTGTGAAGCCAAAGATTGGTTGCGTTGAAGATGTCCTCTCCGTATAGAGGACAGTCTTCAAGCAGTAGCCAGTTACCGCCTCGCAAAGCTCATATGTCTTTATGCCGAATCGTGCT
Organism: Miltochrista miniata; assembly: GCA_933228765.1. Lineage (NCBI taxonomy): Eukaryota > Metazoa > Arthropoda > Insecta > Lepidoptera > Erebidae > Miltochrista > Miltochrista miniata. The sequence goes on along the minus strand of OW121760.1, from coordinate 20,721,522 downwards.
GCTTTAGATCGAATGCATTGAACCCAGCTCAAACGCCCTTTCCAAAGCAGCAACGATTCGTCAATAGATAGTTCTTGACGAGGCGTGTAAATGGCTTGAAATTTAGAATTTAGATATTCCAAAACAGCAGCTATTTTAAATGCTTTGCGTTCTTCTCCGTGCATGTTGGGCCCCAAAAGATCATTGTCGGCAAAGTGCAGGAACTTCATGAGCAGCCAAAACCGTTGTAGTGACATGAGCTTACGAAATCCCGGCATGCCCAATAACCCGGTGGTCCAGTACTCATCGATGCGGCTCCTGACGCAGACACCCATGAGGATCATTATCGCCATAAGACGATAAATTTCCTCCACGGTGGTTTCACTCCAAAGGTGGAGCCGTGAAGATGGTGGGAGGGTATCGCTTTCAACAGCCGTATCGATGGTATGCTGTGCATACTTGTTGGTCTCCTGGACCACCATTTCCACGATAGGCAGGTCCCAAATTTGAGTAAACAGGTCCAATGGACTCGTTCCCTCAATTTTGGGACCTGCCTCCTCGCGAAATGCTGACCTTTCGCCGCGGAATGTGGCGAAATCCTCATCCCACACATCTTCTATCTCTTCACCATCCTCTTCCATGGCGTCCCCCTCATCCCCTTGCAGAAGCTGCCGCAGTTCTTCGAGAGTGAGGTCCTCCTCTTCGTCCACCTCACTCCCTGAGTCTACGTCCGCTTCTGCAAGACCTTCCGCCATTTGCTGATCACCATCCTATAAAAAAAATGTTTCCAACGCCGAAAGCGCAAACAAAGCAACATGCATTATATGCATAGTAGTTGCCGCCCATTAGCCTATAAAAAAAGCAACTGAACATTCGTGGCGTATAACAAGTGCCAGTAAATAACGCCTGCGTCGGCCCAAGACGTATTAGGTGGATAAATTCGTCATCTAAATTATATAACTCAAAGGTGACTGACTGACATAGTGATCTATCAACGCACAGCCCAAACCACTGGACGGATCGGGCTGAAATTTGGCATGCAAGTAGATGTTATGACGTAGGCATCCGCTAAGAAAGGATTTTGATAAATTCTACCCCCAAGGGGATATAATAGGGGATGAAAGTTATATGTACACGGGAACAAATTTTACGTGGGCAAAGCTGCGGACATCAGCTAGTTTCGATCATATTTCGATAGCTGAATTGGTTTAGCGTCTATCCTGGCTGCACAGAAAATGATCAAACACCGAAAGCGCTATCAAAGCCACATGTATTACACGCATCGAAGTTTCTACCCACCAACCTATGAAAAAATTGATTCAACACTGCAAGCGCAAACAAAGCAACATGCATTTAGATGTACTTATGGAAAAACAGTAATAAAACAAATTCCTAAAACATGCTGCTGTAGTCGAGGTCCGTAACAGTTGAAGTAACCACGGCCGTAATTTTGTTTTATCTATCTTCATATATGTATTGCCCTCGCTGTATTGCTAGAAAAAATGTTACATGCACGTGACTGGTACCGCTTTACTATAGTATTGCTATTCAAGTTAATAAAATTACGAAATCGGCTGAAATAAAAGATACCTACATTCGTTTCAGGCTCGAGCAATGCACGTGAACTCGGATTGACCCCGTGGTCTACAAAATCCATGTTACTGGCAACTTCAATATTTTCGGGGCGCCATGCCTGTAAGCATTTCATAAAATTCAAGTATAATCCTACTTCCTACTAAAATTATAAATGTGAAAGTTTGTGAAGATGTTTGGATGTTTAGATGTTTGGATGTTTGTTACTCAATCACGCTCTAAAGGATGAACGGATTGGGCTGAAATTTAGTACCGAAATAGCTTATAGTTTGGAATAACACTTTTCATCCCAGAAAAATGTTCCCACGGGTAGCGGGAACGGGTACCGAATTTCATGCGGGCGAAGCCGCGAGCATCATCTAGTTATATTATAAATGTGGAAGTGTATTTGTGTGTCCTTCAGTCACGCTCTGACCTCCGGATGGTATGAAATAACTCGGGGATACCGACAAGCGTAACCGTGGGTATCAGTTTGTTATTTTACACTATCCTAGTCTCATTTCAGGGTGTCGTCGGCTACCTGCATACCAATAGTCAGTCAAAGCGTTTTGATGGTTAGACTGTGATTGAAGAACCAATAAACATATACACTTTCACATTACACTACATAGACAGAAATTGTATATTATTTTATAACAACGTATTTTTTATAATTTATCTTACACGAAGTCCTCCTGACTCACTCCTCTCTAAAATGACTTGGTCACCAGTAACATGAAAAGTGCCACTGGGGGACACATCGACAGCCATGGCTGTTACAAGTTCCGGTAATGCAGACATACTGTAAAAAATGTATGCCCAGTTAGCGGCCTGTACAACAAAAATTGTTTTCATGAATAAAACCTACTGCAATAGAGTAAAAGAAAATATTTTTGGGTGCAGTTCTCATTGATACGAATAGAATAAGCCCAAAGACGAGCCTGCTGCTAGGTATGTGCCGTTGAGGAGTTTCCTTGACTGTCATCGTATCCTCACCTAACTGGCCATGGCGATAGAAAATCTGATTCTAACATTATTTGTATTTATCAAATCGGTCTAGAAGTCTTAGAGATTACATAACAAATGTTAAAAACTGCATTCGTATTGATAACCTCTTTTTTTTTTAAGTCAGTTAAAATTTGAAACCTTATCATAATTGTGAAATGAAAAACATAACATAAAATAAAACAAGCCCCAAAGCTCTAAACTACTAAGAAACAAAAAGTAGTCGAATTTACTAATTCGTTCTGCTCTCCTTCAACCTCTTTTTTCAAGTCGGTAAATTCCCAAACCCCAATTCTAAAAAGTACAGTCGAATTGATAACCTCTTTTTTTTAAGTCGGTTATTATTCGTCGGATACTATTAGTCTAATAATTTATCGATTTAAAAATATTACTTAGCATCAAAAAATCCACAAATCTCTGAAATGCCACCAAAAAGAACAGTCGAATTGATAACCTCCTTTTCTATAGATGGTAAAAAACGATACTATGTAATAAAATAATTGCCGATTGAAAAATATTACACAAAATCAAAATAAAATCCTGGGCTCTAAAATGACAACAAAAATGTTTACACATCCAATATCATACCAAAAAAAAATAAAATAAAATATGGCCCCCGCCGTGTACATGTACACGAGTTCCCGACCTTGAAATTGCATATGTGTGTGTGAGGTTTAGATAATGATTTATAAAATCTAATTTCATAATAACTTTTCGATATTATTACATAAAACTGCTAATACCATTGGAAATACATGAAATCTCCTTCAAAGTAAAAAATAAATCTCGTAACAAATAAAGCTTACTTTGAAAAAAAATCGGACTTGTATTGTGACGCTCGCAAACCCTCAGTGCATTAGCTAACTTTTGGAGACATTATTATTAGCAATCTTTATGTATTTTGTACATATGTTTATCTAGATATATTACTTATATGAATAAATATCAATATGAAATAGTATTCACTTACCTTTGTAGTGTAAAATACCGAAATCGCAATAAAACTGTGGTCGTGTACTGAGACGCGGCACAAGCAAGAAGCGCGGGAACAGGTATGTGAAGTTTGAAACTTTGAAGTGACGCGGGAAGCGTTTGGGTGAACTAATAAAATAAGCAATGATTGCATACTGTTCATTTATTCATTCAGTATCGTTTCAAACAAATATAAACCATAATTCTGGCTTTTTAAGATTCATTTTTAAACAAAAGTAAACAAGTGTAGGCTTGACACGGATCCGTGTCTAAACAGTTGACGGCTGTTGCACGGATCCGTGCTTAAACACATGAGAGGTTGGATTCGGCTGAATTTTGGTACAGGGCAAGAGTATAATTTAGAAAAACAAGGAGCCTTAAGTTGTACATTTTGGATAAGAGCGCTTCAAAAGTGTGGTATTCTACCCAACATTGGCCCACACAAAGTGTTACGTCACGCACTGAACAAAAGATATTCGATGTTTTTTGCACCTTTTTGGCGGTGCACCTAACGTGCTCTTCGTTGTCTGTTGGCTTTGGTGTTGTTTCGTTCTTCCTCGGGTACCTCGCGATGTTCAGGGTAGTGGCCCAAGGTAGTGTTTAACCTGTTTAGGTTGCTTGGGTTTCGAGGGAGAACGTCTACACCAAATTTTTGGCATAGTTGTTTGGCCAGTTTGTATCGAAAGAGTCGATGCGTAGTTTTCTGCAGTTGGTTTCGGTGTTTGCACAGTGTATGACGTAGCTGTTTAAAATAGAGGTGTTGAGTAGACGCCTGAACACCTTAATGTACCACTTAAGGCCCCTTTCCGCACCAATAGGTAAGATGACAGTTTTTGATCTTTCAAGTCCACTCCTCCCATACACTTATTATAGTCGTGGACGGCTGTTGGCTTTAAGACTGGTCGCCCAGCTCTATGCCCCGGATGCATATCGTTTCTGTGGTAAGTCGACACTGTAGTGACGAGCCTGACATCTTTCCAGGCCTCCAAAGACACGTCACCACGGTGACGACTTATCACCTGACCTCTGGGGACTTGCTGTTCATTCAAAGTTTGAATTTCGCGTGGAGTTTGGTTGCGACGCCTATTTAATGTCCCTACGACATCTGTTCGCTGACTCTTTATAAAACGACACAAAGGTACAGAATTGTAAAAATTGTCCATAAACAGACAATAGCCCTTCCCAAGGTATTCCCACATGCGTTGAATGGCAACTTTGGCTGACGATGATGTGAACCCCATGACTGGTGCCAGTGACGTTGTTCCCCGCCCTGAATATAAAGCTATTTTTAAGATGTAGCCACTTAACGCCTCGCAGAGCTCGTACGTTTTAACGCCGAAACTTGCTGCCTTGGTCCGGATACACTGCACCCAACTGAGCCGTCCTTTCCAAAGCAGCAAGGACTCGTCAATCGACAATTCTCTGCGAGGCGTATAGATTTGTGGAAACTTACAACAAAACCGATGCAATTTTTGCAATTTTCTTATCGTGTCCGCGGGTCATTGGTGTTATGGTGTCGTTGTCCACAAAGTAGAGAAATCTCATTAACAGCCAGAATCTGGCCTGTGGCATTATTTTCCGGAAGCCTGGCATTCCAATAATACCTGTATGCCAGTATTCGTCGATGCGGGCCCGATAGCAAATGCCCATTAAAATAAACATCGCCATCAACCTATAAATATCAGCGACAGACGCCTCCACCCAGTCGTGAAGTCGCGACCGAGTGGAGATGTCTGTCGCTGTGGCGATTTTCTGCCAAGCCTACCAATTAGTCTGTTCGACTATCATTGACATTATAGGTTGGTCCCAAATTTGAAGAAACAAATCTATGGGACTTGTTCCTTCAATTTTGGGGCCAGCCTGTTCAATAAATTGCTCCTCCTGTCCTCTAAAAGATCCATAATTCTCCTCCCAAACAAAGTTATCCGTGTCCGGACTTGGGTCTTCCTCGACTTCCTCTTCTAATTCGTCTTGGAGATGCTGTCGCAATTCCTCTTCAGATCTCTGGGAGTGAGGTTGAAGATGAGGACATCTGTCCTCATCTTCAACCTCACTCCCCAAATCCACGTCCACCTCCACATCATCGGCGACAGCTTCCCCAAAAATATCCCCATCCATTTCATCCTAAAAACAAACATTCAAATCAAACACCTTTGTCGAGCATATTACTTCATCCACTAGCGTTTTGTGCGTAAAGTAAGCACGGTGTTAAATGTTGCTCAATGAAAACTTTGCAGGCACTATTTCCGACGAAAAATTCCAATCCCATGACCACATGCTAAAGCTCATACATATTAAAACCGCTTCACCGCTCGCCACAGACAGGGAGTTTATCCTGACACTCGGCGTCCGGTAAGTTCCAGCACGGTTAGATCCGATAGGTGTTTTCTTCCGCGCACGCTTATGTTGTGGAATGACCTCCCTGCCTCGGTTTTCCCAAACGCCAACAGTATGGGGTTCTTCAAAAGGGGTCTTTAGAAGGTTTTTACAGGGTCGGCAGCGCGAGTGTGGCACCTCTGGTGTTGCAAACGTTCATAGGCTGCGGTGACCACCGGTCCTTCTGGTGGGCCGTATGCTTGTCTGCCACCTTAGTGGTATAAAAAAAAACCTCTGAGACAAATATTTGTGTGACCCATAAATGTTTGTTTCAAGAGTCTGGGTGTTTCTATGTATAATATGTATGTATTTAAAAGTATATAAGTATTAATATCCGTGGTCTGATACCCATAACACAAGCAGGTTATTCCTAGCTTACTTTGGGATCAGATAGCGTTGTGTGAAATGTCTGTGAATATATATTCTTTGATTGGTACGTTGGTGAAAAGCGACTCCACATCAAAACTGACCATTATGCCAAGGATTTCCACAAAATGTCGTGAATCCTTCACGAAAGACACAGTAGTACCCACCAAAGGCTGTAGCACCGACGTAACATGTTTTGCCAATTTGTAGGTTGGTAAGTCAATTTGGCTCACAATTGGTCTTAGTGGAACACTAGCTTTATGAATTTGAGGTAGTCCATAAAGTTTCAGCGACTGTACCACCCCAGGCTTATACAATTCCTCGAAAGTGTCCTTCGCGAAAAGATGTTTGTTATCCCTGATAACTGCTCTCACTCTCCTTGTTACCCTGGCCGTTGGATCGTACGATACTGGTTGGTACACCTTACTGTCCTGTAAGATGGCACGTATTTTGGAATCATACTCCGTTGTTGACATTACGACAGTAGCATTACCTTTGTCGGCCTTAAGAACGAAAATCTCGTTGTTGGTTCTCAAGTTCTTAAGAGCTATACGTTCTTCTTTCGTTATATTACTTTTAGGCACTTTCGCTTTAAACCCTAGCCACATCCTGCCGTAAGCCATCGGCATCATCGGTTGGTATCTTATTACAAATTATCGTTTCCTCCACACTGCCTATGACTGTTTCATAAGGTATCCTTTTTGGGGTAGTCGCTAAATTCAACCCTTTCGCTAATACGCTAGAAGTGGCACTATCGAGTGCAGCTCCCGTCAGGTTCACGACCTCGTCAACCTTCTCTTTAGCGATCAACTGTCTCCCACAACGTACCATCAATTTCTCAATAATAATAATATAAAAAAATAATAGTATTTCTATGCATTATAAGTATGTAGGTATTTAAGACAAATAAGTATAGAATTATTAATATCCGTTGTCTGATACTCATAGCATATGCAGTTTAGTCCTGACTTATTTCTGGATCAGATGGCGCTGTGTAAAAAATATACGTAAATTATACATACATCCTTCTCAGGGGGCAGGCGACGCTGAGGCATCCCTGGTCCTTCCTCCACCTGAATTCCTTCGCCGACTGAAAGCATTTTGGGGCGATAATGCTGTAAAATAAAGTAATATTAAAAAAAGAACTTAAGAATACGCACAAAAACATAGAATAGTGGTTTACGTTTTACTTACACGAAGTTGACCAGAATCCGATCTAACCAGTAGAATATTATCATCATGCGCGACCCGTATCGACCCATTGGGGCTAATATCCACGGGTCTGGCCAAAATCAGGGGTCGACCCCTCCATCTCCACAAGGGTCCATTTTTACCTGAAAGAGTTGGCAATTTTAAAATACCTCTGATAGTAATAAATATTCACACGAATTATCCCAAATTAAGCTAATATAAGCTTGTGCTATGGGATCTAGACAACTGATAGACATACTTATATATTTGTAAATACACACTACATAGAAAACTCCGAAACAATCATTTGTGGATCACACAAATATTTGGACCGACCCAGGAATCGAACCCAGGACCTCCAGCGCGGCAGGCGGTTACACTACCGACTACGCCACAGAGGCAGTCTGATCATTTGGTTCTCAAAATTTTGAATCTCTACTAATATTATACATGCGAAAGTAACTCGGTCTGTCTGTTACGTTTTAAGTCCTAAACCGATTTTTATGAAATTTGGTATATTTGAGTCCAAGGGAAAGACATAGGCTACTTTTTAACTGACTGTGTAAAGGGAGGGTAATGATTTTACGCGATTAGCATTACATTCTGTCTTCGTTCATTCACGGTCTCAATTTTTTACTTTTAAAATATGCAACCGCCATAACGTATGCTCTAATCCCGGAGTAAGGAAAGTATTGTTACTTCGAGGCTACTCCAGGTTTATTAATAACGATGTATTTATGTGCTTAATACGACGTTACTCTGAGATTAACAAGTCTAAGAGTAACTTCGGAGTTAGTATGGATTTGGTGATTTTTATTAATCAGATAATGTATGATAATGTATACGGTTGTAATTTGGCATGTTGGTTCTTCTCTCTGATTCATAAGCACAAAATGACAATATTTATACTTATATTCGCAACTTTAAATAGATGAATATTGTAGTCATGTTTATAGGATTATTGAATTTTATCAAATGTTAAATGTTCTAAGCCTCACCCCTCAGGGAACCTCTCTATTTTGTTACACATTATGCACTTTTTGCTTAATCACTTGTAATTTTTTCCACAATTTCTACTATTATTACAGATAACCTGACCGGTTTCGCTTTATAGCATAGCAATTGCAATGCTATAAAGCGAAACCGGTCAGGTCATATATTAGTTATTTATGCCACTGTCAAGCTATGATAGCTATTGTATCACGAGTGCTAGTTACACAATAGTACAGCACGAGTATTACAATAGCTGTTTGCGACAGTGGCATACAAAACTACTTCTACAACCATGAATGAAACAAATACAAAAAACCGTCCTTGTTGAACTTTATTAGGAAGTTGTGTTGTTGTGGTCTCCATAGCTATTTCTCTCATTTCAGGAGGTGTTAAGGTATTGTCCATTTCGCTATTATCACTGATATCACTCATTTTCAAAACAATTTTATTTATAAGTGCAGATAAAAGTTAACAATGGCGCGAAAATAGCGCGGCGCGCTATGTTGTTTTGTTGTTATAATCCCACAAGTGAAAGGCAAAGGCAATTCATCCATACAGCCTAATTACATGCGATGTTTAGTCGGGACGCAAATACGCGCGCGTTTTGGCATAATCATATATGTTGATTTTTTGATGCCATAGCCATAAAAGTAATTAAAAAGTTTCATTGTAGAACGGTTTACCCGTGTGGAAATGGTTATGATTATTGAGATATGATTTGTGGTTATGCATTAAGCAAATTACCAAATGGTCGTAGAAAAAATAAGTTGTGGTTTACATTCTTGCATTTGCCAGGGATTAGCACATTTGAAAAATAATTCTCGAAAACGGAAGCGGCCATCTAGCATATTTCGATATAGCTGCATCTGCCAAGGTAATTTAATCATCGTCAGGTAACCATGTGTTCCAGAGATACGCCCCCTTTTTTTTTACGTGAGGTAAAGTCAGAGATACGCCCCCTAAACATTAGCTGTGGTGAAGTGAAGCTGTCCAGCCCAAACGATTGCTTGCGAACAATACGGTTGTGTTATTGCGGCCGGGTGTATTCTCGGAAATTGCAAGCCTTTTAGACCGATGATTTTAGATTTTCCTGGATCTTAACAAAAACCTTTTTCGTCGAGGATCAAGGTTTGATCTACATCCAATTTTGGTTTTTTTTTTATGGCACCTTTCAGTAAATACTAGAACTCGTTTACGAGAAACGGATCAGCCGCTTTTTTATCACAATTTCTACGGCTTAAGGTTTTTTTTATTAATAACCTGTTTCTAGCTTCAAAACCTCATATCCAATTTTCTCCTGGTATACCATCTTTGAAAGGAGTTTCATGTCGTTGCGACGTTCATATTGTTCGATTAAAACTCTGAATTCACGTTGAGTTAAAGCGAAGCCGTGCCTTTCCATAATGTGATGGATTGATCTGTCCATTGACCAGGCCATAGTTAAAGCTTTTTATTCACAAAAACTGACAGTGAAATCGATTGCGGATAATTTTGCAATGGAATTTGAGAGGGCTGCTTTAAACATAATTCCTAATTGTAATGTTAAACTCCTTAGTGCTAATGATGTCTCAGAGCCGACAAACTGTAGCATAAACTTTCAGAAAGCAACTGCTGAAAAAGTACTTAAAATAATTGGTAATCTTAACTCTAGAAAAGCTCCAGGTCCGGACAACATAAAAGTTTCAGACATAAAATCTGTAGGAAAACATATATCTGTTGCTATAGCAAATCTCATAAATTTTAGTGTAAAAGAACAGGTTTATCCAAACGAATTAAAAAAAGGTAGCATTCGGCCTGTTTTCAAGAAAGGTAGGCGTGATGATTACCTGAACTATCGACCTATTACATTACTCTCACCCATAGACAAAATAATTGAAAAATATGTGGGAGACCAAATACATAGATTTTATAGGAATAGCAAAGTAATTTATAAGAATCAGTTTGGCTTTCAAAAAGGAGTGGGACCGACTAACCTTCTTTCTTTGTTCACTGACGAGGTTAACACATACCTCAATAATAGAGAAAGTGTTTTGGCTCTGTTCATTGACTTTTCGCGAGCGTTCGATACCCTAGAGCACACAAAACTTATAGAAAAGCTTGACAACTGTGGTGTACGTGGACCATTACTGGGTTGGTGTAAGGACTATCTTCGCAATCGCCGTTCTTGTGTAAAGATAAACGACGCTTACAGTGAGTGTGTTACAGCTAAATACGGCACCGCTCAGGGATCGGTCCTTGGTCCTCTTCACTTCCTAACATACGTCAACGACATGAATAGACACATTAAATACAGCACATGTTATCAGTTTGCGGATGATACATGCTTGGTCATTGGTGGATCAGACCTCTCTGAGACATTGAATCATCTACAGAATGACTTTGACACTTTGGCACGATGGTGTCATGATGCTGGACTTGTTATAAATGTAAATAAAACAAAATTACTACATATTAAATCAGCATACATGAAACAACGTCCAATGCAAGAGCTAGTGGCACATGACCACAGCTGTCTGCATACTCAAATGCCTGGACCCTGTAGCTGTCCTTCGATTGAGCTTGTGTCTAGACACACATACTTGGGTCTGGTAATGGATAGTAACCTAAATTGGGGCTACCACATCGATTATGTTTGTAACAAGATTAGACAGTTTTTTGCTAACATAATAATTATAAAGGACCGCCTACCGTTCAAGGTTAGAATAATGCTTTATAACTCCCTAGTACAATCGCATATCCTTTATGGGCTCAGTAGCTATGGTCGCACATTCCAATCATATTTAGATAGAATACGGAAACTACAGGTACAGATACTAAAACAAATAGTAAATCCTAATATCAGAATAACATTTAGGAATGATGAACAGGGATTATTCAATCATTGTAAAGTTCTCCCGGTACATACTCAATTCGAATGTAATTTGCTGAAAGAACAGTATTTTGATACAAACTTTTGCAATAAAGTGAAACACCCTATATACACACGGGCAGTTGCTCAAGGTCATCTATGCACAACGCGAGCTAACAATACTTACGGAGAACGCACCGCTCAGTACTTGTTACCAAGATTCATTAATGCACTACCCACTTCCCTTAAAAATAGTATAACGCAAAAAAACATTAAATATAAACTCAAATCATTTTACCTTGGATATAATACCTAACTAGTAATTTCTCTTTTGTTGCCGAAAGTCACTTTTTTATTGCTTACGTGGTTCCTATATAGCCTATATATATGTAAATAATTATGTAAATAAATATTTATTTATTATATTATAATGACCCTGGTTTGCGCAGTGGTAGGACGACTGCCGCACTGAGGTCCTGAGTTCGATCCCCGGGTCGAATCAAATATCTGTATGATCCACAAATGTTTGTATCATGTTTGGGTGTCTTCTGTACTTGTGTAATGTGTATGTTTTGTATTACATAATTATAGTATATAAAATGTCGTCTAAACCCCTTAACACAGGCTTTCAGTGGCTTGGTTTGGGCTAGACAATATAGTATGAAATCGTAATGTACCTACATATTATGTAGGTACATTATTGTGGCGTAGTCGGTAGTGATACCGCCTGCGGCGCTGGAGGTTCTGGGTTCGATTCCTGGGTCGGTCCAGATATTTGTGTGATTAACAATTATTGTCTGTTTCGGAGATTGGGTGTTTCCTATGTATAATATGTATTAGTATTGTATAAAAATAGTATCTTGTGTAGTTATCTGGTGCCTGTTTTGTCCTTGTTCGACGTAGTCATCATAATGCACTGTGTGCAAACCTCTGTGGTTTATTTCAGTGTTAGAAGCTATTAATGTGTATTGTTTTCTTATTATGCTAATAAAAATAAAAAAATAAAAAATATAAAAAAAAAATCTACGCACAGTGCAGGTCTCACAGCGGTGACACGGACGCAGTCCGCCTTTTTGATCACCTGCAACAATCGACTAACAAGGTGATTGAGCAGCATCCCCAGAGGGAGAGCTGCTAACGATTTTACCCTGACCTATGGGTTTTCCAAAATGGTAAAATCCCACACGAGGATACCAGACAAGGGGAACGAGCAGAGTGCATTAAGTGATGAAATAGACTCAATCCCAAATTCAAACCGCTTAGTTTTTAGTCTCGTAAGTCTTTTTCGTACTCGACTAGGGCTTGCGTAGATAAAGGTCAAAAATAACGAACCACAAAAGTCTGCAGTTGCTGAACACCTGTTGGAGTCCGGCACAAACCATTGGATTGAGTTACATAACCCTAAGATGCTCTCAACTGAACGTCACTATATACCGAGAATGGTTAGAGAAGCGATTGAAATTAAAAAGTATAAGAATTTCAATCGGGAGGATGGGTTTCAGTTGCCGAGCGTCTGGCATCCAGTGGTTCGTTTGTGTACAAATAACCATAAACAGTTCCATACTAAACCGCGAGTAGACACGGTGAGCGTTGTGTGTCGTGAACGTCGAGTTAGTGAAAACGAAAGTGAGACCAGTGGTAGTGGTGTAACGCGTAATAAACGACTGCGAAGGAGGGTAGATCGATATATGTGCTGAGACTTTCGCTTTCAACCGCCTATACTTCAGTTCCTCCGTGATCATGGTGCTTGCAACAGCGCCGAAATATCGGAAATACTCAATAGTACATGGTAAATATCCCGTTAACTCTAATAAAAGCTTTAATTGTTGATAAAAGCATGCGTTTTTGTTTCTTGACACCATTTTTAATTACGAAGTCCCTTTTCCCTGGACACATTCTACTAATATCGTCCTTTTGGAAGTAATCGCTTACCTTTTGGCGTACATCTGGCTTCAAATCTATTTCGTGAACTTTTTTGTCTGTAATTAGAATGATTTTATTAAATTTCTCTTTGGACATAAATTCCTTAGCCATATGCAACAATTAATACTTCCTGATGTCGGTGCCATTGACACATCGTTGAAAAACGTCTCTAACTTTTGAGTTTTTCTGTAATGTTGCTGCCGTTGTCTTCAATTGAGTAGATAATACCTCCCAAATAATAGTTGTTTGCGTAGGGGATGTCAGCTCAAAGCGGCCACTGTGGCGTAAATCATAGATTTGCTATATTAGTTTATTAGGCGCTATTAAGCGTAGGTATATCTGGGTATACTTAGGTCGGTATAATGGGTGTGTCCTTATTAGTGTCAAAGTAGGGATAGTTGATGGAAGGAGATATGGTGGGATGTAAGCTATATATAGGCGTGCGCAATGGTAAAAAGAAAAATCAGGAACTAACTAAAATTAATTAATTTTACTTCATACTGTCGAAGAGAATTTACATCAAAGTAAATTATTCTATAAAATATATTTCATTGAATTACCAGTGAGGGCGTAGGTAGCCCAAGTATTTTTAATAAAATTATACATTGAAAACGGAAGCTCTGGTAAGCATCAACTTCATAAATTTTATTAAGTAAATTAATTGTGGGTAATTTTCATGTAAAAAAAAAAGTATATTTTAAGTAAATTTATTTTTATCAGGCAGGCGTTTGTGAAATTTAGAAAAGGGGGTAATGTTCTTTTGTATATTAAATGTTTTAAAATGGGGAGTAAAAATTAGTAATAAGGGAAAGCTTAGGGATATCTATGGTTGAAGAGGGTGTATATAAAATATATTGTTTGTTCTTTTCAGAATGAGCTTCCAAGTTTAAGGTTAAAAACCCCTGCCTATACCCGTAAGCAATTTATTTAATATATAGGCGTAGAGCCATATTGCTTACTCTGATATCCCGGAGATAAAGGAAGTCCCATCCCTGAATCCGGATGAGTACCTAGTTTTAAGTTAGATTAAGTTTATTTTGTGAACTGGCAAATAAATGTCAATTATTCTTCAATCGTTGCGTTATTGACTTCAGGACAAATTATCCTACCTACCTAAACTACTGAACCGCCTGGGAACTCCTGGGAACACTACGGACTTCCCAGAAGCGTGTCATGGCGCCCGAACTTAAGTAATTGTCCTGGTAGTTGATAACGTGTGATTAATATCTACAGATTTGTTGGGTCTAGCGACCCGTAATAAAAATTTACAGTGTAATTTGTTGCCCGCTAGCAGGTAGCCTCCCCCGAAATTCGTGCTACTTCAAGGATTAGACGCCCTTGGCCTATGCTAGTCTGGATGCCCGAAATTTGAATATTTTTTTTGCATTTACATATTTTTTGGCTAAACGGGTATTCCTAAATTTGAAATTTTCTCAACACAATTTTATTAACGTAGCTTGTCCCCAACTTTAATTACAGTTATTTTATTTTATTTTAAACTGTAATAGTAGAATATCTTTTATTATATAATTGTTGGCTTATAGTCATATTCATATTTTGTATTGTTCATCGTAAGGAAAAAATTCTACCCTCATTGTTTTTGATAATTCCTTGTAATAAATTTAACGCAAAAAATATACCCACATTAATAAAATTGTTACGAACCTTCTTGTAGAAGTAAAATTGTTGTTAAAGTTTTAAAGATAAATGAATGCAAACCATTCACGGTAGGTTTTGTTTTATATAAATTGTGTATTGTTTCAGGAAAATCTGAATGATATTGTAGTTCTATGTGAATAGAGAAAGTGATTTGTGTCTTAAAAATTGTGAGTGATTCGGTGCTTACCAGAACCGTTTAGCAATGGATAGTAATAAAATTAGATATTTCTTGCTCAGTAAAAATTAATTAACTTGTGAATTAGTTATTTGCGGTTAAGAGCCGTTTTCTACAATAATAGTATGGGGTTCTTTAAAAAGGGTCGTAAAAGGGTTTTACAGGGTCGGCAGCATGAGTTTGTCGCCTATGGTGAGGCAAATGTTCATAGGCTGCGGTAACCGCCAGTCCTTCTGGGGGGCCGTATGTTTGTCTGCCACCTTCATAAAGTTATTTTTTCTATATCAATAGCCACCTTAGTAATATAAAATTTTTGGGGTAGGTAACAAATATTCGTCATTAAAATCATTCCAATAATGCTGTATAACAGTTAGTAATACGAATATTCAAACTTAATAATTACAATGAATAATTAATTATAATATTCATTAAATAAATCAATAATTTAACCTTGTAGCTAAAAATAGTCAAAGTAAATCGTAGTATCATTTTTTGTTCATAAATATGGGTAGTTGTGAATATCATGTAAATATCGTTAGGGTTCTTACAGACTGCATTTCATATCATAATTCCATAAGCGTAAGGACAGGATACGGTTTTAATGATTAATGTTGAGATTTAGTGTAAAATAAAGCTAAATTCTCTTGTATATAAGAATTGCGTCATCATGTGATTGTATTGATGACACAAGTGTGCATGAGTGTTTTATTAGCGGGAATTGTATGAGATGTATGAATATATGAAAGGGATGAATATCAGAGCATGAAAGGCACATTATTCAAAGGAATGGGTGAGTCTGGTGAATTATGGAAGTTTGAAATAGTCAGTAGGTAACTTTGCATACAAATAAACTGCATCGCTAAAAAAAAAAAAAAATTTTTTTTCCTCTATTCTGAAACAAAATTAGCGTCATTTTATTTTTAGATTTTTATCAAGTTAAATTAAAGTAAGTAAGACAAGAATAACAATGTCAGGTCAGTTATTTAAAAATGAACGTTAAATTACTTTAGGATGTTGTCGCGGACAGTCGAACATACACGAGAAATTTAGGTCAGTGTGTAAGAGACCTTAGGAATAATTGTGAAAATTTATGAGGGTACCTCAAAAAATTGTTAAGCTTGAGGTCACATTGTGAATTCATTGTCATGATAAGTGAAAGTTGTGTACGTGCCGTGAGTTTTGTAAAATTACGAAGTAATAAGAATTACGAAGTTATGAAAGTTTTATGCAATGCAGTATGTTAATAGTGATGCATACGTTTTGAAAACGTTAATACATATAATATTGGATATAAGTGAAATGTTAAGGTTGGTAAATGTGATTTTTTTTTCTGGGTTGTTTGTATATTTTTGGTTAGAATTCTGGTAGGATGATTCTGTAGGTGTATTCAGTGCTATATTTCTGTTTCTTGGTTTTTTTGTAGTAAATACTGCCACTCGGAAGCGGTAAGCTTGCCCTCGCAGATTTACGTAGTACTATAGGAAGCTCTTAAAGGCTTGCTTATCATATGCAAATATATTGCATTCAGTTATATAGACATATACAATGTTATTACATCGTTGTATATGTTGTTATATAAATTTTCTTCTCTGAGAAGGTTATAGAAATCTCAGTCTTCAATTCAAGCCATATTCTATATTACATTCAGGCGGTTCGTATTACCTGAATCTCTTAATATTAAGCCTTAATACGTCTTTTCTTCTATCTATCTTGTGAACACCATCAGAATTACTCTATTGGAATATTTAAATTATTTATTTTTGGGAGACATTATCTAAGTAATACAGTTGTTATAAATTGATTGTTATATACTAATTCAATCTTTTTAAATTGAATTAGTATTCTTAAATTTTGTCTATAGGGACAAAATTTTCTTTTGGGGAGGGGATATTGTGGCGTAAATCATAGATTTGCTATATTAGTTTATTAGGCGCTATTAAGCGTAGGTATATCTGGGTATACTTAGGTCGGTATAATGGGTGTGTCCTTATTAGTGTCAAAGTAGGGATAGTTGATGGAAGGAGATATGGTGGGATGTAAGCTATATATAGGCGTGCGCAATGGTAAAAAGAAAAATCAGGAACTAACTAAAATTAATTAATTTTACTTCATACTGTCGAAGAAAATTTACATCAAAGTAAATTATTCTATAAAATATATTTCATTGAATTACCAGTGAGGGCGTAGGTAGCCCAAGTATTTTTAATAAAATTATACATTGAAAACGGAAGCTCTGGTAAGCATCAACTTCATAAATTTTATTAAGTAAATTAATTGTGGGTAATTTTCATGTAAAAAAAAGTATATTTTAAGTAAATTTATTTTTATCAGGCAGGCGTTTGTGAAATTTAGAAAAGGGGGTAATGTTCTTTTGTATATTAAATGTTTTAAAATGGGGAGTAAAAATTAGTAATAAGGGAAAGCTTAGGGATATCTATGGTTGAAGAGGGTGTATATAAAATATATTGTTTGTTCTTTTCAGAATGAGCTTCCAAGTTTAAGGTTAAAAACCCCTGCCTATACCCGTAAGCAATTTATTTAATATATAGGCGTAGAGCCATATTGCTTACTCTGATATCCCGGAGATAAAGGAAGTCCCATCCCTGAATCCGGATGAGTACCTAGTTTTAAGTTAGATTAAGTTTATTTTGTGAACTGGCAAATAAATGTCAATTATTCTTCAATCGTTGCGTTATTGACTTCAGGACAAATTATCCTACCTACCTAAACTACTGAACCACCTGGGAACTCCTGGGAACACTACGGACTTCCCAGAAGCGTGTCATTATTAACTTTTAATTAAAAAATAAATATTAAATAACAAACTTTTGAACAAACTTCTATTGCAATAGATAGAAAATTTATTTAAAATATTATAAAATAACAATTTTTTTTTCTAAATTCGCAAAACTTGTTAAGAAACCGCTTTGTCCGAGTGGTCGCAAGTAATAAATGCTCTAAACTAAACTTTCTTGAAATAAAATAAAAACTAACAGTCACATAAAAAAACCTAATCAAATTATATTTCTTGGCAGTTTACACAGAAGTACGATCCAATTCCGGAGTATGCTGTGCAGGATTCATGAGCCCACAACTGACAGTCGTCACAGCGTATCCAGTCCTCTATGGGTGGATCTTTATATGGCTCCCTACAAACCAGGCGAAAATAAGTTTCATTTGTGGTCTTTTTGCAGTGCTTGTCAGTCTTACTACACTCGAGAGCAATGAATCCGGGTCACTTAAAGAATGTTAAAAATCTCGGAAACTAAAAATGATAGGTTAATGCAATAAATTGTATTTAATAGACAATGTAATACTCCTTAAATGAAAGTAAAAAAAATATGAGTCACCATACATTTTATTAACACAAAATTACACAAAGAAAAAACTGCTGATCTCTCCTTAAAACAAAAATAGGAAACATTAAATTTTTGAACTTTATTACGATTTTCTTGAATTT
Source organism: Miltochrista miniata (assembly GCA_933228765.1). NCBI lineage: Eukaryota > Metazoa > Arthropoda > Insecta > Lepidoptera > Erebidae > Miltochrista > Miltochrista miniata. The sequence goes on along the minus strand of OW121760.1, from coordinate 20,703,003 downwards.
TAATACTTCGTATTGCCTCCTCGTGCTTCCATTACTGCGTTTACGCGGTTTGGCATGCTGTACACCAAGTTCCTTATACGATTTTGGGGAATATTCTCCCATTCCTCTGTGAGAGCAATTTTGAGCTCACGAAGCGTGATTGGGGGAGGGTTTCGTTGTTTTACGCATCTGCCTAGCTCGTCCCAAGCATGCTCGATCGGGTTGATATCCGGGCTGCGCGCTGGCCACTCCATACGAGTAATGTTCATCTCTTGAAGGTAGTCATTCACAATCCTACCTGTATGAGGTCGGGCATTGTCATGCATAAATATAGCATCCTCACCTAAATTGACCATAAATGGACCAACGTGATCATTGAGGATTTCTTCCACATATCTTACGCTAGTTAAAGAGCCGTTTTCTATGATCACCAGCTCTGTGCGACTTTCAGAAGAAATTCCGGCCCACACAAGTACAGACCCACCACCGTAGGCTACTTTTTCTTCGATGCATGCTTGCTTGAATCTTTCCCCTGGTCTTCGATACACTCTGTGTCTTCCATCGTGCTTGTAGAGCATAAATTTTGATTCGTCGGAGAACATAACTTTTGACCAATCTTCAATACTCCAATTTACGTGGCTCTGGGCATACCTTAGTCTCGAAATACGATGCCCACGCTCCAGTTTAGGGCCGTTTGCAGGTCTAAGGGGTTTTAAGTTAGATTCAGCAAGCCGACGTCTTACTGTCCATGCACTTGGGTTACTTCCTCCGAGGCGTCGAAACTGATTGGTGAGTTCAGTTCCTGTGAGAAAGCGATTTCGAAGCATGGTGTTCACCAAGTATCGGTCTTCTCGTGCTGTGGTACACCTGGTTCTGCCCGTTCCTGGTCTGCGTAGGTTAGAACCAGTTTCTTCGTAACGTCGGAGAACTCTTTGTACTGTTGACAGCGACACACCGACAGTCCTGGCTGTATCGCGCTGACTCCGGCCGGTTTCCAGCATTGTAAGTATTCTGGTGCATTCTTCAGGCGTAAGCGACATAATTTCAGCTTGATTAATGAATATAGAGCACTATCAACATGGTTTATGTACCCACATAAATGACAGATTACAAACAAAAGCAACACCAAATGCTGTAATTTCGTAGTTCCATCTTCGAAAGTGGCCCTTTTTCAAATTTGATTTTTTTATGATATAACTTTACAATAACTAAGAAGTTTTAATACCTTCATTTAAGGAGTATTACATTGTCTATTAAATACAATTTATTGCATTAACCTAGCATTTTTAGTTTCCGAGATTTTTAGGATTCTTTAAGTGACCCGGATTCATTGCTCTCGAGTGTATTAGACTTTTCTTTATTAGTACTCGTATATGTGCGAGTTTTAGTTTTAATTTTTGTTTCAGATGTTCCTGCCTTACCAGAAAAAAATCCCTCTATATTCTTAAGCACTCGTCCCTTTATATTCGTAAGTTAAATTATACACGTACGGTATCAAATTTTATTCACGTAAAATTAAAACACCAACTTGAGGCACAGCGACACGAAGGTATCGGATAGAAATGCAGAGTTGCGTAGTTAGTACATACATAGTTAAGTAATAGATAAGTCCCAGTAAATAGAAAAATCAGTTAATGCCAAAATACATCAGTATTTTCAGTTACGGCCTGAGCCTATGTCTTTTATTTGCGTTGCAATTAATGGAAAATTTCTCCATTCGTCATCTAGTATTTGTTGTTTATCCAGCGTTTTAGACTGGACACAGAATTTCTACAACCCATCATCGTATTGCATCCGTCTGCACCGAAGGCGAGGGACATATATAAACAGCGTCGGTCGGACGGGTGTGGCACGAGCGCGGCGCTGCGCCGCCTGAAAAGCGCAGAACGTGCGTCGAACGGGTGCAAAAATGGAGAGGCGCGGGGCGAACACAGGGATGCATTTGTCATTGTAGTGTTTGATTTCAACGCGAAAACATGACGTCTTTTTCGAATATGCAAGCCCTGGAGCATAAAGAAAACTTACAAAGGATCAGTCCTTTATAATTTTAAAATGTGTGGCAATTATTGCGAATTCTATTTTCATTCACCTTTGGTTCTTAATTGTTTTTATACGTATTTGTAATAAAAAGAGGACGTCCGTAAAATGGCTCTCATAACATATAGTGCAAAGTATCACTTACATAACTCACCATTCCTACTCATTTAGTTCTTGAGCAATCACTCACATAATTAAATATGTCGTCACGCATTTTTGCATCTAAATTCGTTCCTGTGTTACTATCCGAACTTTACGTCATGCCGCTTCTATACATTTTGTATGAAATGTGAGTGAAGGGGCGCCGCGCCCGTGCCGCGGGGTTGACGCTGCTTGTCACAAACGCGATTCGTCTTATACGCCGTTGGTCATCAGCGATCTGATTTACTCAGTTCGACACATTCGCTATTAGTCTTATACACTGTTCTTCACTATCGCCTTCCGTCATACACGCGGTCTATTACACGGCGGTTATCAGTACAATATAAACAGAAAAAAACAAGGGTGAATCTACTAATTGGCGTTGTATTAATAGATCAGTGTGCTGTGCGTCTCTAACATTGAACGCTGCGAACGAACGTGTAATTTATAAATTTAGACATACTTGTAGATTAGAAAATAGTAAAAATGAAGTTTTGGTGGCATTAGCAAATTGTAATCAAGATGTGTGTGAAGACTTTTTGCCTATAAAAAACACATATGAAAACAACTTTTGTAATTTGAAAAATAACGCAAATTTGTAAATAATTTGAAAAATAATTTGAATAATATGCGAACGGTTTCAAGGAAAAACTGTAACACCTATCATGGGACAGTTACCTGAACAACGACTGCATGCTTACTTTGTATTCAACGACGTAGGTGTAGACTATGCCGGTCCTATTTTGATCAATAACCGTAAGTGGCGTGGAAGTGTGCATATTAAATCTTACATTTGTATTTTTGTTTGTTTTGTAGTGAAAGCTGTGCATTTGGAGTTGGTTACAGATCTGACGACAGAGTCTTACATAGCAATGCTGAACAGGTTCAGTCACAGTGAGTCAATTTACAGTTGCGTTGCAGAACAAGGTGTGTACGTGTAACGCATGATTGTGTAGTTTTTCTAGCCAGGTTGCGACCAGATATTGTCCAGAAAACTTGACGTATGTGAGACAGCAGTAGTTGTGGGCCAGCGTGTAGAAGTGTAATATGATAAGTTGAAAATATAATTTTGGTAATATGGTGACCTGGGTGCAGAAGAATAGGAAATTTTCTATCGTAATTGTATGGTGATTGTGCTAACCTTCCGCCCACACGAATGAGTTGATGATCTTCTAGAAAAGGATTAAGTGAATTGAACTTATGTACAGTCGGAAACTGTTTGTTATGTAATAATAATTGATATTCCTCGAAGAAGAAATCCAATTGAATTGAACTGAATTGAACTATTTTTGCTAACTGATACCGAGCTAAATTAAGTTCACTGGTTGATAAAGTAATTAAAAGAAACGGTTGATGATTGGAAAGATTTGAAAATGTAACGAAATTGGTAAAGGATTTTTTTTTATTTTATTTTTATAAATGAAATATGTAGGTAGGTTGATGCAATAATTAATCGTGTGAAAACCGTGAAAACGGGCGAAACGAAATGCACAAATTTGACTGAGGATATGGATTGGTCGTACTCACGAAACCGCTGCTACCAAACCCTTTTTTCGTCGTTAGTGACTGATGTGGCCCACGCTGCTGAATTTGCTGCTTCCAGATGCTAGGAGACTGCACTCGCTGTTGCGATGATCGCTGATATTCTTCCAGCTGATTTCCGGAAGCTCGTGGTAGTGGCGTGCGGCTTGCGTATTTTATATGTGAATTTCGAATACTTTACTATACTTATTACGATCTCGAAGGACCATAGATAGGCCCAGATGGAGTAAAAGAAAGTGGACTGTATAAATTCTGGTATTTCTGGTACATAAGCAAGTAAGTAGGCTTAGACTTACTATTATAATTATAAATAATATTTTAGTATTGTATTCATGGCAGTTGTGAATGCAGACTATGAATTTATACTCGCTTTTGCCCGCGACTTCGTTCGCTAGGTGATTTTAATTAATGACCAATCGTCTTTGACCTGTTCAATGCATAGGGCTTCTAGTAAAACATAGGTCAAGCTGTAGTATCCTTTCCATTGAACCGATTTTGATAAAACATACACCGATATTTAAATTGAAAAAATACCTACAAAATCCTAATAACAAATGATCAAGTTACTGAATTTTGCTCCAACCTCGAACAAATAAACACAAACAAACAGACACGAAGAAAACAAATATAGATTTGAACTCAGAAGCCCTAAATTAGGCGAATACAGTTATTTTTATAAATTTATCTTGAATGTACAGACACAGCTATTTTTACAATTTTATAATAGGAGAGAAGATATTTTGATGTCGGATGTAATAGAAGAGTATCAGATAGAGGTGTTATTGAATCCACTACGTTTTATAACAAATTGATCAGGCAATTAAAGAATTTGCTGATTGCTACGCGTCCATACATAAAAAAGGGCTTATTACCTAAACGTGGTTAATTTTTTTAATTCTTTTTTCATTGTATTTCTTAGATGGACAAGATTCTAAAGCGCAGAAATTCAACAAATATGTCGATGTTAAGGTTATTTTTGTGCACAAACTGGCAATCAGGTTGAAATGTACATTTATTGTTAAAAAATACAGACAAGCATAATTATTACATATCTATATATTTACATTCTTACTATATAAACCAAACATACTCGTAAATAAGGCCCCCGTGGCATTGTGCCCAAAAGATTAGCAGCATTCCCTCTTTGAATAGCAATATCTATTCGCTGAGCGAGAAAACTCCCAGCCCTTGGGTCACCAGTCGACTCCACAAGGCGCTTTTTTAAATTCTTGAAAAGTTATTGGCTAAGTATTTTATATATATAGTTATAGTTTTATTGTTCGTCAGATCCTGATCGACCTCCCTGCAAACTTAAAATTATTAATTAACGCTGCTGCGACCCTCAAATCATTCATCAAATGTTTTGAAGCTCTGTTATAATATTCTTGGCGCAGCAGTTAAAAATCTCATTTAAAACGGCCAGTCACCTCTACTACCTATCAGCACATGGTTACTTTGCGAGATTCATAAGACCTTTTTGAGCTTAATTGGTGTTCACCCGGCTCTACTGGGATAGGATGATGTGTGGAGTAGTTTAAACTTTCCAGTAGGGAGATGCAGTCGCGAGAGCCTCGATCTAATATAAATACATCACCATTTCTTCGAAAAAATCACCCATAGGTTTTGTTGGCACTACTACACCACACTAAATTCATCAGTAATAATATCAGCATCTGATTTTGTGGCTGCATACGGTCCAAGTACTTCAATAATATAACCATTGCAACATACTACCATGAACGGTTTGACAAAAATTTTATATTTATTAAGGGAATATGTATTTTTTATAGGCATATGTGTATTATAGCAATTGCTTTTGTTTCTTCTAGAGGATTTCCAGGATCGCCAAATAATGATTCTAGTATATAAAGAATATTTGAAGCCACTTCTTGCCTAGTCATATGTTGTAAACCTAAATGTGCTGGTACAAAGTGTTCCAACATCACTTGCCGCGCTTTTGACACATATTTTGTTAGTGTGCTTCTCGCCATATTTAATAGTGTAGACTGTGTAGAGATTCTATCGTCCGAATCACCAGTTGTAAGCTTAATCTAATATGCAGCTACCGATTTGAAAATTCTGGAACTTGTGACTGAAGTTCATGAGACTGTTGCTTTGTGCGACGCAGCCAATACCACACAAGATTACTATTCATCTGATCAATATTTTGAAAATCTCGACATTGTTGTAGTTTTTTAATAACTCACATAAGTCTTCAAGCAGCACTGAAGCTTAGGTTAAGACTGTCTATATTGAAAAGGTCTGGCCCAGGTTGTCTTGCCAAGTAACATATACGACAATCTGGTGGTATATAATAATTGTATTAATTAAAACATAATAGATTTCAAAGTGCTGGCTCTTCAAACATATCTATAGCATCCTGATGAAAATTATTTTTAATTTGTACGGGTAGCGTTTAATTAGTATGGGGCCTTAAATTTGAAATCATGGGATCTGATGAAGTTAACATACGATATTCTCTGAAAATCTTAAAATCTTTATTGCGGGATTCTAATGCTTCTTCGCTTAATTGCCCTATTGGTAAAACACATCCAGATACAATTTCTCACCGTACATAAAATCAAAATCTTATGTACGGTGGTGCTCATGCAGTACCAAGGATATAGGCTGACAACCAGGCGAGCAGTACCTAAACAGTATTCTTTAAATTTTGTTGGATTTATATTAAGACCACTAGATAAATATACATGTGGGATAGATTCAATATTCTCAAAATAAAATAACGGTGTACTGGTTGGTTAACACTAGAGTCACTTTTTATTGTACTTTTTAGATATTATGCAGCCTACGTCTTCAGTCGTTCGTCGTCTCTCTTGATCTCATCGTCCATACCCCTTCTTTTGTACAGTTTAATTCCGTTCATACATTCTTCGTTCACTCGTCATCACGCTTCATTCCACGCATCCATCATAGTTCACAACGTTCCTTTCCTACAGATCGGCCATTCTGATATCCATGTCTGCCCTCAGACATGCATCCACTTTCATAATGTTTCCTCATACAGCACAAATCGTCTCACTTTCATTCCCATACTTCATTCATTCCTAACAAATTATATCAACTAATCTTATTTTCTACACAATGATCTTATTCTACTTACTTGAAGTACAACTTAACTAACACACCTTAATTAAGCTAAAACACATCTTAATAGGTAAGTAGAATTAAATAAAAATGACCGTGACTATAATATTTGCCAGGTAACCCTAGGTCAAGACTCCCTTCCAGGTGTACACAACCTAAGCCCCCCTACGGTGTGGAGAGACTACTCACTCAATGTCGGAGCCCCACCAGGTACTGGCCATGGCTTCATATTATCTGCTGATGAAGATGTCACTCTAGAACCATCTGCCATATGATCTACTTTTTCTAGATCATACCGATCATTCCTTTTCACCTTGGTGACTCTGTACGGACCCAGATACTTAGGCTTGAGCTTCAGCCCCACTCCAAACTGAGTCCTCTTGATAGCAACAATATCTCCAACCACATACTTTCTACTCTCCTTTCTATGCTTATTATAAGTCTTACGATTTTCATCTTGAACCTTAATTATTTGTTCTTTAGCCCTCAGCTTTAAGTCCTCTCTATCTTGCGAAAACATAGTAGCATACTCTTGTTGTAGCAAATCATGAATCTTTATGTCTTCTTTCTCTTTGAGTTTTGTACCCATCAAGAGTTGAAAGGGAGTGGTGTCAATGCTTCGCTGGTATGTGCCATTAAGTGCTCTCTGCACCTTGCTAACATGCTTGTACCACTGCGATGGTTCTTCAATGCATAGTTTAGTTAGTATGGCTATGACAATTCTATGTATTCGTTCCACTTGACCATTACCCCTCGGCACTCCTGTGGTAATAGTGATGTGCTGAATATCTTCCGACAAACAATATTCCTTGAAGTCGTTACTGGTAAATGCAGCACCACGATCTGAAATAATTCGCACAAGATTACCAAAAGTCTGCTGATGTATTATTAACTTATCTATAGTCTCCTTACTGGTAGTTCCTTTTACTGGAAATAACCATACAAACTTGGTAAATGCATCTACTACGGTTAAAATATAATTGTACAACTTTCTAGTTTCCGAAAGAGGTCCAATATGATCACAATGCAATGTGTGGAAAGGTATACTTTCCTTTTCAATACAGTTAAGGAATCCTTCCTGTTTACCTTCTTTTTTGGTGGCCAACATACAAGGAATGCATGATAACAAAAATTATTCAATCTTTTTATCTATCTTTCTAATATAGTAATCTTGTTCTATCAGGGTCATCATTTTCTTCTTACCAAAATGACCCTTCTGATGAATTCTTTTTAAGATGTCCACTTCTAAACTCTTAGGTATTACCAACTTTTTATTCTGTCCCTTGTATAATAAACCTTCACTATATGAATAGTCCTCATATGGTTGCAATTGTAATATTTTAATTATAGCCTTGATACCATCATCCAACATCTGTGCTTGTTTAATCTGTTCATGTAAACTTAACTCGATACTTTCAATATAAGAGTATCGGCTCAAAGCGTCTGCATGTTGCATCTTGTTTCCTGGGCGGTGTTCAATGACATAGTCATATTCTTCAAGTAGTAACACCCACCTGGCAACTCTAGTTGAGAGATCTTTCTTATCTAAAATATAAAAAAAAATATTAAAAATATGTAAAATAAAAATAAAATAGAGAGTGAAAATATAATCATGAATATACTTGACTCCTGAAATAGTCTGAATATCTAAAATTATCAGTTCTGTACATATGGGAAAACAACAAAAACAAATACTTACTTATTTTTCGTTCTTGATCGGTTGAGAGTGATCGGCGACGGTTCCAGGGTTTTATGTGTTCATGCTGAGTAATTAGAATAAATAAATAAATAAATAAATATTCACGGACATTCGTTCTTATGTGGTTTATATGTGGCTTGTTTCATTATCTTGTGCACGGACAAATCTAATATTGAGAACTAAGTGGCGCCATGTGCCTGCGAAATGCGGTGACACTGTAGTAGTAGCGTAGAAAAAAAATGTACCGTTTTATTATTTAAATTTTAACGTACTTACGTCCTATTTGTTTGTTAAATTATCATATTTATCATTATATCTTTACCAACAATTTAATTATAATTATAGTAGTAATATGTAGAATTAAATTTTCCCTGTATCCCCTTGTCAAAAAAACCCTGTAAAATTCGGAAAGGGTAGTGGCGCCATCTTGACATTCGGCACTCTCTGAAAATCAGCGCTGTTAATGTTAATTGACAGCATTAAGCTGAGAGAGGGCCGAATTCTGTGCAGGATGGGCACAGTATGAAATTTCACGGGGCTGTATATGTGATTCATGTATTTTATCAGTCTTTATTAGTGTGTTCTTGTATCATTGATTTTAAATTTATTTTATTGCGGTGGTGGGTTATTTTTCAAAACTTTTTTTTTTTTAATTTATTTTATATTGTTTTTTTCTTTCTTTCTTTCTAAGGTTTTCTGAAATGCTTGACAATCTGTTACTATCTAAAGCGCTTCCCAAATAGGTAGTGTCTGAATTTCTTTACACCTTCTATGATGGCTAAAGCTTCCAGCTCATAACTGCTGTATTTCCTCTCAGCTTCACTGGTCTTCCTGCTGTAATAATGTACAGGGTGAAGTTCGCCAACGTGATCTAATTGCAGTAATATGGCACTGTATGCTACGGCTGAAGCGTCTGTATGCAATTCAGTAGATAACTGAGGGTCATAAATTCTTACCACGGGGCCACTAGCCAGTGCTCTTTTTAGACGTTGAAAGAATCCCTCTGTAATTCATTAAACAAAAAAGGTACATCGTTTTTTAACAAATCAGTTAATGGTTTGGCTATAACTGCGAAATTTTTTATATACTTTCTGAAGTAAGAGGTTAAGCCAACAAAGCTGTGTAATTGCTTAAATGTGGTCGGTTCGGGATACCTCATAACAGCATGGTACATCGTTTTTTAACAAATCAGTTAATGGTTTGGCTATAACTGCGAAATTTTTTATATACTTTCTGAAGTAAGAGGTTAAGCCAACAAAGCTGTGTAATTGCTTAAATGTGGTCGGTTCGGGATACCTCATAACAGCATCCGTTTTCTCAGCTGAGGGTTGGACTCTTCCATCCTCAATGATATGACCAAGGTACTCAATACGCTTACACAGTAGTTGTGCCTTCTTCCAGTTGATTTGTAACCCATACTGTGAGGCGACAGCTAACACCGTTTTTAAACGTTGCAAAGCCTGGACTTTATCTACGGCTGGTATTAGTAAATCATCAATAAATATTAATACATGCTGTTTAGCTATAAGAGCCTGAAATATAATAGATACAAATCTCATGAAGTACTTCGGACAAATAGACAATCCAAACGGAGCCCTTAAAAATTCATACTGAGCATTGTGAGTGACGAAGGAAGTGTACTATATGCTCTCTTCACTCACTTTCAAGTGGAAAAATCCATAATTTAAATCTAGCACACTAAATACTCTGGCATCTTTAAGTTTATCAATAAGATCATCTATAATAGGTAAAGGAAATTCGTCTTTTATCATCTTTTTGTTGATAGGCCTATAATCAACACAAACTCTTATACTGCCATCTTTTTTCTTTATTAACACTAGAGGAGACGAATATTCTGAAAAACTCACCCGAATTATGCCATCTCTAAGCCACTCTGATACCTGCTGTTCAACTATTTGCTGTTCAGCCAATGATATTCGTCTAGGTCGCTGTGCCACCGGTATGTCATCTTTAGGCACAATGCTTAACTCAAGCGGCACCTCCTTAGATTGCATTGGGGAATAGCTCTGTACACACTCAATTACTTCACGTTCTACTTGTGTAAGGTTTCGTGATTTTTGCCTGAATTTTTGCAATATGGCAATGAAGGTAGTTTGAGAATTCAACTGGTGGGGATTGTCAATAAAAAGCAACAACGCCATTTTGTGGCTCTCAGTCGTAAACTACACGTCGCTAGATAGAAACGTAAAAGTGTAAATGGGCAATGGGGAGCATTGATGACGGTGGAAGGTGATCGTTTATGCATAGTAAGGTGGCCACCCTAAACCTGCTGTATGGGTCGCAAGCCCCAGACACTGTTGCAATGTTCTTCCTTGTGCCACGTGGTGTATAAGTATTCCTAGTTGTGTTTGTTATGTAAAAAAATAAAGAAGGAGTGATGATATCTCTGTGTTTTCTTCTGAGGTTCTACATCTCAGAAGTGGCACTGTGATCCACGCCATGTAAGTACACGCATCATTTTGTATCATCATTTTGTATTAAATGGTTACTTTGGTTAGTAGGATAAACTATGTATCTGCCTTGCCATAACATGGGTTTGGTAAGAAGGATGGATATTGCTGGTTAAGATTTAATAATGAAGGATAGATAATGCTGGTTAAGGTTTAGTAAGGCGATAGATATTGCTGGTTAATTCAATTAGTACTTTTCATCTAACAGTATGTTGAGTTTTGCTAAGTGATGGTAAAATAGGCCGTTAGGTTTTACCTACATGGTAGCACAGATTTCATGGACATGAGATCAAAGGATTTTCAAAGTTATTTCGATACTGGTTTGTGCGCGAGTGCGCGTAGGCGAGGGAGGTTTGAAAAAGGAAGTAAACAGTAGATACATGAGTTTGCGTTTTGTACCTTGTTGTTTTATGGTAGTAGTTTAAAAAAAAAAAGGTGTTGCGATTCTGTTAATAAAAGAAAAGTGGAATAAGTGGGTAGAAAAGAAATCTTGCAAGTTTAGTGGTTAGGTCACTGTGTTTGTGTAGATTCGGTATTTAAAGTTGAATACATTATCAAGTCATTTTAGTGTGAATATTCAGATCGTTAATTGGTTCATGGATGGAGTTTCGTGTAGGTGTACCTACTTGTTTGGTGTTTGGTGCAAAAGTTAGGTTCTACAATGGATTTCGCAATTAACATTATCTCATTGCAATGCGCTGGTCGCGTTAGTACCTAGGTACTCGGTTTAAGATTAGGTCTACGAATATCAAGCGCCTAGTGTCGAGGATGAGTGTAAAAAAAACTTGGGTACTGCTTTGAGAGGCTAACAAATACGTCTATTAATGATATTGTGATTGATAAGAGTAGGCATCCATCCTATTAAGGCGGCCAAGTGCAGCTTTGCTTATCTAGGCGAAAAGTCGTACCAAGGTCTAGGGAGGCAGCCAGCCTCGTTATGTGACCACATTGAGAGACTCTTCTTGTACAGTACGGTACGGGGTACATCGGTGAATCTGGTTAGCTAGAGCCGTGTCATTGGATGGTCGTATAGTGAGGAAGGCAACGGCGGCCGAGGGTTTCCTACTTCGTTATATTCGGGTTCTATTGTAGCTAATGTTTCTGGTGTGACTGTTAAGGTGAGCACCCACGTGTTTATAGTTTTCATTGTGGTGTTTCATTGGACTGTTTGTTTGGATGGTTGACAAGATGTGGCTATGACAAGATAAATAGTTGAGATGACATGATAAGATATCCTTATGAGATTTTTCTAGTTGCACTAAGTATGATGACTTTGTCACACCTATTGGAATACTGTTGGTAGTGGTGGTTTGGAAAGATTTGCAAAATATAAGAAGGGTTCCTAATTGGTATGAATGCTTATAAGGGAAAGTGCAACAAACATTGGAAGCTCTATTAGAGGTTATTTATATCTATGTGATAAGCAGATCACCTTACCATAGGGTTTTTTTTAGTGGTTTCGATACTATACCTAGCCATTTAGGCCCTTGATTTCTTTTTGAATTGTTTTTGTTGTTTAACGAATAGGTATTGTGGAAAAGTAAGTGAAGTTTTTCAATATCTCGGTTACAGATGTTAACCAAGAACTAAGTTTTTATAAGTTTGATAATCGTATTTAATCGACAATAGTTAGAATTAGAATGATCTTGCAAGAGTGTTCTCGAACGGGTGCATTCAAGTCGGCGTTTTAATAAAACTTGTAGTTTTGTAAAAGGTTTAGAGATCTGCAGGTCTGGATCTATGGTTCGGTTAATGGTTTTGGTTAAGAGAATATATATCTACCTACGTATCTTAGGTTGGGGATATGAAAAGGTCCGTTAGTTACCCTGTACACTGATGTGAAAGTGGTTTTGGTTGTGTCCGTTAAAACGTTTTCAGGTTCAAACGATCAGCAGGTAATTCGATGCGATAACTTAACTCGGCTGTGATGAGTGTTTGTGTGTGTGATCATATTTTGTGAGAGCTGTTGAATTTCAGTTAAGTTGGAAGTAAAAGTGAATTTTTAATGTAACTTCCGACGGAATATTCGTCGATACCTGTGTTGCTACCTTTACGTTGGGTGGCGCCTTCGATGGTTAGAATCAGTCTCAGCCCGGCGGATGGTGCTGCAGTCTGTATTTAGATTATTTATTAATGTAGACGAGGTTGACCAGGTCAACTAGAGTTTTCTAATTTTTCAAGCAAAGAGCCAAAATTATGATTTGTGGGTTACATTTTTATTGACCGAACGTGATTGGGATGGACTCCAGAATGCAATCCTGGAATGACTGATGTTATCTGATCGTATTTCCTTAGATAATTATAATGTAATTCATTTGGTTAGAAGATATCAGACTAAGTAGTGATTCGAGTTGTAACGTCGTTGGACGTTACCGGCTACAGGATGGTTAAACGGTTGCCCAAGGGGGGGGTTTTGTTGACCAGGAGTGATACAAAATGTTGGGTATAGATATGAAATGTAGGTATGAGCCACCGTCACTTATTTCATGGACGGGATTAATCTGTTCAGGGAATGGTGTGGCCACTGCCATGCCATTCCCCATAATGTTTTTCGGAAGACATGTACAGTAACTGGCTACCGGTGTACTTTAACTCTAAATTTTGTTAATTTTCATGTGACGAGTTCTGGAAAAAAAAAATGAACCGGAGAGCGCCTTAGCCTCGAAAACCTCTACGATGATCGGTTGCGCTCTGGGTGCCCGGCGTCGTCGGCGCAGTGGAGAGTCCGCAGTCAGGGGTCACCAGCAGCGTGTGTACCAGCGTGCGTACAAGCAGCGAGCATGCAAGCGGCGTGCATATGAGCAGCATGTGCGCGAGCAGTGACCACAATCGGCTCGAATTGTACCTAGCGGAACTACGGGAGGCGCGTAGTTATGAAGATCGAAGTGTATAAGTTGGCGTTTATAGTTTTGAAAGCCTATAAGTTGGCGTTTATAGGTTTTGAAAGCCTATAAGTTGGCATTTATAAATTTTGAAAGCCTATAAGTTGGCGTTTATAAGTTTTGAAAGCCTATATAAGTTACCGTTTATAAGTTTTGAAAGCCCATAAGTTGGCGTTTATAAGTTTTGATTTTCTATAAGTTTTGAAAGCCTAAGTTGGCGTTTCTAAGTTTTGAAAGCCTATAAGTTAGCGTTTCTAAGTTTTGAAAGCCTATAAGTTGGCATTTATAAATTTTGAAAGCCTATAAGTCGGCGTTTATAAGTTTTGAAAGCCTATATAAGTTACCGTTTATAAGTTTTGAAAGCCTATAAGTTGGCGTTTATAAGTTTTGATTTTCTATAAGTTTTGAAAGCCTAAGTTGGCGTTTCTAAGTTTTGAAAGCCTATAAGTTGGCGTTTCTAAGTTTTGAAAGCCTATAAGTTGGCGTTTAGAAGTTTTGAAAGCCTATAAGTTGGCGTTTATAGGTTTTGGAGGCCTGTGGGTTGGCGTTTATAGGTTTTGGAAGCCTATGGGTTGGCGTTTATGGGTTTTGAAGGCCTATAAGTTGGCGTTTATGGGTTTTGAAGGCCTATAAGTTGGCGTTTATAAGTTTTGAGCTATACGTGTCGTTCCTGAGGAGTTCTATGTATATATATGTAACCTGAGCTGAGCAATAAATAAGTTTGAAAAGTCTACCGCGTTACCTTCCCTCTGAGATAACCTACAAATTGATACTATAAAGTTATATGTTTAGTATGTGTAATAGTGTTAATGTGTTATAATGTTGAGTGGTTCAGCAGTACAGTTAGTTATCAAGATATATAATGATTATTTTATGAACCCTATTAAACAAAAGTATGTGCCGTCTGGAAAAGAAAAACAATCACATGTCTGTACTATTTGAATAAAGTTGAAAGATTTTCCATTGCTTAGACACGAGTAGACCTAGTTTGTTACTATTTATGCGAGATTCACAAGTTTCCAATGTTAAGATTCTAACTGGTTACTATTTTGGAGGGCAAAAAAATTAAGATTTCCCATTGTTTAGAATGATTGCTGATTACTATGAAAGAGTAAGTTGAAAGATTTTCCATTGTTAAGAATGATTGCTGGTTACTATGAAAAGAGTAAGTTGAAAGATTATCCATTGTTCAGATACATAGTTTGTTACTATTTAAGCTAATGTCAAAATGGTTTTCCATTGTTTCAATTAATAGCTTGTTACTGTTTAAACGAAAGTAAGTTCCTAATGTTTAAATAGTTAATTGTTTAATCGAAAGTTAATTTTTCCCACTGTTCAGATAAATAGTTTGGTGTTGTTTAAACTTCAGATAAATAGTTTGGTATTGTTTAAACAAAAGTCAAAAGGTTTTCCATTGTTCAGATAGATAGTTTATTGTTTAAGCGAAGGTTAAAAGATTTGCAACTGTTCAAATACAGTTTGTCATTGTATTAACTAAAGCTTTAAGGTTTTCCAGTGTTCAGATAGTTTGTTATTGTTTAAGCGAAAGTTAAAGAATTTTCCACTGTTCATATAGATTGTTACTGTTTAAATGAAAGTCAAAAGGTTTTCCATTGTTCAGACAGACAGTTTATTGTTTAAGCGAAAGTTAAAAGATTTTTCAAATACAGTTTGTTATTGTACCAACTAAAGCTATAAGATTTTCCGGTGTTCAGATAGTTTGTTATTGTTTAAGCGAAAGTTAGAAGATTTCCCACTATTCAGGTATACCGTTGGTTACTATTCAAGTGAAAGTTAAAAGACTTGTTCAGGTATAAGCCACTACTAGTAAGCGAAACTTAAAAGGACTTCCTATTGTTGAGATTGATGGCGGTGACTTTTGACGATTGAAAGTGGAGAAAGTTCATTTCTTTATTGATGAAGTTAGTTGAACATAGAAATTCTTGAAGAGAAAATATTTAAATCGTGATGGGTTATCTTTCACTACAGACTAACTGATGTTCTAATTTGTAAATGTATTAGATATTATAAAGTATCAGATAAATGAAAGTTTCTGAAATTATGTAAAATTGTGTCAAACACGACACATGGAAAACTAGAACATGGTAAAAATGTTTTTTATATGTCATTGATAGATTGTATTGAGTTACATTGGATTGGTTAAATTGATCTAATTTATTTAGAAGGTTATCACCAGCTCAGTTGAATGTTAAATTTGTTTATCGATTTGCCATTGCATTAAATGGGTATTCTGTAACATTAATCTTGACGGGCAGAGTGTAAGGTTTCACCAGATGCGTGTATGAGGACATACACGTCGTCAGGATGGTCGAGTGTAAGGTTTCGTGATTTTTGCCTGAATTTTTGCAATATGGCAATGAAGGTAGTTTGAGAATTCAACTGGTGGGGATTGTCAATAAAAAGCAACAACGCCATTTTGTGGCTCTCAGTCGTAAACTACACGTCGCTAGATAGAAACGTAAAAGTGTAAATGGGCAATGGGGAGCATTGTTGACGGTGGAAGGTGATCGTTTATGCATAGTAAGGTGGCCACCCTAAACCTGCTGTATGGGTCGCAAGCCCCAGACACTGTTGCAATGTTCTTCCTTGTGCCACGTGGTGTATAAGTATTCCTAGTTGTGTTTGTTACGTAAAAAAATAAAGAAGGAGTGATGATATCTCTGTGTTTTCTTTTGAGGTTCTACACTTGTTTGTTTTTGATGGCACAACACAAACTAACCTATTCAACCAACTGTTGACATTAGGAGTGATCATCATGGAGCCTTTACAAATAAATGTAAACACATCTTTCAGGAAGTCTTGACTCAGTATTACGTGACATGGCATAGCCTGCTTAGGTACAACATAAAATAGCACATCGTAGTTATATCCATCGACAACAACACAAATATAAAACATTTTTGTGGCTGCGATACTGCCACCTAAACCTACTAAGGTTAGATTAGTGTCACTACACTTTGGATCACCCAAACAAGCGTATAATTCGTCCGAAACTAAGTTAATTTCACTGCCGGTATCAATTAACGTGGTTATTTCGATGTTATTTATTAAAATCTTCTTGTAGGAATTGTTAGTTTTAATCTGCATCGGAGTTCTCTCAAAAGTGTAAACATCAGTGACAGTGACGTACGCGTCGGATCCGGGTCTGATTGGTTCGGCTATCTTATTTTTCTTTGCCGTAATGTTGGCACCACTGTCGAATGAGTTAGGAGTGAAATCATTCACGAACATTGCTCTTCGATTTTCGGCTATCTTCGGAACCTCAACTCGGCTGCTGGAATGTTCCGTTAACTTCGACCGAGAACTGCCTGCTTGATTTCGATAACAATGCCTCGAAATATGCCCAAACTCATTACATTTGAAACACTTCAGACCTTTTTCTTTATTAGGACACTGTGACGACTGATGATTTCTTTCACCGCAGCTGTAACATCGCTTGTTACTAGCAATACTATTTCAGTACTATTTCTGAGATAGAGGTGATTGAGGATGTATTTGTATCGGATCATCTTCCTCTTCTAGTAAGATGCGATTTAAAATCTGTACGTCCAAAGGCTCCGTCGTTCAGCTTAAGTCGAAGCTCAGTGGTGTGGGGTGAAAGAGATGATGCTCAAATATCAAAATATCATGAACTATGTCACAAAAGTTTACGTGATGTTGACTTTCCCCCCGAGTTTACTCTCAGCGACGCGGCGGCCATGAGCGCTGACCGGGCTGGTGGGAAATCTAAGAGGCGAAATAAAAGTAAACAGCTATGTGGTTGGAATAAACATGTCCAGGAGTCCCATCGTTTGGCCAGGCTGCATTTCCAGACGTGGCTGTCATATAATAGACCCCAATCCGGGAAAATTTATGACGACATGAACGAGTCGCGTAAAATTTTTAAAAGTCGATTAAAATGGTGCCAGCGAAATCAAGACCTGCTAAAAATGAACGTTTTAAATAAACACAGAGCTGCAAAGAACTTTGGTAGTTTCTGGAAGGCCACAAAGAGTAGTGATGCTAAGCCTGGCCTGCCGTCGACTGTGGGGGGTGAGTGTGACCCGGCTAAAATAGCTGATATGTTCATGGACCACTTTAAAGTACACTCTCCTCTGGGTCCCTCAACCACCACGGTAAGCGACTTGGATGGGTGTCGGGGTGGTGTGCCGCTATTGCGCGTTACTACAGTGCAGGTGCGCAATATCATCTGGGGAATGACCGGAGGGAGATCTCCTGGCCATGACTATATTAGCGTTGAGCACTTGAGACATGCAGGGGTTCACCTGCCGAGGGTATTGGCTCTTTTCTTCACAATGTGCATAAGCCACTCCCATTTACCACAGGACATGTTAAAAACCATTATAGTGCCCATTGTGAAGGATAGAACTGGCGATGTCTCGGATAAGGGGAACTACCGCCCTGTCTTACTGGCAACCACCATCGCTAAGGTACTGGACAGTGTGCTTAACTCTTGTTTAGAGAAATACTCGAACATAACTCAAACTCAAACTCAAACTCTTTATTGCATTCATGTGTGATACAGTTGTTGCATATTAATAGTAAGTACTTACAACATGAAACCCTGTACGGGCACAGCAATGTTAGGCAGGTATACATTACTCGTTTGAAGTAAGTAAATGGTTGTGGTTGTATATGACTACATCAACATCAATCTTTAAATTTTATACATAGTTATTATACTAATTACTTACATTAACATTAACAAAATTAGAAAATTATTTATTTACAATATATTTTTCCAATCAATAACAAATATGTAAGTGACTACTTAGGCACTTAATTGTAATTGAGATCTTATGTAGGTACTTAGGTACTTACCTATATCAAATTATAAAATAAATAAAAATAAACATTATTTTCTTTTAGGTACTAATTATCGATATTTAAATTCTACATAGGAAATGTAAATAGTTTTGTGGACATTTTCGCAGGTATAAAATGTATAAGCAAATAGGTAAGGTATAAAATTACTAAAGTTTATATAATTATGTTTTTATGGTCTAGATTTAGAACAATTATTTAAAATGACATATCATAAACAGTGACTTTCTCTTCAAAAAACTCCTGCAAAGTGTAATAGCATTTTTGAGATAAATATTTCTGTAACTTACTTATAAATAAGTTATCGCTTTCAAGAGCTTTTAGTGCCTGTGGTACTTTATTGTAAATTTTTATAGACATAAAATATGGGCCTGAGTGGAGCATGGATAGGGTGGACGTGGGTAGTGCCAGTTTGTTTTGGTGCCTAAGATTACGGGGTTGGGTATGATTGTCTTTTCTTAGGGTATATAGCGACATATGTTTTCTGACGTAATTGCTTATTTCTGATATGTATATTCAGGTAAGCGTTAAAACATCCTGCTGTATAAAATGTGGCCTACAACTTTCCATGCCGTCTATATTAGTTAGAATACGTATGCATTTTTTTTGTAACTTAAATAGTTTCTCGGCGTCAACACTATTTCCCCACAATATGATACCGTAACGGAGCCAGGAGTGGGCATACGCGTAGTATGCAGCTTTTGCTGATTTGAGGTCCGTTGTTTTTTTTAATTCCGAAAGGGCGTAAGTAAATGATGTCAGTTTGCTGTAGATTTTTTGGATATGGGATTTCCAATTAAGAGCTGAGTCAATTGATATACCTAGTAAATTAAATTTGTCTACGCAGTCCATTTGTGTGCTATTGAATGTGTATGTCATATTTAAATTATGTTTTTGGTATGGTTTAAATTGCATTAAATTCGATTTCTTGAGGTTCAGTTCTAAGTTGTGTTCCTTCAGCCATGTGGACATATCGGATAGAATATTTTGGGTACAGTTTTTAAATTCATCTTCGTTTGAGCATGAAAACACCACAGAAATGTCATCGGCAAACAGGACAGTTTCGAAATTTAGGGTTCTGGGCAAGTCGTTTATGTATATTAAGAATAAGATACACCCGAGCACGCTGCCTTGAGGTATTGATTTTCTAACTTTTGTAATGTTTGACTTAATATTAGCAATCTCTCCAGTTTCGTAATTGTAGTGCTCGATTTCTACATATTGCAGTCGATTATTCAGGTAAGACTTGAACCACTCTAGATTTATACCGCGTATACCAATTCCGTCTAATTTGTTTAATAATATGTTATATTGGACCCTATCATATGCCTTGCTCATGTCAAGGAGGATACCAATCGCGTATTTTTTATTATTTATTATGTCTAAAATCTGGTGAATATATTTATATGCAGCATCTATCGTCGATCTCCCCCTTCTGAATCCATATTGGCTCTCATGAAAAATGTTAAATTTTTCACAATATGAATAAAGACGTGTGGTCATAGCAGTTTCAAATATTTTAGAGAATGTCGGTAAAAGTGATATAGGTCGGTAATTTGTACAGTCGGTTGTTAGGCCCTTTTTATGGATTGGTTTTATGACGGAGATCTTTAGAGGGTCCGGAACAACTCCTTCTGAAAAGGATTGGTTTATGAGGAAGCTAAGTGGAACAGCTAGTTCATTAACACATTTTTTTATAAGTGTTGGTGGAAGTTGGTCAAAACCAAAACTGCGTTTATTTTTTAAACTAATTATTATCCTCGATATTTCGTATGGGTCTACGGGTTGGATGAAAATCGAGTTTTCAGCTTGTGAAATAGTGGCACGACCCTTCTGTTTACCAGGCTCGCCCCCCACTGACATAAAAAAGTCATTAAAAGCATTTGCTACAATTATAGGGTCTTCCGTTGTATTATTTTTAATGTTAATTTTTATATTCTTTTTAGGTTTTTTTACTAATTTGTTAGTCCGTTCCTTAATTATCTGCCACATAGTTTTTGTTACATTATCACTTTGTTTTATTCTCTTTATATACTGAACTTTTTTGGACTGTAAAACTGTTGTCTTTAGTAATTTTTCATATTTCTTATAATAACTAGTTAAAGTGGGATCACTGTTTTGGGTAATAAAGGTTTTAAGAATGCGTTTGTGTTTACATGATATTTTCAAGCCTTTTGTTAGCCAGGACTTTTTTATATTATTTTTTAATTTAATTTTAACTTTAGGTATACAGATATTTAATACATTTTCTATGGTTTTGTAGAATGAATCATAGTTCAGATTTACGTTTCTACTACTACTAATTACCGAGTTCCAGTCTATAGTACCTAGAGTTGACTTAAAATAGTCTGTGTTTTTTTCGTTAAATATTCTTTTTATAAGAAACCATGATTTTAGTTCGTTTGTTGTTACGGTGCTAGGCATTGTTACTGAGATTCCCTTATGGTCAGAAATACCATAATCCGCCACAGAAGTAGTAAACCCTTGCATTTTGAAGTTTATAAATATCAAATCTATACACCTGGCACTGGTTTCAGTAATACGGGTATATTCCCGAGTACATTGGTGGAAGTTATAACTTTTCAAAGTGTTCAGTAGTTTTTGACTAGAAGGAGAGATTTTTAATACGTTTGTATTGAAATCTCCTCCGATTATGATATTTTTTTTACTGTATTTAATTGTTAACAATTGCAAGAGCTTTTCAAGAGACGAATAAAATAAATCCGTTTCTCTATTTTCCTGTGGGTAATATAGAAGTATAATAATTAGATTTTGTTGAGGAATTTCTATTGCACTTACTTCAAAGACATACTCGACGGTCAGAGATGTGACATCTTTTCGTTCTATGGCTTCAATATCATCCTGTACAAAGATACAAACTCCGCCACATTTGTAGTACTTCCTACAATAAGAGGATGCAAGACTGTATCCGTCAAGATGTAATAAGTCTCTTTTATCATGTGTGGTCCAAGTTTCTGAGAGGCAGAATATTTCTACATGACCTAGTTCTTCTATGATTGACTGGAGTAGGTGGCGCTTACCTGGAAAGCTACACATGTTCTGGTATATTATTTGCAAGTTACTTACGAAAGGAAGTCTGTGTTGATCTTGGGGTCTGAAATGTCGATTCCATTTTTTTGTTCTTCTTTTTAGAATGCACATTTACCTCTGTACTTGTGGATGGTGGTGGTGGTAAGGGCGATTTAGAAGTGGTTTCGGTGGTTAAAGTAATATGGTGGCTATTGTCCAGTGTAATATCGGCGTTTTTGTGTGTTGAAACGTGGCCGTAGGATCCTTTGTACTCTTGGCCGGCAATTATTAATTTATTATTTTTTAGTACAGCATGTTGGCCGTTTCTTCTGGCCTCTAAAAGTACATGCCACTGTAATTTTCGTTCCTGAATGGACTTTTTATCCAAATATTCTGATATAGCTATACCGCTATTTTTAAATAGTGTTTTATTCTGTAGTAAGTGTCGTGCCATTCTTTTGCTCAATAATTCGATCATAATTGGTCTACGGTATCCCCTTTTACCTATTCTCGAGATATCTTCAATGTAACCTTCAAGGTTGATATTTGCTATATTTTTAAATATATGTATTATTTGTGCATGTATAATATTTTCATTTTCATTGTATTGCTCAGTCAGACCAAAGAGTACAATTTTTTTGCAGTTTTCCCCGGATGCACTTGATTTATCTGTGGGATATTCGGCAGTATCATATTCATTTAGGCTAGCAGATTTAAGTTCCCGTAGAGCACACTGGAGAGCTGAATACTCCGACTCTAGGTGGGTTATTTGTTTAGATAAGTCGGTTAAAGATGCTTTTGTATTTTCATAATTCTGAGTGTGGGTGTTAATATTTTGTGAGAATTCATTCTTGAGGCAACACAAAGCTTTTGCGATCTCTGTGTTTATTAAACTTTTAATTTCCAATAGTAAAGATTCTTTATTTTGTTCCAGCTTTCTGTCTAGGATTACTTCAAGTTTCTCGCAAATTGTGTCCCTCGGCGATGATTCAGAGTCAATATTTATACGCTGTGGCGGCCTAGGACTGCAGTAAAACTGTAATGTATCATCCACTATGCTTATTTCATTGTCGGACTGAGCGGAGTCGACTTGGCTCATTGTATTTTTTTTGCGGTATGTTACGTTGCTTAACATCTCTGGTGAGTGAATATTGGTAGATGAGAATTTCAGTTGTGGAGTAGGGGTGCGAATCGGGGTGTTTGTGTTATCCGTTTTTGGCTTATTGCAGTGACAGAGTTGACAAATCCAAGATGATTTCATTTCCATTGACATTTTGCGTAGGTATGTATGAGTCGTGATATTTGCACATATGAGATCATAATTCTTCCGGCATAGTGAACAAGTAAGATACTGTTTAGTAGTAATGTCTTCAAGGCAACCAGCACATTTTAATTCCATTTTGGATTAAAATTCAGAATAACAAATCATTTACATAAACAAAACATTTACCGCCATCTATTGATGTAATATACGTACTTCTGTAGTTCAGTTCAATAAGAAGACGAGCTCACTCTAGCTAGACGTAGTTCTTAAGATTTCCGATAGATGGCGTTTTCATTAGTTAGTTCTAGTTCTGTCGTCAATTTGTATCCTTTTGACAACTGTTAAAATATAAATTTCAAAACAAGTGCAATGACCTCTAGGCTTCAAAATTTAAAACTGTAACGACATGGAATGGAATTTTTATTGACTTAATATGAATTTAACGTCACCTTTGTGCAGATCTCAATGTAGCAATTTTCTCACTGATGCCAATATTATGGGTTTGAGTTATCACTAACACTTGATTGTTTTGCACTGAACTTTTATTTGAGAACTGAAAGTTTCTTCAGACACTTTTTTTTATTTTATTTACTCAGTAGTTACTGAACTGAACAGTCGTATAACATTTACACACATTTATTGTCACTTTGGCTATACTATACGTGCGTATTTACGTCTAATTCTTTAACTATTATATTTTTTTACATTTAAATACGCGGAGCTAATGTTTACGTGGCGACAGCGCCATCTACTCCCAATCGCATACATTATGCTCAGTTCGGATTTCGATCTGGACTTTCCACTGAAAGGTCTGCGGGTCTTAAGCACACTGTTCAGTATTATACAGATCGTAAGACTCCCGTGTATGCCTGTTTCCTGGATCTCTCCAGAGCCTTCGACTTAGTGTCGTATGATGTGCTGTGGAGGAAGCTGGGCGACAGGGGTGTACCGGCGGAGATCTTAATCTCCCACGCTCTTCAATATTTATATCAATGACCTCGTTGTGGGGCTGAGCAGCATGCGTGTCGGATGTAGGATTGACGGCGTCAGTATCAATAACATATGCTACGCAGATGACATGGTGCTGTGCTGCTCAGCCCAACAATAGGGGGTCTGGTAGACATGTTGAGGGTGTGCGAGGACTATGCTGGGGAGCATGGGCTCTCTTATAATGTAAAAAAGACTGAGTATATGGTCTTTAAGGCCGCCGGTAAGTGTCCTGAAATCACATAAGTGTTACCCTAAATGGCTTGAGCATCAAACGTGTCAACACGTTTAAATATTTAGGACACATTATTGCCGACGACCTTAAAGACAATCAAGATATTGAGAGGGAGCGCAGGGCTCTGGCAGTTAGGGGTAACATGCTGGCTCGCAGATTTTCTCGTTGCTCCGAGGATGTTAAGATCACCCTTTTTAACGCTTATTGCCAGAACATGTACACGGGAAATATGTGGGTCATGTATGCCAAAAAATCGCTGAATACCCTGCGGGTCCAATATAACAATATTTTCAGGATGCTGTTGGAACTGCCCCGGTTCTGTAGTGCATCAGGGATGTTTGCAGAATATCAAACTAACGGTTTCGCAGCCGTCGTCATTCGAAAAAAAAAACGGTATCCCTGATCCACAGAATACGCACCAGTCGCAACAGCATCCTGAGGACCCTGGCGGATCGATATACTTCACCGCTCTGGAAGTGCCTTATTAGGAGTGTGATAGCTGAAGGAAATACACTTCAGAAGATGGTGTCAGTAGGGCCATTAATTTATTTATTAATCTTAAATTATTATGTATTTACAGACAGTTCTATTTAATTTTATGTTATTGTGATTTTATTATTTATTTTATTTTATTTTAATTCTGATTTTATTTTAACTTTAATTTTATTTTGATGTATTATTTGTTTGTGAGTATTATAATACTCACAATATAATATATTATGAATTTTTAAAATATGGATCTTGGACATCTGAATTAAACATTTTTTATTTTATTTTATTTTATTTTTTTTTATTTTACTAGCACTATACCCACTGTTCTCCGACTTGATATTATTATTAGTGGAATAGCTTACGGCCATTTTTTCTTTCATAGTGTTATAAATCTTGATTTTTTCTTTAAGTTCCGGGTAGGTAGTCACCCCATATAAAATCATTTTATTCACTTCTGAATCGATGATATCGTCTAAAATATATTTAATGGCGACGTAATCTTAATCTTGCCGCGCTTGCCCATCTCTTTCATAACCAACATGTAGTCAATGCAAGATTCATCTTTTCTTTTCTTTCGGGCGGCCATCATCTCATGCATAGTTTAACTATCTAGCGAGTCCGGAAATTCTCTCAGCAACGCTGCCTTTAGTTCTTCCCAGCTTTTGAACGGTTTTTCAAACTTTAACCACAAAGCGGCCGTTCCGATTAGCGACTTTCTTGCAACAATCAGCGTCTGTAGCGGCGATCAATTAAAAATCTGGGCGTTATCGTCGATATCCTGTGCCCACTTAGCGATGGAAGAAGTTTTATCTTGTCCGCTAAACTTCGAGACCAGATTCTCCGCGTAGTACAGTGATTCATCACGGTTAAACGTGGGGGTATGTGCGTGACCATCGTCGTTGAAATCGGATTGGCGGCGATCTTTACCGTGTCAACCCATCGTAGTGAAATCTTGCGTCGTAAATCTGTAAAGATGCTCAATTCTCACCGATTTCTTGGTCTTCCAAACTTCCACTGGAATTTTTTCGTCTTTGAAAAAAAATTTTCACGCCACCGACGTTTTTTTCTTCGCACCGTCACAATTCGAAAAATATTGTTCTATCCCGGACGAGCCCCCAAAGTTTATGTGGGATAGATTCAATACTCTCAAAATAAAATAACGGTGTTGTACTTTTTAGATATTATGCAGCATACGTCTTCAGTCATTCGTCGTCTCTCTTGATCTCATCGTCCATACCCCTTCTTTTGTACAGTTTCATTCCGTTCATACATTCTTCGTTCACTCGACATCACGCTTCATTCCACGCATCCATCATATTTCACAACGCTCCTTTCCTACATACATTGTAATATGATATAAAAGCGCTGTATTAAGTTCCTATCTATACCAGTAATAGTGGCTGATAAGTCACCTTTTTCAAAAAACCTTCTACATTTCCCGTATTAGTATTCCCATAACCAGGTTTTGGTTTATCAGTAAGCAAACCAGTTTGTTTTTTAAATTCCCTCTGAATCCTTAATTTATTATCTTGCACAGTTTTTTCAACGTTTTTATTGATTTGCCACATTTTTATTGGTAATTTATATCCTAGATGCAAAAGACATTCAAAGAGCCTTATCCATGCATGCAAAGTGGACATTCCAAAAGATAAATAATCTGCATTTATAGGAAGCTAAATCATTTTATCTATATCGTTAAATTGTTTTGATGTCGCTTTAGTTTTGGCAGGAAATCAAGTGAATGGGGCGATGCATACCTTTATGAGCAGTCAAAACGTGTCTAAGAAGGCAAGAGTGGCTGTGCATAGGGGTGTGCTTATCCCCACACTTATGTATGGTAGTGAAAGTTGGGTGTGGCAGAAGAAACATGAAAGTAAAATTAATGCAGTGGAAATGAGAAGTCTGCGAAGTATAGCTGGAGTGAAATTGATGGACAAAGAACGGAATAGCGTGATTAGAAAACAATGTGGTATAACTGAAGATGTAGTGACAAAGATAGAAAAAGTGATGATTAGATGGTTTGGACATGTTGAGAGGATGGATGAAAATAGACTGACTAAACAGATCTATAAGACGGGAATGAATGGGCAAGCTGGTAGGGGTCACCCTCGGCGTACGCATGGTAACCAAATTGATGACCTGCTGGAAAAAGACCAGGTCAAGAGTACCCTTAACCGGCGAGCGTGTATGAAATCACTTATGAAAGTAGAAGAAGCGAAAGTGGTGTGCCAGGATCGTAGCAAGTAAAGCCATAGTCTCTGCCTACCCCGATGGGAAACAGGCGTGATGATATGTATGTAGGTATGTATGTCGCTTTACATAGATAACATCTAAGTGCAGAGGTCGTATCCCTCAAACTAGTACACAATTTGCCATCAATCATTGAGATAACTAATTTATGTTTTTTAATGAACTGTGTATTATCTAAATTTATCACTGTTTCGGCAAGTTCAGAAATTTGGTTATCAATATTAATTTTTCTGTACGTATCAATTGATCACATTCTTTTTCATAAATCATTTTTAGTGGCCTATTTAGCGCGGGGACGAATGACACGAGTTCTTCCAAAAGACCATAGTATTATAAATGAGTTGTATAGGTACGAAATATGTGATGAAAACAAGTTTATCATCTGCATCAAGGTCATATTCATTAATGTATTTCTGGTGATATTGACTGTCTCGAATTCCCGTCAAATTCCCATTTAGAAGTTAAAACAAGGTGTTCATTTTCACTAAAACTAACACTGGCCAATACTTCCTGTTGAAGAGCTACTATTTTTTCAGCTGTCTGATTAAGTAAATTTTGAACAGGTACTTCTGCTTGTATCTCATTTACTGAAACACCAGTAGGATCACATTTTTCCTTTTCTTCTTGTATTTTTTTTTAAGAGGGTAAGTAATCTTTAAAGTAGTTTTTTATTATTTCGTAGTGACTACGAGAAAGCTTGGCGTCAATCATCATAGACAACGCTTTAATAGGCGATTTAAAATTGTTTAGCTGTTGACGTAGGTCATTTAGATGTGTTTCCGTACTACCTGTTTTATTTTTAAAAAATAAATCAACGTCTTCAAATTTTCTGTCTACGTTTTTGTATTAACTGTCCAAAATTATATCTACCAATACCTTTTTTCTTACAACTAAAGGTTTTTTTTTGTTGACGCGGGGAATGCATTTAGGCACCCGGCAGCTACGGGGGTAGCTGGGATGGTGTGTGGGACTCACTGGTCCCGGAGACAGGGACCGTCCTACCCACTAAACCCCGCGGTGTTCCGACTCACCCTTTTGCCGGACCGAAGGTTATGTAATAGTACTCACGTCGGCCCGGCAGGGTTGCCCCGTAAAATTTGAGGCTCTCCTCGGGGGAGCCAGATGCACGGCTCCCCCGGAGCTCCGTAAGGAGCTGAAGAAATCAAGCCCGCATCGGACTGCTCTCAAGTGGAGAGCAGCCGAGCGGGCGGCTCTGAAGGCACCTCCGGGACACAGGGAGGTGCCTTTCGCCAAACGATCATCGGTGGAGGGGTCCCCCGACCTCCGTCCACCGGTACGACAATTAGTCCGGGGCGCGCATAAAAGCCGCCATGCGGCGCCCTCGGACCGGACGGCGGGGCGGGAGCGTCTCACCAGCACGCTCCCGCACCCGCAACTCCTCTCTTTTGGCTGCCATCACCTCGCAGGCAAACGAGGTGACGGCGGCCCAACACTCTTGGCTGCCGACCATGGCTCGCACCACGGCCGGCAGCGACAGATCCACACCAATTTGTCCCGTGAGGGCGACCCGCGGCCCGTCCCACGCCGCACACTCGGCGAGTGTGTGCTCCGCCGAGTCTACGGCGCCACTTGGGCAGTGGTGACACACGGGGTTAGACTCCACCCCTGCCACCTCCCACAGGTATTTTGCGAAGCAGCCATGGCCTGTGAGGAGCTGGGTGAGGTGGTACGTCGGCGCTCCGTGCGCCCTCTCTACCCAAGGTCGATGGACGGGCCGGACAGCCCCCACGAGCCGCACGCTCGCAGAGGGCTCCTCCAATCGAACGGCCCACTCCCGGAAGAGATCATCGCGAGCCAACTGTCTCAAGCGATCGATCTCGTCCGGGAGTGGGCGACCTCCATTCCTACGCATCAGGGCGCTTTCCTCGTACACAAAGTTAAGAACTCCAGCCTCGAGATCCCAGGGGGGCTCCCGCCAATTAGGCACGCCGCCTCGTAAGAGACGGTGCAGTACGCCCGCGCCGCCCTCTGCGCAATCACTCGCTGCGGTCTCCGCAGCAATGGGATGTTTTTGGCGCAGAGGGCGTCCGACCAGATTGGCGCTCCGTAGAGCGCCTTGGAGCGTACTACACCGTCGTAAAGACGGCGACACGCACTTCCAGGACCCCCCCGATTGGGGAGCAGCCTCGCCAGTCTTCCTGCGTAAGATATCGATTTAGGCGCTAAACGCCGGAAGTGCTCGACGAACCCCCATCGGCTGTCTAGGACCAGTCCAAGATATTTAATGGTCTCCCCGACAGCGATGGGGGTGCCGCTCACCACAATCACCGAATCTCGAGGGGCCCTCCGCCGAGACCCGTAGAAGAAGACGGCCTCGGACTTTTCGAGGGCCACCTGGAGTCCCAGCGCACTGATGCGGCTGACCACCTGGGCAACGCCCGCGGTGGCCAGGACCTTCGCGTCTCGAAAGTCTGGGCACCGCGCGGTAACCAGGGTGTCGTCGGCGTAGCAGAGTACGCCGACCCCCCGAAGAGTGGCACCGCGCAAGACCCAGTCATATGCGATGTTCCACAGGAGCGGACCAACCGACCCCTATGGGACACCGCAAAACATCTCCCTGCGGACTACGGTCGACCGGGTCGGATAAGAAATGGCCCGGTCCACGAAGTAGTCCGCAAGGACGCGCCTGAACGTACCACGGAACGTTTTGATACCTCAGCGCCTCGGCGATCGTCGGCCAGGGGATGGTGTTGAAGGCGTTCGCGATGTCCAGCGACACCGCCAACAACACCTCCCCCCGATCGACCGCCTCTCGGACGCTGTCCCTCAGTCGGAAGATGGCGTCGAGGGTAGATCGTCCGCGACGAAATCCGTATTGGCCGTCATTCAAGTTGGGCCCCGCCCCCTCCAGGTGCCCGACGAGACGAGCAGCGAGCACCCGCTCAAAGAGCTTGCTCATCTCGCCGAGCAAAACAATGGGGCGGTAGGCCGACGGCGACTCGGCGGGGCGCCCGTGCTTCTTCAACAGCACGAGCTTCCCCGTTTTCCAATTTCGCGGAACTCTACCCGACGCCAGACACTCAGACATGAGGGACAGCGTCTCCTCCTCAAACGCCGGAATGATCAGGGCGACGACCCGCCCTGGGATGCCGTCCAGGCCAGGGGCGCGGTTCCTCAGTTGGAGCTTGAGTACCGCCGCCCCCACTTCGACGTCAGACACGGGCGGGATCGCCTCAGTGTCTGCTGGCGCACGGCTTGGTGCTGCCATTCGTGGTGGGACCCACTCTTTCCGCGCAGGGAAGAGGGAACTGACGATTTGCCCGAGGAAAGCGGGCTCGAGGGATTTTGTGAGTGGGGGCGCATAAGGCCGGAGTTTGTCGCTCACGACCTTATACGGGCGCCCCCACGGATCTTGATTTAGCGTCTCGAGCCACGCTTTCCACGAGTCCTCCTTTGCGGTTTTTATCGCCGAGCGAAAGGCCGCTCGAGCGTCCCGGTATGCGGCGCGCAGTTCTTCTTCGAGGACAGGGTTCCTATCTCTCCGACCGCGGTAGCAAGTGTACCGCCGCTGGGCTGCGTGACTTTCAGCACGCAGCCCCGACAGGTCGTCGTTCCACCAGTACACTCGCCGCCGCGGTGGGACTGGCCCTGCCCTCCGCGTCGCCGCATCGCAGACGCGAGTCAGAGCTTCAGACAGCCGCTCCGACCTCGCGTCCACGTCCGGGCTTCCGCCAAACGCGGCCCATCGCTCGACGATGGCCGCCTCTTTCGCCAGTTCCCGGCCTAGCGTCTTGATACGCCACCGTGGGCCCTCACCGGCCAGGGGACGATCCTGGGTCCTTAGGGCGGGGGAGACGATGTCGAATCGTATATAGCGATGATCCGACATCGTCTCCACATCTGTCACCACCCTCCAGCCACGCACGTGGTTCGCCAAGCTAGGACTGGCGAAGGACAGGTCTACAATAGACCTGTTGCCGGTCTCCCCCAC
Organism: Miltochrista miniata; assembly: GCA_933228765.1. NCBI lineage: Eukaryota > Metazoa > Arthropoda > Insecta > Lepidoptera > Erebidae > Miltochrista > Miltochrista miniata. The sequence goes on along the minus strand of OW121760.1, from coordinate 20,672,092 downwards.
GTACGTGTGGACCGCCCCCTGGTTGAGCAACACCAAGCCATTGGACACCGCCCATTCCTCGACCAACTCGCCCCGCAAGTCCGTCGCCAGAGATCCCCACGCCGTAGAGTGGGCGTTAAAGTCCCCGGCGACGATGAGCGAGGGGGGGTGTGCTTCCGCCACAAGAGCCCCGAGCTCAACGAGTAACTGCTCAAATTGAGCACGGGTCTTCCTGGGCGGACAGTACACCCCAATCACTGCAGCGTCGCCCAGCAGCGCGAGGACGCACATTCGTCCTTTTGACACTTTGTCAAAGGCGCCCCGCTGGGAGACGATAGCCACCTCACCGTCGCAGTCGCCGGCCCAATCATCACGGGCACGGACTACGTACGGTTCGGCGACTACAGCCACGGTCGTCTGCCACTGTGCTACGGACTGGAGCAAGACATCCTGGGCCGCAGCACAGTGCCTGACGTTGGCCTGCAGGATCGAGAAGTTCGAGTTGGACATCTAGGTTTGGGCGGTGTCCATCTCCTCCACTACTTGTTGAGTGGGAGCGGGGTCCGCGACCGGCCCGACCCGCCTCCCACTGACACCACCTCGGCTTTGTGGCCGGGCTGCCCACACCTGAAGCATCGGTCGTCGGTGTTGGGGAGGATGGCTGGTCCTCCCCAACACCGACGCAAGTGTAGAACTCTGCGCGAGCAGTAGGCCTACGCGTCCCCGACTCTCTCCGCTTCTACCGGCCGTTGCCGGGAGCGAACGACAACAAGCTGCGTCGCGCAGCTACTACCGGTCGCCGGGAGCTGCTGCGACGCCGCAGACCTTGCAGGCCCGCCAAACCACGACCCCCTCGTGCAATGGGGTCGACTGTGGTCGGCAAAAACGACCAACAACCACTGCGCTTCTACCGGCCGCAGCCGGGAGCGGACGTCACACTTTGTCGCGGCGGTGAACGCCGAAACCGCAGGCCTAGCAGGCCCACCATACCACGACCCCCTTCGACATGGGGTCGGTTGTCGGGATATTGGTTCGTCGGCTTACAGGGGCAGCAGATTTTGGCGCTGCGCCTATTAGCCGACTATCCAGGATGCACCGTCTTAGTCCAGTTGCCACTCCCCCCGGGCATATAGCCCAAAGGGATAGGAAACCGGACCAAGCTCACGAGGAGGTTTCCCGACCTAGCACCAATAATACTAAAGGTATGTGTGGTCTCTGGAAAGATAATACTAAAGTAAAACAAAGGTAAATTTTAGTAATAATTATAACAATATTTCGGAAAATTTTATTCTTTAATCAACATAAAAGAAAAAGAAAATACTTCTGCAATGAGTTCCCCACTTTTTATTTTTCTTTTATATTGAACAGTAGTTACCCTATTATATACCAGTTAAATATAATATGGAACTCATTGCAGAAATATAAACAATATATAAAAATAGTGTAAATATTGTTTTTTTTTTCATTCAGCCTATGTAGGGTTTAAATATTAACGTTTTAATAGTGCAATATATTCTACATACCATTATCACTATGCTCCATATAAGACATAATTAATTCGTATTGCGATCCACTATTAATAAATTATTAAAAGTACTAGCTGAGCCCGCAACTTCGTTTACGTCATATAAGGTGTATGAAAGGAAAGGTATTTCTTCACCAAAGTCATCAAGCAGCGTCTGAAACTGCCCTGTTTGCTTAATCATAAAAGAGCTTAATGATTAAGTCTATTTTGAAACAATTCAGTCCACGCCTTCGGCGCGGACTGAATTGTTTAAAAATAGTCTTAATCATTAAGCTCTTTTATGATTAAGCCAACACGCCAGTTTAGGTTCACTCACATTCAAAGAAACCCCTACAATTAAAATTTTCAAAATATCTGATTCTTAAAAGTGTTATAACTCTTTTATTTCTAAACCGATTTACATAAAACAAACGCTAAATGTTAACTGGAGCAAACCTCAACACAATAAAAAAAACCGCATTGCAATCGGTTGAGCGGTTACTGAGATTAGCGTGCACAACCGTACAGACAAACAGATATACAGACATACAGACATACAGACAAACAGACAAACAGACAAAAATTCTAAAAATCATTGTTTTGGGTTCTATTGCGTTCATAAAGCCCCCCTATAATATTTTTTCTTATTTATCTTCCATGTACAGACAGCGACCTGTTACGATTTTATTATATGTATTGATTTGCAATATTCTTAATTCCTTTTACTTCTTACTTTGAATGCAATTTGTTGGTACTAAATAAATTGATATTTTGTTATAAAGGATAGTAATTAATGCACTCGATAGTCAAGTTTATAATACATCATAAGTTTTATCAAAATACCCACTTTTTAAAATTGAATTTATATCATGTCCCTATATGACGCTGCCCCAATGTGCGTCGCGGGCGGGCACATGTCGCGCGCGATGTGCCCTCGCGTTGGAGTAAGCGGCTCCGGTGCGGCCTGCTCCTTCCGGTCCGTTGGCGCGGCACGCGAACTCGACGCCGGAGTATGCGGCTCCATGATGCAGGTGGTTGGGGGGAAATGTGACTTTTTGAGCCTTGCGTGGTAGCGACCGCCTACGCCGCGCAGTCAGGGTCGGGGCTTGGCACTGGTGCCAGGCCGACCCCTCCTACACGACGGAGGCAACCACCACGCCGTCTGTCGCGGAAAAAGTCACTCCCGAAGTAGGCCTCTTTGTATACAACTAAGTTGTATACAAAAACGTAGTGAGCGTCGGTCGATCGGTGCGAGTAGGTAACGATACGTCAGCACTGAGCGACAGTAGCGGTACGAGTGTGATGAACTGTATTAATTATTATTTTTGTACCGCTTATATTAGCCTAATTTCACTCGCAGGAAGCAGCTAAGTGAAAGAGCTCCAACAGCCAATCAGTGTTGTCCACGGTTCAGGAGTGGGGGTAAACGATTGTTTTGTTGCAGGGGTTCTCTCAGTCAATTTAAGATAGTACTTTTAAGTACCGTAATAAGATTATTTACATACATTAATTAACAAATATGTCTAAGTGAGTTAATTAGTCAATTTTAATATTTTCAATATTGAAGTATAACATTTTAAATTGAAATCAATAGAAAATCTCGTTAAATATGGTAAAAATCAATATAAAAAATTTGAACTTTCAAGCATTGTGGACCCAAAGACAACAGAAATAAGCGGAAAATTTTCATGTTGTCGTAGTAAAGACCATAGTTACAATTTTTAGAATGTAAGGCCTTTATACTTTGATACTGAACCTTTATAATTTGATACTAAACTGAAAAATTGAAGAAAATAAATTTTCCCCGATACATTTATTTTTTCATTACTTTTTTTGGGCTAGAGTTGTAATACTAAATGTTACTCAGCACCATATTTCCTATCCAAAACAATTTTTTTCTCAGTAGCGTTTCACATCTTAGATCGTATGTCCACCTATTTTAAAACCGGACCATGCTCGATGTTAAATCATAATAATAGCATACTTCAAAATATATATATTTTTATTAACATTTTAAAGTCCTTCCGCAGTGCCATTTAATCGGACTGTGTCCAAGTTAAGCAATTTCGGATTAACCAAGCATTTGTGAATCCAATAGTACCATGATGATAATTTTCGATTCAATTGTCTAGGTGATTCGTATGCTATGCGATAGGCAAGGATAAAATCGTTTTTATGGCCCGATGTTTAGCCCACCGATTCGGCTCTCCAATAACTTAATCCAAGGCATCGACCACGCTGCCTTCGGTGATCATTCCACTTAAAACTCTTTTATTATGCGCGTCAACTATAGCGTTACTGCTAAATAAATTCACAGCATCTCTAGCGTCTGTAGGTAGCTCGCTAATTTTAAAACATCTCTCATTCATTATGTCCAGATCTTCAGATGTCATGTTCCCAGATGCTAGATTGTTTAATGCAGTTGCAAATTTTAAGTCGTTTCCTTGCCGCATTATAATTTTTAATACGAATAATTTAAACAAACTCCACAAAGATGGACCTGCCTGAGATACAACGATTTTACCAGTTAAATTTTGAAAATCTAGTTATCACTGACCCCATATCCAGTCTGAGGTAATTGACGCATATCTTCATCAGTAATTATTGATATACTTACCGCCAAACCGGAATGTTGTTTAAAAGATTTGCTGCAAATGGCGGTTATTTGGTTAAGTACTTTTGATCCAACCATAGATTAATCAATTATGATAAGTTTGAGATGAGCTAACTTGCGTGCGAGTATTTCTGAAATCGTAGCTGACAATTGAGGCATAGTGTGACCAACTTGATTTATAGGTAATGAAAAAGCTCAATGTATTGTTTCACCCCCAATTCTGGAAGCCGCCTTACTAAAGTTTGATTGTATTGCGTCAGATGCTAAATGGAACTTGGCTACTATATTTATTAATTCTTTTAAAAGTTCATCGTCTTTCCAAGGCAGATATAACAATAAGTTATAAGTAAAATAATAAGTTGTTCTCAAACTGATCTGAATCTGTGGTACGACCAAAACGATAAAACTGGATAACTCTAGACTTCTTTCTACTCCTTATGTAACCACCATTGTTTAATAGAGCTATCCAATTACCTACTGTTTCTCCGTTTCCATAATTTTCTGATAAAGTTTCACCAGACTGGATTTTTCCCCCTAAAGATGTTCTACTCCACTTATTGCGTTTCTTAGCAAACATGTAAAATGCAGCCTAATAAGCAAGAGTCATATTTTCAAATTGCTTCGGTACGTGAACAATTGACGTGGTGATAATCCTACTATCCTACTAATATTATAAATGTGAAAGTTTGTGAAGATGTTTGGATGTTTAGATGTTTGGATGTTTGTTACTCAATCACGCTCTAACGGCTGAATGGATCTGGCTGAAATTTGGTACAGGGATAGAGTATAGTCCGGAATAACATATAGGCTACTTTTTATCCCGGCAAAATGTTCCCACGGGAAGCAGGAACGGGAACCTAATTTCACGCGGGCGAAGCCGCGCGCATCAGCTAGTTAGGTATAAATATGTCACTAGATTAAGGATCCGTACTTTGCTTTTCAAAATTTGAATTAGTTTTTCGGGAATATTTGTTCAACACTTCAATTTCACCGCCACGTGATAAGGAAAGACTTACTAAGTAATAATAGCTGCCTATGCTGATATGTCAGAATCATTGAGGAACACGTTATTGTTCGCAAAGATTCTCAAACTGCTTTATTTCCCTTTCTTGTCTCGTCTACTAAATCTCTAAGAAGTTTTGACATTCCTCGATCTGCTTTGTTAATATAGTGAACAAGCAAACGGGGCTAATATACAACCTGAAATTTTGTATAGAGCAAAGCTCAGATACCCCAACTAGAGTTTCACTTCAAAATACAGTATAAAAAAAAAGAAATGAAACTAACAAAAACTGACAAAGTTATGAGCCTTTACAGTTGTACTATTTTATCCGAGAAAATATGGCCACTTCACGGGTAGGTATTATACGCAAGGCACTTAGTCACTATTCTTGTGTTATTGATAATAATATCAACAATATCATGTTCAGAAGTAGTGATTACATTTTCCATCACACTAACAGGCTTTGGACTGTTAGAATGATAAAAAAACCGACAGAGTGCAAGTTGGACTCGCGCACAGAGGGTTCCTTACCCAAAAAATCACGTTAAACGAATGGGAGCTCCCCCTTTTTTCTGATTTTAGTATTATTTGTCATAGCGGCAACAGAAATCGCATAATGAGAATGTGTAAAATTTCAGCTCTCTGACTAGCACGGTTCCTGAGATACAGCCTCATGACGGACAGACAGATAGACAGCAAAGTCTCATGAATAGAATCTCGTTTTTACCCTTTGAGTACGGAACCCTAACTAATTTGCGTGGGCACACCGGGTCGTAAAGTTATTTAAAGAAAATTAAAGACGATATTTAAAGATAATTAAGCATTCTGGCGCGTGTTTAAAAATGTTAATAACCTCTATGTACAATGATTAATAGTAATTACATGATCGTCTCTATGTATAACGATAAGTAGGTATTACTTACAATAGTGGTTCTTTTGATTTTTGATAGATCTCACTGATAGCAATCACTGGTTCACTTTAATATGTAGGTACTTACACTAAACGTAATTTAATAATTGTTGGAAGTGTCCACCTCTTTCTCTAATGCATAAACGAGCGCGCTGACGCATGTTGCGTTTCAAACGTTCTAGTACGTATGTATTAGTTTTCACACACAGAAAAGCACTTTCAATTTTGTTTTTTAACTCTTCTACACTTTGTGGTTCCGACTGATAAACTAAGTCTTCCACGTGACCACATAAGTAAAAGTCAAGGGGTGTCAAATCTGGAGACCGCGCTGGCCATGGAATCGGCCCACCTCGACCTATCCAATGATCACCATACTCCCTGTTCAAATGCTCTCGTACCGCGCGTGAGTAGTGTGCTGGTGCTCCGTCGTGCTGATAATAAAAAGCGCCACGGTAAATATTTATCGGCAGGACATCGAGCAGATCAGCCAAAAACTGCAAGTACGTAGAAGAATTTAGGCGTGCTAAATAAATAGGGCCGATGACGTGATTATTTACAATGCCCGCCCACACATTAACAAAGAAACGGTGTTGGAAAGAGTCTTGACGGGGTAAATGAGGATTTGTATGACTCCAATAGTGGGCGTTATGAATATGTGGCATGCTTCCATAATACACACAACACATATACAGCATTTAATATAACATATATAATATATACATATGTAAATAATAAAACATATAATATCTTTACGTAATAAATAACATAAATATATACTATAAACTATATTATATCAATAATACATACATAAAATATTTATTACAAAAGTATTTACTTATAATATTATTATAATGCAGAACGTGTCGATAAAATAAATATCGGAACAGTGGACAAACGCACCAAACTAGTCCCCATTGTTCTACGGCGACGTCCTCTCAGCTTGAGGAATGCGCACGCGCCGCCAGTCGTTAAATGCCTGTCCCGCGCGAAGCCCGTGTCGCTTGGTGTAACCATTTAGTCCGCGCACCCGCTTACGATTTATATAAAAAGTGTTTTATATGTGTTTTCTAATAACTATCGCTTTTTAATCTATCTTGTTTCTACTCCTTCTATATTTATTTCGCTGTTGTGCTTGTGAACACTATTCTTCTGTGTCTTTGTGTCCTGTGATTAAAAACTATCTGAACGTAAGTGTTTGAACATTATTAGTGGTTGATTACCACTCACCACATACCAGCAGCAAACACCCCCATAACTGGTGACCCACGTAAAACACGAACATTAATACAATGAGTGATAGTGACGGGTCGGATAAAACCACCGTATCGACAAAAGGTGTTACCATGCGTCAGGCAAGGAAAGTGCAGTTGTCCACTTGTGTCGACACACCGTCGACGCGTCCACTGAAACTTAAGGTTCCCGCATTTTCACCGGAGGACCCAGAATTATGGTTTGCATTACTGGAAGGTCAGTTTGAGAATTTTAATATAACCGACGACTTTGTGAAGTTTAATAATGTGACAAACCATTTAGATTTACAATATGCAAAGTCGGTTAAAGATATCATTATCAATCCTCCTCACGCTAATCGTTATGAAAAGATTAAGGCTGAATTAATAAAGCGATTATCAGCATCTCACGAGAGGAAGGTCAAACAACTACTGACCCATGAAGAATTAGGAGACCGCAAACCTTCCCAGTTCCTGAGACACCTACAGGACTTAGCTGGACCTTCAGTACCGGACGACTTCTTGAAATCTATTTGGACCAACCGTTTGCCTAATAATATTCAGACGGTCATAGCATCTCAAACGACTCACTCTTTGGAACAACTAGCTGACCTAGCAGACAGAATACAGGAGGTGACGTCACCCATGAGCGTCGCAAGTATGGCAACGAGCTCGTCAAACGCTTCCAGCACTGCTTCAGAGATAGCTGAATTGAAACGAATGGTTGAGGTGCTGGCGCAGAAGCTGGATAACCATACCAGGGAATCGCGTTATTCTGGTCAACGCTCGAGACCTCGCGAACGACGACGTTCGTCCTCTCGCTCTCAGTCCCGATCAACCTCCAGCTACAGAAAGTACCCCACATGCTGGTACCACGCAACTCATGGCGTCAAGGCTCACAGGTGTATTAAGCCCTGCGACTTCGGTAAGGCGGGAAACTCCAGGGACAGTCAGTAATGGCGACTAGCGACTGTCCACCTAATAGAGGTCGCCTGTTCGTCACCGACCGCTCCTCGAACGTTAAATTTTTAATCGATACTGGTAGCGATTTATGTGTGTACCCTCGATCCGCGCTTCGGGACCGTCGTAATAAAACGGACTTTCAATTGTGTGCTGCTAATGGGACTGCTATTGATACTTTTGGTTATATAGAGCTTAGCTTAAATTTAGGCTTAAGACGTAGCTTTGTATGGCGATTCACAGTTGCAAGTGTCACGAAAGCTATTATCGGCGTTGATTTTCTTAGCTTTTATAATTTAATGGTAGACATTCGACATCAACGTCTCATTGATAACACAACAACATTGTCATCAAAAGCTGTACTTGCTAATACTAATATTTGCTCTGTTAAGGTTATAACAGGTGACACGCGCTTTCATCGTATTGTACACGAGTTTCCTGAGATAACACGACCTTCAGGCACACCAACAGTACCCAAGCATAACACAGTTCACCATATCAGAACCACACCCGGCCCTCCCGTATTTTGCACTCCCCGCAGGTTAGCCCCGGATAAGCTGAAGATAGCCAAGCGTGAATTTGAGCTCATGCTTGCCAACGGTACAGCGCGCCCCTCGGAGAGTCCATGGGCATCTCCACTTCACCTCGTGCCGAAAAAGGATAACGGTTGGAGACCATGCGGTGATTACAGGTTACTCAATATGCTCGCACTATTCCCGATCGTTACCCTATTAAGCATATTCACGATTTCAGCCATAATATTGCTGGTTGTAAAGTTTTTTCGACCATAGACTTAACGAAAGCCTACAACCAGTTGCCAGTTTATAAAGAGGACATTCCCAAGACGGCAATAACCACCCCTTTCGGGTTATGGGAATTCCCGTTTATGATGTACGGGATGCGCAACTCGGGACAAACTTTTCAAAGGTTTGTCGACGAGATGACGCGAGGACTCGACTTCTGCTATTGCTACATAGACGATTTTATAGTTTACTCAGCCAACGAGACCCTTCACGAGGCCCACCTTCGTCAACTGTTCGCTAGGATGAAGGAGTTCGGTGTACTTCTTAACACTGGTAAGTGCGTTTTCGGAGCGGCTGAGGTAACTTTTCTAGGTCACAAGATCTCGTCATCCGGCGTCAAATCTTTGGAATCAAAGGTAGAAGCCATTACCAACTTCCCCGTACCTAAAACAGTCAAGGAACTTAGACGCTTTCTCGGGATGATTAATTTTTACCGGAGATTTTTACCTTACTCTGCTAAAATTCAGGCTCCCTTGAACGCATTGCTCACGGGCAACGTTAAGGGATCACATCCTATAGAGCTTAGAGAGGAAGTGTAGATGATGCAGGGCGGCTCCAGGAATTCCAAAAATAAAACCAGCAGATATGGGTATAGTGCTTTCGGATGCAATAATGTGTGTGCGTCTGTGTCCACTTATATCGGTCGACTGAAACGTTCGGCAACTACCGGCGGCCGTATAGAAAAATGTTGTAAGTACGTCACCGATGTACGGTGACGACGAGCACACCCACACACGCTTGCAACCGTAGCGTATTTATTAACACAGGCACGTTCCAATCAAAGGTTTTAATATTTAGGTATATAGGTATAAGTACATACATATTTAGCGACATGTAAATGTTAATTTGGCATAAAAATAATAATAAAATAAAAGCTTGTATCAGGTAACTAAGAATTAGCGTATACGTTGGTTTCATTATATAAGCAGCTACCTAGTCATACGCTTATACTTAAAACTTACTACTAAAGTTATGAACAAGCATATGTAGTAAGGACACAGGTATGTAGGTACTAAATGCGTCGTCTACACTCTCCGCCCCATTGTCCGTCACGGACAATCATCATCACTAGCCGTCGGCAGCACAGCTAAGCGCGTAGCAGGCCTGGTAAGCACACCGTTCTGAGTTCTAACTTCGGCAATGCGCACACGACCGTCAGTTCCCGGATGAACCTTTACAACTAGACCCCTTGGCCAAGTATTACGGGGCAAGGTAGGATCAACAATGACAACGACATCTCCTACTTTAATGTTGTGTCCCTCCTGATGCCACTTCTGACGCGGTAAGAGGTTAGGCAGGACCTCACGAACCCAGCGCTTCCAAAACATATCTGTAAGACGCTGCGCCACTCGCCACTGCTTCTTACGATACTGGTCGCAATCGGTGAATTCTCCCGGCAATGGAAGATTTGATGAGGACCCAATGAGGAAATGGTTGGGGGTTAGTGCCTCTGGGTACCTATGGTCGACTGACACGTGACTTAGCGGGCGACTGTTTACCATGTTTTCTATTTCAACAAGCAGTGTAATCAAAACCTTCTCTCTGGGAGCTCGCTCCTTCAGGACTGCTCTGAGTGCCGTTTTAACGCTACGTATTAAACGTTCCCAGCTTCCACCCATGTGAGGAGAAAGGGGTGAAATAAACTGCCAGTCAATGCCCCTATTGGTCAGTTCGTCCTTCAGGTCAGACTGATTTATTTCCTGCAAGGCCCGTTTCAGCTCGGTTGCGGCACCTCTGAAGTTAGTGCCGTTGTCGGAAAACATCTTGTACGGCCAACCACGTCGTGCTGCCATTCGTCGCAACGCCATAATAAAAGAATCGGCTGACAACGAAGGTACCACCTCAATGTGAACCGCCCTTACGGTCAAACACGTAAACAGCACACCGTATCTTTTTTCTCGGCGGCGGCCGATGACAACCTCCATTGGACCGAACAGGTCAACTCCACAGAAGGTAAAGGCTCGCTGATGGTGTGCGAGTCTCGCTGCTGGTAGATCTCCCAGTCTTGGGTTTGAAGGTTTGGCCCTTTTAATCCTGCAGATCAAACATCGTGCGGCAACAGTGCGCACAGTAGGACGCAAGTGAAGCAACCAGTATTTTTGACGAATCTCATTAACCACCATTTCATTACTTCCGTGCGCAGCTTTCTCGTGATAATATTTCACTATCAATTTTGCAGTCGCATGGCGGCCGTCCAGTATCACAGGGTTCTTCATGTTAAGGTCAACGTCAGACAACGCCTCGAGGCGTCCTCCGACGCGCAGAAGCCCACATTTATCAATATATGGTGTTAAGGTACGTAGTCTACTGTTAGCATCAATGGGCTTTTTATTTTTCAGTAGGTGAAGCTCTTCAGCGAATGCTTGCAGCTGGGCGTGACGTAAAATCAACTTTTCAGCACTATTCATAATTTCAGGGTTGATTTCAGCTATTTCAGAACGTTTGCACTTCTGTATAAATAATAATACGTACGCCGTACTTCTTACTAATCGAAGCCAAGACGAAATCTTCGTTTCATCGGGAACAGGTAAGTTGATACACTCAACACTATGTACTGTATTAACTTGTAATAATTCTTCATTAATTTTTAATTTTTCAGGTTCATATTTCGGCCAATACTCCGGCGACGAGTTCAAGAATCGTGGACCTCGAAGCCATTCGCAGTTGTCGGTTAATTCGTAAGTATTTAATTTAGTAGCTTTATCGGCGATATTCATTTCTGTAGGAATATAATTCCACTCACATGACTGAGATAATTCGTCGATCTCACCTAATCTGTTGGCCACAAAAACTTTATAATTGCGAGTTTCGTTCTTAATTTGATGCAACATGATTAGCGAGTCCGTCCAGAAGTATCTTTTGTCAATAACTAACCGGTTCTCGCGCGATATGGTTTCAGCGAGCCGGCACGCTATGACTGCTGCTTGTAACTCAAGTTTAGGCACCGTGATATATTTATGTATAGGTGAGGCTCGACACTTGCAGGCGATGAATGAAATGCATATATCGTTGTTTATTTTCGTCACTTTTCTGTAATAGGCGACAGCGGCGTATGCGGCAGGGGAGGCGTCACAGAACACATGTAGTTCTATGGTGGTCTCTTTTACCCCTGTGTTATCACTGCGAGCACGCTGCATCGGGTTATCCTTTTCTTTCTCGATCCCAGGTAAGTTAGAATAAAAATTATATCTTGGTATGCGTAGGCGTTGAAGATGACGTAATTCTATAAACCAGTTCTGAATAACTTGGTATTCTTTTTCAGGTATTTTCTCATCCCATTTAGTGTTTGTTTTCCATACATTTTGCAACACAATTTTTGCATTAATTGTGAATGGTGCGAGGAAACCAAAAATGTCAAATATAGACATAACTATACGCAGTAGCTCTCTCTTGGTCGGTATTTTTTCAGAATTGAGGATTTCTTCAGGAATACGCTTAAGCGACAAATCAAAACCAAACGTGTCGCTTAACGGGAACCAAAGCAGTCCGAGAGTACGTTCGGGTAAATCGTCACAACCAGTTTTCATTCTAATGGCCGTATCGCTTAAGGTGCTTTTTTCTGTGCACTCTAAAACTTCAGGTTTGTTAGATATCCAGTTTCTTATCTCAAAACCACCTTCACTATGGATTTTGGAAACTTCTGATATTAATTTTAAGGCCGTTTTTTCGTCATCCACTGATTCGATATAATCATCCATGTAATGAGACTTCAAGATGGCTTCAGAGGCTTCAGGCATCTCATTTTTAAACCGGAGTGCATTTTTATTCTTGATATATTGTGCTATAAACGGGGAGCAGTTTGCGCCAAATATCAAAGAAGTCATGACGTAAGTATCGACGTCGCGCTTATTATTCTCTCGCCATAAGAATCTGAAAGCGTGCTGGTCTTCTTCTCTTATTTTAACTCGCAGAAACATGTCCTTAATGTCACCTATAAATGCGACAGGCTTTTCTCGGAATCGCAGCATAATACCGAGTAAAGATTGCAATAAGTCTGGGCCCTGCAGTAGGTAATCATTAAGGGTAAGACCTTCGGTGGCGGCGGCGGCATCAAAAACCAACCTCAGCTTCTTTTTATTGGGATTGTCTACACCAAAATGCGGCAAGTACCAAATATGTTTTCTAGGCGTTAAAATTTCACTTTCAGATAACTTCCGAGCATAATTATTCTGAAACAAATGATTAATCCGCTCCTTATATCTTAAGGCATAACTTTCATTCAATTTCATCTTTCGCTCGACACCTAAATAGCGTTTATAAGCATTGGGATAACTATTTGGCATCTCAAAATCATTTTTCCACGGTAAGCAAACTTCCCATTGTCCGTTTATTAACTTAGCAGATTTCTCGATGCAGTCGATTGCGCTAAGTTCGTCTTTATTTACTCGTGGCCTAGAGTGAATTCCAATTGCTTCAAAGGCAAATGAACGTCGTACGAACTCGTGTAGTTGTGAATATGCATCTTTATCACTATTATCTATGTGTGCATTACCATACCTTTGTTGCACTGCGTATGACGATGCCCCGGCGCATGAGTGCGTCTCCAGCTGATTGTCCACGGAGCTGGAGGCGGAGAGGGGTGCGACGGCGGCGGTACGGGCGGCAGTCGGCGACGGCCGGCCCGCCAGTGTCATAACACATGCTTGCTCAGTAACTGATAACCTATCACGAGATAATGTTCTAACAGCGGTAGCGGGAACGATCCCATGCAAACACCACCCTAGTGGCGTTAGGGTTGCACAAGGTTCGTTCCTGCCCCGATAAACACTTTTTAGTGACGTTAACAATTGGTAATTATCCTGACCGATAAGTAACTTGGGTTTAACGTCACTTGTACATAAATAGGGCTTAATGCTATGTAAATAATCGTACGAGTCTAAATTAATACTAGATAAGCACTGCATAGGTAAGTCCAGTTCAGTAATCTTACGTGCGCGCACTTCGTACACTTTATTGTTGTTATTAGAGAGTTTAAAGTTCACTATTTCGCTTTGACACACTACATTAGAGCTAAACGCGCCGCGAATTCGTATTGTTTCAGGCTGACCTTTTAGGTTAATAAAGTTCGCTAGATCAGCTGACACTAAAGACACTGTAGCACCGTCGTCTAACAAGGCGTGCGTGGTTATAGTACCGTTAGGTCCGTGAATTTTCACACGCACTATTTTTAATAAAACGCTTGCGTTAGGCGACAGTACGGTAGTGTTTGTGACCGTTTCGCTAGCCGTATGAACGTTATCACTTTCACTAGTCGGTGACGTTAAGCTCATGCCGTTATTCTGGTTCGTGACGTCACTGGACACTGCATTTTTCTTGATAGGCCAATGAAGTAAGCGATTATGAGCCATGCCACACCCATCCACATCACAGAACGACGCAGAGCAGGCCTCTTTAGTGTGACCGGATAGCAGGCACTTGTGACACAGTTTGTTTACGTTTACAATACGCCATTTGTCTTTTCTCAGCGCTCGTTTGAATTTAACACAGTTCGTAAGCTTATGGGTGCTTGTTCGACAAAAGTAACACTTATCACTAGCTTCACTGTTATACAGCACAGAATGAGTCTGCGGCCTGCGCTCATCGCTTTTCTTTGGTACTCTGTGATCCGTTTGGCTATGAATGTAACTTATTCCAGCAGATGCTACTTTTGTGGCTTCGTTGTGCACGAAATTTGCAAATATTTGCAGCTTAGTTTTGCTGTCATCTTGGTGCTCATAAAAATAATCCACCCATTTGTTTATGAGCATACTAGGACACTTGGATATGACCGTGTTCAATAACTCTGGACTTCGCAGGTAATCCGTTTGCTGTATGGACTCGGCGGCTGCTACATAATTTTTTATTTTAACAGCAAATGCTACTAAATCTGTGTGGTAATTCAGCGGTAAGGGTTGCAGTTTTTTCAGATGTGTAGCAATTTTGTGGATTATGAGCTCTGGTCTTCCAAATCGCAGTTCTAGCGCTTCTATAATCACACTTGGTTTCGTGCTACATATAAGTAGTGACGAGACTGCTTCTCTTGCCTCACCGCGTAGACTTTTACAAAGTCGTGAAATATTTTCACTATCACTGAAATTGCACAATTTTGTAGTTTCTATGTAGGTATTTTTATATTGTAACCACTCAAACGGATCTCCAAAAAATAACGGCAAGTCCTTGGGGGTAGCTAGTCTTGACAATAACTTCGAATGTGAGCTGGTGGTGACGGTGGCTATTCTCTCCATTGCTTGGGCCAGGTGCTGAAGGTCCGACGTGCAGGGCACTGCAGGGTGCGCCGGCGGCGGAGGAGCCGCGCGCTGTTGCTGTGACCCACTCTTATCCAGCCATTCTTCCACTTTATTGGAGGCATCAGCAAGGGAATCGGTGACACTGCTAGAGGACTTTTTCGAAGACCCACCTTCAAGTGCAGCAAGTTTAGCTTGTAATCTCTTTTTTATCAATTTTTTTTCGATTTCAGCTTCTGCTTCAGCTGCCTCCAGCTCGAGTTGCTTTCTACGTGCCGACAAAGAAGATCTGGTGGAACTTTTCTTGGAACGAACTGATGCTGCACCGGTAATTTCTATTTGCAAGCTACCCTCTCTTTTTGATATGTAGTTGGAAATTTCTTTCAGTTCGTTTTTCGGCACTACTATTTCAGATTGCACTTTTCGCGAAAGCACTTCACTGTTTTCTTCATCAGCGGTACGTAACAACGATTCTCGTACGAGAGCTCCACGCGTTTTTACCATTGTGCGCGGCGGTGTGTTGAACATCCCGTTGTGCAGATTTCCGAAATCCTGGACGATCCGGCAGAAGGACCACTGTGTAGATGATGCAGGGCGGCTCCAGGAATTCCAAAAATAAAACCAGCAGATATGGGTATAGTGCTTTCGGATGCAATAATGTGTGTGCGTCTGTGTCCACTTATATCGGTCGACTGAAACGTTCGGCAACTACCGGCGGCCGTATAGAAAAATGTTGTAAGTACGTCACCGATGTACGGTGACGACGAGCACACCCACACACGCTTGCAACCGTAGCGTATTTATTAACACAGGCACGTTCCAATCAAAGGTTTTAATATTTAGGTATATAGGTATAAGTACATACATATTTAGCGACATGTAAATGTTAATTTGGCATAAAAATAATAATAAAATAAAAGCTTGTATCAGGTAACTAAGAATTAGCGTATACGTTGGTTTCATTATATAAGCAGCTACCTAGTCATACGCTTATACTTAAAACTTACTACTAAAGTTATGAACAAGCATATGTAGTAAGGACACAGGTATGTAGGTACTAAATGCGTCGTCTACAGGAAGCGTTATTAGCCTTTAATGACTGTAAAGCCAGCTTATCTCAAGCTGCAATGCTTGCTTACCCTGATGCACAGGCCAAACTGGCGTTAGTCACTGACGCATCTGACTTGGCAATGGGTGCAGTATTGCAGCAGTTTAAAAATGACACCTGGCAACCTCTAGGTTTCTTTTCGCGGAAGTTCAACCCGGCTCAGCAAAAATATTCCCCCTATGACCGTGAGTTATTGGCGATCTACGAAGGCATCAAGTACTTTCGCCATATGCTTGAGGCTAGACACTTCGTAGTATATACCGATCATAAACCACTCAGTTATGCTTTTAATCAAAGAAAAGCTAACTGTTCGCCAAGGCAGTTCCGTCATTTTGATTACATCTCACAGTTCACAACTGATATACGACACATATCTGGTAAAAGCAATGTAGTTGCCGATACACTGTCTCGTATTGATGAACTGCAGACACCCGTTGATTATGAGTTGCTCGCCTCATCACAAGCTGCTGATCAAGAGCTGTCACACCTGCTTGCTGGTGAATCATCACTCCGGCTACAGAAGATGAGAGTCGATAACAGCCATACAGACATCTATTGTGATGTGAGCCGAGCCTCTCCTAGACCTTTCATCACTAAGTCTCTGAGGAGACAGGTATTTGAACACCTTCACAGTCTCAGTCACCCAGGTGCAAACGCGACCGCCAAGCTGGTTGCTGAGCGCTACGTTTGGCCTGGTGTACGAAAAGACTGCCGAGAATGGTCACGTAAATGTCTCGATTGTCAACGTGCAAAGGTACATCGACATGTGTCATCACCTCTTGGCACTTTCGATCTACCCAAAGCACGATTTGCTTTTATCCATGTTGATATCATAGGACCCTTGCCAGTCTCTCAGGGCTACCGATATTGCTTAACGGTAGTGGATCGCTTCACACGCTGGCCTGAAGTTTTTCCTATGGTCGACATGACAGCTGAGACTGTCGGAAAGTCGTTAATATCGTGGATTTCCAGGTTTGGATGTCCAACGGATATTGTAACTGATCGCGGGCGACAGTTTGAATCTTCTCTTTTCCAATATCTTGGAAAAGTGATTGGATTCAGACATCGCAGAACAACCGCGTACAATCCAGGCTGCAATGGCTTAGTGGAGCGATTCCACCGCCAACTGAAAGCCGCTATTATGTCCCACGCTGACAGCAATTGGACAGATACCATACCATTTATACTGTTGGGGATCAGAAGTTCGTATAAAGAAGACCTTCAATCCTCAGCAGCTGAATTGGTGTACGGTGAACCTTTGAGACTGCCAGGAGAGTTCTTCCAGGCGCCTCCACTCGAGAATATTGATATCTCAGACTTCGGTTCTCGTCTTCGCAATTATGTATGTAAGCTGCAACCTTCACCAGCTGCCCGTCATACTAGGGGTAAAATCTTTATACATAAGGATTTAAACTCGTCTAGTCATATCTTTTTGCGGGACGATTCAGTACGAGGTGCTTTACAGCCCCCGTACTCGGGACCCCATAAAGTACTAGAACGAGGTGACAAGGTTTTTAAAATTTTAATAAAGGGCAAACCGGTTACTGACCGCCTTAAGCCGGCCTATATGCTAGTTGACCCGAGCCCAAATGCCATTAATACCCAAACTCCTACCCTCGAACAAAATCCTACTCCTGCCTCTTCACCATTTCCCGCACCCACGGTTCAGAACGAACCATCCCGGGAGGTAATTAAAAAAACACGTTCAGGACGTGTTGTACGTTTCCCCGACTACTATAAACCATAGTCGGTCACTGGGGGGGAGTGATGTGGCATGCTTCCATAATACACACAACACATATACAGCATTTAATATAACATATATAATATATACATATGTAAATAATAAAACATATAATATCTTTACGTAATATATAACATAAATATATACTATAAACTATATTATATTAATAATACATACATAAAATATTTATTACAAAAGTATTTACTTATAATATTATTATAATGCAGAACGTGTCGATAAAATAAATATCGGAACAGTGGACAAACGCACCAAACTAGTCCCCATTGTTCTACGGCGACGTCCTCTCAGCTTGAGGAATGCGCACGCGCCGCCAGTCGTTAAATGCCTGTCCCGCGCGAAGCCCGTGTCGCTTGGTGTAACCATTTAGTCCGCGCACCCGCTTACGATTTATATAAAAAGTGTTTTATATGTGTTTTCTAATAACTATCGCTTTTTAATCTATCTTGTTTCTACTCCTTCTATATTTATTTCGCTGTTGTGCTTGTGAACACTATTCTTCTGTGTCTTTGTGTCCTGTGATTAAAAACTATCTGAACGTAAGTGTTTGAACATTATTAGTGGTTGATTACCACTCACCACATACCAGCAGCAAACACCCCCATAAATATAATCCTTTACGAGTCAATGTACTCTCGTCAGTCCACAAAATATTGACACTGCTATTGTTTAGCCACCAGTCACTAAAGTTCACCCGTTGCACTTTGTCGCCTTCGGTAAGCTCTTGTGCCCTTCGGTAATGGTATGGATGCTGGTTATCATCCCTTAGGGAACGCCAAGCAAAGTTTTAGCTGACATTAAATATCCTCGAACCCTGTCGTGTACTGCATTCGGGATTCGTCGCCACGTATTCTAAAATCCCGTCTTGAACCGTAGTCGGGATGCGACGTACACCTCTATCTACAGCGGTTGGAGGTCGGAATTGTCCATAATCCCTCAGACACTGAGTGGCCGCAAGCAATGTGTGCCAAGAAACTCTAATGTTAAATTGCTCTTCGTAACTCCTTACTGCAGCAGATACGTTGTCATTGCACAATGCCAAATCCGCACCATTTCGGTGTATTGTGCATTAGTGTATTGATACGACATGACTGTTTCGTTTACACGATCGCGAAATACACGTGGCGCCGTGATGCGCGCGCGAATTGTGACAAATGCAACGTCACGCTCGTGTTTTCAGTCACTGAGGTGACAGCGGCGCACCCACATTAGCGCGGTTGGGGTTGGCGGTGCGGGGGTTGCGGTGCGGGGACACGGAATGGGGTGGCGCCCGCCGGCGCCGTGTCGAGAGTGTCGATGAATCGTTCGTTCAGGCGCAGTGCATGTGATAATAATATTGCCTTGCTTCAAACTTTACGAAGTTAGAGTGTCCAAATCGTTTAATTTTTGAGTGAATATTTGGATGAAATTTAACGTACTTTGAAAATGCGTCCATTGGGTAATGTTACTGATTCTGAACAAAGTACTTTCAGGGGCCTTACTCTGCAAATTAATTTCAATCTCAATTTAAGCGTAATCCAATTCCAATGTTAATTTTAATGTCGCCTAATTTGGTACTCTTGAAACAAAATTGTATCGGAATCGCTATTGCCGCGCGATTGAAATGTCATTGTTCTAATCCACTTGAAGTTAGCTACGTCTCCGGCCGCATAAGTGTTGCTCAACATATTACGAAAAACTGGTAAAAAACTGTAAAATGATCAATCAATTAAAATACAAGGCTAATAAATAAATATAACAAAAATAATTGATCTGTAGATTACTTGTAATCTTTTTAATTCAATTTAATGGAAACAAATGGTCTAAATCATGAAATTAACTACGCTATTGGCTGTATGTAGCATTATCGTTGCCTATTAAGAAGTGTTATTCAATATGTCTAATATGAAGTGTCAAACTTTTTGTGTGTCAGTGACAGTGTCAAACGATTTAAGTTTAAAAACACAACACTTATATTATAGTTATATTATATTGGTAAGCAAGGACCTAAGAATAATATTGGTAATTAAATATATAGGTACTCAATTAGACTTGTTATTTTAGCCGGTAATACTTACTGTGTTTTACATAGCATTAAACCTAGAAAGAACAACTACGCCTCAAAGGCGCCCATGTCGGGATCAAACGCTCCCTCTTTCTAATAAGCGTGCGTATCTAGCTGTCTTTTTTGGTATGTCCTGCCGTCGGTGCACACCATCGTGAGTCAGGCCTTTTTTCGCAATAACTTCCAGTACCCAGTGAGCCTCTACAGGCATTATTTAGTTTGCAACGCGGGCACCGTCACTGACTAGCCCTTTGAAATCTACACCACTGTTATTTTATGTTCAAGGTTTAGTTACAATAGGAAGAATCCATTAAAAAAAACAAATAATAAAACCAATTTTTAATGAAATTTATGTCTTATTTCATTGCAGTACCTGCATCATGCACCCCGCTTGCAAGCGACTTGCCGAGACCTCGCCGGCGGCGCGTATTCGCCTTTCCGTTCCGATGGACTCAAGTATAGAACGGTTTACCAATATAGAAGCGCGACGGGTCGAAGCAGAGTTGAGTTCAGCGCATGCACTGAACAAGCTAGCGGAAGCAGTCCTGGCTGTTAGTGAGGCTTTATGGGAGATAGCCAGAAAGATGCATTAAGTCCCTACGTTCCTATTCGTCAAGTTTTTTTATTCTTCTTAATAAAGGTTTTATAATGTTATAATAATTATGTGTTTCTTATTTTCTTATAACGTGCTCATTGTACATTATAGTTTACCCTATGTCCTTTACCAAGGTCCAAGGTCTTTGGTAACTTCCAGTGGCGTAAAATGACAAAGCCACTAGAATCTACAAAATTGGTGATAATATTAAGTTATCGTTACCACATTTACCACAATAAATAATTGATTAAATAACTTGTTACAACATAGGTATATCCCGTTCGCTTCCGTTCGTTGGTTTGCCGCTGGCGGGGTAGAGGCTGGTGTAGAGGCGTTGTATGGGAGGCAACAGGCAAACTTAGAGCGAACGGGTAGAAGGTACCTTATATTATGATGATATTATATCACTTCTTCTATTATGCGTTGGCAGAAAGGGCTTTATGTTTTTATAAACTTCTACAACTCGATAATTGACATTAAATTCTTTATCTCCTATACAAAAAGACTTGTCCATATAGGTATCGCATCATTCTTCCCTCGTTTCGTCTTAGTTTTAACTGGTCGCCACCCCAATACATCCCAAGGGTGTCATAAGAGGCGACTAAGGAAACACGTTCGTAAAAAGATCCATTCCGTATACTACGACTCTGCCTACCCCATCGGGGATAGGGGCATGATTATATGTATGTAAGTATGTAAAATATTGTACATTAGTACTAAACGCACCATATTAACCACTACAATTGTTATTAATACCACTCAAAACGTAAAACAATATCTACGAAGTAGCACTTTTGTTATTGAGAAAATCCTAATCAACAAACAATATTAAACACAATTCTACGGCAATAGACAGATGTCAAATGTACTCAAGAGTAGCGAAAAGGGGGGCGATTGAGCAATTCCAATCCCATTTAGTTCCCAATACGGCCACGCAATTCTATAATAATATGGCGCTAGTATTAAATTCAAGAGTACGAAATATCAAAATTCCAATGCCGATCGATCGGAATTAAAGTCAAGAGTAAGGCCCCAGGTTTGCACTATACAAAAGTTCACGTTGTATATTGAATATTCATATCGGCGCGTTGGAGTCGTATAATTTTTTTTTGTAAGGATTAAATGTATATGTAGGGTGCTTAAGATGACATACTTTTTGTTTCTATACAAATATTCAAAAGAAATAGTCATAATGAGATCAAAAATACTAAATAATTAACAGAGTCATTATAGTTTTAAAACAATGGGTAGTATAAAAAACAAGTGACTGTAATATAAAGTTTTAAGTGTCAAAAATAATTTATTTACGTTATAATATTACTAAGTGAGCAACTGAAAATCAACTGAAGAAATCAACACAACAGCAACTTACAAACATTAATTTAAGTTACTTACTTAATATATAAAATAAGAAACTTCATAACATTTGAACGACCTAATATTTGTCTGAGTGTCAACGGTACGTCTTGCATTTTTTTTTCAATATTTGACAAATGTTTTTTTATACTGAGCGGCATTTTGTCTTAATTCATTTGTCTTAATTCATTTGTTTCGAATACTAAAACCACTTTGAAAAATACTGTAACGAGCAGCGTATTATGAGGTCACTTTTAAAAAAAAAATTCTCATAAAATAACTATTTGAAGAAACACTCTTCACTCCAAGAAATTTAGTTATTATAATTATTTAACTTGTTATTTAACCATTAACTATTTAACTAAAAAAGTAATCTTATTAATACTAACGAACATTAATAGGTATGAGGAGCCCTACTACTCATGGTCACTGGTAAATAAGTGCTGACTTGGACTTAGCGGGACGGCCTCGTTTTGTTTTTTGTCCAATGGGTATCATTTTTGCTTCTAGTGGTGATGTTGTTAGTTTGAGCTGAATTGCAAGACCTAAAACGTGTTTGCATACATATTTATTGAAAAATTCGGGACTGTCGCACTGTTTGCCACTCCAAATTTGGCAGTGTGGTTTTCTGGAAAGCAACTGACAGTTTTTGATACTCGTTAAAAGTTTGCCGGCGATCATTGTAGTTTAAATCTCTCGCACTTCCGTTGCAAATCAAATATACTTTTTTGGTAGGATCAGATGCTAATATCTGTATATTTACGCGTCTTTTCGCCCAGATGTAAACTTCCGTTCATTGTCGAAGCTCAATAGTAGGTGCCTTAGGTAACGAAGAGTTTTCTAATGACCATTCGGCCACCATATCGGTAGCAACTGCGACAGAAATTGCGACAGAGGAAATCTTTCTTGATTAATTTATAATTGTGCTGCTTTTGTTTTCGAGTTCGCATAGGTCGGTGTTTTTAAAGGTGTGGGCTCAGGTTCTACTTTTTTACGTTTCTCGAGGTTAGTCTCATCAACCAAAATAAAAGGGTTAATTTGCTTTCAATATCTAGCTCTGGATTTTTTTTACTGCAGGCTTGAATTCCACATCGTCATCTTCAAACTTTTCACGTTTTTTTTGTGTTTGTTTTTTAGGGATATGCGATATTCCTTTTCTTTTTTTTTGCTGTACTACAGCTTTTATTTCGTTCATAAAGGGACTAGAAGTGAAAACCTGCGATCCACCGGTTTTTCTTTTCACTCTTAACTATCCTGTAGAAGCAGATTTTGGTAGCGGTGAATTTTTTTAATGGATGGAACTACCATCTTATGTTTTATTGATAGCCACCGTTGGTTCTTTCTTATGTTCAGCATTACTTTCTGAATCAGAATATACATCCATGTCGGAATCCTTCTAATCTTTTAACAAATTCAAAACTAAATTTTGAGATAGCTGTTATAGAGATAATGGACTACATCCAACGTCTTGAAGAGTAATGTCTTTGTTTTGTGCAATAGTGATTTCTATTTGTTCGTAGTGATTAATAGACTGCTTCAAACCAAACTTTAAAAGCAACGCTGGATCGTTTGGTGGCAAGATTGATGGAGATGGAGGCAAGTTCATTAGCTCTTCGCCTGCATCAGTAAATTCTTCGGACTCATCATGATTTGGTTGGGTCTCAGATGAAGTACTGGGAATCTGTTCGTCATCGTTGAAATCGTTCTCAGTAACTTCGTTAGAAAAGTACAATGAAGTCAGCAGGAAGGTTCATTTAACTTTCCACGCCCTGTATTGCCTCCAGATTTTTTTACCCTTAAAAACTAAGGTTCTTCTGGCTCAGACTCTCATTCGACCCATTATGGACTACACTGATGCTTGCTATTTAGATGCCATCGAGCAGCTATTAAATATGTTTGAAAGACGTCAAAAATTATGTATCCTTTTCATATTTAGTATTAAAAAATATGATCATGTTTCTCATTTTCGTCAGGAACTCAATCCGTCTTCACAGGAACACTCACATACTTTGTCTTCTCTATAACATTCTTTACAATTCTGCTTTACCTTCCTACCTCATGGATTGGTTGTCCTTTAGGCGTGATCCTGACGTTCCTTGTAGGTTTCATTTACCTTTTAATCTTAGATTTCCTACACATAAATCCGACTTCTAGAGTAATTGTGGGTAAGATGCCGCTCATTTTCGGTAAAAACTATTATAAAAGAAGTATATGGGAATCTTACTAATATTAAAAATGCGAACGTTTGTGAGTGTGGATGTTTGTTACTCTTTCACGCTCAAACCGCTGAACGGATCTGGCTGAAATTTTGTACAGGGATACATTATAGTCTGGAATAACACATAGGCTACTTTTTATCCCGGGAATAAGTTCCCAAATTTTACGCGGACGAAGCTGCGGGCATCAGCTAGTTGTAAATAAAATATACTTTTAATCAAAAGAAGTGTTATTTATTATCAATGTAAATTGAAAGAATATTGCAGTTTTTAAAAATTATCCAAATTATAAATCAAAATTATAAGTCTGGAAAAGCGGCGTCTATCCTACACTCTGTGGGAGAGTTGACGCACCATGTGGGAGAGATGCCTCTGGTGATTATTTATCTTTGTGTATTACTTTGTGTTTTATTATTTTTGTGTATTAATTTTTCTGACTTGTTCACGGCCACATGCGTTACACATGTTTTTATAAAGCGTACATGACTCGTGTAACCATTTTTGGCATTCTTGACACTTACCCAATCACCGGGGGTCAGGGCGTGATGTTGATGAACCTGGTGGGTTTGATATCAATGATTGAAGTGTAGAATAGAATAGAATTATTTTGATTAATTTTTACTCTCACTCACTAGTAAACAAACAAAAATCGCCTGGTCTACATTACTAAATACAATTTAAAGAGGTGATCTAGGTTTATGGCAAACCTGTGTTTCAGACCCTCACTGTTCTGAATTAATCTTACGGCTAAGAAACAATAGTTTAATAGTATCTTATTTATTAATGGTCTATATTTAATTTTATACTTTCTATACATATTTATACACTCATTTGCAAAAAAAACGGGCACCTAAGCAATGAACCATTTCAAATGTTAATATTGCTTTGTTTGATAATTATAGGTAGTTTTATCCTCACAATTTGGTAAATTAATAAGAAAATAATCGTTTTCATCAGTATTTCATAAAATTTTGTTACAATTTATGGGAAATAATGCTAAACCTCGCTAGTAGTGTATGTTCGCTAGTAGTGCATATGCTCATGAAGTAAAAATAAAAAAGTTTTTTTTGTTTGTTTTTCTTTAATAAAGTAAAAGCAGATAAATGTTTAGTATCGAGTGTGACCCCCTCTAGCTAAAATCACAGCTTGAATTCGTCTGGGCATGCTAGCGAGTATATCCCGGATACTTGCATGCGGAATACGTTCCCACTCCGCAGTAATCACATTCTTCAGCTCTCTGATGGTCTGCGGAGCCGGGTGTATTGATCTCACACGCCGTTTTAGAACGTCCCAGATATGTTCTATGGGATTGAGGTCGGGACTTCGAGCTGGCCAATCCAAACGACGAATGCCGACCTCTTGCACATACGCATTAACATCGCGGGATCGGTGGGCGCGAGCATTGTCGTCCATAAAAATCGAGTCTTGACCTAGAGCGGTCAATGCGGGTTGTGCATGAGGAATTAGAACTTCCGTTATGTATCGATGCCCAGTCAGTGAGCCGTTTGCAATGAAGACTAACTCTGTACGTTCCATTGAATTTATTCCTGCCCAAAACATAACAGAGCCCCCACCATAAGGTGTGATTTCTTCGAAACATGCATCTGCAAAGCGCTCTCCTTGTCTTCTTAGCACTCGCCGACGTCGATCTTCACCGAATAGAGATATCCTGGCTTCATCAGAGAACAAAATCCTATTCCAATCTTCTTGAGTCCATGATTCACAATTTCTAGCGAACCTAAGCCTGTGAACTCTGTGCTCACGGAGTAATTTGGGGCCGCGGGCCGGGCAGTGACTGCGTATATTGGCAGCGAGAAGCCTCCTCCTGACCGTCCATAGACTAATATGCACATTTCTTACTTCTTGGAGGTTGTTCTTAAGATCCACATACGAAGATTTGCGATTTCTCAATGCGCGACTCACAAGAAATTAATCGATAAAAATTGAATAAAAGTTGTGAAAGTTGATGTTAACTTCTGGAACTTCGCGCCAAAAATGTAGGATAAAAAGGGGTTTTCTGTAAAAATGAGCATCAAATGAAAATTTGAATTTAGAACGTACTTTTTTAAATACCACAGCATTTTTAAAACCGGCCAGTAACGTGTACAAACGATTGAAACCTTTTTGGTATTGTATCTTTTTAAAGATGAATGAAAATCAAAACCGCCCGTTTTTTTTGCAAATGAGTGTATTTATACATAGGTTATCGTTTAAATAAATTATAGATAAACTGACATTACCTCTTCAATTGCCTTTTGAAGATTCTCTTCCGTCCATTCAGCTTTGCTGACATTTTCCTTTCTGATGTACTTTCGCGGCATCCTTTAAAATAAAATATAGAATAAACTATCAGAACAGAAGTACTAATCATCTAACTAATAAACTCGTACAAAGACTTACTAAAAATGACTCCTAGCAGGCGGCCAATAATTTGTATATATGTCCAGCAGTAGATATTCTCCAGCATAAACTTAACCGTCTATAACTTTCTGCAAAAGGTTATACCTAATGTAGATAGCAGGATTCCTGTATGTGCTTTATTAGACCATTCAATCCTACTCAAAAAACTGAACTGCTACGGGATACGCGGTACTGTCTTAAAACTTATCCAGTCATTCTTAGAAGGCCGAAAACAATCCACTCAGATTAAACACATGTGCACAAAATCTGGTAAAGAAATAATTTTTACATCAGGATTTCGTGATGCAAATATTGGAGTTCCTCAGGGGAGTGTCATGGGCCCTTTATTATTTAATATTTATATAAGTGATCCTCCTAGAATAATAAATCATCCTACATTCCTGTTCGCTGATGATTGTACCATAGTTTTTGCGAACAAGAATAGTCTCTGATGGAATCTCACATTAATAATACTCTAAGTGACATAATTAAATGGTTAGAATCTAATAATTTAAAATTGAATGTAAACAAAACTAACTTAATGATTTTTCAAAATAGAAAGTCCCAAGTACAAAATATCAACATCGACTATCTTGGCAACAATATTAAGGAAATAGAAATGACTAAATTCTTGGGTCTAAATGTTGATGTGCATTAAATTGGAAGACACATGTAGAAGGCCTAAGTGAGAAATTATATCAACAGTCATACGCTCTCTATATGCTTGCTAGAACAGTCAACATGCAAACATTATTGATTGCATATCATGAAAATGTAGCGTCTCTGATTAGGTACGGCATTATATTCTGGGGCAACTCTACCCACAAAGAAATGGCGTTCATAGCGCAAAAGAGATGCCTCAGGGCGATTTGTAACACTAAACAGCTTGACAGTTGTAAGCCTTATTTTAAGAACCTCGGTATTTTAACATTGCCCTGTACTTATGTATTTGAAATGGTTATGTTTGTTAAAAACAATGAAAAGAAATTTGTTAACTATTATAGTAAGCGAAACTGTTTAAAAATATGCCTTCCGCCACATAAAACGATGCTGTATAATAATAGTGTACTGTGTATGGCACCGCGAATTTATAACCACCTTCCAAAATACTTACTAGATACTAAACCTATTGACCTTTTTAAAAGAAAGTTAAAAAACATGCTTGTTGAGAAGTGTTATTATAGTGTACAGGAGTACTTGACGGATAAATTGTGAAAAGGGAATATTTATTGTGTGACATTATAATTAATTTTCTTCATTTGACATTGTAAAATTGGTAATGACATAAGTACTCAATAATTTTTATACTACAAAAGGACATTTTCTTTTTGAATTAATACATCATTATAAATTGTTCTGTCATAACTGTGATAATATCATAGATTTAGAATGTACATGATAATGATAATGCTAATGATAGATTTGAGAGTAGCGAGAAATTCTAAATCTATGGATAATATTTTTATTCTATAATGTACTTTGCATGCTTAAGGGCGAAATATGGCGATACTTTAATTTTTTTGTATTCATCTACTGTAACCTACCCATATTTATGCAAATAAATGATTATGATTATGATTTTCAAGAAGACATGTTACTAGTCATCGAGCCTTAAAATAGTTTTAATATTGAGTAAATACTCCTTTTCAGTTTTCATTATAATTTTTTTGCCGTCTCGAGATTAGCGGTCACACAAATTATACTCGTATTATAAGTTTGTGTTGTTTATTTGAAAATGTAAATAAATGCCTTTAAGTAAATAGCAACAACATTTTTGTTTTATTTTAAGATTTTACCTCGTCAGGGTACATGGTATCTACTCCCGTGCGAGATGGTGTAGTAGTCTCTTCCATAAAAGCAAAGAGATCGTAATACCATACAGGTGGCTTGTACACATCATCGCTGCCAGATCCAGTTTGTTTTGAAGAATTTACCTAAAAACGATAAAAACTGTAATAAAATACATACATACATACATACATATACTCACGCCTTCATCCCCGAAGGGGTAGGCAGAGGCCTATACCGGCCCACATTTCACCGTGTACAATTCGGTCCCACGTAACAGGTGGTGAGCCCATCGCCGTGTTGAAGTGGACCGCCGACGTCAGAGCGAAAATACAAATTCGTACTTAATTACATATATATATCAATGAAGTTTTGAAAACGAGTTTAAACATACCTTCTTAAACTCCCGCATATAAAGGACATAGCCCACTTAAACGACTCTGCTCCAACACCGCTCCCACCCAACACTGCCCTAAAAGAAGACTACTGCTCGCAGTCTACGCGGCGACAGCTAGCACGCACCCAGCAGTCCACACGGCGACAGCTAGCAGACGACCAGCTGTCCACCCGCCGACCGCTATCGCCTTTCGCAATAGACACAGTTCGCGATCGGTGCCGGTGCGGCGACTGCTAGCAGTAAGCGAGCAGTCTGACGGCGGTAAGCTCGCTGAAAGTGAGCTGTCTGCTAATTGATGATGGCAACGTAAAATATATCTAAAGAGCAATATTTAAAGCCTATATTTGGGAGGGAGCAGAGTCGTGTAAGTGGGCTTTGACCTTAAGACGTACGCATATTTTCGAATTTTTTTTTTAAAGCTGACATCTCCATGTTATTTTCCAATTCGCTAAATATTTCAAACATTAGGCTAAACGTTTGCTGCCTCATGTCACGGTTAAAATAATGTTTATTTATTTGTGAGACACACACGGCAACGGCAGGGGTGACATTGGGACCAAAGATGGTCTCGCGCTTCTGCTGCCCTGCAGCAGGGCCAATCTAGAAAAAAAATTAGTAGTAGAAACACAAAAATTTGAAGTAGAAAATAAATTTTAATAGTTTGAATTAAGAATAATGTAAATAAGAAATAAATGTATATTATTGTAAAAAATGCGTGGGATGGGTAGTGTCAATAGTTAAAAAAAATTATCTTCAAATGTACCTCATGCGTTTTTACTATAATATACATTTATTTCTTACTAGCTTTTGCCCGCGACTTCGTCCGCGTTTTCGTCGTTTTTCGTAAAAAAGTAACATATGTCCTTCCTCAGGGTTCAGTGGTTTTGATGTGAGAGACAGATTAACTTTCGTATTTTAGAAGGGAAATATAATCATTATGTCAATCCACAATACTGTTAAAAAATATCGCAATAAGGAACTTCAGAATATTATTATTAATAGCTGTGCCCCGAGACCATCAGCGTGTAACTCCTTGTATGTTATTATGTTAATGTGTTGGTAATATTGTTTAGATCACTTTCACATTAGGCTTAAGTACATATATAATGAAAATACTTCAGCGCAAAGCTTCCTGGTAAACTACGTTGAAAGTTGACCCGTCCGGCACGTGAACATAAAGATTTCTAGAACTGCTAACCCGGGAAAGAGAGACATATAACTGACCATGTGAAAAACAACTGACACCGAGATCTACTCCAGCAACACGAAAAGTCTGCCCTTGAGCCTTATTTATTGTCATTGCATAAGACCGATACTGGGAATTGCGTTCTTTTAAATTGGAATGGAAAATTATTTGGTATTATGGGATTTCTGGGAATAAAGATGGTTTCTCCTGCACCGCAACCTGTTAAAATTTGAGCATCGATTAGATTTTGTTGCAACTGGGTTACTTTAAGCCGAGTTCCATTGCAAAGTTGTGGTGGTCTTAAATTTCGGAGCAGAATAATCGGAATGTCAATAACAACATCGTCTACTTTTCTCAAATCTACAAAATGATGTTGGTCCTCGCACTGTATGTAATAAGATGTAATAATAATCTCAAAAATAATCCGTATAGCCATGATTCAGTATTCACGTGCGACGGTGCGATCGATGGCTTATATAAGTTTGGTGTTTCTATACCGATTTCTATGATTCTTTTTTTATTGAATAGGTAATAATGTTATTTTTTTTTAAATTAGGGATGAGTGAGAGTGTTATAAACGTAAGCGTAAACAAATATAATCAGAATGCTCCGAACTGCTAAGCTATCAGGAGTTACACGTTATATTGTGAGTCAACGATAAAAGATAGACATAGGATATTTTTTAGACAATTTTATGTAGAATACGAATATGTATTTCCGTCATACATGATTTCTATGTAACTTTAACCATTAAGGCTGCACACGCGACGGAAGCTTAAAAAATGGAGTAATTTCTCCCGTTTTCCCAAAATTTACCTTCACTAAACCTGCCCAGGAGTATAAAGAATAATTTGTATCAATTTTCGTTAAAATCTGTCGAGTAGTGTTTGTTTCTATAAGGAAGATACAGACAGACAGACAGACAGACAGACAGACAAAAATTTTACTGATTGCATTTTTGGCTACGGTATCTTCTGTGGAACATCCAGCAAGCTTCTGTTTTAAATATTTAATGTACAGTTTTGTATTTTCTATCATTTTATTAATATTTAAAGATAGATGGATAGATAAGACATAGTAATTGATGATTTTTTATAGTTTATTATACATCCAAGCAATCGTATAAATTATTATTATTTTTTGTGCACATGCTTGTGTAAAATAAATACATAATTAATCATGAATATAAAAAAATAATTTTAAGATTTCAGTACAAAAAATGATCAAGAGATGGCACTTATCGATTAAAATTCGAGCTAGCGTTTGCCTACCTGAAGAATTATATATGAATGTCATCTAGCCTTCACTTTACCGTTTTATTATAGGTATAGATTAACAATATTCTTAATTCAAACTTATTAGAATTTGTTTTCTACTTTTAAGTTGGATTTTCTATAAAAGCGTTTTTGTTTTTAGTTTTTTAAACTATTATTTGAGCAAACTAGATATAGATGAATTCTTTCTATTTTGGATATCATGTTTCAGAGCGACGTTTACTGCGTATGACCTACACAATCGATATTCTAATTGAAATAATGTAAGTTTTATTTTTCAAAACAACCGGGTTCGATTTCCGAACTACGTCACAGTTCTTTTTAAATCTATGACATGGTCTATGTATGTCTATATTTACAGACTTACCCATACTGATCGCTCCGAATGTTACAACCTGTATAAGTTGATAATATACAAATTAAATGTATTCGAAATAAACATCAATAATTTTAGGGTGGCGGCAAACAAACATCATGGAAATAGAAATAGATCAGTTTGATAAGCAATAAAAGACGATTTGAAATTGATTTCAAAAGTGACTGAAAAACTTACATGATCTAATAATGCTACTGACTGCATTAAATGGAATACACGCTGCTTGTCACAAACGCGATTCGTCGTATACGAAGTTCGACATAATACGCGATTTGACACCATCGCTATAGGTCACGAACGCAGTTCGCCACTAACGCCGTTTGTCTTACACGCAATTCGTCACACACGCAATTCGTCTTACACGCAATTCGTCACACACGCAATTCGTCACACACGCAATTCGTCACAAACGCATTTTGTCATAAACGCAGTTTGTCACTGGAATTCTCTTAAACAAGAACAAAAAAATAACCACGAAGGCTAAAGCGGGAGTTCCGCTCCGCTTCGCTCCAGCCTTAGCTTTCTAACCTAACCTATCCGAGTTGGGGACTCGGATAGGTCACAATTAGTATAAACAGTATTAGGTATATCACTGGAAAAAAACCACTAAACTATGAAAATCATCATTTATTAATATTTAGGATTATTGGCAGCATAATTTTTATTACCATAATATAATCTCTAAGCATATTGTATGACATAAAGTATTGTACTTGTGTACGTACTTGTTTATGTTTATAAATCATATTTTTTTAACAATCATGTGTCAACTTTAATACTTAGATAACAAAGTCAGTCAGTCAGTAGTTACCTAATCATAAATAAATTAATACAAAAGATTGGAGTAAGTATATTTGCGTATAAATTGCAGTGGTGTAATGTCGCCTGTTTGCAATTTTTCTAAGTATTTGTTTATATTTCGGTCTAAACAAATAACGTGATTTTTTCTGTTCTTTTTTGCAGAATAAAAAACAGATTGTTTTTAGAATGTAGTCAAAATGTGTCGATTCTTTCCTAATTTTGTGAAAAAAAGGTACATTGCCGGTTTTTTTGGAATTTTAGTCGAGAGCCGGTGATGCCATCCCTCTAAAACATTTGTTGTTCTGTGCTTGGCTCCCAAACAACTTATTATTTCAGGCGGAAATTTGATTATCCACTGCTATTGAAAATACCTTATGAAGGGTGTTAACTGCTCTTTTTCCGGATTCATTTCCAATATCTGACTCCACGTGCTATGGATCATGTGCGCAGGTAACAGTGGTAAAGCTGTTGCCATTCTTAATAATCGCCGCCCACTGAAGTTTCATATGTCTTTAATTCTTTAGCCTTCTTTTTTACCGCTTTCTTCAAATGAAAATAGCAACTAGACACTTTCACACTTGGAAATACTTCCTGAATCGCATTTATGACTGCTGTTTCATAGTCGCACCTGAAGCTAATCATATGAATATCAAAATGTTCTTTTATCAACTGGAAAAATCGTCGATACGTTTCCTCCGTTTTATTCGGCAGTAGACCGTAAATAACAGGAGCGACGTTAGTGGTGTTATAGTCAGAGCCCAAATCCAAATTGATGGTATATAGTTGGTAAAATGGTGGGGGAGTCACCTTAAAGGTACCGTCACCAAAATAATCACCTGATGAAGTGCTTCGTACAACTCTTCTGGCTATTTTCGATGAAAAAATCAAAATTTTCTCCATCTCTCCGTCGTCACATATAAGAAAATTATCTGAGAAGGCATTTGGTACGACCACATCAGCTAAACTCGTGAAACTTAATTTGTCAGTCTTGAGGTACTTTTTTCTGCTTCGATAAAGTGTGTCTTGGATGTTTTTTGAAGTGAAACTTCTTTATCGGCGTTGGAAAAAAATTTGCGTCACGTCACGTCACGTCACGTCACGATTTTTGGTTACGCGCCATCTTTGTTCTGTTCCTCACCACGGTGGATTCGAATTAAGAGTACTTTATCCAGGGATAGCATGTCATTTAAGGGTTTTTGGACTTTTTGACTTTTGGGCTTTTGGACTTTTGGACTTTTGGATGGGACATTGGTACTTTGGGTCTTTGGGACTTTGGAACTTTGAGACTTTGGGACTTTTGAACTTTTGAACTTTTGAACTTTTGGACTTTTGGACTTATGGACTTTTGGATGGGACCTTCGTACTTTGGGTCTTTGGGACTTTGGAACTTTGGGACTTTGGGACTTTGGGACTTTGGGACTTTGGGACTTTGGGACTTTGGGACTTTGGGACTTTTGGACTTTTGGACTTTTGGACTTTTGGATGGGACCTTGGTACTTTGGGTCTTTGGGGCTTTGGGACTTTGGGACTTTTGGACTTTTGGACTTTTGGACTTTTGGACTTTTGGAGTTTTGGACTTTTGGACTTTTGGACTTTTGGACTTTTGGACTTTTGGACTTTTGGACTTTTGGACTTTTGGCCTTTGGGACTTTGGGACTTTTGGATGGGATCTTGGTACTTTGGGTCTTTGGGACTTTGGGACTTTGGGACTTTGGGACTTTGGGACTTTGGGACTTTGGGACTTTGGGACTTTGGGACTTTGGGACTTTGGGACTTTGGGACTTTTAGGCTTTTGGACTTTTGGATGGGACCTTGGTACTTTGGGTCTTTGGGACTTTTGGATGGGACCTTGGTACTTTGGGTCTTTGGGACTTTTGGACTTTTGAACTTTGGGACTTCGGGACTTTGGGACTTTGGGACTTTGGGACTTTGGGACTTTGAGACTTTGAGACTTTGGGACTTTGGGACTTTGGGACTTTGGGACTTTGGGAATTTGGGACTTTGGGACTTTGGGACTTTGGGACTTTGGGACTTTGGGACTTTGGGACTTTGGGACTTTGGGACTTTGGGACTTTGGGACTTTGGGACTTTGGGACTTTGGGACTTTGGGACTTTGGGACTTTGGGACTTTGGGACTTTGGGACTTTGGGACTTTGGGACTTTGGGACTTTGGGACTTTGGGACTTTGGGACTTTGGGACTTTGGGACTTTGGGACTTTGGTACTTTGGGACTTTGGGACTTTGGGACTTTGGGACTTTGGGACTTTGGGACTTTGGGACTTTGGGACTTTGGGACTTTGGGACTTTGGGACTTTGGGACTTTGGGACTTTGGGACTTTGGGACTTTGGGACTTTGGGACTTTGGGACTTTGGGACTTTGGGACTTTGGGACTTTGGGACTTTGGGACTTTGGGACTTTGGGACTTTGGGACTTTGGGACTTTGGGACTTTGGGACTTTGGGACTTTGGGACTTTGGGACTTTGGGACTTTGATACTTTGGGACTTTGGGACTTTGGGACTTTGGGACTTTGGGACTTTGGGACTTTGGGACTTTGGGACTTTGGGACTTTGGGACTTTGGGACTTTGGGACTTTGTGACTTTGTGACTTTTGGACTTTTGGCCTTTGGGACTTTTGGACTTTTAGATGGGACCTTGGTACTTTGGGTCTTTGGGTCTTTGGGACTTTGGAACTTTGGGACTTTGGGACTTTGGGACTTTGGGACTTTTGGACTTTTGGCCTTTGGGACTTTGGGACTTTGGGACTTTGGGACTTTGGGACTTTGGGACTTTGGGACTTTGGGACTTTGGGACTTTGGGACTTTGGGACTTTGGGACTTTGGGACTTTGGGACTTTGGGACTTTGGGACTTTGGGACTTTGGGACTTTGGGACTTTGGGACTTTGGGACTTTGGGACTTTGGGACTTTGGGACTTTGGGACTTTGGGACTTTGGGACTTTGGGACTTTGGGACTTTGGGACTTTGATACTTTGGGACTTTGGGACTTTGGGACTTTGGGACTTTGGGACTTTGGGACTTTGGGACTTTGGGACTTTGGGACTTTGGGACTTTGGGACTTTGGGACTTTGTGACTTTGTGACTTTTGGACTTTTGGCCTTTGGGACTTTTGGACTTTTAGATGGGACCTTGGTACTTTGGGTCTTTGGGTCTTTGGGACTTTGGAACTTTGGGACTTTGGGACTTTGGGACTTTGGGACTTTTGGACTTTTGGCCTTTGGGACTTTGGGACTTTGGGACTTTGGGACTTTGGGACTTTGGGACTTTGGGACTTTGGGACTTTGGGACTTTGGGACCTTGAGACCTTGGGACTTTGGGACTTTTGGACTTTTGGCCTTTTGGACTTTTGACTTTGGACTTTTGGACTTTTGGACTTTTGGACTTTTGGACTTTTGGACTTTTGGACTTTTGGACTTTTGGACTTTTGTACTTTTGTACTTTTTGACTTAATTTAAGGTGAGGTGAAAATTAAATTTATGAAGAAGTTTCACTTCTTACGTGTGTACACTAAGTACACGCAATTTTTTAATGATGGAAGACAATCTATTGCGTTACGTTTATTTTTCAAATGACAAAAGTTTGTTTCATATGTGTTTTTTATAGGCGAAAAGTCTTCACACACATCTTGTTTACATTTTTCTATTGCCACCAAAACTTCATTTTTACTATTTCTAATATACAAGTATGTCTACATTTGTAAATTACACGTTCGTTCGCAGCGTTCAAAGTTAGAGATGCACAGCACACTGATCTATTAATACAACGCCAATTAGTAGATCCACTCTTGTTTTTTCTATTTATATTGTACTGATAACCGCGCCGTGTAATAGAATGTTCTTTCCTCTTTTGCTGGTTATAAACTCAATCTTTTCCGTATTCATGTTTGAACGTAAACGATACCAGACAGAATAAGTAACTGATTGATTGTTAACATTAATTGAATTTTTTTTCGAATATACCCACATTTTCATAAAATAACAAACTAACTAATTAGTTTTACTCCTTACTTACTAGATGGCGTTGCATGTATCAACTATCTTGTGTAAGGTTTATTACCATAGATAGTTATAGATGGAACATACTATTTTAGTCGATTATGCATTGTATACGAACTGTCATTCTCGTTTCTACGATTATTTATTTGTAGTAGTTTCAACACTGTGAGTCTTAAATTGACACTAAAAACGTAGATATGACGATGTATTTTTGGCCGCCGTTGTTTTTTTGGATCGTGACAAATCGCGTTTAAGACGAACTGCGTGTATGGTGAACCGCGTAGCGAGTTAAAATATGAGTTTGCGATGTTTGCTGGCAGTATGAAAACGTACATAATCTTTCGTTGAGAGACCCAATACATCTCGTTTATCCCTCCATCCCAATACAGTGATTCCATCATTACTCTCTTTTGCTATTCATGTATGTGTATCCAAGCAAGGTACACAGCTTGAACATTTTGATGCCATACTTATGGCGTTTTTGCTTATTGTTAACCGAACGTTCATCAACACAGAAATATACCAGGCGTGTAAGATTTAAAAAAAAATTCATTCGATCTTCAATCAAGTCTCTGACATGGTGTAAGCGATAGGTCGTATTTTTCTCATCACTTTCTGAGAAATGAAGCATTGCAAGTAAAAGTTCAAATCTATTGCGAGACATATGGTCCGCGCTAAATGCTGTCCAAAGATTTTATCTGTGCTTCAGTTATCAGCTATTTTCGGAAGCCTTACTATACGCATGTATATAATCAGCCCAAAGATTTTTTTTTATTTTAATCAATTTAGTTGGGATCCAGCCACGGATGTGCGCTGCTTTCGAAGCTTCATTAGGCATTATTATTGTATTATTCGGCGGTGCTGTTTTACGACGAATTACAATTTCGCTTATAGCATTTCGTAAATCAAGGAGACGTGTAATCATATAGTACGTGCTGTTCCAACGTGTAGGGACATTCTGAATCAATTTTGTGTCAGTATTAACTGATTTACGCATCGTCACTTGCTACAAAACTTTGTTTAAAAAAAGTAACAACATTTTTTTACATTCGTACATATTTGCTGTAATTCTGAAATTCCCAAAATATGTTGAGCTATACTAAATTAAGTGAATGCACAAAGCTTTATGTTTTCAATGCAATTTCGACAGCCTTCACCATATTTGCAGCATTATCAGTTACTACTGCTGTGACTTTATCAGTATTAAATCCCACTCTCACATGTTTAAGTGAGTATTTGTGCACATCTGTCAGTATGTGTAGACATCTAAAGTTACGAAATGAAATTCAATTCCGATGCCAAAATGAGCAGTTACAACTAAATAAGTTCTCAATTGTAGATCTGACCACATGCCACTTATTAGGGTAAGATCTTTTACACACCGTAATTTATTTTTCATAATTGTTGATAATGTGTCATACTTTTCATCTACAAATCCTTTATAATCCACGCCAGTGTGGTAGAAAGGGCTTGCTGGGTTAATACGAGCGGTTGGTAGAGATCCCCCATAAGTTTTTGCTGGGTGGAGTTTTCTTGTTTTCGACAGGTAATACATTTACGAAGTTCCTTTTTTACTAAGTTATTTCCACCTGGAATCCAGTATTCTTGCCGCAACGTTGCCAATGTAAGGCGGGGACCCCCGTGGAAGGTTACTTTGTGTACCATATCAATTAGCAATGTTGTGAATCGCGATTCGCTAGGTCGTTGACGATTACAAACATTGGTGAATGCCCGTTGTATATACGCTAAAATGCGAATAACTTTATTGAGAGAGCTATGTTTTGATAACAACTCATCAATATTATTCGAGGGTTTTGTACATAATGATACATTCGATTGTTTTGTTGATTTTTGTTCTTGATCGGTGGAAAATGTTTGTATTTTGTCTTGTTCCCGATCAAATGTTAAAAGCCAACCTGGTCCCTCTTTCCACATAGTTTGTTGCTGTAAGAATTGAGACGGAAAGAGACCTCGACTCGCCGAGTCAGCAGGGTTTTCTGACGTGTTTACATAGCGCCATTGTTCCGCCGGCATAATCACTGTTATCTGACAAACTCGGTTAGCCACGAAAGGTCGCCATTTGCTTGGTTCCCCATTCAACCACCCTAGAACGATTTTCGAATCGGTCCATCCGTAAGTTTCTATGTGAGATTTAGCCCAGGCTTGTTTTATCTTGTTTATCAATTTTGATAATAAAAGTGCTCCACTTAATTCCAAGCGGGGCAAGGTAATTTGTTTGTTAAGGGGCACTAGCTTTGTTTTGGCCGCAACTATTAAAGAGTTGGGTCGGTTTTTGATACGTGCATAAACCACACATGCGTAGGCGTGAGTTGAAGCGTCACAGAAGCCGTGTAGTTCAATTACGTCATTTTCGCAACTAGACACCCATCTCGGTACTTTAAACTCATTAATGTTTTTTAGGTCTAGTTGCAATTTACACCATTCTTGTTGAATTTCAGGGGATACTTCTATATCGCACTGACTGTTTGCTTTCCAGACTTTTTGAAATAATAATTTTAATTGGACTACTACTGGAGCTAGCCATCCCAATGGGTCAAAAATCTTGGAGATTTCTGAGAGTAAACTCCTTTTTGTTAATTTTAATGGGTTTGATATTTGGCAATTGAAGGTGAAGTTGTCTTCTGTGGGATTCCAGCCCATTCCTAATATCTTTGAAGTGTTTTCTGTTTTAAAGTTGAAGTTGCTAGCGGGGTTACTTTGATCCTTGTGTATGTTTGCTAATAAATCTTGATTGTTTGATGCCCTTTTCCTTAAGTTAAATCCTCCTGATGTTAATAGTTGATGGAGTTCCTTTATCAATTGTTGACCGAATTGTATTTCATGGACACCATGTACTAAGTCGTCCATGTAGAAAGATTCTTGTAACACCCTGGATGCTTCTGGTTAGGATTCCCGTTCATCGTTGGCTAGCCGCTTTAGAGTCATCATTGCCAAGAATGGAGCTGCCTTACTGCCATAGGTTACGGTCAATAGCTCAAAGGAACTTAATTGTTGTTTAGGAGAATCTCTCCAAACTATCCTCTGTAAGGGGGTATCCAATTTATTGACCAGTGTTTGGCGATACATTTTTTCAATATCGGCTGTAAAAGCGAATTGATATTGTCTCCACTTTAATAACAAGCTTTGTAAATCTTGTTGTAAATTGGGCCCTTTGTACATCAGTTCATTCAGGGAGTAACCCGTAGAAGTCTTAGAGGATGCATTAAACACTACTCTATATTTAGTTGTTGTGGACTCAGCGCGTTCTACGCCGTGGTGAGGTATATAGCACTCAGATGTTATAGACAGCGTCATGTTACTACTACAAGGTTTCATATGACCTAGGTCAATGTATTCCGACATGAACTCCCGGTACGCATTGGCTAAATGTTGTTGTTTTTCGAATTTTAGTTCTAAATTCTTGAACTGTACGACCGCTTTATTTTTCGATAAGCCTAATTTCGAGTTTACGTCGCTTTTCATGGGTAGTCGAACTTCATAACGACCTTCGCTATTTCGGGTTGTCGTCTGTTCATAATACTTTAAACAATGTAAGTCTTCTGATGACATCTGGCCTTCTTCTGTTATCTCCTCTATTTCCCAAAATTGTTGAATGTCTTCTATGTTTGATACAATGACGTTACAGTGATATGTTTGGGCGGTTCCGCATAGAAGCCAGCCCAATTGGCTTTGTTGAACTAAGAGATGTGGGGCCTCATCACCCTTTATGATGCCGCTTAGCATTATTTGTGAATAAATATCTGCTCTTAATAGCAAGTCAACTGGACGGCTTATGTAAAATTCTGGATCCGCCAAGTTAATGTTCTGGATTGTGGACCAGCGGGCCTAAAAAGGCAACATTGTATGTTTCATAATATGAAACATAAAATTCATAGAATTTGAAATACAGAACATACAAAGCATACCAAACATTTTACGTTTCATAATATGAAACATACAATTTTGCCTTTTTAGGCCCTCAGGATGGTTTTTTGAATGTTTTGTTAGGCAGACGCTTGACTAGGTTTGGCATTATTATTAATTCTACATGGAAATTGTAATTGTCATACAGTGAGGAGCACGTGACCCTAATTTTTCCTTTACAATTGTTTTCGCGATGTCCTACTCCCACCACCGCTTCTTTATAATATTCTCTTTGGATGCCAAGAATCTGTGCGGCATGTTCCGTTATGAGAGATATTTGAGAACCTTGATCTACCAATGCTCTCATGTTATAATAATTGCTATTAGCTCCCTTTACTTTTAGTTGTGCGGTGGCCAATAGTATCTCAGGACAATTCGGATGGGACACGTGAGATACGTTCGTCACGTTGTTCTCCGAAGATGTTGCAACTGCTTGACATGAAGTTTTAGATGCTGACTTGACGCAGGCCTCGTGCATTAGCAAATTATGATTATCTAGGCAATGACGACATTTATGAACAGAATTGCACTCATTTCCATTATGCGAAAATAAGCAGTTAATACAAAGTCCAAGTTTTTTGACTGTCATCAGTTTCTTCTCATTTGGAAATTGTAAGAATGTTTTGCAATTGTACAGACCATGTTGGTTTTTGCAAAGTGAGCATTTAAAGAATGATTTGTTCACGTTGTACGATTTCGCAATCGGCAACTTTCCCGTGTTTTTTGGTAAATTGTTTACCATATTTTTTCCAAAAAATGGAAATTTATTGTTAGTCACGGGACCTTGAAAATTTTTTGATGGCGATGTCTCTAATTTTCGCCTGGAGGACGTTTCTGAAGTTGTAAACTTACTTTCTAAATACTTTAAAAGCTCCTCTAAAATGGGCAGGTCACGTGGCTCCTTGATCGGTTCTAGATAGTCATTGTATGTATCGAGATCCAACTTTTGACTCAACAGATGTACTAGAATCGGATCCCATGTTTGTATATCGACTCCTAAATTTTTCACAGCATTAAGGGTCTCCAATGTTACGTCATGCATTCTTTTTATATGCGCTACCGAGTTATGTAGAATGTTAGGCAAGCCGAATAAAATGTTCATATGTGACGTGAAAATAAGCTTTTTATTATTGTAACGATGATTTAAAATCTCCCAACATGAGATATAATTATCGGAGATAATATATAAATGCTGAATTATAGCCTTTCAGCTTCTCCCTTAACCTTAGTTTTCAGAATTTGCATTTTTTGTGAGTTGGGCATCATGGTGTTGTTATGAACGGCATCTATGAATAAATCTTTAAATGACATCCAGTTGTTATAGTTACCACTAAATAAAGGATCTCAATTTTTGGGGATGTTTTTTCTTTGTATGAAACGTACCACATTTTCTTGTTAACATCCTTTTTAATGCATAAAACCGCTTTTCATAATTTGAGAAAGTGGATTAATATTCTATATTTTCCCCGTTTAATTCGCTATCGATCTGCAAGTGCAACTTATCAATTACAGACCACCGATTCTCGAAAGTTTTCAGAGCGTCCTCAAACTCCAATTTTACGGACATATTTTCAATATCTATTTTCGAAATTGTTCTGGTGAAACCTCTGAAATTAGCTTGCTGTTGGCGCAACATTTTTTCCATCCAACTGTTACTACCCCTATGTGTGTAGGGCGACGACGGCAGCGGCAGTCGTTGAGTTTCCTCAGACTCCTAAAAGTCTCCCTGATCTTGCTGCTGCGCCTCTCCAGCTCTACTCGTTGAAGCTCTTTCGTTCCCAGTACCCGATGCCAAAATATTTTGTTCCACACTACCTGTACGTATGGCAGACATAGAAAATATTTTGTTCCACACTACCTCATACAGAAAAGTATTTTGTTCCACACTACCTGTACGTATGGCAGACATGTATAGCTGATACGTAGCTTTCGCGTTTTCGAAGCACTTATCCGCAAAATACGAATCTGCAGGACTCAATTCCATCTGCAGGCGATCATGGTTAAACTGAATAGTCTTCCACAGACCGTCAATCTTGCTCCATTGATTTTTAAAGTAATCCGCTTTACTTTTCCTTTCCTTCCCATGCTTTTTAAAATTGACCCAGTGATGTTCTAAGTCGGTGATTAAATTAATTTGTTGTTGTACGGAAGACATGTTGAAATAAAATAATGGAAAGATCTTACTTGAATGTCTTGGCTCGCCCTGCAGATGTTAAAACGGGTCACGGTTGCTGCTGCAGCTGCTTTGTTCTCGAATCCCTGCTCCTTGCACTATCAACTTTACCACAATGTTGCGCTAGTTCGCTTTTCACACGATTTGCACTCTGTTTGAGATACGCGGCGCGTGAAGTCCTGTTACGTCGAAGGACCAAAATGTTGGGGCTACGGTCGAGAGTGCATGGAGTGTTATAAGAGAAATATCACTGTGGTATGTTAAAATGTTTTAATAATAGATGGACTTATGCTACTTAAATGTTAATGTTTAAATGTTAACTTAAATGTTGAAATAACTGTAAAATATGTTAAATGTTGGAGTGTATCTCGATCGCGTCCGTACCGAAATGTTAGGCACTACCGAATTGGACTGTTGCTTAAAATACACTAAATTTCTAATCGTCTGTAATTGTCTATTGAGCATTTATTATTAAGTACCTAATGATTCGCGTGACCAAGTTTACCTCACATGTTCAATGTCAGCATTACACCGAACAAGTTACATGCAGTCATTAGCACGGAGATATTTTTTTTTTATTGTTGAAGAAGGCTTACAGACTAATAACATACATGGATACTTAAATGTGGTAAATATGTTGCTAATAACAAGCCTCCATAAATAGGCAATAATAATATGAAATAGACTTTTGATAAAGAAGAAAAGAAAAACTCTTTAAATTATGCTACACCTAGATGACATTTACATGACATAACATGCATAAAATTCTAAATCGATAGTTAGTTTATACAAATCTACACATTATATTACACATATCAACTAAGCTATCATTTTATAAATACTCTGATGCTAATGTGGCGCCATTCTTATAAAAGGCAACCCAGAGTTTGTAATCATTCAAAATATAATGTATACATGGCCTTGGACCAAAGACAGAGAGCTATATAATGCACTCTTTGGCATAATTACCATTGAGCAGTGATGGGCAAAATTTTTATTGGGGGGGGCCAGAAAAATTAAGAAATTTTAGGGGAGGGCCATAATTATAGGGAAAATGGGGTTTATGCTGAAACTTTTACATAAATAATAATCACGCTTTTATCCCAGAAGGGAGTGTGTTCCTTTGCGAAAGTGTTCCCTTAGTCGCCCTTTACGACACCCTCGGGATGAATTCGGGCGGTGACATTTTGTACTCCCGTTGCTACATGGGGCCCCGTCGTCGCCACACGGGGTAAAGATTAAACAAATGTTAAAAAAATGAATTTAACTGCTATTCGAAGGCTCTGCTATTACTAGGCGTGTGGGACTTATGAGATTGCTTTTTATGTGCCATATTTCGAATGCAAGTTCGAGTTGTGATGAAGGAACTTTCATTCAGCAGCGCGAATAGGTGTTTATTAGTGAGTCGGTTTGTGATTGAGTTGTTCCGCAATTTCATCATCGAAAAAGTCTGTTCACTTCACCTATGCAAGTGAACGAATAGAAAAAGCAATAGACATTGCTCAACTAAGTAGGTAATTAGAATCTTCTACATAAAATATATCAGAATCGTCGTTAAAATATAATTATCGCGGGCTAACACTAGGTAGGCATTCATGTTGGAGGACCGTCGGCGGGCCGGATTAAATCCTTTC
Organism: Miltochrista miniata; assembly: GCA_933228765.1. Classification (NCBI taxonomy): domain Eukaryota; kingdom Metazoa; phylum Arthropoda; class Insecta; order Lepidoptera; family Erebidae; genus Miltochrista; species Miltochrista miniata. The sequence continues at coordinate 20,627,819 of OW121760.1, read as the reverse complement.
GCGGGCCGGAGCTGGCCCGCGGGCCGTACTTTGCCCATCACTGCCATAGATTATCAAACCCTGTCAATTGAGTTCATGTTCATGGTCTGGGGGTTTGGTGCAATGTCCATGTCAGTTCTAAATTAAACATAACAAAAACATAAAAGTAAATAATTATGGAAAAGTACAACTCATACAACGGTTATTAATGTATGTGAACAAAATACTATACCCATTAAACTGTATCGACCAATGTACCATTGGAAACAAATTCCATTGTGTATAAAAGGTAAACAAAGTGACTACACTACAATGTGTGCCAACTAACAATTTTTTTTTCTGTTTTGATTATTATCATCCATCATAAACCATTCCAGTGCTCTGATGTTACAGTGCTCAATGTGTTTATAATAATGATTGACGTCTAGGCTGCAGACTGATTAGCAATACGACCAACCGCCCCCGAGTCTTGATGACACTAATTATAAAAGAACTTCTCACGGTAGTTGCCCTTGTGCAGAATAGATCAAAGTTTAGCGAAGGAGGAAGATTATAATTATAGGGAAAATGGTCAGTCGGATGAATGGAGAAAAACTTAGAGAAGATGCAAGTAGCATAGATTGGGCTTCGTTGTACAATTGTGTTCTAGTTGACGACAAGGTTCGATTTTTAACTAACAAATTGGTCAGCCTCTACGATATTCACGCACCTGTCCGTCCAGTAAAAATTAAACATCCTCCATCGCCGTGGCTCACTAATGAAATAAAAGATTTAATTAATAAAAAAGGTCGAGCTAAAACAAAATTTAAATATCAACCAACCGAATATAACCGCGAAAGCTATGTTAGGATACGAAATCTCTGCAATAAGGTGTGTAGGAACGCACAACGCCAGCACATTCAAATATCCATAGAAAACGGAGATCCAGCTAAAATCTGGAAATTTCTAAGAACCTTGGGAGTTGGTAAGTCGAAACAAGAAGTTAATTCCAGGAATATTGACCTCGACGCTTTAAATAAGCATTTCTCAAATACATCGAGTTTTGACGCTAATACCAAAACTATACTACATACATACATACATACATATGGTCACGCCTTTATCCCCGTAGGGGTAGGCAGAGGCATATTATATGCCCACATTTCACCTTTGTATAATTTGTCCCACGTAATAGGTGGTGAGCCGTATTGCCGTGTTTAAATGGACAGGCGCAGGTTGTGACTGCCTGCTGTTGAAATAAAGCCTTCAACTTAGCTTAACGACTGCCATTTTACTGGCAACCGGGACCAACGGCTTAACGTGCCTTCCGAAGCACGGAAACGCTCAAATAAATGTCACAAAGTGATCACATGGATGGTCACCCATCCATGGACCGGCCACAGTGAAAGTTGCTTACTGCAGTGATCGTTTACAGAACACTGAGTCCGCGGGGCCACGAGCGCTACTATTACTCACCTTTCACAGCTACCAACTCCTGAATATCAATCTTTTAATTTTAATCAATTCACCGCTTGTGATGTTAAGAGGAGCATAATATCTATAGCGTCTAATGCTGTTGGTAATGACTGTATTAGCCGCAGGATGATCCTTCCGATTCTAGATGTCTTACTACCAATTATCTGTAATATTCTGAACCATTCCATTTCCAGTGGCATTTTTCCATCGATGTGGAAAGAATCCCAAATTATACCTTTACCTAAAAAATCTAGTCCTTCGTGTTTCTCTCATTACCGTCCTATCTCTATCTTACCGTTTCTATCTAAAGTCCTTGAGCGCCTTGTTCACACTCAACTTAACTCCTTTCTCAACAAAAACTGTCTTCTAAATTCCTACCAATCGGGTTTCCGCCCGGGGCATAGCACTGTTACTGCCCTTGTTAATATTACAGATGACATCAGAATGGGAATGGAGAGCGGAAAGCTTACATTGCTGACGTTACTGGACTTCAGTAATGCTTTTGGTACTGTGGATTTCCGCATTCTGCTTGAGATTCTACGCTCTATTAACATATCTCCGCCAGTGATTGATTGGTTTCGCAGTTACCTGACTGGACGCCGGCAACGTATTTGTATTGATGACTCGGTTTCTTCTTGGAACAATATCTCGGTTGGTGTACCGCAGGGTGGCGTTTTATATCCTCTCTTGTTCGCAATATTTATTAATTCCATCACAAAGCAACTAGTTTCATCCTACCACCTTTATGCAGATGATTTACAAATTTACTCACAGGCTGCACTCAGTCACATACATGAGGTTTTTAGCGCGACCAATAGTGATTTGGAACAAATATGTGCATGGAGTAATAGCTACGGTTTGCAGGTGAATCCAACAAAAACTCAGGTAATTCTTATAGGTAGTAACTGGATGATATCTCGAGTTCCCTGGCCTCAGTTACCACAAATTACCTTCAATGGCATGCCGTTACCTGTCAGTGATACAGTGAAAAACCTGGGTATATTTATCGATAGTACTCTGTCCTGGGGGCCTCAGCTACAGGAAGTCAATCGCAAATTGTTTGCCTCGGCAGGCTCTTTGCGAAGATTGCGTGACCTTCTCCCGATACCGACGAAGATTTCGCTTGCACAATCACTACTACTTCCCATATTAGACTATGCCGATGCCAGCTACCTTGATCTCACGCAGGAGCAACTAGATAAGCTTGAGCGCCTTCAAAACTTCTGTATAAGGTTTATATTTGGTTTACGCAAATATGACCACGTTTCTGAATACCGCAATCAACTCAAGTGGCTCCCAATTCGCTTTCGACGAAATACTCATATTCTTTCTTTGCTCTATACTATTTTATTTAACCCACTAGCTCCTTCCTACCTCAAGGGACGCTTTGAGTTCCAGTGTGATACTCATTCCAGATTCCTGAGGTCTTCAAAGAACTTGCGATTGCATATGCCAGCACATTCGACAAAATTTGCCAATAAATCCTTTACTGTTGAAGCAGTACGGCTGTGGAATACACTACCGGTCCATATCAGGCGTGCACAAACGTTGGGCGCATTTAAGGTAAGGGTGAAAGAATACTATCTTTCAATTTAAACCACCGGTATACTGAGTTTTTGTGCGTATATTATATGTGTAGGAAGTATAATAACATATGTATAGTTGTATGTCTGTATGTATATATGTATTTAAGTATATATATTTTTGTATTTATGTGTGTATATGTGTAGGTATGTATGTATTTATGTAGGTATATATTGATCGATTTTATTTTATTTTAGTTTGCTAATAAGTATTATGTGACACCAAACCTGAAACCCATTATTAAAGTATAACACAGTCCAGTCCATCTAAAGGTTGCCTGGCAGAAATTGCTTCTAGCAATAAGGCCGCCCATTGTACCGTAGAATACCTCCTATATTGTGTTAATATTTATAAGCTTTGGTGTACAATAAAGAATATATTATTATTATTCCTCTTTATTACTTTAAACTACTTATAAATTACATTTTTAAATATACATCCATATAAAAAAGTACATTTAAAAATATAAAAAATAGTACCCCACCGGTATCGGGTACAGGGACCAAGCTACCGGTGGTCAGGACTTCAGAGACAGGAACCTCCTCACAATACGTGCCGTGTTAAGAAGAACCGCCTTCTGCATCAAGCCCTTGACCCAACTGCCCACCGCAAGCCTCTTAAGGTGTTGGTCGAGGCTTTTGGCTATTAGTCCATGCACAGAGATCACTATCGGTACAATAATAGCTGAGTCAACACTCCACATGTCCACGATCTCGTGGGCTAAGTCCAAATACTTGGCTTGTTTGTCTACTTCTGCCTTCACGAGATTGTCGTCATGTGGAATAGTGATATCAATTATTATTGCAAGGCGCTCTAAACGATCTATTATCACTATGTCAGGTCTATTGGCAAGAATAGTCCTGTCAGTGATAATAGGTCGGTCCCAGTACAACGTGATATGGTCACTTTCGAGAACTGGGTCGGGCACATATCTATAATACGGTACCTCTAATTCAACAAGGTTATACTTCAAAGCAAGTTGTTGATGGATAATCCTAGCTACTTGGTTATGTCTATGCAAATACTCACTATTGGACAGACTAGAACAACCAGAAATAATATGCCTAAGAGATTCTCCGGGACGGTGACACGCCCGACATATGTCAATCGTACCATCCTTTAGGATATATTTTCGGTAATTGTTAGTCATCACAACTTCATCAGTAATTGCAAATACAAAACCTTCGGTTTCCCCAAATAGGTCCCCGAATCGTAGCCAGGATACAGAAGATGAAAAATCTATATCTGACCCATGCAGGGCCCGATAAAAACGTCCATGCAACTCCTTGCTCATCCATGTATCCTTACGATTATTGAGACTCAGTATCATAGGTTTATGCCAATTCTCTTTCGCCAGAGCAAGCGGGGTAAGTCCGTTATCAACTGCAACCACATCACGATGCACATCCGTGCCACTGTGTAGGAAATATTCCCTGAGGTTGCACAACTCACGATTATGAAGGGTCTTGGCATTTAGCAAACCACGACCCCCACATTTCCGCGGTATGTACAACCTCATCACTGATGAACGCGGATAATGCATTCGGTATGTGGTGAGTAACGTACGGACTTTCCTATCCAGGGCTTCAAGTTCCGTCTGAATCCACCTGAGTATGCCAAAGGAGTACATTAAAACATTATACATTATTACATAATTAAATAACAAACAATAAAACATTTAATAAAACATTATTACATTTTATTATTATTATTATGTCTCTCTTTCACACGGGTATCTTCTTTTTTTTTTCTTACGAAGACACCCGGACTTTTGGTAGGCTTACATGGGGACACAGGTCCAACATGCAGAGGCCCTTTGAGACTTTTAATCTAAAGGGAAATGGGACCCCCACTGCAAACAATCCACATCCGCCTTATAAACTCGTAAACATTTATTATAGCATTCTATCCTTGTAAGAAGAACGATAATGGACCATCTACAATGGGAGCTAACTATTGTAAAATATGCTAACTACGTAATGGGCTATTGTGATGGGTGTTAGATGGTCTGGTTAACTTAGGCTATGGATGAAGACGGCGTCTGCCATTTCAATATACCTATTATTATATTAAAACTTTGGCAGACGGTGACTCGCCAACTCACTCATTATTATTATTATTATTATTATTGTAACAGGATGCGCTTCTTAAAAAAAACAATTACGTCTATAATTTGTTTTGGCAAACGTCACATTGAGTAGCGGTCGCCGACGCAGGCCAATTAAATTAGTCCTTAAGCCAATATTAGATAAAAGTGCGCTACTCAATGTGACGTTTGCCAAAACAAGTGATGTTGCGATATCGATAGTCTATCGATAGTATTGTGATACTATCGTGACCTTCAAAATCAGTCATACTATCGATTGTCCTATCGAAATTATCGACCCTCGACGATACTATCGATACTATCAATAGTATCGATTGATTAAAATAAATAATACTAATGCTTAAGATCAATAGTATCGATACTATCGATAGTATCATTACGAACACTAACGATAGTATCGATAGCATCGATACTATCGTTAGTGTTCGTAATGATAGTCCCAAGCATAGTTACGTAAGTTGTGTTATTTAATATTCTGTCTACTCAGCATTGGCTAAAACGTGACCAATCCTCAAATAAAAGGATTAACTAAAGTACTTAAGTAAACAAAACTTTTGGGCCCTCTAACCGAAACTCGTAAACATTTATTATAGCATTCTATCCTTGTAAATACAAGGATAGAATGCTATAATAAATGTTCGCCCATCTGTGTCAAAATAGTGTATATTTCACCTATTAAATTCAAAATTAAGCAAAAAGACCAGTTGCAAATTGCTTTGGTATCTAAAAACTTTTGATTGTGGGAAAATTTGTGTAACCACTAAGTTAGACAAAAACTAATACCCAATAGTTTTACCCTATCGATAGTCAAAACTTTGACGATACTATTGCTTGCTCATAAAAAGTAATATAGCTGGTGATTTCTTAGTTCATCTATCACATTATTCATTATATTTAATGTTCGCAGTTATTAGACATACAAGTTGCTCTAATAAATTGACAATACTTAGTTACGTACTACCGTGCAATATTCGGGTGTAACATTTTATATCGCGACAAAGTGGCATTTTATATCTATCTACCTAACTTTAAGTGCAAGACTGTGATTTGAAGTTTTCGCTTTGTGATTGGATTAAAACGAGATTATTTAAAAATGGAGAAATCAAAAATGAAATCTTTGTGGCAGCATTTTGAAAAAATTGGTGACGATAAAATCATGTGTAAATATTGTTCTGGAACATTTAAGCACAGCAAAAATACATCTAACATGAAAGATCATATAACGAGAAAACATCCAGAGAAATATCAAGCTCCATCCACTACGAATGACCAGAGTATTTTTATTTAAGTCTGGAGGCAGAAAATCCAGATTCGTCAATTGAATTTTATAGTAATAATTCAACAAAAAAGAAACGGTTGGATACATTATTCACACAAATGATAGCAAGAGATATGGAGCCATTACGACTATCTGAGCGCGAAGGTCTAAAAGAATTTGTGGCCGCTCTGGACTCGAAATACCAATTGCCGTCTAGACATACAGTAACTACTAAGCTACTGCCTAAGCTACATGCTACTGAAATAGTGAAGTTACATGACATTTTACAAAATGTTCGTAACATAGCATTGACTACCGACATGTGGAAATCGAAAAACAATCAAGGCATATGTGCAGTAACTGCTCATTTTATTCGAAATCAAAAACTCGTAGGAGCTCTTTTAGAAACTGTCGTGATAGAACAAAGACATATTGCTGATAACATTGCTACGGTAAATAGGTACCTTACTTTATTTTAAACATCAAGTATAATTCGGCATACATACATAACTTACCTTTTTTTTACGTGAGGGAAAATCCTCATGGATGTTATGCCGGTTTCTCGGTGGAGCTGGGACCGTCGGCGTCGGGCCTCGATATCTCGAGACGCAGGCCTTTGACCCCGCTCCAACGCCTCTTATTAAGTCATTTAAAAAAAAGTGACGCAAGGGCTCTTGCTTTCACCTGGAAGCAAGAACCCTTGCGTTGGGACCTCCCATGGAGGTGCTCCCGGTTAGGAGACATGCCGCTTCATCTGAGATCGTGCGGTATCCCCTTATCACCCTGTCGGCTATCGCCCTCTGCGTGCTAAGCAATCTGACTACATTGCTGGCCGTCAGGGTCAACTTGCCAACATGCAAAAATCTTCTAATATACCTACGGTAGATTCCCGGGACATCCTTCCGAGGGCTTACCCGGGACTCCCAACCACAGGATGTTAGGCGTTACGTGAGGTTTTTTAGTCGGTAAGAGTCCGGCATAACATACTCTAAGAATTTTCCCTCACGTAAAAAAAAAAATACCTACGGTAGATGCTCAAACATTAAAACTCAAAACAAATGTGAAGGTATATTTTCAAATGTATGTCGTATCATACGTGAATTCTGCTTGTATTATCTGTCTAGTAGTCTTTCTAGTAATTTGGCAAAATGAAAAGCATTGTTTTTTTTGTTTGTCACAACTATAAGCCCTTTGTGCTTTATAGTTCTATGCTGTCTTTTTAAGGTGACCGGAGTGCTCTAAACGTACCTAATCTACTACAATATTATTTCAATTTACTCTATATAAAACTAGTGTCTGCGCGAGACACGAATTATTTGTATGTAGTGCAGTGCATGATTCATGGTGTATTTATGTTAGTTTGGCGAGACAGGTTCCCGTAAAAATATAGTCACATAACAGTTCCATTGTTTTCTGTTCTAAAAACATGACCCATGCGCAGCCCCCTTCCCGTACGAATAATTTTGCTGGGGCGGTTACCTCTTTTTGGGAAATTTTATCACCCAAATTATTATGTATAATGGTATCTATTCTCTATTATACTAAACGTAAAATGAAACACTTTAAGTTGGTACTTAAAAGGTATACTAACACATGTAATTAATTTTTTTAGGTTTTGGATTGCATTTTAAACAAATGGAACTGCCGCAATAAAATTACTGCTCTCGTCACTGATAATGCCTCTACTATGGTTAAAGTTGCCCAGATTTTAAAAGTTCATCATATGCCGTGTTTCGCACATTCTCTAAATTTAGTTATTAAGGATGTGTTAACTGAACCAAATGTTAAAGAGTTGATCGACAAATGTTCAGCCATTGTAACTCACTTTAAAGGAAGCACTTTAGCGTCTGATAAACTAAAGCCCATACAAAGAAATATGAAAAAACCAGAACTGAAATTAATTAAGTACATAGAAATAAGATGGAACAGCGCTTTCTATATATGATTATAAGACTAATGGTCGTAAGAGAAGAACTAACTCTGGCTATTAGTCAGCTTCCGAATGCACCGTCCAATATAACAGCAGATGAATATATATTCCTGAATGAGCTCGTAAAACTTTTAGATCCATTCGATACCTGCACAACAGCTGTATCTGGCGAAGAATATGTGACGATTTCATTAATTATTCCGTTAATAAAAGGATTGAGTTAAAATGGTAGAATTTGAAAATGAAAACTTTACTGAAGCCGCAAGAAATGTCATACAACATATGAAGACTTCCATCAATGATAAACTGAAATCATTTGAGAGTAGATCTGCGTGTGTTATTGCGACACTTTTAAACCCACACTTCAAAAAAGTCGGATTTAAAACAGATACCGACGTAGAAAGAGCAATATCCTTCGTTCAAAAAGAGTACTCTTCATATCTATCGCTAAGACAGAACACGACAGCAAATGTTACTGAAAGTACTGAAACTGGCGAAAGCTCACTGGAAACTGATTCCGGTACTCCCAAGAAATCTAAATTAGATAGTCTTCTGTCATTTGTTATTGCGCATCAAAATAAAGAGATACATTCAGTCACAGCTGATGCTATCGTTGACATCCGGCAATATCTAGAGAAGCCTTTGTTATCGAGGACGGAATATCCGATTGAGAACTGGACATATAATGAAAACAATTTGAAACATATTGCTCTAAAATATCGTATACCAGGAAGCTCAACACCAGCAGAGAGAATCTTCTCAAAAGCTGGTCAAATAGTTACTGAGCGCCGTAACCGACTAAGCAGCAAACATATAAACGCACTACTTTTTTTAAATGTGAATTGTGAATCGCTCGTGGCCCCGCGGACTCAGTGTTCTGTAAACAATCACTACAGTAAGCAACATTTACTATGGCCGGATATGGATGGGTGGCCACCACGTGGACCACTTTGTGACATTTATTTACGAGCGTTTCCGTGCTTCGGAAGGCACGATAAGCCGTTGGTCCCGGTTGTCAGTAAAATTACAGTCGTTAAGCCAAGTTGAAGGCCTTATGGGCGGCTTGAAAAATTTCAACTCTGGGTCGTCACAACCTGCGCCCGGGTCGGCAGCGCGTGTGTAGCGCCTCTGGTGTTGCAAACGTCTATAGGCTACGGTTACCAACCTTCCGGTGGGCCGTAAGCTTGTCTGCCACCTAAGTAGTATAAAAAAAAAAATTAATTATAATCTACTTAAAAACTAGACAATCACGTCCTCGTCTATATAATACAAAAAATAACCTTGACCTATAATAATGAATGACTGATTAAACTAATTATTACTGATTAAACTAATTAGATATAGGTATAAGATTTTACTTAAGAATATTCAATTCGAATAACTTTCTATCAGGCTCGCTCGAACAAAAATAATTATAAATAGTGTTAATCAATGTTGGTGATTTTATGAATAAAATAGCTATGAAAACTACCCAGAATAGTTATTTAATTTTGTCCGATAAAACACCCTGTTAATAAAAACCTACAATTATCTACTGCTTTAATAGTTTTTTTTACAGGGACCGGACGGTAAGTAAACTAGTTATAAAATAATAACGTACTTTCGACAGTACATTAAGCATAAGAAAACCGCTTCTGTTTTGTATACATAATAGAAGCGGTTTTCTAATAAGTAGTAAATTAAGCATAAGAGAAGCGGTTTGTATGAATTTAAACTATCAAATTCACAGACACAAGTTTTGCTGATTTGCGTAAGAGGAACGAAAAGACGTTGAGAAAAAGATGTAGGATTTGTTATACAATGGTCACGCCTTCATTCCTTTATTGCCGAGATGAGATGGACAGGCGTAGGTAGTGACTAACTGCTGCAATGCCAAGCCGCCTAAAATGACCTTCAACTTGGCTTAACGACTGCCAGTTTACTGGCAACCGGGACCAACGGCTTAACGTGTCTTTTGAAGTACGGAAACGCTCAAATAAACGTCACAAAGTGGTCACATGGATGGTCACCTATCCGAGGACTGGTCACCCATCCAAGGACTGGTCGTAGTGAAAGTTGCTTACTACTGTGATTATTTACAGAACACTGAGACAGGGGGGCTACGAGCGCTTCTAAAATTTCAACAAGTGATGATTTTTTTATAATATCGGTGCTCTCATACTTTGCCACCGATATTATAAACATTGTAATATCAGTACTACAGGTTCAAAAAAAGTGATTTACTTAATAAAAGTCATTGTGGTTAAAAAAAAAAACTGTTTTACATAAAAAAAAGGAATCAGTCTTTGTATTAAATCAACAAAAATATGCTTAATTATAATGAATATTTTAATTTTTAATCTTGCTTTGATTTTTTTACCTTTCCAGCAACCCAATAATTTCTTGCATTATAGTGTATCTTGTTTTAATATCGTACCGTAATAACTCATTTGCAATTTTGCCAAAATGTTTACTCCCATGTAAATCTATAACGTTTGGTGATGGAAGAATTATTATGTCTTTACTTTCAGTGCATGTTCCACATTCTTTCAAATTTTTCTGAGGTATGTCATCATCAATCGAATAGGCCTATGAATTTTCGCCGAAGTCATATTGACCGTGGTCATTTTGACTATCATATTGAGTTTCGTCTTCATTTTGTGAATCAGGAATATATTTTCGTTTCAATCCTAAAACAGAAAGTCTTATTAACCAGATAACTAAGTATTTATAATGCTAATGTAAAGGACCTTCTAAACGGGCCATGTTTTGCTGCAATTTGTGGCTGCACTATTGGCAACTAATTTCCCAGCAATCTCAAAAATATTTTATTGCAACTAATGGCCGAACAATCAATGGCTGGGCAATATGTGTTGCAATATGTCTGCAATAGTATGGCTTACCCATATAATAAATGGCTGGCCCATAGTAGGACCGAGCTTGCCTTATTTGGTAGGAACCCAACGAGAATAAAATTAAATCTCGGTATTCTAAAGTAGGAAAACAGGTCAGATTGCTTTGATCAGCACATATGTTGATAAAATTAGCTGAGCGTCTGTTCATGTTCAGAGTATGTGTCATGTTTGCCAGATTATTTTCCAATGCCATCCGTTCTCTTATTGTCTCTAGAATCTGGGTTGCATAAATATTGTTTTGAAAGCGAACACCAAACCTATTTAATAAAGCTGCTGCTATTTGGAAGTTTTGCATCATGTGTGGTAGAGACCGATGTAAGTATTCTTGTCGCAAAAGCTTGAAGTCTCTATTAAATTGTCCATTGACGGCCTCTACCACCCATCTGCATAATTATGTTAACACAGCGGCTTCGATTGGCTTGTGCTGTTGTTAATTGGTGTTCGCCTTCCAATAATGATTCTGGCATGCATGTTCTATATCCACATCCCTCTAAAAGACTTATGCTGTCCCTGGATCCTCTATCGAGTATGAACACATCACCTTCTTGAAAATATGCTCTTAAAGCAGACCCATCACGAAACAATTCTTTCATAATAACGGCATCTGAAGTTGTTGCATTATATGGGCCATAACTATCAACAAATTATCCATCACTAGCTACAATCATGAACGGTTTTAAAAGGTTTCTGTATTTATGCAGAGAGTAATATGTGTGTTTTTGAAACATATAGTTTGCACTTTTATTAATAAAAATATATGTGCCATCACAGATGACTATGCTATTATGTCCATTACCATACAGCCCATTAGGTATTAGCAAGGAATGATTAGTTATTTGTTCCCTGGAAATATGGCTAATTCCAAGGTGTGCTGGAACAAAATCTTGTAAAAGAACTTCTCTTATTTTATCCATGAGGACTTCTAAAGTTCTTCTGGGCACGTTAACTAAAGTTGCAATTCTTTCATCACAATCACCTGTCCTTAGCTTTAATAAATACACGAGAAGCCCCAATGGGCCTCTCCGAATTTCCCTTATACGAGGTACTTCCTCCAACAACATATTAACACTTTCTTTACTACGCCCGAAATATTCTTTCATCCATCTCTTCAATATTTTCAAAATCTAATGTATGGTTATCATTGACAAAAGAAAAAATATGTTGTACTTGCTGAGCTGTAAATGAGGTGTAGCTATTTTGGGAGTCAAATAATGTTTCCCACATATTGCCCATTAAATGTTCTTGGCAAATACGGGCTTCTTTTGAATATAATATTTATGATTGCTCAATATTATAGCTCTCAGTCTATCGCTGATGCTCTGCAGTGACGTGCTTCCACAATTAGGAAAGACACAGTGATGATTCGTATTTGCTGATCTTCTGTAGTCAGGTAATGTTATCGAATCATTTGACACCATTGGCTCCTCTCTGGGTACAAGCGGAGGAGGTTCTTCAAGCGGGGGTGATAAAGATGCTTGAGGCTCCTGTTGTGATACAAGTGGAGCTAGAGGCTCCTCATGGGGTGGTGATTGAGATGCTTGTGACTCCTGTTGTATATTTGGCTGGTGTCTGGCATCATCTGCAGTTCTCCTTCGACAAGCTTCTCTTCGCACCCGGGTCCAACAAGCATGGCATAGCCGATCATTGTCGGTTACCTACAAAGATATAATTGACTATATTAGATACTAGCAGACGTCACGCGGTTCCACCCCTATATTTTATTCCCGTGGGAATACAGGAATAAAATATAGCCTATGTTCACCGGGAAGAGTGTAGCTTCCCAACAGTGCAAGAATAAATCGGTCCAGTATTTTTAGAGCCTATTTGCTGCAAACAAACAATCACATCGTTCGTCTTAATAATACATATTAGTATAGATTACCAAAAGTCACTCACTATGGTCCTATACAAAATCATAAGCATATCATATTTAAATATACTCTTACTTTAATCTTTTCTCCTATATAATTTATTATGCTTTCTATGATAAAAACTACACCATGTTTATTGTTTCATCACATTACTGTTTATTCCAAGGTTGCCTGGAAGAAATAGCTTCCAGCGATAAGGCCGCCCAATGCACATAATAATGTTTGATTAAATATATAAATCATACCTGGCGTGGTATTCTGCTTTCTATAACAGCAATCATTGATTGAAGCAGTTCAGAGGTGTCATTTCTTAATATTTTATCACTCCTTCTCCTCAAGGTAGAATATCCACAGATTAGACACACACTTGTATGACCTTGCTGACTAGATCCAGCTTGAGCATTGTCTGACACTTGCTGAAGGTTGTCATTGACTGCAGCCATTGCAAGATCTCTGCATGCTTCACAAGCATAGTCTTCCTCAGAAACCTGAAAAAATATTTCATTTGAACAATCTCAGTATATGTTGCACGCATATAAGTACTACGTACTCAATTTCCAATAAAATGAAGGTACCCAAGGTACTTACAATTTGCGGATACACCCAGTTGCACAGTACGCCAGCAACTCTCGGATTCAGCGTTAATACTTGATATCGGCGCAATGTGTTCACGCATATATTGCAATTGACACATAAAATGCGCGTAGGCCTCAATTGTCTTCCACGATCCGCCATTATCGAACAACAACAAATCGAAGTCACAATAATAAACAGTCCAGTAAGGAATAGCACAAGGTCACGCAAAAGCAATATCAAGGGTCCTTTTGGCACGCAATAGTCACACGAGGAATAATCGGAGTCAATAAAACAGTCCAGGGTCAGAATTATTCAAGAAAATCAGAAAAAGCACACAGACCAACACTTTCGACAAAGAGCGAGGAGGATTCTGCGATCTGTCAAAGTGACAAGGTAGGGATATTCGATATTATCAATACATCGAAATCGCTCGATGTTTACTACTATTCGATTCATAGAATCCAACCGATGTTTTAAAGAAAAAAGAACATCGATTAATGTTAACCAGTTAATTTCATAAAAACTAATTTTGATCTCTAAATAATTACCAAAATCAAATCAGTTCAGAAAAAAAACTATGTTTCTAACCGATACATCAAAAATCGATTCACACTTCCGATATAATATCGATGTTCTTTTGAAGTGGACGGTTTCATTAACTGTGTGTGATTGGCTGGCTCACGCGCCTTACCGCTGTACATAATCGTTGAAAATCTTTTAAAATGTAGATTTAACGCCGGCTTTTATTGGAACATTTAGATATTAGTAAAATCGCAAAATAAACAATAAATGGCTTTGGCGTAACTGATATTTATGGGCGGTTTTTAAATTATCAGACAATTTCTTGCCATTGTTTTTTTTTTATTTAAAAGTTCTGTTGGGTGCCGTTTGCCTCTTTTTAGTAGACAGAATGGTGTACGCTCTTCGTATGATTCATTCCTGAATTTTTTGTAGGTGTTGATCAAATTCTTCGTGATTGTTTGCATCCTTCTACCTATTTTTTTTTGTAACTAAGTATTTCTTCAATACTATTATCTTTATGTCTCTCAACCTTTCGGCTTTTTGTGATATTCTTCTAATAATTTTATGTCCATTGTTTTACAGTCTTCCCCTATTTTTTTGATTTCACCATGATGTTTGTATATTCCATTATACTCTTCTTTGTAAATAATCACTAGCTATCTTATCTCCTTTTCTACTCTGCCAAATACACGATCTGCTGGTAGGAAGCTATGGCCACGAACTGTAAACTTTAGATTTCTTGTAAGTTTTACGGAGATTTATTTACCAACCAGAATTATAAGGCGTGCACAATATGGGAGTTTTTATTTTGACCCTTACACCCATCACAGAACAACCTGAGTTTAGATATACCAGCCAGATCCAGTTCGTTTAAATAGTGCAAGAGCGCTGAACCCACCTCAACAGAACCTCAGACAAACTCAAACTAAAAAAAAACTGTAAAGTAAAGTCCAACCGCGACCACGGGCGCTGCAAAATGCCCGAAACGGCGCTGAATATAAGTAATAATTGTTTCGCGTGAAGTCCCGAATTCTACACTCGAGAGCAATGAATCCGGGTCACTTAAAGAATGTTAAAAATCTCGGAAAATAAAAATGATAGGTTAATGCAATAAATTGTATTTAATAGACAATGTAATACTCCTTAAATGAAAGTAAAAAAAATATGAGTCACCATACATTTTATTAACACAAAATTACATAAAGAAAAAACTGCCGATCTCTCCTTAAAACAAAAATAGGAAACATGAAATTTTTGAACTTTATTACGATTTTCTTGAATTTTAATACTTCGTATTGCCTCCTCGTGCTTCCATTACTGCGTTTACGCGGTTTGGCATGCTGTACACCAAGTTCCTTTTACGATTTTGGGGAATATTCTCCCATTCCTCTGTGAGAGCAATTTTGAGCTCACGAAGCGTGATTGGGGGAGGGTTTCGTTGTTTTACGCATCTGCCTAGCTCGTCCCAAGCATGCTCGATCGGGTTGATATCCGGGCTGCGCGCTGGCCACTCCATACGAGTTATGTTCATCTCTTGAAGGTAGTCATTCACAATCCTACCTGTATGAGGTCGTGCATTGTCATGCATAAATATAGCATCCTCACCTAAATTGACCATAAATGGACCAACGTGATCATTGAGGATTTCTTCCACATATCTTACGCTAGTTAAAGAGCCGTTTTCTATGATCACCAGCTCTGTGCGACTTTCAGAAGAAATTCCGGCCCACACAAGTACAGACCCACCACCGTAGGCTACTTTTTCTTCGATGCATGCTTGCTTGAATCTTTCCCCTGGTCTTCGATACACTCTGTGTCTTCCATCGTGCTTGTAGAGCATAAATTTTGATTCGTCGGAGAACATAACTTTTGACCAATCTTCAATACTCCAATTTACGTGGCTCTGGGCATACCTTAGTCTCGAAATACGATGCCCACGCTCCAGTTTAGGGCCGTTTGCAGGTCTAAGGGGTTTTAAGTTAGATTCAGCAAGCCGACGTCTTACTGTCCATGCACTTGGGTTACTTCCTCCGAGGCGTCGAAACTGATTGGTGAGTTCAATTCCTGTGAGAAAGCGATTTCGAAGCATGGTGTTCACCAAGTATCGGTCTTCTCGTGCTGTGGTACACCTGGTTCTGCCCGTTCCTGGTCTGCGTAGGTTAGAACCAGTTTCTTCGTAACGTCGGAGAACTCTTTGTACTGTTGACAGCGACACACCGACAGTCCTGGCTGTATCGCGCTGACTCCGGCCGGTTTCCAGCATTGTAAGTATTCTGGTGCATTCTTCAGGCGTAAACGACATAATTTCAGCTTGATTAATGAATATAGAGCACTATCAACATGGTTTATGTACCCACATAAATGACAGATTACAAACAAAAGCAACACCAAATGCTGTAATTTCGTAGTTCCATCTTCGAAAGTGGCCCTTTTTCAAATTTGATTTTTTTATGATATAACTTTACAATAACTAAGAAGTTTTAATACCTTCATTTAAGGAGTATTACATTGTCTATTAAATACAATTTATTGCATTAACCTAGCATTTTTAGTTTCCGAGATTTTTAGGATTCTTTAAGTGACCCGGATTCATTGCTCTCGAGTGTATAAGTATGGGCGTAAAGTAAAAAAACTGGTTAAGGCTGGTTGGATTAGACTGGCTGTTAAAGGTTACATCACACCTCGTATTGTTGGTCAGTACCCACCTTTAGTGGATTTTCTTTGGACTAATAGTGCTGATTTTATTCGGTTGTACATACCGTTATTGGAAAAATTTGTATTGTCAGACTGCAGTATGTAATTCAAAAATGTATGTACTCGGCTGATTTTTCCTATTAGCCATCTGCAAATAATGAGCCTTCGAACATCATCACCCGGATGATTAGGATTCCTCCCGGGGTACCACGAAATAGATGAAAGTTTTCTACTCTCTAAAATGCACGAAAAGAAATGGGAACGCAATTCTACATACATACATACATACATATGGTCGCGCCTTTATCCCCGAAGGGGTAGGCAGAGGCCTATTATATGCCCACATTTCACCTTTGTATAATTTGTCCCACATAATCGGTGGTGAGCCGTATCGCCGTGTTTAAATGGACAGGCGCAATTCTACAATGTTGTAATATTCACCATATTTAATATTATAGCGGCAAATTGCAACTTCCTGCCGGGGTACTGACAGATTGACAGTAGTGAAAAAATTATGGTTCTCAAGCAGGACTCAAACCTGCGTTTTCTGCCAATCCGAGGCAGACGCCCTATCCACTGTACCACCGGCAAGCTACTCTCAACGAGCTAATTCTTTCACCTTATTATACGCAGGTTTCAGTCCTGCTCGAAACCGATTATTTTTAATGCATTTAATTTAATTTATGCATATTTTCAACATTGTAAACTTTAAATAAATCAAGTAATTCTTAATTGTATGATCTGCATTTGATGGACCTCAAACGGCATTTGACGGGTCAATAACTGCATGATCTGTAACTGAAGAACCTTCTACTCTGAGAGCTTCGGATGAGTTTTGTGTACTTTGCGGTGTGGTTGACATTGCCAAAAATGTCTCTTGATCTGATTCACAGTTTGTGTTACCTAATGTAATCAAATTATTTCACACGGACATTTCACACAACGTTATCTGATCCCAAAATAAGCTAGGAATATCGATATCCTGCTTGTGTTATGTTTATCAGACCACGTATATTAATACTGATATATACTTTTTTTTTAAATTAAATACTAACGTATTATACATAGAAACACTTAGACTCTTGAGACAAATATTTATGGGTCACACAAATATTTGTCTCCGGTGGGAATCGAACCCACGACCTCCAGCGCCGCAGGCGCTATCACTACCGACTGCGCCACTGAGGCAGTCTGATTTAATAAATCAGAGTGGTTGACATAGCCAAAAATGTATCTTGATCTGATTTACAGTTTGTGTTACCTAATGTAATCAAATTATTTAATAAATCAGAGTGGTTGGCATAGCCAAAAATGTCTCTTGATCTGATTCACAGTTTGTGTTACCTAATGTAATCAAATTATTTAATAAATCAGAGTAGTTGGCATAGCCAAAAATGTCTCTTGATCTGATTCACATTTTGTGTTACCTAATTTAATCAAATTATTTAATAAATCAGAGTGGTTGGCATAGCCAAAAATGTATCTTGATCTGATTTACAGTTTGTGTTACCTAATTTAATCAAATTATTTAATAAATCAGAGCAAAACATGGCTCACAGATTTTTCGCGGTAGAATTACAGAACATGCCGAAAAGACTTTCAATCATCTTGATCGAATCGGTACGTCACTATACTCGTAAATTTAACCTCAATGCCTTGAGATTTTTCTGCGAGTTCTACTGAGTACACTATCAAACATGGGGCTGGGTGTCTTGAAAATGATGAATTATTATTTTTATGTACATTATGTACAATCTTTTGTAAAGAATTAAAATGTTCTTGCCCTGTCAGTAATGGTTTATGGACATAAAATTGCGATTTTTGGTGAAGCACATTGCAAAGAGCTTTTCTCAAATTTATTTTTTTATTTACTTAAATTCTTTCATAAAATATGGGATTTAGAAAAAGACGTAAATTGTATGTATGACTCCTTAGTCAAACATATTTTACAAAATCAGCCGTATATTTTGCGGAACCATTCTTCAACTCTCCACTTGCTACAATTATTCGTCGCGGACGCTGCATACAGCCCTATCTCAGTTTTGCTTAATGTTCAGGAGAAGCCAAAAACCATTTGAACGCCAAATTGTTAATGTTATTTAGGGTTTAACTTGAAAAATAACCTATGGATGTAGAAGAACTAAACTGAAACGTATTCCTAAAATATAAATGTACAATATTATACCAAATACCTACTAAACTTTTCACAATCTCCACGGCAAATTACCTCTGAAGTAATATTGGCCCCATTTGCAACGTCCCAAACCAAAGTTTAAAAGGAAAAGGTTTAGATACGTCCTTTTTTAAATAAGAATATAAATTTTATTATAATAATAAAGTACGAGTATCATGGTTATAATAAAACAAACACAAAGTCCTTTTTTTATTAGAAAAACTTACCTATTCCTTTGTGCTAAGTTAATTTATTTTTTAGTTTTTGTTTGAAGTCGGTTTTTTTAAGCGATAACGACTTCTAGGCGTTCGAAGCCGCGGGGAACAGCTAGTAAGTATATATTTTGATTAACTTTATGTTTTTACCATTGATAAACATAAAGAACAAGTTTTAATCTGACTTGAATTTAAGAAAATCATAAAATGGATGGTAGTCACGGTCTATGAACGATTTTAGTTCTTGCAATTGATTGAACTTAGATTGGGTTATTTCTAATGGCTCATTATACAAAGTTGTAGGTTCAAATTACTCTTGAGGAATATACCTTCTTTGAGGAACAAGTGCAAAATTTTGTGTATTGCGAAGTTTGAACCACACTTCACCTGTAGACTTTCTTGTGACATAATCTTAAGGTGCATAAATAGGAGGATTTATATAATGTGCGATAGTGGAGTGCATCCTCTCAACCTCCATCATAGTGTGCCCATTTTTCTAATATTATTTGTTCCATTTCAACTTTGAGAAATAAGCATAATTACTATAATATAGTAATTATGCTTATTTCTCAAAGTTATAACTACCAAAATAGAAATGAGGTTTTGGCGAGCACATATTATGTGCTCGCCAAAACCTCATTTCTATTTTGGTAGTTACATCCGTAACTTATTTACGTGTTTATAAGCACTACAAGTAGTTTTAAGGTAATCAATTACACAGCTAGTAAACTCGTTGGACGTAACGCCTCCGTCTGCTTCATGTCAAAAATAACAAGGAGGCGTTGGAGCGAGGCCAAAGGCCTGCGTCTCGAGAAAACGAGGCCCAGCGGTCCCAGCGGTCCCAACTCTACAGGAAACCGTGGAGACATGAAATTGCGAACGACTTGGGCAACCAAAGGGAATATTCGCCACAATAGTGACGGTCAGAACGGTCATGGACGAGTGGCTGCAGATGAGACACGGTGCTCTCTCCTACCGGTTCTCACAGATTCTTACCGGGCACGGAATGGTTCAGTATATCCCAGCGAATTTGGTAAGTGTCTGAAGATGTGCGTAGGTGTTCAATCAACTTATCAGCTTTTCCTTAACACTATTGAGATACTACATTTTTTGCGCGTCTGGTAAGGATTCGTTATTATGAATGTCTTCACAGAAGAGGTCTTTTATAGAAAACCATTGTTGGTAATTGCCACTAAAATGTAGGTATTTAATTTTTTTGGCGTAGACTTCTCCTCATACGAAATCGACCACATTTTGCTGAGACTTTTAATGGTGTTATGACTTCCTTCATATTTGTCTAATACTAATCTCTCGTTATTCTTAATACTTGCATTTTCTACATCCCAATGTAGTATCAATTATTGGGACCACCTACACTCGAGAGCAATGAATCCGGGTCACTTAAAGAATCCTAAAAATCTCGGAAACTAAAAATGCTAGGTTAATGCAATAAATTGTATTTAATAGACAATGTAATACTCCTTAAATGAAGGTATTAAAACTTCTTAGTTATTGTAAAGTTATATCATAAAAAAATCAAATTTGAAAAAGGGCCACTTTCGAAGATGGAACTACGAAATTACAGCATTTGGTGTTGCTTTTGTTTGTAATCTGTCATTTATGTGGGTACATAAACCATGTTGATAGTGCTCTATATTCATTAATCAAGCTGAAATTATGTCGCTTACGCCTGAAGAATGCACCAGAATACTTACAATGCTGGAAACCGGCCGGAGTCAGCGCGATACAGCCAGGACTGTCGGTGTGTCGCTGTCAACAGTACAAAGAGTTCTCCGACGTTACGAAGAAACTGGTTCTAACCTACGCAGACCAGGAACGGGCAGAACCAGGTGTACCACAGCACGAGAAGACCGATACTTGGTGAACACCATGCTTCGAAATCGCTTTCTCACAGGAACTGAACTCACCAATCAGTTTCGACGCCTCGGAGGAAGTAACCCAAGTGCATGGACAGTAAGACGTCGGCTTGCTGAATCTAACTTAAAACCCCTTAGACCTGCAAACGGCCCTAAACTGGAGCGTGGGCATCGTATTTCGAGACTAAGGTATGCCCAGAGCCACGTAAATTGGAGTATTGAAGATTGGTCAAAAGTTATGTTCTCCGACGAATCAAAATTTATGCTCTACAAGCACGATGGAAGACACAGAGTGTATCGAAGACCAGGGGAAAGATTCAAGCAAGCATGCATCGAAGAAAAAGTAGCCTACGGTGGTGGGTCTGTACTTGTGTGGGCCGGAATTTCTTCTGAAAGTCGCACAGAGCTGGTGATCATAGAAAACGGCTCTTTAACTAGCGTAAGATATGTGGAAGAAATCCTCAATGATCACGTTGGTCCATTTATGGTCAATTTAGGTGAGGATGCTATATTTATGCATGACAATGCCCGACCTCATACAGGTAGGATTGTGAATGACTACCTTCAAGAGATGAACATTACTCGTATGGAGTGGCCAGCGCGCAGCCCGGATATCAACCCGATCGAGCATGCTTGGGACGAGCTAGGCAGATGCGTAAAACAACGAAACCCTCCCCCAATCACGCTTCGTGAGCTCAAAATTGCTCTCACAGAGGAATGGGAGAATATTCCCCAAAATCGTATAAGGAACTTGGTGTACAGCATGCCAAACCGCGTAAACGCAGTAATGGAAGCACGAGGAGGCAATACGAAGTATTAAAATTCAAGAAAATCGTAATAAAGTTCAAAAATTTCATGTTTCCTATTTTTGTTTTAAGGAGAGATCAGCAGTTTTTTCTTTATGTAATTTTGTGTTAATAAAATGTATGGTGACTCATATTTTTTTTACTTTCATTTAAGGAGTATTACATTGTCTATTAAATACAATTTATTGCATTAACCTATCATTTTTAGTTTCCGAGATTTTTAACATTCTTTAAGTGACCCGGATTCATTGCTCTCGAGTGTATTTTGAAAGGTTTTCAGGATATCCTCGAATCACCATCGCTCGGAAATACTCTCCAGTCTCAGTGGTATGTGAGAATGCCTGAAAACTGGTTTTCTGCTTACGCGGCATCTTCTCAACTTTGCTTGAATTACCATGAGTGGTTGTAAAAAGTAAGAAAGTGTCCGTTTCGGTAAGATTTGGCAAAATATCCTGCCAAACGGACGATTGCGATAATGATGTAGCTGGTTCATAGAGTGGTTTAGAAATATCGTTAAATGGTATGCCTGATGCTGTTTTTTCACCAAAAATGTCAACATGATTCTGGTTGGTATGTCTTTGTTGCGCTAAGTGCACATACCACTGTGATGTTCTGACCACGCTCTGCACTTAAAGCCTTCCTGACTTGCTTTAGCCCTGTTGGAGCATACATTTTACCTGGTTTTTGAACGTTGCTGATGCCAGTTTCATCAACATCAAAGATTAGATTGGCTGGAAAATTGTGTTGACAAAACAGAATTTTCCAGCCACACAGATACAACTTTCCACCGGAACACGTGAGCACCGGTCGATAGTTGCACCAATAATGACCGAGACTCGACTGACAACGTCCTGTCATGTCGAGCATGGCTGCCCTTCCAACGCTCTGTGTTATGTCACCCGTCAATGTGTCGAGTGATTGCATTTTATGTAATTAAAAAAAAAACAAAATTCATGTGCTACGGATGTAAAATACTTAATGTCTATGGATTTTGCCGATGAGCACCAATTTTCGTAGCAAAATGATGCAACCATTTCGTGAAAAGCTCTTCATTTTTTCAGGGAAGATTTAATTCTCTGCAATGGATAAACAAACATTGGAGGAACATTGAATCCTGTTGCGCTAAATGCACATACAACTGTGATGTTCTGACCACGTTCTGCACTTTTACTTAACTTTCTGACTTGCTTTAGCTTTGTTGGAGCATACATTTTACCTGGTTTTTGAACGTTGCTGATTCCAATTTTATCAATATTAAAGATTAGATTGACTGGAAAATTGTGCTTTGTCATGAGAGTCTCCAAGTTAGTGAAAAAAAAATGCCTATTGCGGATTTATCAAATCGCAAAGCCCTGTTTAGGCTTTTTGGCTCGGAAAGCCTTAAAGAAGTCCCGGATTTTTTTATGAAAAAAAAGAATACACCTAACACTTTCCAACCATACTTCTCTCTGACGAAACAAATATTTTTGCCAACCTCAATTCAACCAATTTCACTGTATCTATACTTTCTTTCATATCTAATCATAAAAAATATCCCGATAAAACAAAATGAGGTAATTTTTGTTTTTTTTATTATACTTTAATGTAGAGTAAAAAAACAAAAGCAAAGGGTTCCGTACCCAAAAAAAAACGGGATAGGGTCCCGTTCATGAGACTTCGCGCTTCATCTGTCTGTCTGTCCGTCACGAAGCTGTATCTCAGGAACCTGTGAATATTAGATTCACAGATGATGTATTTCTGTTGCCTCTATAACAACAAATAGGTATTAAAACTAAAAAAAAGCTGGGATCAAGGGGGCTCCCATACAACAAGCGTGATTATTTGCCGTTTTTTGGTACGGGGGTGGACTGTTACTGAGGGTGTAAAGGGCCCCACTACCATCAAGATTCAGGGGCCCAAGCGACCTCACCTGCACGCGGTGCACCTGCTGTACAACTGACGAGGCTCCGCGTATAAAGGTACCCATATGGTGGCTTAGGTTCCCATGTGGGTGCCAGGTGGTACAGTGTTGGTCCGGGGGGACCACCGTGGAGCTGTGAAAAGCCCCCCAAGTAACCCAGCCCGGTTGGGTTGCGTTCGGGGTTCAGTAGCTGCACAGCCGGGCCCGGGGCGATATTTGTTGCAGCAGTGGGGGACCAGTAGGCGCTAAGCGGATTCTAGTGTGGCTGACGGCCAGGGAGACCCGTAGAAACGGTTTTGCCGCTGGCCGCCCGCGGCATAGTATAGGGGCCCAACTGGGACTAACCACCCTGGGAGGCTGCCCCGCACGCAAATACGCCGCCCTGCCGATCAGTCGTACTTATGCTACCCTGGCTATATCATCGAGAAACGATTTCGAGATAAAGCCGGGGTGTGCGCGTTCGTTAGGGCGGATGTTTGCTGTCGCCGGCTGCGCTGCCTTGAGAATCCTTCCCTCTCCGTCCTTTGGCTGCACGTAGATCACGGCTCTATGAGTCAGATCTACGTGTGTGTTTATCGATCCCACACAGGGACAGCTGAGATAACGAGGCTGTATCAGCACCTCAGCGAGGGGGCTGATGACGCGCAGGTGCGGTTCCCGAACGCTGAATTGGTTTTTCTGGGGGACTTCAACGGTCACCACACTGAGTGGCTGGGGTCCCGCAGGACCGATCCGGCGGGACGGGCCGCTGTCCAAGAAAATATCAAACTGATTAACAAGAATAGTAAATATCAATAAAAATACATATCAGAGAAGTAATTAAAAAAAAATTTAAATCACAATTTTGCCTTTGCTTATCCATACATGGATAAGAAAAAAAAACTACTAGGTACTATATATGGCCGCCGCCACATGTTGTTGACATGTCAACTAATTGTCAACGTGTCATTTTTTGAAGTGGCAAATGTCGCACGTGGTTTAATATCAATACAATTACGTAGGTAGTTTCTCTTACGAAGTCGATACCTACTATAGTATCTTTTATTGGGAATTATGGGAGACCAGCGTTGGCAGTAAAATCACTAATAAACTTGAGAAACTAAATATTGTATTTTCTTTAAGCAGACGCCATTACACATCACAGCCAAAGAGAACCCCTTTGAAACAATATGGCGGCAGCTAGAGTGATCCTTCATTCAAAAAACGCGGCAAATTCAAATACTTATTTTACAATATTAACACTCCCACCAAATAAGTATCCTTAACTATACAATAATTACATTTATATCCACTATCCTGCAATAGATTCTCCCACCAAAACTAAACCCATCTTATCCCTTAATAAGTTAAATAGAACTTTAGGCAAAGCCTTGGTAAAAATATCAGCTACCTGTTCTTTAGAATTAACATACTTCATTTCCAGATAGCCTTGCTCATATTTCTCTTTAATGTAATGATATTGAATGTCTATGTGTTTGGATCTCTTGTGAAAATCATGATTCTGAGCTAACTTTATTGCACTTTGGTTATCTAGAAATAGAGTCATATTTGAGATTACGATTCCAATACTAAACATGACTTGTCTTAACCACATTAACTCTTTAGTAGCTGAACAAGCTGCTACATATTCAGCTTCCATAGTAGACAGAGTAATACATTTCTGTCTCTGTGTACTCCAGGTAATAACACCACCATTCATAATGAAAACATAACCAGATACTGACTTTCTGGTGTCAATGCAATTGCCATAATCAGCATCAGAAAAACCAATAATAGAATAGAATAGAATAGAATAGAATAAAACTTTATTTGCACACCATGTTAAATTTTACATAAATAAATAATTGCAGATATTGTACAAAGGGCGGCCTTATCGCTAAAAAGCAATTTCTGCCAGGCAACCTTGGGATGGACAGAAAAAGATATAGATTATAAGACAAATGGGTAGTTTAGGTGTAGAAATAAAATGATACAAAACAATACACACATACCAGAAGGTATATAAATAAACAAAGAACTAAGTACACATACAAATATACCTACATACAAAATACACATACATATAAATTTACATACATATAAATAGATATACATATAACTATACATACATATAAATATACGTACATACCAATAAACATACTTAAAAGCATACATTTCAATGTGGAAAGAAAAAATAATAAAATATCAAGCTAAGGAACATACTACCGGGTTAAATAATGTTGTCTCACCAAACGCTTAAAGACAACCAAAGACGGAGCCCTTCTAATCGTTGTAGGCAGCGCATTCCACAATCGCACAGCCTGTATGGTGAAAGATTTATCATAAAACCCAGTAGAGTGAGTTGGCATTGCCAATACCAAAGATTCCGATGACCTCAAGGATCTTGTATGTGTGTCATTAAGGAACATAAATCGTTCTTTGAGATAAGTTGGGGATAGTGGATTGAATAGTATACTGTAAAGCATAGAGAGGATATGAGCATTCCGACGAAAGCGAATTGGAAGCCACTCGAGCTGTTTACGGTATTCGGATATATGATCATATTTGCGTAATCCAAATATAAATCTTATGCAGAAGTTTTGGAGACGCTCAAGTTTATCAAGTTGCTCCTCTGTGATATCGAGATAACTGACATCGGCATAATCTAGAATAGGAAGAAGGAGAGATTGAGCAAGCGCAATTTTAGTGGTCATTGGTAGAAAATTGCGTAGTCGACGCAAAGACCCTGCAGATGCGAACAGTTTCCGGCTGACTTCTTGAAGTTGGGGACGCCAGGATAGCGTGGCATCAACCAAAATTCCGAGATTTTTAACAGTTGCGCTTATGGGTATTGCAACACCGTTAAATACGATGTCAGGTAGCTGAGCCCCGTCTAATCGTGACACCATGATAGGACTGCCGATCACGGCCACTTGGGTTTTGGAGGGATTCACACTAAGTCCGTATTCCTTGCTCCACTTACATATTCGCCGTAAATCCGAGTTAATTATGGATATAGCTTCAGTAATTTCATCGACTGGAGCTTGCATATAGATCTGAATATCATCTGCATAAAGGTGGTAGGATGATAGTAAATATTTAGAGATGGAATTTATAAAAATGGAGAATAATAAAGGAGATAGAACGCCACCCTGTGGTACTCCCGCAAACGTGTCGCACCAAGAAGAAAAAGATTCCTCAATGCGTACACGCTGCCGCCGCCCGAACAGGTAACTGCGAAACCAATCAATAACTGTTGGAGATAATTATGTTAATCGAGCGCAGTATACCGAGCAGGATATGGAAATCCACTGTATTAAAAGCGTTGCTAAAATCAAGTAAGGATATAACCGTAAGATTTCCGTTCTCCATGCCCAGCCTAATATCGTCAGTGATACTGACCAACGCACTAGTCGTGCTATATCCCGGACGAAATCCCGATTGGTAAGGGTTAAGGAGAAGGTTTCTGTTAAGGAATGCATTTAGTTGGATATGAACAAGCCGTTCTAAGACTTTTGAAAGGAAAGGTAAAATGGAAATGGGACGATACTCGGCAAAGGATGTAGGGTTAGGTTTTTTGGGAATGGGGACAATTTGTGCCTCTTTCCACGTTGTCGGAAATACACTGTAGGTTAAGGAGTGATTGAAAAGATGACACAAAATGGGAAGAATTTCATCCAGAATAGGCACGATCATGTTACGACTTATGCAGTCTGTACCCACTGCGTTGGAACTAAGCGATATTATGCACCTCTTAACATCACAAGGAGGAATGTTCATAAGTATGTAAAATTACTTGAAACTTCGTTTCAGTAAAGCTTTTATATATACAAATACACTAGTTTTTGTTTCATTTAAAAATACCCAGTAGTTTTGATTTTACAATCATTCAAAGTTCGCGAAAAGTTGTTGCCCCGCTAACAGTCACTAAACCGCGGATGACGTCACGATATAGCGCTGCTCCGTGCAGTCCGCTCCGCGCCCAGCTGTAGCAGAGAAAATGTCCCGCGCGCGCAGTGTATCCTATTATTTCTTCGCTTTTAGCTAAGAGATTTTTTAAAAAAATTAACGATGGCTTCGATAAAGGACAGTCAGATAACTTACTTAAAATAGATGGGCTTTTGGTTGCTCATTTTTTAGCTATAAATAATGATTTCTTTTCGGTCGATATGCGAGGCGTAAAAATGCAAAGTTAAGATAACAGTCTTTCATTATAACTCTTTTGAAAATTTCTTAAAACTGTACATACTGTATTGTTTTTTTTATCCAAAAGTAACTATTTTAGATAACTTGTAACTTATTTTTTCGTGATGCTAGCTAGGTAGAAGTATGTGTGAGAAGGGTGTAATATCCTAAAACTCTAAAACTAGGATAAACTAAGAGGACTAGGGATATAGGAGGCTAAGGTAGCTAGAGATAATATGCGTCTACCTATTCCTAATCGGGAACAGATGTACTAAAGCTTTTTTTAGGGTTCCGTAGCCAAATGGAAAAAATGGAACCCTTATAGATTTGTCATATTTATTTGTCGTCCATGTCACAGCCATTTTTCTCCGAAACTATAAGGCCTATGCTGTTGAAACTTGTTAAGTAGATGTGTATTCTGAAAACCACATTAAAAAAAGTTGAAAAAAAACACAATAAATTTACATAGAACTGAAACTCCATTTTTTTTTTCATCAAAGCCATACGTGTTGGGTATCTATAGACAGGTCTTTGAAAATGCAATTGGATTTTTATTATATTTTTTTTCTTAACTGAATTTTTTGCGCGAGAGGCACTTCGAAAGTGCCTCTCGCGCCCCCCCCCCCCGCTCTAACTTCTCAAATAAGAAAATGATAAATAAAAAAAAGATGTACATTGCCATGCAAACTCCCACCGAAAATTGGTTTGAACGAGATCTAGTAAGTAGTTCTTTTTTTAATACGACATAAATCGCAATATTGGGCTAGAAAAATCACTGCCACAACGAACGTGTTAAAACATCAATGAAAGTTACAACGGAAACTTTTAATGTTACTTGCTGCTACGGAACCCTTCATGGGCGAGTACGACTTGCACTTGGCCGGTTTTTTATTCAATGACGAAGAGTTTTGGGTGAGTGGCAGTGAACGCTGCTTACGAATTAAGGGTCGCGGGTGCAAACATTTGCGTGCTTAACATGAATATTTGTATCGGTCTAGGTGTTTTTTACTTTATAATATTAAGTACCTACTTACCTATATCTATTTACAATAAATTAAATAAGTACCTAGATAAGGTGTAAACATTTTTTATTTATAATTTTAACAGATCGCCAAGAGAAAACTATGGTGAGTTGCTATAGGCTATGTCCAAGTTAAAAGAGATGCTCTTCATGGCATTTATCCACTTTTTCTGCAGTTTTAAGTCCTTTGAAACTAGGAAAAACAATTTTTCCGGCGTCTTGGTAGTAGTGATTGTACATTTTGGTACAACAGAGGATTTCCGAGCACTAGGATTTGGCATATTAATGAATCTTTAGGGAAACGTAAGGCAGCGGTACTGAATAGCGCGAACGGACTGAGAGACTGATATGACGTGACGTTATACGGTGCGAGCGCGGGAGAGCGGTCGCGGGCTCACTTTAAATTCTATAACTTGGAAAGTAATTGATGTATCAAAATAATTCTTTCACACGTATTTTTTATTTTTGACGGAGAATACAATAAGCTAAAATTCAAAATTAGTGAACATTCTTCATTGTTCGAAAAGAAACGGTGGAAAGGCAGGAGTTGGAAGCGATGAAAGATACTGTAAAGTACTTGCTTTATTAGATGGATCATAATATGAAGCCGAACAGAAATGCTGATTTAATGAATTAATATCAAGTACTTTTGGAAGGTCTTGTTGTTTTGGCTTTCCAACCCCTATTGTTTTAAGAAATTTCCAGATCTTCGCAGGGTCCCCGTTCTGGACCGAATTATGGATATGCTGGCGTTGCGCTTTCCTACACACCTTGCCGCAGAGGTTCCTCAAAGCTATATATTTCTCACGGTTCTCACATGTAGCCCTACGCTTAAACCTGCACTTGGCTGCAGCTTTTTTAGCAATAAGGGATTTGATTTCTGCTGTAAGCCAAGGTGCTGGCAAGTATCGCACTCTAACGGCCCGGACTGGAGCATGTACATCATAGAGGTCTATTAATTTATGTGTAAAAATGCTGACTTTCTCGTCAGTACAGTCCGAAGCTAACAAAGAACCCCAGTCTAAATTTGATGCATCCTCACGTAGCTCATTAAGATTCATACCACCAAAATTGCGCTGCATAAGGATTTTGGGTTTGGATTTAGGAGGTCGAAGGTTATAGGAGAGATAGATCAGGTCGTGGTACGAGAATTCATCAGCTGTGCATTGTCCACGCTTTACAACTAATTCAGTGGAAGAAACAAGGATGAGATCAATTAGGGATGGAGCACAATTAGGAAAGTGATGAGTAACATTTAAAGGCAGGATAGACAAGTTACAAGAGTTTACAATGCTAGTGAAAGTAGAGGCGCGAGCACGCGAGCGAGAATCTTGTTTTTGAAGACAAGTGTTAAAATCACCCAAAACAATTGTATGACTGTATGATGGTGATAGATGTTCCATTATGTCTTCAAAGGAAGAAAAGAAATTAATTGCAGATGAAGAGGAATAATACACACCAAGCAGAACCTTGGTATGACAGAGCTCCAACTCGATGAATATTGATTCCCCAGCATCTGAAGGCGGCGGTTGAGGAGACATTTGCAAGATATTAAACGTAATATTGTCTCGCAAATAAATTGCATGATCAGAAAAACCAATAATGGTGTTATCACCCTGACCATACAAAATACCTATCCATATATAATCTTTTGTTGCATTACAATATTTTAAAATCTGCTTTACAGCTGCCCAATGAGTATTATCATAGCAATTTAAGAACCTGCTAACACTACATACAGAAAAATAAATATCAGGCCTAGTGCCTATAGCTGCAAACATAAGCGAACCCACAGCTTCACGATAGGGAACATTGCAGTACCACTATTATTTTTACATAATTTTACATTTGGATTTGCAGGGATACCACACCTCTTTGCATTATCAATTCTAAACTTTTGAACAACTTTTGTTATGTACTTTTCTTGTGTAATAAAAATAGAACCATTTTTAGCCTTTTTATTTCGATAAAATGTTTTGGAATCATTGTAGTAATTTGAAACTCATTCTTTAACATTTCAACAAACCAGTTAAGTTTTTCTTTACTTTTACACAAAATGAGACCGTCATCAACATACACGGTGTTTCTTTTAGGGTGTCAAGCCGCCACTAGCTGGTAGCAGGGTTCCATACCTATCGATTTAACCCCCATGTATGTTCTACGATTTTTTGTAGTTTTCGAGATAAAATTTTTTTTCGTTATTTTTTATGATTACGTGACCACGTGGCTTTAAATAATTACAACTTTTTTTTTGATCGGCTTTTCTTGGATATTTTTTTATTATTATAATGCCTATTGATTGCAGTATTATGGACAAAATAATCTCCTTCCTAACTTTGATACAAGACGTAAATTTTTTTATCGATAATAAAAAAATAGGGAATTATGCAGAAAAATAATTACAACTACCGAACCAAAAGTTCTGATATGAGATAGTGTAGCCTTCACACCTGTCCAAAGCTCAAAAGGTGTATTTTCATTAATTGACCTTCTATTAATCAGGTATACTGCAGTCCGTACTGCTTAAGCCCACAAATACAATGGTCACTCTTTACCATAAAGCATTGATCGAGCAGCCTCCATAATAGTCCTGTTGGACCGCTCGCTTCTGCCGTTCTGCTCGGAGCTGTAAGGCGCTGTGTACTTCAACTCAATGCCTTTTTCAGTTGCATATTTCTTAAAAGCTTCATTTTGGTACTCTCTTCCATTGTCACTATGCAAAACTTTGACTCTTTTATTATACTTATTTTCAGTCAACTGCACATACCTTTTAAATGCATCCAAAGCCTCACTCTTCTGCTTGAGAAAATCAACACACATGAAGCCAGTAACACCATCAATGAAGGTTATAAAATATTTGGCTCCTCCAACTGAAGCTGTAGGCATTGGTCCACACAGGTCACTATAAACCTTCTCTTTTCTCGCAGAACCTTTTTTAAATGGCAATCTATGTTGTTTTCCATACTTGATGAAATTATGTACATGACCCTTGCATCTTCTTACTGCCAATCTTTAAACTTCGTGTCGGCACCGGCCGGCGGACTTGAGTTTAGGTAATCAGATAACCCCTTTGGTGCCAACGGATCTGAAACTTCCATTGACGATATACTTCGCCATCAAAACGTCTGGCGAGGTTTACGGAGACGAACTCCATCCTGATGGCTGTCGTAATATTCGAAAATAACCGTACTGACTAAATGCACGTGTAGCAACGAAACCTATGACGCCGCACTTTTTTGTCACGGAACTTTTTCTGTCGTTTATCTATTTAAAGTCTCTTTAAAACACTCGCGGGCTGGCCCATAACCTATTGGGAATTATGGAAGACCAGCGTTGGCAGTAAAATCACTAATAAACTTGAGAAACTGAATATTGTATTTTCTTTAAGCAGACGCCATTACACATCACAGCCAAAGGAACCCCTTAGAAACAATATGGCGGCAGCTAGAGTGTTTGTTCATTCAAAAAAGGCGGTAAATTCAAATACTTATTTTACAATATTAACATCTTTGCATTAATTGTTCCGGTGGAGCTGTGTCGGTACTAACAACATGTAATGCATTTCTTAATTGAATGAAACGATCACGACTCATGGTTTAATTATTTTATCCAACAACATTCCACTACGCCTGAACATGGGTAATCTAGGGTATGGAAAACAACCCATGAGTATATGTATACCCAAAAGCTGCTCAGCTTAAGAGGTTTTTAATTCGCGGCCAGTATTTCGCAAATAGTATAAATTTGTATAGTTTCTAACGAGTTCATAGAAATCGTCATCAAAATAATCTTGCAAGTAACTAATTGGTGATCTCACCACAAGGACAGGTTGCAGAAAGTATATGTGTGGAGCAAATGTAAAAGTATGACGTGGGCCAGAGCGACTAGGACGTGCTGAAGCTGTTGCCTTCGTAGGCGGTGAGCTGGTGGAAGGTGCAGGATCAGGAGCGTCTTCTATATTATTTGCTTGCTCATAGAAACCCCTTAAGGAAAGCCTGATAAAAATTCAGGTTCTCATCTTCAAAGTTGCCGAATTCTTCGATTAACAATATAGTGTTTTCAATAATATAAGTCATAATTATGAAGTAAATACTCGTTAAATAAAATACTTACGTGAAGCGCCTCTCCCGCCAAACAGTAGTTTTTTTCTAGCGCCTAAGATCATGCACGAGCACGATAGATCGAAATAAAAAAGGGCCAGATTTTTTTTTGATCTTGGGCCATAGACTTTCATCCTGAGCTCAACAATAATAGAAAGCTGTATTGGGCTAGAATTCCTGAAAAACCTCGGGTCAGGCCCGGACTAGCCAGGAGCTGTACTGGTCCTCGCCGGAAGTCGCACGGCTGCGCATAGCGTGCGTAACCGCGTGCCCCCGATGCACCAGATTCCGCCAGAGGCGTCGCGGCCTAGATAATGCGAAGGCCCGAGAGATGAAAATATACGAGTGGTACAAGGGGCCAAAAGGGTCCTCCAAGTAGCCATAAAACGAGGTAAGCGGTTGACCCGCGAAGGGCTGCTGGAAACCCTGGAACAGGAGGACTCATCTAGCACCTGACATGCAAGGGGCTCGATTTGGCGGATAACCAGTTCGGTTCCCGTCGGGGTGCTCCACAGTGGAGACGATGATGCGTTCAGGGTCTTGATAGGGAAGCAAAATCGCGGGGCGAGTTTTTGATGGTTGTGTTCCTTGATATCGCCAACGCCTTCAATACATTGCTGTGGAGTTATGTTAGGGCGGCGCTTAATTCTCACGGAGTGTCTTCCAACTTCTGTCGGATTGTCGGGAATTATCTCTCTGAGAGGGCCATAACTTATCCGAGCAGCTACCCAGGCTGGTTAGAAATATTGTGAAGTGTTCTAAAGGGATCGGACTTAGGACCGCTTCTGTGGAATATCGGCAACGATCGGGTGCTGCGTGGTCCATCGTCGTCTCCCTGCAGGAGACTGTTGGATCTGGGAGTTGTTTACATTGCCCGCAAAAGGCGAGTGCAAAAGCAGAGTGATCGATGGTACCGTAAGATCTCCATTTAGGTCATTGTCTGAATGGCGCAAGGAGGGGGACTGCGCCCCCAGAAATCGAGATTCAGTGGTCCTAGCTCCGTCAGAAAATCATGGAGAATTGGAAGGTACGAGTTGAGCAACCAAGTCACAAAGCCACAATCAGGGTGACCAGGTCACGGATTTGCATTATGAGGATTACATTTTCACCCCCAACCCCCTCCCCACCCTCGACCAAGAAATATATTATTGGTCGCACAGGTTTTATTACCAAAAAGTAGATCTCGGGTCCAATGATATAGATGCTTTAGGAGAAGAAAATGAGTCAGAAATCGAAGAATTCTTCGGCGACTTTGAAGATGAGAACCTTTACTTTAAATTTTTATTAAACGGTTAGCCACGGTAACCGCCGTGCCGCAATGTTCTCAACATCTGTGCCTATCTTCATTCCTACCTTAAGATTTCAATTAGGATTTATTTTTGGTGTACGTTATCTACTTGAAGTAAGATACAGTCGTTTATAGTTCTAGATATTTTAGAAAATTAACATTTTTTTTCGGACCAACTATATTCTGAGGTTTTAGTGTAAATATATTCATACCCATAAATAAAATTGAAGTATCTGTGTGTAAGCATTTTTTTTTATACTAGGTACATCGTACATTTTGAGGGTCTGATGATGACTAGGCAAGTACTTCGCGGTTCTCTGTAATGGAAATTGTTAGGATGTTGTAGCTTAATGAAAGATAATGTGAATTAAATTTTGATTTTAATGTCACATTTCACGACAAAAGAAAGAAATTCAGAAATTCCTCAAAATCCAAATACCTTTAAAATGTGGGTTGGTCACTAAGTCGTTTGAAATTGACGTTGATGTTCCTTGTACGGTTTCTTGAAGACGCGGATATTTTATTCTTCTAGTTGTCGGACGTTATGCATCTTTTTCCGTTGTTCCTTTTGCTTCTTTGCCTGTAATATATATGGTGGATTCCTAATTTCCATATTTTGACTAAGACGCGAAAGAGGAGGATCTAAAAGTTCCGGCAAGATACAATTTAAATAAAATGAACCTAATTTATCTCTAATTTTTTTTTCCAAAAAATCGTTATCTCTAATAGCTATCTTTGTTCTCAAAAGCTTGTACTCATTGAATCATACTCCAAATAAACATTTTGCAAGTGCTTGCATTGGTGCTTGTCACATGCAATTGCCCTTGTACTTGGGAATACCAATTATGAGTTTTATTTATTTGCAATAGGTATGCCCAATTTATCTTTAACCGATTTTTTTTTCTTCTTTTGGGCAATAGCCTCTTCCAGTCCTATCATGTACGCTGATATAGGACATTTTATCTCGGCTATTGTATCTTCTCCAATAAGCCCATCTGGTGAGGCACCTAAATATGGAATTTCGGGATCTATAAAGAGACCGCAAGACATAATTTCTACTACTTCTTGCTTACCAACTGATTTAGTGCTTTTTTTCATTATCTCTTCCATGTTGAATTGGCGTAATATCAATGTTAATTTTGTAGAGCATTTGTTTTATTATACTGGCACAATCAGTATCAGGTCTCATTTTAATAACTCTTCCAAAGTTTGAAGCTGTCAATAAAGAGCGCTGGAGAACGAGCCATTCATTCGACTCACTTTGCAAAATTGTTTGTCTCTCTATTTGTTTTCTTTCTTCTTTAGTTTTATTTAAATTGGTTAGAAAGTTCTTCTTCATGTATTCTAAAACAGCATCGCTCGCATTGGGATTAGTACTTTCTTCTCCATAATCTTTATTTGCTATTATTGCACCCGATGTGTACCGTTTTATATTGTTGTACTTGTTTTAACAAATGTCTTCTTTTACGGTACTTACCATCTAAGGTGCTCATTTTTCCCTTAGGACTTTGGCCAACAATCATTCAATGGTAACAGCATACTTTTGGTGTTAAAGGTTAGTACCATAACTACGTCCTCGTAATCACATTTAAAAGTTGCTGGTGACCACTCCGGTACTTATTATCTAAAGTGCTCATTTTGCCCTTAGGACTTTGACCAACAATCGTTTTACATGGTTACAGCTTTCCTTTTGGTGTTGCAGGTTAGTATCATAACTCTATAATTCGCAAGTGTGGCCGCTCATGGAGTACTGCAGTCACTTTTGGGCGGGGGCACCTGACTATAAGCTTCAACCGTTCGACTCGGTGCAAAAACGAGCCATGAGAGTTGTCAACGATCCTATGCTTGCAGGTGGTGTGGAACCTCTTTGCGACAGGAGAGACTTTGCCTCCTTGTGCGTGTTCTACCGCCTCTACAATGGTTTGTGCTCTTAACAATTTTTTGAAATGATGCCCACGGCCACTTTCTATCATCGCACCGCTCGCCATAGGCAGGCTGTTCATCCTCACACTTTGCGTCCGGAGCGTTTGAGCACGGTTAAATCCGGAAGGGGCTTTCTCCCGCGTACTCTTAGATTGTGGAATGATCTCCCTGCCTCGGTTTTCCTAAACGCCTACAGTATTAAAGGGGGTCTGAGAAGGTTTTTACAGGGTCGGCAGCGCGAGTGTAGCGCCTCCGGTGTTGCAAGCGTCCATAGGCAGCGGTGACCACCAGTCCATCTGGTGGGTCGTATGCTTGTCTGCTGCCACCTTAGTGGTATAAAAAGAAACTGCGTCCTCGTAATCACATTAATTAAAAGTTGCTGGTGACCACTCCGGCAATTGCGACTTGATCATGGAAAATTAATTCTCTTAACTTTTTTGGCTTTTATCTATCATAAGTATATAAATAAATGGAGTAATATTTGCGAAATTTTGTATGCTGCCCATATCTGCATGGATAGTGTAAAGCTGTCTAAATGGTTCGGGACTAACTTTAAAAGTTCCATTACCAAAATAGTGTTTTTAATGTTCTATGATTTTTTTTCAAAATCACTGAAAAATATCATGTTCGCGTGTTGTCACTTTTATAGTCTCCAAAAAAAAATTATTATATTTGTTTTTAATAAATGCTGCTGCATTTCTATGGTCATAAATATAAAGTGGTTTTAATACTTGGTAAAGTGGGAAATCGTTTTATTAGCGTGGCGTCTTTTAAGGAAGCCAAAGATTTTTTATATGGTAAATGTATACTTGGTATTTCTAAACTGGATATTTGCTTTTTCATATTAAAAATCATTCGTGTTTTCTCATTCTTCTCAAAATTAGGTGAACAAGTATGTGCATTTTCATTGCAAATTGCGGTATCCTGAAATACAAAAAAGTATATTAAATAATAATTAATAAATTATAATTAACTAGCTGATGCGCGC
The DNA here is from genome assembly GCA_933228765.1 of Miltochrista miniata. Taxonomy (NCBI): domain Eukaryota; kingdom Metazoa; phylum Arthropoda; class Insecta; order Lepidoptera; family Erebidae; genus Miltochrista; species Miltochrista miniata. The sequence continues at coordinate 20,590,494 of OW121760.1, read as the reverse complement.
GGCTTCGCCCGCGTGAAATTTGGTCCCCGTTCCCGCTTCCCGTGGGAACATTTTCCCGGGATAAAAAGTAGCCTATGTGTTCTTCCGGACTATACTCTATCCCTGTACCAAATTTCAGCCAGATCCATTCAGTCGTTAGAGCGTGATTGAGTAACAAACATCCAAACATCTAAACATCCAAACATCTTCACAAACTTTCACATTTATAATATTAGTAGGATAAAAAGACTATCGGCCTCCATGACCGGGGTCCTGAGGTCGGTGACGAGGCAGCTCACCGTCCTTACAGAAACAGGCCCTAGATGACAGCGTGACGTGAGGGATTCCAAGGAGCGGGGGTAGTGCCCGAACAACCCCCCAAAAGTACGCGGGATAGCACCTGTACCCCGACCCCCCCCCCCCCCCTATTGGGAGGGGTTGGTATTAGAATCTTGCCAATCGAATTGAGGATTTAATAATTTTCACAATGTAGCCTGCATGAAAATTATTAGTTAGTCGAGTCTGGTTAAAAAATAATAATTTAGAAGAGATATTAAGTACAATAATTTGAGTTCCTATTTAAAAAGACTAACTCGGCCGTCCGTTTCCGACTAGGCGAGCTCGTTTGGCTGTCATAATATTCCCAGCTTTGGAGAAGACTCTTTCGCACTGAACAGAAGCGATAACAATATGGCTGTTTTCCTTAAATATTTCCGCCAAGTTGGGATATACACATTCGTGTGATTTCCACCATTTTAGTGGACACGAATCGCGTGACATCACTTCTTCGTCTATAAATAAGTCTAACACTCTGCTGGCCTTTTCTTCCACGTTATCTGCCCGAGGTGTTACGGCCGCAATATTGGCGTTTATTTTTGGCCTTATGCTTATAATATAACTTCGATATAGGCGACACTTAATAAAAACAAAACTGAGTTTCTCTGCAATAAAGAAATTTATTGTGTTAATCATAGGTACATATGACATAACTTAAAATAAATGCTTAACTAAACAAAACAAACAAACAAACCTGCAATAAAGAAACGACATTTAATGTTATTACTATTACTGTCGCTCCCTATGCTTGAATTTAGTAAATTATGCTAAAAATAACTTTTATGAAATTATGCTTTACATGACATTACATTTTATGAAACTGACAAATGCGTTTTCAGTTTTTAAACCATCGATATCAAACCAATTTACCACAGAGTACAAATATAGATTTTAAACTATGGACATTGACAATAAAATAATTATGTATATAAAATGTATATAAAAGAAAATTACAGTTTTCTTTACCTGCTTAATTCTCACGTGGGGTCCGTAGACGTTGATGGCCCAGAGATAGATGAAGCTGGAGTTACGGTCGTTGGTAGGACTTTGCTAGGGTCTTTTTATTTAATTTTATTAATTAAACTGTTCATTATTGACGTTTTGATCTTGTCAACTCTTGTTAAACGCGTCAGCGATTCTGTATTCGTCAATTCACTATTTTCTATATCAGGACTCGAAAATTACGACCTTATTCCACTCTTATTTTTTCCTAAAATGTTTTAGATACGGGGAACAGCGGTCTGTTTTTTATGGCGTATATGACATTTTTTAAGCTATCTACTATAACAATTAAAAGGTTGGTGGTTAAATATCGAGTGCCACTCATCACTCGAGTTGCCTCTTCTAACGGTTTTAAAATTGAGCACTCCTGTCTAATAGCGTCATGTACATTTCTGTGGTAAGGACAGGCAGGTCTGCCGCTAAATTAGGTATCACTGCCTGCCTGTAATGGTCTTTGTAGGTTAAGAAATCATTCAAGCATATAAAATACTGAGTTCTATCTTGTTGGAACCGATTGTACGTGCTTTTTTCTCAAACTCAATTTGATATTTACCTAGCGATTCATTCTGTCGCAATTTGACGTTTTTTTAAATGTGCAACATTTTTTTTTTTCACTTTTTCTATCGAAAAAACTAATCATAGTTAAAGATTTCTTCACAACTAAGTTAAGTTTGTGGAGAAAGCAAACAAAAAACGGCCACCCGACTTTATTAATAGCACTGACTATATTTTGTGTATTGTCCGATACCACAATGCCCCATCCTCGCGCTATTTTTTCTAAAACACGAGCTAATGCGTATGAAATATGGGAGTCGCTGAAATGCTCCCAATGGAGTAAAACGGATTTTTAGCTCAAAATCAAGTATAAAGTGGTCTGTGACTCCTAGAGTCCGTGTTAATGGAAGTTCATGAATCAGGGTAATACAGACCCTCTTTGCTTATTTTATTAAGTCTGCTACTTTTAATTTACACACACTGTATTGACTGGGCACTAAAGTAGTAGATATTAAATTAGATAGATAGATAGATAGATAACTCTTTATTGTACACCATTACATACAGTATTCTTAGAAAAGACTTAAAAACTAAAACAATTATAGTAAATTACGATTAGGTAATTCATAATTCGGGTTTAACGCTATACCAAAACTTTGGAAACCACTATCTTCTACTAAAGAAAATGGCTGATAATCTATTGTTATCATTTTCATGAATTTTCCATCAATATTAGCCCCTCTCTATAAATAGATTGCAGAGGGGCTTATAGCAAGACTTGTGTCTGTAGTCTGTGATTCTATTGCATTAAATTACGTCACTAGGTCACGTGGATCATCTGTTCAAAGTTTGAAATAAAACAAAAATGACAACGTCAATCGGATTGAACTTTCACTTTCACAATAAACGTAAGAGGGGCAGTCGGGTGAGACTGTCTCACGGCTTCTTGTTTCTTTTTTGTTGAGAGCCTATCTGCGTGGTATAAACGCAGTTATTATCTGTTGAGCCACAGGGCGACTATGTGGCAGAGCTGGTCCTGGAACTATGCGGTAACCAAACGTTTCCTTCAATAAATCAATTGTGGCACGAGCTATGTGTCATGTTGCGCCGTCTTGTTGAAACCACTACTCCTGCACATCATGGTTGTTCAATTGATGAACGAAAAAGTCAGTAATCATCGCTCTATAGCAGTCACGATTGACTGTAACGTTCTGGTCAGCATCATTTCTAAAGAAGTACGGACCAATTATTCCACCAGCCTATAAAGCACACCACACAGTTAGTTTTTCTGGATGTAACGGTGTCTCAACATACACTTGAGGATCATCATCACCCCAAATATGGCAGTTTTGTTTATTGACGTATCCATTCAACCAAAAGTGAGCTGCACCGCTAAACAAAATTCGCTTATGAAAATGACGATACGCATTTCGGACAGAACCATGATTTTCAAAATAAATTTGCACAATTTGGAAGCATTGTTCAGGCGTCAGTCTATTCATGTTGAAATGCCAAACCAAACTAAACATAAATCACTTTACAGCTGACCAAAATACCGCCAGTTAAAACAGTTATGCCAACTTAAAGTTCTATACCTCTAAAAAAAAACACCCGTTACTATTTGTATATCCACTCCATTTGTATTTGTATATCCATAAAAATATAAAAAAGGTCAACCGGGGCGAATGCGACTATATAAAATAAACTTTTAACTTTGCCTTCCTCCAGCATGATCTACTTAGATAATAGGGTTATACTAATACATAAACTAAGTAAAGCATATTCTAGTGAACAGTTTGGACTTATAACACACTTTCAATAGGCTCGGGGCTTTCAGTGATTCACGTTTTTGTTGCATGAGGTCAGTAAAAGTTACATTGGCCCCACCCTGGGGTTAATGTGACTATGAGCTATAACTCCATTACAATCTGTAATATCAACATTGCAAAAACGATAAACTGTAAACTTTAGCACCGGCCTTTCGAAAAAGATATTAATCTGCTTAAAATACGGTTCAATTTCCAACAAATTCAGTTAAAAAATTTGTGGGGTGAACGCAACTATTTTCTCTAGTAAAATAATAATAATAATAAATAAATATTCACGGACATTTCACACAACGCTATCTGATCCCAAAGTAAGCTAGGAATAACCTGCTTGTGTTATGGGTATCAGACCACGGATATTAATACTTATATACTTTTAAATACATACTTATTATACATAGAAACACCCAGACTCTTGAGACAAACATTTATGGGTCACACAAATATTTGTCTCCGGTGGGAATCGAACCCACGACCTCCAGCGCCACAGGCGGTATCACTACCGACCGCGCCACAGAGGCAGTCAGTACTAGTGTTGTACCTATATTAAGAGCTACTTTATAGATAAATCCTTATAAATCGATGTTTTGATAAGAATGATAAAATATGGATGAATTTGATCAGTGAGGTTGTGTAATAAATGATCGTGTCGTATTGTAACGTAATCATCACGGATTATTCAATAAAAGACAAATTCGTTTTTAAAATTATTATAATAGAATTAAAAAAAGTTTTATTGCATATGCAAACTTAGCAAAATAACATAATAAACTTAATAGTAGTAGTAGTCTTACTTTGTCATTTAAAGCTAACTAAATTAAAAACTAGCCATAAAAATAGTTACTAAGTATATGTTTCAATTGCACTTTAGTTGTTAAATCACATTAGGATTTAGAACATCAACTTGGTGCTTAATAAAGTTTTCATCTACAAAGTTTTAATAATGTGGCTTACAATCTAATATTTTGTATTAAACAATAAAATAATATTTAAAAAAAAGTCTTAAAACTTTGTAAGTACTCTGCGCAAAAATATGTTGGCTTCTCTTAGCTAATTATATTTCGTATTTTCAATGGCACATAGGTAGGTGATGAAGTCTTCATTTACAACGTTTCTAATTATATTTTTTACAATCTAATACTTACTTGTTATTTAACAATAAAATAACACAATATGAGAACAGTCTTCTTTTGTACTTAAGTACTTTGTATAAGTACTTAAAAATATTTTCATAAATACTGGCTAATTAAATCACACTTAATAATTTTGGTACTTCAATGGCACGTAAGAAGTTAAATCACTTAGACACTTAACGAAATCTTGATCTACGAAGTTTGTGTAGGAACTTGTTGCAAACTAAAACTCTAAATTTATCAATTAAATAACGAATGAAAACCACTTAAAACTTTGCAATTACAAAATATGTGGACTTTGTACTTAAATATTAAATAAATAGTAGTAACGTATGGCACTTGAGTAATTAAAACAAAAATACTTAAGTAATTAAATCTTCATCAGACAAATTAAAGTAATTATTATAAAATAAAATAATGAAAATATATTCAAATCTTCGTGTCAGTCTAACTTTCAATCAGTTTCATTAAGTAAATATTTAAAAACTATTTTTCAATCACATTAATGTTTTCCGAAAACCTGTAAATATCTCCATTGCACTCTGGTTGAGGAAGTATGGTGATTATATCAGTCAAATCAATTATTGATACATCGTTTTTAATAAATGTAAAGGTATTTTTTGTTTATAAGACCTTTAACAACAGCTTTCTCTTTAGTCTTTTTTTTATTTTTTTTGTTACCAACTGATTTTACTTGACCCAATGTTATATTTGATTGACCATCTTCCTCGGATTTAGCTTCTTCTAATAAATTTTAAAAAAATACATCAGCGTCTTCGTCTTCCGAGGAAACACAGCTATGGTACGAACAACTGCTGTTACTGTCACTTTTATAACTCGTTTTCTTTTTTAAATTACATTTTATATTCTTCTTTTTGGATTTTTTATTTTGTGGAACTTGTCTCTTTTTTGTTTTCATGTTTTTATCTTCTTGTTCTCTTTCTAACCTTTAACGACTTCCTTGTAGGTTAATATTTCAGCACCTCTTTACGCTCAATTTTTTTTAAAATTAATTCTTCAAATGACACGTTAATATTTTCTTTATTATTATTTAGACTTGCAGGTTTAATTAAAATGTTTACTATTATTCTTATATTTGAAGACGTTTTTAGGTTTTGGTCTCTTTCTTTATTTACCGATTCATATTGAGTAATATTTTTATTATTTGGACTTGCAGGTTTAATTAAAATGTTTTCTATTATTATTATATTTGAAGAAGTTTGACTGTCATACTGAATTTCGAAGTTCAAAATCGCGATGAACTGTAGCCCTAAAGTACCGCAACGCGACTAACGTTAGTGCGAAAGTACGCCACATCGATACCCATAATTTCGAATGTTTTCTACCGCGAAGCACGTTAGTGCGAAAGTATTTCACATCGATTCACACATTGTCCAATGTATTCCAGCGCGATGCACGTCAGTGCGAAAGTCTAGTAAATGCGAAGGCATGCCTTTTTTTTTTAATGTGAGGGAAAATCCTCATGGATGTTATGCCGGACTCCTACCGACTAAAAATACCTCACGTCAGTCGGGTGTGATCCCGCTTCTAAGGGGTGGCGTGCGTGAATTGCTCACGTCACGTTGCCGTCATGGGCCTGCTTCTGTAAGGACGGTGAGCCGCCTTCTCACCGTCCTCAGGCCCCCGGTCATGGAGGCCGATAGTCCTCGGCGAAGACACGTCGGCGTCGCCCAGGCCGTCGACTGCGGAACTCGGGTGGGAGAGTTCTCTCCCGTATCCGTCCCGCCGCCTCCTTCACGAGCATGACCTGCTCGCGGACCTGGCGCTGTTGCGCCTACGTCGTGCACTCAACCAGCGTGTGGAGCACGGTGTCATCGCTGCGGTCCTCGCAGTGCTGACACTCGGCCGTAGTTTCCCGGTGTTTTCGCCACAGATATCTACCGAAGCTACCGTGCCCGGCAAGCATCTGTGTCAACCGGTATGAGAGAGCACCGTGTCTCCTCTTCAACCACTCGTCCATGACCGGTCTGACGGCCGCGATTGGGGCGAATCTCCCCTTTGGTTGCTCAAGCCACACTTTCCATGTCTCCACGGTTTCCTGTTGGAGTAGGGACCGCTGGGCCTCGATTTCTCGATAAGCGGGCCTTTGGCCGCGCTCCAGCGCCTCCTTGCGCCATCTGAACAGTGAAACAAGGGCTCTCGCTTCCAGGTCCCATGGAGGGGTCCCGGCTAGAAGACATGCCGCATCACCGGAGATCGTGCGGTATCCCCTTATCATCCTGATGACCATCGCTCTCTGCAGGACCAGCAATCTAGCCACATTGCTGGCCGCCAGGGTTTCTGCCCATACAGGAGCTTCGTATAGAGCCATGCTTCGCACGATCCCCAGGTAATGCGAAGGCATGCTACTTCTTGCTTTACACAGAAATGTTTACTGTAGTGTAAATCTATGTTTGACGAATCGATGTTTTGTGTGAGTGTGTAAAGTTATAGATTTACTGGAACTTGAATAATAACAGAACAAAGTCAATTTTTATTTAAGTGTCAAAAGTGGAACAATAAAAAAAAATAAGGGTAAATAAAATTTAATGATTAACTAACAAAAAGATATTTACAACATCAAAAAAAGATAAGTTTGTTAAAAACAACTAAAAATTACGAATTGGATTAGGTTATTTATAATTCATCGGAACAAAATGTAATTGGGGTACAATAGAGAGCTTTTTCTTATATAAGTGTAAATACCTAATTTCTTTAAAAATCACTCTAAGATACGCACTCAATGAACTAAAAATTAATCTGAAATTCATATTTGTAGCCTTCGAGTTAGCAGAAAATAGGAAGTGTGTCTATGTGGCAGGCATGCCATCGCATTTATTAGACTTTCGCACTGACGTGCATCGCGCTGGAATACATTCGACAATGTGTGAATCGATGTGAAATACTTTCGCACTAACGTGCTTCGCGGTGGAAAACATTCGAAATTATGGGTATCGATGTGGCGTACTTTCGCACTAACGTTAGTCGCGTTTCGGTACTTTAGGGCTACAGTTCATCGCGATTTTGAACTTCGAAATTCAGTATGACAGTCAGAAGTTTTTAGGTTTTGGTCTCTTTCTTTATTTACCGATTCATATTGAGTAATATTTTTATTATTTGGACTTGCAGGTTTAATTAAAATGTTTTCTATTATTTTTATATTTGAAGACGTTTTTAGGTTTGATCTCTTTCTTTATTTACCGATTCATATTAAGTATTTTTTTTTGTTTAAAATCCAATACCGCAGAACCGCACATGTTAAAGGCTTGAAGTGTCAAGTTTAAAAGTGTTGGTACTTTAGCATAATATTGGTTATCGCCACTCGTCGACCTGCAATTACTAAGGGTTGCAGATATTTCCGTAATATTTTTTTATTAGGTGCTGAAATGCTGAAAATAAATCCACGCTATCCAAGTAAATTTCCTCGATGCACCGCGAAATTTCTTGTTCTTTTTCCCATCGGACAAGTGTTATGGGATCGAATTCACCTTTAGAAATTGCTTGACGGTAAAAACTGGCATATACCCATTCAGGGTATATGCCAGTTTTTTTAAAACCATTTTGCAGGATAACAGAATTTAAATTTGCCCATATCTCAGTTAGGATTCTTGAGAATTCTGTTATTGGGAGCTTTGCACAGTCGTGCAATCTTTGCCATCTAACAAGGGCCTCGTCCCCCTTATCTTTCATGGGCTTCATCCCAATACAATCCAAAGGTTGTAAGATGTGAGACGAGTGGGGTGGTAATTTTATAATGGTTATATTTTTGGCTTGAGCTACCTTATTGACGCTCAAGTCAACTTGCGTTGAATGTCCATCATATATCAATAGCACCGGTCTTTCATTGCCGATGGCAGGCAGAAAAACGGATCTAAAATATTTTTCAAAAACGGATGTCTCCATCCAGCCTTTCTGGCTTACTGTGTAGGCCGTTTTGATGGATTGGTCTTTGTAACACCACTCATTCCATAAATGACTTTATCACCACGGGCATTTGTAGCCAATAATACAGTTATATTATCCCTGTCAGGAGAGCTAGTTGTCCTAGTGCAGCGAAATACCTTTCGTCCAATGACACGGGTTTTAAATGGATCATTACAAAAACTGGTTTCGTTTCGTCTAGGTTGTAAATTCTTTCTGGTTTATCTACGAGATCGAGATCTTTTATAACTCTTTCTAATAAATCAAAATATCCATATACTGTACACGGATTGCACGCCCGTTTGCGTGGAATTTCAACTGATTGCGGTTTTTTCATAGATAAACCGTTTCTTTTGCGAAACGCACGAAGCCAGTCATCGCCAGGAGTATCGTTTTTAAATGGTGTATTTACACCGTTGAATTTAATATACTGTGATACTAATGCTTTGACTTCTTTAGAAGTCAAAGCATTAGTATCAGTATCAGTAATCAGCAGTAAAGAAGTAGAAAAAGAAGTTTTTCATTTTGGGAAACATTTATAAACATTTTACCTGGAGTTTTTTTCGTGGTATTCGTGCATAATAGCACAAAACAAGAACGATAACTTTTGAGGTTAGACATTTTTAGTATTCAACAATTCAACGAAAACAGAAAGACTGTAAGTACGTAACTGTTGCTACAACTACAATGATTGAAAATTGTTAAGATGACGTTACACGCGCTCGTTTGTTCGGGAGCTGTCGCCGTTTTCGGACGGTGGTTGTACTCGACTCATTATTGAATTTTTAAATTGGTATTACTTTTGAATTATTGCGAAAATTATAAAATAAAAATAGTTTTGCTATAAAAGTTATATGTGATAATTCCATCTATCACAAGAATAAAAAAATCACATCCCCAATTGCCATTTACTGACCTTATGAATGAGTTTTTTTTTAACAAAATTCATCTATCAGGTCATTATTATTATTATCTAACTGATGCCCGCAGCTTCACCTGCGTAAAAATTGTTCTCGTTTCTTCCGTTCCGTTCCTATGAGAACTTATTCAAAGGATGAATAGCCTTTTTTTTTAATAATAATAAATCTTTATTAAAATTCAATATATGCATTGGTATATCTTTCTTAACAAATAATGTTTTTAGCAAATATGACACTGATCTTTACACTGTGTTGTTAAGACTAATCTCTTTTGCTATACACTCATGAAGTTAACTGACTTGAATACTTTAACATTTACACATATCTACACTTTTTTTAAACAAAATAATAAGTACACTTAAGCCTATATTTTATTTTAGCGTGGCCAAATTAATGTTTGAACAAATAGCTGAATGTTGTGTATGTGTAATTGTACTACATCTAAATAAATGAAAGAAAATTATATAACATAGGTACTTACATAGTATGATTTAAAATAATGCTAAATTACACTCACCTTCTTACAAACCTACGATCATACAAATTATACCCTAATACAAACTATTTATAAACATCTGTGCTGGAAAATGATGACGGAAAAGTAAATTGCTATAATAATAAATTTCTTTTAAATTGCATACCAAGTCAGAATGCTCTTCGAAACCGGGACATTTAGTTCGACATTGCGTATTGATATACTAACTAACTAACTAACTATCTTCACGCCAAATCCCTTGCGGGGTAGGCAGAAAGAACCGAGCGCCACACGGCACGGTCCATACACACCTCACTTGCTTCTTCAACTTTCATTTTTCTTTTCATGCATGCACGTCGGTTCCTACGGCTCTTGACATCACCTTCAACTAACACACGATTAATTTGGTCGTGGTAGGTGTGTCGTGGCCTTCCCCGACTCCTACGTCCATCCACTTTCGCGTTGTATATCTGTTTTGTCATTCTTTCATCTCCCATTCGTTCCACATGCCCGAACCATCGTAGCATGCCCTTCCTTACTTTAACACCGACACTCTCTTTCAGACCAACTCTCTTTCTTACATCTTCATTCCGAACGCGATCTGCGAGCGTTACTCCGCAGATTTTGCGTAGCGCGCGCATCTCGACCGCGTTTATTCTACTTTCATGCGTTTCCTGCCATACCCAACTCTCGCTTCCATACGTTAGCGTAGGTATCAGCACCGCATTGTGTACTGCGAGCTGGGCCTTTTGACTTAAGCCCTTGGTACCTAAAAGTTTGCCTAACGCTCCATTCACACTATTGCCCGCAGTTACCCTCTTTTCTACATCAGCGGTGTACCGTCCATCCCTGCTAAATGCACATCCAAGATATACAAACTCATCCACCTGTTCCAGCACTACATCATTTACAGTTATCCTGGCATTCGTTCTGTCCTCTTCTCTTTCGAATACCATCACTTTCGTTTTAGTCGCGTTCAATTGTAAGCCTCTCATTAGACAATCATCTTTCATCGTTGTGACTAGTGACTGTAGTTCTGATGGCGATTCGGCTATGAGCACGGCATCATCTGCATACAGCAAACAGTTCACAAGTAAGTCACCCATTCGCAATCCAACATTCATCGATCTTACTCTCTTAAGACAATCGTCCAGGTACAGGACAAACAGCAGAGCCGACAGCACGCAGCCCTGTCTGACGCCAATGTTGACGTCAAACCAGGGAGACAGGCTGCCGCCCACCCGCACACATGCCGTACATCCCACATATGTAGACTGCACAGCACGAAGCAGCGCACCATCAATCCCGTATCCTGGCAATATATCCCAGAGATCCTTCCGTACAACTCTGTCAAATGCTTTCTCCATGTCCACAAAACCGCAGAAAACCTTCCGGCCTACAGCCAGCTGCTTCTCTACGATGTTGCGGAGAGAGAAAACTTGGTCCATACATCCCCTTCCATTTCGGAAACCACCCTGCGCCTCCCACAGTAATCCGTCAGATTCCACCCTCATTCTCCTTTCAATAATTTTGCCATACACTTTAGCTGCTATACTGATCAAACTGATGGCCCTATAGTTGGCGCACTCCATACGTGAGCCCTTGCCTTTATACAAGGGCACGATGATAGCACGCCTCCAGTCCATTGGGACCCTTCCAGTCTTCCAGCATAGATTGCTTAATGACCAGAAGGCGTCTCGGACGCAAGGACCACCTAATTTGATCATTTCAGCAGATATCCTATCAATTCCCGCAGACTTTCCATTTTTCAAGCTTCGTATCGACCATTCAATCTCTTCCAAAGTAATATCTCCGCTTGATGCTTGCACCGCAAGATCAGTCATCGACTCCCTCGCAGTGCCCGCATCCGGGAGATATTCATACATTTCTCCAAAGTACTCATTCCACCGCTCTAACACCTCTAATGGGTCCGCAAGAATGTCCCCAGCTTTACTCTTTATCTTATCCATTCTGGAAACTGACGAACAGCTCCGAGACTTCTTGACCTCCCTCCAAAAGAGTTTGGTATTTGTCTCGAAGTTCCTCGTCAGCTTCTCTTCCGCAATCAAATTTATTCTTTCACGCTTCTCTTTCACTAAAGCTTTGGCTTCATTCTTGCAGAGGCGGTAAATTTCTTTCTTCGTGTCTTTCATACTGTCATTCAGTTGCAAAGATGAGACATAATCCAACCACGCTTTCTTCTTTCTTGCTACGCAGGATTGTACCTCTGCATCCCACCAGGCATCACCTTTCGAATGTTCATGTCTCTTTGCACTCCCACATGCTTCTTTTGCACTATCCACTATACTTTCTTTCATAATATTCCAGCATTCATCCACATCTAAGTCGGAAAGGCTCGCGTTTGCAAGCCTTTCACTGACTAAGCCTACATACATACTCCTTACGCTTTCATCTTCCAGTTTTTCACTCTTTATCCTTTCATAGTCTCCGAAGGGGACACGCACTCGCCAGTGCCTCCACTTCTTGAAAAGACCAACAAACCGGCTTACCACCAGGTAGTGGTCAGTTTCAAGAGTGGGGCCTCTGTAGGCCCTTGTATCCCTTATAGCCTCTCGGAGACGACTGTCTATCAAAATCAAATCAATTACACTTTTTTCTTCCTTCCGTCTCCAAGTATACGTGTGGATATCTTTGTGACGGAATAAACTGTTCGCCACAAGGAGGTCTCGTTCCAAGCATACGTCTAAGATTGACTTACCAGCATCATTCGCTCTCTTATCTCCATACGGACCAAGGACAGCATCGAAGCCATCTCGCTTGGTCCCCACCCATCCATTCAAATCACCACACATGATCAACTTTTCATTCCCCTCAGCCAAATCGAGGACGTCCCTAACGGAATCCCAGAACTCCGCGAGCACTTGGGGATTAGCCGAGCTGACGGGAGCATAGGCTGCGACCAAAAAAACTCTCGTGATCCCCAGTTTTATACGTACCCACAGGAGTCTTGGGCCTGCCAATCCATAATCTTTCACTCCAGAAGCGAAACGGGAGGAGAGCAAGACACCCACTCCCTTACTGGCATGATCCTCTTGGTCCACTCCGGACCACAAAGCAATTATGCCGCCAGGAAGATCGTCAATGCCGCTCCCCTTCCGCTTCGTCTCTGTGACACACAATACATCCAGGCATCGCTCTTTCATTACATCTATCAATTCATTCATCTTACCTTCCATACCACCACGCACATTCCACGTGCCTATCCGGCACTCGGCTCCTCGCATCCCGCCAGAGTTGGCGCTGCGTGAAGGGTGGCGGCCCCCTTCGCCGCGTGCGCATGCAGTCATACCGACGGGGGCACACCGGTATGCGTCGCCTCGGGGGGACGCCCTAGCCCTGTCGGGACTCATTTCTCGGTAGTGATTGGTTTCGCGTTTTCGCTTTCGCCGCTACTTACGGGGAGGGCCCGAGCACAGGTAACGCTCTTCGTGAAGGCACACTACATCCTCCCCGTATTGATATAATTTTATATAATGTTTACCTACATCAGTTGTTACAAGATTATAAGAATCATACCGAATATGAAATGCTTGACACTTTACTAAACCAGCACCAAGACCTTTAGTTGGCGTTCAAAGTCCACACAATGTCCTAATCTATTCTAAAACTACGATTTATATTCATATGAAAAATCTTACGCGCCCTCTATTCTATCGCCGCGGCGTCTATTGATCTTAATAGTCTTTCTTCTGCTCTTCTTCGGGCCGGGCACTGCGCGTCACCAGTAGCGTGATTGCAGGGCTTGTTAAAGCGCATGCTGGAGGTGGATATTCTTCGGAAGAAGTGCCGAGGGCTTGGAAGGAGGCGAACGTTCAGCCGATCCCCAAGAAAGGGGATCGGTCGGATCCAGCCAACTATCGCCCCATAGCTGTAACCACCATCATCTGCAAGGTGTTCGAGCTAAATATCAACAAACAGCTTATGCGCTACCTGGAGGATCACTCGTTAATTAGCGATCGTCAATATGGCTTTAGGCCGAAACGATCAACGGGTGACCTCCTAGCGTACATAACACACACCTGGGGTGAGGCCATAGATGATACTGGGTATAGATAAGCCACTCGACAAAAAAGCGTGAGACAAATGGCCACGTTTCTCTCCGCTGCCTAAGAGATGGCGCTTATAAAGTTACTACAGTCGCTCACTAGATGGCAGTTTTTTAAATATACAGCTATGCATACTATATACTTCTCCCATTTTATTTTATTGTATCATCTACGACTGATGAGAGGGTCAGATAAAAATAAAACTACCACAACAGTATGTATAACTTACACATTTTTTATTTCTTTTTGGATCTTTTTAAATATTATGACCTAACCCGTGTTTTTACGCTGTCATTTTCGTCAAAATTCGTAATTTTCCCTTTTAGCAACTGATTCACCCCTTTACACTAACTGTGAACGACAATATTGATAACAGTCCTTATAATTTTATTCCTATTTTGTGTATAGTGGGCTTCGCAAGTTAATAATGCTAAAATCAACATCGACGTTTATCTTATATAATATAATTTTTTCTTTTAATTGTTTGTCTCCAGGCAAATTTCTTAGATACAATAATATAACTTCGTAAATTTTTTTTGTTAAATTTATCAAATTATCGGCTACATACGTTAATGAGTTTTTTGATTAGTCTCTATAATATGTGTATATAGCAGGGTCTCTTTCTGTATTAAAAAAGATATTTTTGCAAATTGGACATGATTTAAAAACATGTTTCTGGCATTGCTTGACTATATACCCTGCTACATTATTATTTGGGTCAAGAACGCTACAATACTGGCCAGGGAGAAGGAAACTTCACCTACTTTCGCCATTCGAAACCCTGGCGACCTATCTAAAATTAAGAGCAAAGCTCATACTAAATAATTTTGAATTAACTTTCTCATGTCACTCAAACACACCAGATATTCTTTTTAAGTTGTCTGAAACTTTTGAAGTTCTTTTTGTACTTTATGCGAACATTCTAATTATATGCTACGCAACCTACCATGGCGTATTTGTCATACCAGTGGTGGGGTGCGGATATATATGTACAATAATGTCACTGTGTCGTCGCGATGTTATCCGTATTGGATCAATTTATGCATGTTTTTTGTTTGAGAACTTTTCTTTATTGCGCACAAGATTTTCTTTATTTTATTTACCCTATTTGATTATTATACCAAATATGTACTATGCAGTTCACTACACTGCTTCTGTCACGTTAGTGGTGGGATGCAGCTATAAATTTACATTCATATTGCTCTGTCATTCCACTCTGATGACTTTTAATAGATTTATTTATGCATGTTTTGTGTTAGGTTGTGTTTTTTTTGTTATATGTACAATTTTATGCTTTTTTTTCGCGCTGTGTTGACACAAAAACTACAAATAATGTAATTTATTGTGATGTGTCTGTCACGCTGATAATTGATTGCTGCCATACATTTGAGATTATATGCCTATGTCGTTACGCATTGGTGACCTTAACTCTAATTACCGCCTTATACTACACACTATTATACTTTAGAAGAATGAGACAACTCTGCTTGCCTTATACACTAAAAACTAGTAACATGGAATTATTTTACAAATTACAAAATTCAGCGTAAACAACGAAATATCAATTTATTACCAGAACTGCAGTGGTATTCGTACTAAATTAAATACACTGTATATGAACATACTCTCAAATGATTATGATGTAATTGTTATAACAGAAACTTGGCTTACACCAGCAGTTTCAGACCGCGAGTTTGTCGATTCTCGGTATATCGTTTTTAGATGTGATCGTGATCGTATACAGACAGAGAAATTAGACGGAGGCGGGGTTTTTATAGCCGTTAGGCGAGAATTACAGCCACGTCAAGTCACAGTATTAACAAATTTTGACTCATCTGAAAACGTAAATATTGTGATAAACAACACACTAATTAGTGCATTGTATACCCCCCCTAGTACGTGTGATGAGGTTTACTTTGCTTACCTTGAAGCCCTTCAAAAGGCAATTGATCAATGGAGTATTGGTATATTTTACGCCCTAGGTGACTTCAATTTGCCAGAGTTAAAATGGGTCCCTAACTATAACAACAATACTGGCTACACCTGTGTAGAGACATCGCCGGTTGGGGAAGAACTCGGCCACTTCATGTCCTTAAACAATTCCTCACAGTATAATATTTACTTAAATACTGCAGGAAATCTGCTAGATCTAGTTATCTCTAATAGTGGCTGCAACGTACACCTAGTTAGTGACCCGTTACTAAAAATTAGCACACATCATCCACCGTTTTATATCCTAACAAGCCTAACCGATGGCAACCACAAAAACATGACACGTTGCATTATACCCAAGTATAATTTTCATAAGGCGGACTACAATTCTATCAATATAGAACTCTGTGATTTAGACTGGAAGCAGATACTCAGTGGCTTGTCAGTGGAGGAAGCCGTTACTAGATTCTATGATATTATTTATGGAACTATAAAAAATCACACTCCACTAGTAACCGCAAAATCCAATAATTTTCCAACGTGGTTTTCACCAGCACTAGTTCGTATGTATAAAAATAAAGCCAAAGCGTGGACTAGATGGAAGAAATACAAAAACATTAGTGACTATGAGATGTTTTCAATGCAGAGAAGGCACTTCAAGATAGAATGTTCTAGGTGTTACAAGACGTACATGACGTCGGTAGAGAAGGGCATTAAATCAAATATTAAGCATTTTTGGAAATATATTAATAACCGCAAGGGTAGGCAAGGCATTCCCTCAACTATTAATTACAAAAATAAAACTTCCAATGATCCTATTAAAATTTGCGAATTGTTTTCTGACTAGTTTTACTCTGTTTATGAACCTAGTACTCTTGACTTAGACGAGTGGGTGGCCCCTGATAATGATAACGGCAACGACGTACAGATTCACGACTTACATTTCAGTGAAGCTTCTGTCAAAAAGGCACTAAAAGCTCTAGACCAGT
Source organism: Miltochrista miniata (assembly GCA_933228765.1). Taxonomy (NCBI): domain Eukaryota; kingdom Metazoa; phylum Arthropoda; class Insecta; order Lepidoptera; family Erebidae; genus Miltochrista; species Miltochrista miniata. The sequence goes on along the minus strand of OW121760.1, from coordinate 20,573,419 downwards.
GCAAAGGACCTGGACCTGATACCATACCACCGGCATTTCTTGTTAATACCGCTGATTCTCTCTGTAAGCCGTTGTACATAATATTTACAAAGAGTATTAATGAAGGAGTATTTCCCACTTTGTGGAAACTAGCCAACATAACCCCAATACATAAGTCGGGTTCGAGGCAGAATGTTGAACAGTATAGGCCTATCTCTATCTTAAGTACTATGTCTAAGTTGTTTGAGAGAATTGTACACGAAGCCATTTACCCTCAACTACACAAAATTATAATCGCGGAGCAACACGGTTTTGTGAAGCGCAGATCAACGACCACAAACTTGTTGCTTTATACTACTTATCTCTTTGAAGGTATGGATAATGGGGACCAGATCGGAGCTGTATATACGGATTTTCGAAAAGCTTTTGACAAGGTAGATCACGAAGCGCTTCTGAGTAAGATAGCGTTTAATGGAATACGAGGAAATTTGCTCAGATGGTGTGCCTCGTATATAACAAACAGAAGTCAAAGGGTTGTTATAAATGGGTTTCAATCAAGCACAATTAAAATTTCTTCTGGAGTCCAGCAAGGATCCATATTAGGACCTCTTCTATTTATATTATTCATAAATGACATAAATGAGTGTTTTCTAAATTCAAAATTTTTACTTTATGCAGACGACCTAAAAATTTTTAAAACTTTCAAGACTGACACTGACATAATGCTTTTTCAACAAGACCTGGATCGCTTTTCATGTTATTGTGCACGCAACAAATTATACTTAAACACATCAAAGTGTTTCTATATTGACTTTACTAAAAAGAAAAATATAATAAACACAAATTTTACCCTCAATAATACTAAACTTGCAAAAGTCAATGAAGTTAGAGACCTTGGCATACACTTAGACTCAAAACTCCAGCTTGACATCCATATTGATAAAATCGTCAATAAGGCTTTCCAACTATATGGCTTCGTAATGAGGGCAACGAAGGACTTTAAACGTCCAGAAACTTACAGCTACTTATTTAAATCTCTAATTCGTCCGCAGCTTGAATATGCAACTTTTGTCTGGGACCCATATTATAAGAAGTACAAAGACAAGATAGAAAAGGTACAACGCAAATTTCTTCGCGCTTTGCATTTTAGAACTCATCGGAGCTATTTGACATATGGTCAGCTGTTAATAAAATATAAATTTCCTACCCTAGAAAGTAGAAGGCTACTCTTGCAGGCAATGACACTATACGGTTTATGTAGGGGTGCCTTCGACTGTAATCCACTGACCAACAGTATCTGCTATGTCGTACCACGAACAGTACACATCCGAATTGTTAGAAGGAGACGTCTATTCATGACCAATAAGTGTAGAACTAATGCTGGTTTGAGATCACCGATGCGACGACTGGTAGAGACCTATAATGAGAAATTTGAAGACATCGACATATTCGCGTTGACGGCATACAAATTTAAGAAATCAATTGTATCAGCTATTGCACCATAATCATTACCTACATAAAATAGCATTGTGGATTTTGTAGTAACACAGAGATTATAAGAGAACACTTTTTTTTATGTATACTTACCAAATTATTGATAAAGTGGCATCTATTAAATAAAATATGTACTTTATTAAAACGAGGACAATGCTGTGGGCTATACATTAAGAAATATTTTATGTAAACTGTACTTTAAATTTTGAATGTATATCTGTTTTTTGTCCCATAAAATAAATAAAATAAATAAAATACATACCTTTTTGACTCTGCATGGACTATGTTATCATCGCTTATATTTGTAGCCGATTGATTTTCGATAGAACAATCGATGTTGATTAAACCACTATCTTGCGTAACACTGCTCTGAGGAATATTTATCGAATGTGCTAATGACTGCAAGCATTTATTATCGTCTGCTTCACAGTTAGCGTTTACAGAATGAGATGAGTTTAAATTATTGACTAAAAGGGTATTGTAAGCGTTTACAAACTGTACACAGGTTGGATTGGTATTACGGACACCATTACTTCTGATACCACAAAAGAAATTTTCTAAGGGATCTTGATTGAAGTTCCTTGTCAGTAATAACTAATTTCATGCTCCCTTTTTAGGTAGCTCCACATTTCTAAAAATGTTTCTATATTTGAGACCCAATTTAAAATAGAGGGCACTTTTTCAAACTTCACCGATTCAGTGCCATTTCTATTTTTAACCGACTTCCAAAAAAGGAGGATGTTATCAATTCGTCTGTATTTTTTTTATGTTTGTTACCGGCAAATCGCTTCAACGAGTAAACCGATTTTGATGATTCTTTTTTTATTTGAAAGCTGGTGCTTCCCATGTGGTCCCATATAAAGGAAGTCAGAATCTGATGCTCCCAATCCTGGAGAAATCGAAGAAATCCCTCAAATCGAGGGAATTCCTTAACGATTTACAACGATTTGTGTTTGGGCTTGATTAATTTGTATTGGGGAGAACATTACCCCTAGACAGATATATTTTCAGTCTACCCCTAACTAAAAATTATAAAAAAAAATTAACAAAAAAAAACCGACTACAAAAAAACTAAAAAATGAATAATAAAATTAACTTAGCACAAAGTAATAGGTAAGTATATTTAGATTTATCAAATATTATTGACTGTAATACTGAAGTCGGTGCCAATATTTCTATGAGAGATTAATAATACCTACCTAAACCTATAGTTTTACTTGGCGCCGATTTCAGTATTACATTTAATAATGCCTGATAAATCTAAATATACTACCTATTACTTTGTGCTAAGTTAATTTTATTTTTCATATTTAAGTTTTTTTGAAGTCGGTTTTTTTTTGTTACAATTTTTTTCACCATTGTTTTATATTGTAGGGTCCTAAGAACCGGTAAAATTTCTTTCCAGTAATTATGGTGAGGAGAATTGTTTTTAAGACACCCTAATAATTCTTTTGCGGTACCAGAGTATGTGCCCATTGAACGAGTCAAATAGTTTGTCGAATAACAGCAGAAATGATGCAGTGTCTTCACATTCGGGTGGTAAGATGTTATGCCCTGCAAAAAAACACACAAATAAAATGCTTTTATTGTTTTTTCAGCAGGTGAGCGTGTGCTGGTTTTCACTTGACACACATATAGCAGAGGTATAGTTTACACCCACATGTCACTTCATAGTTTTATATCCCACATAATAGGTGGGAGCAGGGGCAGGCCGTGGCGACCCACAGTAAAAAGTTTTCAAGTCGCCCATAAGGCCCATTTTTATCATTTTTTTTTAAATCATATACTTACTGACAATAAATAAATAAATATAATAATACATATTTGTGGACATTTTCACACAACATCGTCTAGCCCAAATTAAGCTAATATAAGTTTGTGCTATGGAATCTAGCGACTGATATACATGTATTTCTTTTTCTAAATACAAACATATTATACACTAGCTGAGCCCGCAACTTCGTTTACGTCACATAAGGTTAGGTAAGAAAGGAAAGGTATTTCTTCATCAGAGTCATCAAGCAGCGTCTGAAACTGGCGTGTTGGCTTAATCATAAAAGAGCTTAATGATTAAGTCTATTTTAAAACAATTCAGTCCACGCCTTCGGCGCGGACTGAATTGTTTAAAAATAGTCTTAATCATTAAGCTCTTTTATGATTAAGCCAACACGCCAGTTTAGGTTCACTCACATTCAAAGAAACCCCTACAATTAAAATTTTCAAAATATCTAATTCTTAAAAGTGTTATAACTCTTTTATTTCTCAACCGATTTACATAAAACAAACGCTAAATGTTAACTGGAGCAAACCTCAATACAATAAAAAAAACCGCATTGCAATCGGTTGAGCGGTTGCTGAGATTAGCGTGCACAACCGTACAGACAAACAGATATACAGACATACAGACATACAGACATACAGACAAACAGACAAAAATTCTAAAAATCATTGTTTTGGGTTCTATTGCGTTCATAAAGCCCCCCTATAATATTTTTTCTTATTTATCTTCCATGTACAGACAGCGACCTGTTACGATTTTATTATATGTATTGATAGAAAATACCCAAACTCCGAAACAAACATTTGTGGATCACACAAACATTTGGACCGACCCAGGAATCGAACCCAGGACCTCCAGCGCCGCAGGCGGTATCACTACCGACTACGCCAATCGAATTATTTGTTTGCTCTTCCATTAAATAAAATATGTACTTTACTAAATATTGCTCGCGGCATCGCACGCGTGAAATTCGGTACCCGTTCCCACTTCCCGTGGGAACACATTACCGGGATGAAAAGTAGCCTATGTGTTATTCCAGACTATTAGTACCAAATTTCAGCCCAATCCGTTCAACCGTTAGAGCGTGATTGAGTAACAAACATCTTCACAAACTTTCACACAAAGTTATGATATTAGTAGGAAGTAGGATACTTACTGGCCAAAAATCCTAAATCGGATGATACTCTCTGGCTGAAAACTTGGGCAGCATGTTTCACCTTCATTTTCGGCATCTTATTTTCAAATATATGAAATTCTGTGAGTTTATTTACAACTCTTATTTCTTGTTCACCGACATCAATGTTGAACAACATAACAATGTGTTCCTTTTTGGCAGGTTTTTGCAACTTATTTATTTCAAAGGTAGCGTTCTTTTTTAATAAATTATGGCGCACTCCCTTTAAAAGGTGGGGTGTATCAAAAAGTGGGTAAATTTTTTGATGATCAATTTCAAATGAAAATGATCTATGTTCCAAGTTTTTTCTTAAATAATCTGCTTTCGTGTCCTCCCGTAGGCTTTTAACCACACTGACATTTGTTTGTGATTGGTCACATATGGTAGCTACTATTTGCAGACCAGTCTTATGGACCTGTCTGATAATTTGTTTTATTAAATACTAGATGATGTTCGCGGCTTCGCTCGCGTGAAATTCGGTACCCGTTCCCACTTCCCGTGGGAACATTCTCCCGGGATGAAAAGTAGCCTATGTGTTATTCTAGACTATATGCCATCTCTGTACCAAATTTCAGGCCAAACTGTTCAGCGGTAAGAGCGTCATTTAGTAACAAACATCCAAACATCTAAGCATCCAAACATCTTCACAAACTTTCTTATTTATAATATTAGTAGGATTTCAAATCATCTTTCTTAGTGCAACTTTTGCAAAATGTAAAGGATATTGGCAGCTTAAATTTTCCTTTCACGCTCTTTAGCATAAATACTAGTGCGTGGTCTGCAATTTGGGAAGATATTTTACGGCCATAATCTTCAAAGCCAATTATTTGGTCTCAATTGAAATATAGGCCCGGTTCAATTGCGACTTCGTCGAACATTAGTGTGCACAGTTTTTTTCTTTCGGTAGCTTTTTGACAATGGTGTGAAGATGTTGAAATATCACGTTGTTTATTCCTGGCTTTGGTGGTATATGGCTCAATAACTTTTGCAAACTTCTTGTTGAAGGCAGTATAAACATTTTATTCATAAAATTATACGCCTTTGGGCTTTGTTTGAAAATCGATAGTGCCATTACTTTCTCAGCCGAAAAATATCTTCTACCTCTTTCTTTATTTTTTATCTGCATTTGCATTTTCCAAAAAGTCTGCATGGGATGAGGCAACTTTTCCAAATATTTTAGGAAGTTTTTGGAATTCGATATATTTCTGGCACATTGAATTTTTTTTTGCTGCGTTTTACATTTCAGACTCAGCATTTTCAATTTTTTCTCCAGCATAGATGACTTTTTTGTAGTCGCCTTCGTTCCATGATATTAATATCTAAAAATAAACAAAATAAATGATCAATCAGCAAATGAGGTGGGATTGAGCTTGGTGGGGCCCATGTATAACAACATTAGACTGAAATTCTTACCTGTTGGTGCTGTTGGTAGCATATTGATTGATGTCGATGGAATAATTGCATCTATGACCAATGATGTTGATGGAACAGGCAGAGTCAGTGATGTAAATGGAACAGGCAGGGCCAGTGATGTAGATGGAACAGGCAGGGCCCGTGATGTAGATGGAACATGGACAGGGCAAGCTAAAATTGAAATAATAATATCGTTAATTGTTAGTGTCTAAGCCGGGGTTTTTGGTATGCTAAGTAAATAATAAATATTCACGGACATTTCACACAACGCTATCTGATCCCAAAGTAAACTAGGAATAACCTGCTTGTGTTATGGGTATCAGACCACGGATATTAATACTTATATACTTTTAAATACATACATATTATACATAGAAACACCCAGTCTCTTGAGACAAGCATTTATGGGTCACACAATTGAAAATTAATTTGGCGCTCTTTCAATTTGATTGATAAATGAAACGTTTCCATGTATTGCAATCGGTTAAGTTCCACCAGGTGGGTACCTACTTGCCACTGAATTGTATTTCTACCTTTACTTATTAGAATTTTGTACATTTCAAATGTGTTTCTTAATAATTTTATCATAATGACAGGGATCTAAAATTGCAACTACGGGATCTTCGGTAATAGGATGTGGAAAAGATACTTTTTGTTCATCAAAAGAGCAGCCAAGGTACTTCGCCATAGAATTATTCGCCGCGCAACCATCAAAAGTCAGACCAACTATTTTAACGCCAGTTTTGTGTATTAATTCCAAACAAATCTTAACAAGGTCAGCGCGTTGTTGTCCAAAACACCATCTACTAGAAAAAAACTAACAGAAGTGATCACCTTCGATTTCCGTACCCATATTGACATATCCATTAAATTTGCGACCATCCCATTCCTTATGAAGACGAATGCTCATTTCATTTTATCTACAATTAATGTGGACAACAATGGATGAGTAAATAAACCTGCTTATTGTTTTAAGGCAGACAGTGATTCCTTAGTGAATCCTGAATCTACTATTTTTTTCCCGACTCAAATAAAAAGTCTCGAGATTGTGGCTGGATTCTCGAGTAATCGAATATAAAATATTTTTCGGGCTTTACGTCTACCTTTCGATGCGTGCTCAGACAGCTGGCAAATAGGCAAAGGAAAGTATTCAATTAATCCAAAGGAGTGGACCAGTACCTTGTGTATAGAGGTAGACTAGAGTAGAGAATTCGATTACTCGAGAATCCAGTTTTAATGACTAAGTTGACCAAGATTAAGTTGCTAAGGTAAAGATCGTTAGTCTCTTTTTAGTAGATCTTTAAAGTTATCGATTTTACTTTGAAGTCCTTTCGAATCCTAGCGGGTTTTGATGTTGTTTGACTTTGATATCGAAAAATATAGTTGAGTACTGTGGAATCTAAAATTAAATCCTTTTCAACGCCAACACAGGTGGAGTTGAAAAGGATACCTGATACCTGCAGAGAGATTCAGCTAGCTCCGTTCTAAATTCACATAAATTCAGGATCTTTTTAACATTTTGTCCTTTTCGAGTCAATACTTGATGGTTAAATTGAACTTACCTAAGTGAAGATTCAACCATAATTATACGAAATGTTGCATCCGAAGATATTTAGACAATGTAGTCCGTTTTCCGTTTTATTGCATTGCCACACTGTTCATAGCTTAAAAAAAATGGTATGAAGTATTGTCTGTGTCTGTGCCATCTGTCATGTCATTCGGTTTAGAGCTGGTTAGCTTACTCGTTCCACAATGAAGGGGTTAACTACAACTGTAGCTCGGGTAGGGAGGGTGTTAAATCTCTTCGGATGCAACATTTCGTATAATTATGGTTGAATACTTAAATATTGCATCCTCGATATTTAGACAATGTAGATGTTTAGAAGAATGTAATTAACATAATTCTTAAGGATAATTATGTGTTATGTAATCAACATGTAATAATCAGCCATTTGTAAGTTAGTAATTAGTTAATTATTGTTTAAAATGCCATCAGCAAAAACTCTACCATCATCAGTAGCAATAGATTGATTATAGAATTTTGCAAAGCATTTAGAATTTCCAGTCCAACCTGCAGTCTTTTTGATTATATCCACTGATACCCCAGATCTATAAGCAGCGGATGTAGACGCATGTCGGGTGCTAAATGCAGAAAATATATTCACGTCAACACCACTATCACCGAGTGTTTTTTTTATCCATTGGCTAATTGACTGAGAAGTACAGTTATGTGTAGGTTTTTTACATATCGTCGTTGCGCCTGACAAGTTCCAGATGTGATTTTTACAAGGTTTTGGGAAGCTCAAAAAAACATGTTTTTTCAAAAAGTGTGTAAGTAATCAAAAATCTGTAAATGCAGTATTATGAACATTCAATTTTTACATATGTTAGATATATATTTGAAATGCAATGTTGCATATATTTGAAGAAATTATTATTTTTTTCTGTAAATCTGCACATACCTGTTTTGGCACTGTGCATGCAAATTATTCATGTGCCATTTTCATGCACATAAGGGATAATGTTAACTCTGTTTTCTCAAAAACTAGTTTATTATGTGACATTTCGGTATTAAACATTCCGTGTACTACTTTCATTTTCACAATTATTGGTCAATCTTTTTGTAATGTATTATTATTCATTAAAACTTCTGTTATTAATCGTAAAAGTTAAATTAAAAGTATGTTAAAATACCTAAAAGTCACAATATAAACTCCTCTATAAAGTCCTTAATCCACTTTCACGAGTTCAATGCAGAGTGCAGAACAAAATAGATGGAGCTTAAACTTTTGAATAATTACGTACGATCATATATGTCTGTAGAAACCGTGCTCAGTTTTATGCCTATTCTTAATTAGGTAATCAAATTCAGGCAGTCCGATGTTGGACATAGGCCTCGCCCAAAGTATGCCGGAACATAGGGTCCTACGTCTTCCGCATTCAGTCACTCTCTGTGACCTTTTCAGGCGGTCGAGCCATCAGGAGGGGGATCGTCCTATCCTACGTTAATCAAGCTCGGCTATCGTTTCTTCTATAGATGTGTACCAACCATCAAAACGCATGCTCTGAGAGCTATGTCGACAACTCTGGTATTCTGACGGATAACATCGTTTCAAATCAGGTTTCAAGGTAAGTAGCCTCCTGGGCAACCACAAGCTTTCTTCGCAGCAAGCACAATCTTTCGATTAGGATTAGTCCCTGCCACGTCGTTCTGTACGGTGAGGCAATTTGTCACACTATTGTCGAGAACAACTTGTAAACACCGCTCGCGCACAAGCGACATTGGGCTGGTCTTGTCACCTTTTTTTTAAAGATCAGAGTCACCACACTCCCTCTCCCCACTTTAGCTGTCTGTTCCAACCGGAGAATGAAATTTAATACACTTTAAGGACCAGAGTCCCGCCAAATTTAAGGTGCTGTTTATTAATTCCGTCCTCTCAAGGGGATTTATTATTTTTGAGTTGCTTGAGAGCCGCGCTTACTTCGCTCTGATCGATATCTGGTACATTGGTGCGTTAATGGAGCCCTGTGGCCATCATTATTAGGCCACGTAGGCTAATTAGTCCGTGATAATTTTAGGTCTCTGTAAAAGCAGTCCATTTCCTCGAGGATATTAATGAAATTACCTTGAGGGTACAATTTTGCTACCTGTGGCTGTTTGCTGCTGTTCAACTGTTGGGTACAGATCTTAGTGCCCCTGTTCTGCTTAATCGTAGTCTCGAAAACACTGGTGTTATTACGTCTGAGGTCGTGTCTTAGCAGCATTAGAATTTTGAAGTTAAGGTCAAACCGTTCTGACGAATACGCAGGCGTAGGTTTCATTTCCCGTCTAATCTTCATAACTTCGAGAGTCTCGAGCTATGAACACCTTTTTTGCCATTGCTGGACAAAAATCTTCGAGCACTTGTTGTACTGTTTTTACCACTGTGTCGGTTTTATCGTTGTGAGTGGTTTCTAGTAAATCGAAACTATTTCGAAGTTTCAATTGAAACCTTTCGGATCCCAATTATATGTGGAGCGTAGTAGGTCGAAGAACAGGCTTTATAACCTGGGTTCTTTCTGAAAATACTGGGACAAGTCAGTGATCACAACCGGCATTAAACCACCTGGTGACGTCATCGTGGTCTCACTCCACGATACTGCGCGCGCGCAATGAGCACCTCTGCACTCTTTGCCCCTCGCCGACTCCCCCACGCACTTTATATAGACCTGCAAGCGGTCACTGCCCTCGCTCACTACTACGGCTGATCCACAGGTGATATACTCGTCTCCATCATCACCTCGGCTGGATCTGGTGGTCTAAGGAATCCTCAAGAACCCTCCCCTACTTGCTCACTAACTAACTGTACTAGTATACATCTGTTCTATAAACTTATCTATTTTAATAAACGTGTAGGATTGAGTGGTGTCCAGTGGCACGTTGCTACATTCCGATGTAACCATCACTTTGTAGGTAGTTCGGCGAGGAAACCAGGAATCGTGGTATAAAGAAATAATGCGTGGTTTAGTTAACACTCATTTAGTCAATCGTATAACTAACACTAAACACAAAGAACCTCCTAGGACTAACTAAATCTACACTGTTATAACATTCCACCAGAGCACGTGGGCGCGTGCGCACCGGTCGATCGTTGCACCAATAATGACCGAGACTCGACTAACGACGTCCTGATATGTCGTGCGTGGCCGCCCCTCCAGCGCTCGGTGTTATGTCACCTGTCAATGTCACTTGTCATTAGGATCACATTTGAAGTGTGCCGTCACGGCCAACCCTGACTATCGCACGTCCTCGGGCGAAACACCTGTAGAAATTTAAGAATGTCCATTCCTGACAGAGATTGTGAACTTAACTTCCTTTCCCAATAAGCCGGGCGTACTAAGCCCTTTAAACCAAATAGTACTTGAAACGGGTTGAGGCATCCGAGGCCTCTTAAACTAGCTAGCGCAACACACAGACATGGCTCAGGCATACGAGGCCTTCCCAACCAGTCCAACCTTCAACAAAGACGTGGCCCAGGCGTACGTCCTCTTTTAACCAGTCTAAGTAGACGTGGCCTGGGTATACGCAGCCTCTTCAACCAGCCCTACCAACATAGACGTGGCTCGGGCGCACGTACACATTTCAAGCCTACGCGGCCCCTTCAACCAGTCCGAACAACACAGACGTGGCCCGGGCGCACGTACACATTTCAAGCGTACGTGGCCCCTTCGACCAGTCCGACCAACACAGACGTGGCCCGGGCGCACGTACACATTTCAAGCGTACGCGGCCCCTTCAACCAGTCCGAACAACACAGACGTGGCCCGGGCGCACGTACACATTTCAAGCGTACGCGGCCCCTTCAACCAGTCCGACCAACACAGACGTGGCCCGGGCGCACGTACACATTTCAAGCGTACGCGGCCCCGTCAACCAGTCCGACCAACACAGACGTGGCCCGGGCGCACGTACACATTTCAAGCGTACGTGGCCCCTTCAACCAGTCCGACCAACACAGACGTGGCCCGGGCGCACGTACACATTTCAAGCGTACGCGGCCCCTTCAACCAGTCCGACCAACACAGACGTGGCCCGGGCGCACGTACACATTTCAAGCGTACGTGGCCCCTTCAACCAGTCCGACCAACACAGACGTGGCCCGGGCGCACGTACACATTTCAAGCGTACGCGGCCCCTTCAACCAGTCCGACCAACACAGACGTAGCCCGGGCGCACGTACACATTTCAAGCGTACGTGGCCCCTTCAACCAGTCCGACCAACACAGACGTGGCCCGGGCGCACGTACACATTTCAAGCGTACGCGGCCCCTTCAACCAGTCCGACCAACACAGACGTGGCCCGGGCGCACGTACACATTTCAAGCGTACGCGGCCCCTTCAACCAGTCCAACCAACACAGACGTGGCCCAGGCGCACGTAACCTTTTCAACCAGTCCAACCAGACGTGGTCTAGGCTTACGCGGCCTCTCCAACCAGTCTGACCAACAAAGACGTGGCCCAGGCGCACGTATCCTTTTGAACCAGCCTAAACAGACGTGGCTCAGGCATACGTGACCTCTTCAACCAGTCTTCCCCATAACAAAAGCGTGACTTTGTATAGCGGCAGAGGTTCATACATAAATCGACTCACGAATCTGTAGAACGTGAAAGAGGCACACAAAGGTCGCAAATCCTGGCGATTCGCTTCAGAAAGAAAAGGAACAGTCTCACCGGATGACGTCAGCAGTGCACCTCCAGCTGTGATGTTAGTTCTGCGACACGGCCATCACGACGACTCACACGTCCTCGTGTGAAGCATCGCAAACATTTACAGCATCTGAAACAACAGTTTATCCAAAGTACAGAATCTTTTGCTCGACCTTCCTGACCGAAGAGCCGGGCATCAGCTAAATAAACTCGACATATTAAGTCTGCATTATTTTATTCTAAACAGTTCGCAACGCTTATTAAATCTGATCACAATACATACATACAAACACATACACACAGTCACGCTCCCATAGGCAGAGGCACAGTATACGCCCACATTTCACCTTATGGTTTTATGTCCCACGCAATAGGTGGTGAGCCTATTGCTGTGTTTCTGCTATTTTTTTACTCTTGATTATTTTGATCTCTTGAGTATTGCTGATCACAATAGGTACTCAATTAAATCGAAATCGGCTAGTTCAGTATGCAATACTCTTAACTCAACCTAAAGCCTCCATCCGGCCAGGTAGTGGGACTTCCATCCTGTACCCACTTCAGATAATGGTATGAATTGAACCAGAAAATGCCTACCTTCGGCACTTTTTTTTTTATACCACTAAGGTGGCAGACAAGGACTGGTGGTCACCGTAGCATATGAACGCTTGCAACACCAGAGGCGCCACCACTCCCGTGCTGCCGACCCTGTAAAAACCTTCAAAGACCCCTTTCAAAGAACCCTATGCTGTAGGCTTTTCCTTACGGCTTGACGACGTAGGTCACTATAAACACCCATGGCTAGCATGAATCTGCGCGCGGCCAGAGTAATTCGCATACTACACTCACTCACTCACGTGAAGGTCTTACTCCTCCATCATCATTTGTCAGGTAAGTCTTTAAAGAATCTACTCACATGAAGGTCTAACCCCTTCGTCATCTCAACGACCTACTTAATGGAAAAAGAAAAGGACTACGTGACCTGTAATTTGCAAGGTCCATCCTCGTAGCACGTCGATCTTCATAACTACCCAGCAGCTCGATGAGGATACGCCTCCCGTAGCTCCGGCACAACATAATCTGCTAGTGACCGCGCCGCCCGTGCCGCACGCTGTTAGTTTTCACACCAGTGCTCGCGTAAGCCGCTGTCGACCCGCGCTCTGCTTCTCCGCTGCGCTGGCGATGGAGCACCCACAGCGGCCACAGCGCAACCGTTCACGAAGAAGTTACATGAAAATTAACAAAATTTAGAGTTAAAGTACACCGGTAACAAGTTACTGTACATGTCTTCCGCCAAAACGTTATGAGGGATGACATAATATTGGTTCCATTCCCTGAATAGATTATTTTTTGCCCATTATAATATATAAGCGGCGGTTGCTCATACCTACATTTCATTATTTATAACCAATATTTTGAGGAAAGATTATGTCACATTGGAATAATCAAACCATTCGAACTTGTATCACTCCTGGTCAACAAAACACTCATTGGGCAACCATTAAACCATCTTGTAGCCGGTACCGTCAGTTACAACTAAAATCACTGGTCTGATAATTACACTAAGAAATTACGATCAGATAACACAGGAGTCATAACTTGTAAGCGAATTTTATTCACAGCTTATAATCTATCAAAAATTTAAACCTTACAATCTTACCTATTAAAAGTTCTAAGGGACTAGCTTGCGTGACCTAATTCATGGTGCAATTGAGAGAGAGCTGTACGTTTGAACAGAGCATCCCGTCACGAGCGACTACTTAGTTCCATATACACTCGAGAGCAATGAATCCGGGTCACTTAAAGAATGTTAAAAATCTCGGAAACTAAAAATGATAGGTTAATGCAATAAATTGTATTTAATAGACAATGTAATACTCCTTAAATGAAAGTAAAAAAAATATGAGTCACCATACATTTTATTAACACAAAATTACATAAAGAAAAAACTGCCGATCTCTCCTTAAAACAAAAATAGGAAACATGAAATTTTTGAACTTTATTACGATTTTCTTGAATTTTAATACTTCGTATTGCCTCCTCGTGCTTCCATTACTGCGTTTACGCGGTTTGGCATGCTGTACACCAAGTTCCTTATACGATTTTGGGGAATATTCTCCCATTCCTCTGTGAGAGCAATTTTGAGCTCACGAAGCGTGATTGGGGGAGGGTTTCGTTGTTTTACGCATCTGCCTAGCTCGTCCCAAGCATGCTCGATCGGGTTGATATCCGGGCTGCGCGCTGGCCACTCCATACGAGTAATGTTCTTCGCCGCTAAGGCATCCGCTAAGGCATCCGCTTTGGGGCCGCTGGTGGCGCCGGAGACCTCGAGGAGGCGCGCTCCGGTGCGCGTCACCTTGCACCGGAGCCCTCCCTCAATCTCGAGGGCCTTGAGGTCAACTGAGGCTTTCGCCTGCCTCAGTACCTCGGCGTACCCCACGCCCTTCGCCTTGCCCTCTGTCGTCACCGTAATGACGACGGCAGTGGAGCGGGGAGCGCGGAGCCTCTTCGGCGCCTTCGTCGCGGCGGCCTTTGCCGCCTTTGCCGCTTTAGCGGCGACTTTTGCCGCCTTCTTGGCGGCCTTCGCCGCCTTTTTGGCGGCCTTAGTCGCCTTCTTCTTGGCTCCTACCACCTCCCAGACCCCCTCATTTGAGGTAGTCTGGGGTGCAGCAGGAGCGCTGGCTGTTGGGGAAGCGGGGTTGCCACTTCTCCCAGGTGCCGTCTTCTTGGGGGCGGAGGGGGCGGAGGCCTTCGGCTTGGGACCAGTTCCGTTGGGTGCAGCCGTCGTCGCGTATGACGCGCCGACGGGAGCCGCCAGCGGTGGGCGGTATGCTCGGTCCTCCAGGACGCCGAGGCGTCGCTCGATGGCCTCCAGCAGCTGGACCATCGATGGTGTCGTCTTAGGTGGTGCACGGGGAGCGGGGGTTTTCACACCCCGAGCTTCCCCGGCCCCCTGGACCAGCTGCGTCAGCTTGTCAACCTCCTCCCGCATCAGCTGCTGCTGCTTACGGGAGTCGGCAAGCTCCGCCTCCAGGCTCGCAACCCGAGCCCGGAGCTTCCCCTCCTCCTTGGAGACACTCCTCTCGAGGAGCTCCTCCAACGCCTTGGTGGCACCAGTGACGGCTTCCGTCACCACCCTTCTCCTGCCCGCTACATTCTTGGCGCCCTTTACAGCGCCAGAAATGCGGGCAAGAGCCGCCATGATCTCCTTAGCCGCCGGCACATCCGTGACACTCCCGCTAGGCAGCGGGGGCACAAATGTCGGCGGCTCTGCTACCTTCTCTTTTGCTTTGTAGAGGTCGGCTTTCCGACCTCTACCCGCAGTGGTAGCTACAACCTTCCGCGGAAGGTCCTCCTCGGATGACGATGATTCTTCAGACCCAGGCCGGCGGAACAGGCCTTTGCCTGGTCCGCTTGACCTGGGTCTCTTCCTTCCTCCGTCGGCATGGATACCCTCGAGGGCACCCTCGGTCTCGGTACCCATGTCGACAGCCGACTCCATCTCCGAGCCAGCGCGGGTTGACGCGACCTCCGCGTCACTGGGGGTGGTTTTTAGGCACACCCTTGGGCCTGTTGGACTGTGGTGACCCCTCCCATATACCACCTGGGATGAACCCTGGCGGGGGTCGACATGACGGATCATGCCAAGCGATTCCCCGGACACTGTCCGGGTGCGCTCCTGGGTAGTTCCTTGCGAAAAATTTACCTCAGTCATTTTGGTGTTTTGCGTTTTTAGTCCGCCGACTTTTTAGGGTGGGAGTGGGGAAGTTGGGAGAGGATGTGAGGAAGGGAATGTTTGGAAGGTGGGAGTGACGCCCTAGGCACTGAGTTCCCCCCAGCGATACATCAAATTGCCGGGCGTCAGAGCGTGAGATTTGGGTTATTTTTTATAGAGGTTTTCTTCCTCGCAACTCCTAAGAGCCACCGTGCCCGTCTGTTGCCAGACGGGGTTACGGCTCGGCCGAACGATGGTCCCCATGGAACCGTGTACTTCGTCTCTGATCGCTCAGTGGCGAGGTACTCGTCGCCCTGGGAGTTCTCCGCTAAGTACGCTCTGCATAACAGAGCGCATGCGGAGAACTCCAAACCGGCCATAACGGCCCCCCTCCTTGGTGGACTATTGGCCGTGGGCGACGACGTGCGCCTCCACGAAGCCCACATCGTCGTCCACGTTACCAGGATGCACCACGTGGAGGTTGTCCTACCCAGCACCCCACTTTGTCGGGGCTTCACCAAATCTACTTTCTATGGGGCCTCATATTAAAGAAAGAATTCACCAAGAAGTGACCCTGAGATTGAAGGGAAAATCAACAAGTAGGTATGTGCCCCAGTCATTCGGTGTATCACGGTTTTGCCGCGACCTTATACCCTATAGTTTTGCGTTGAAAATCCCCATTAACATTGTA
This sequence comes from Miltochrista miniata, assembly GCA_933228765.1. NCBI lineage: Eukaryota > Metazoa > Arthropoda > Insecta > Lepidoptera > Erebidae > Miltochrista > Miltochrista miniata. The sequence goes on along the minus strand of OW121760.1, from coordinate 20,556,989 downwards.
GTTGGCAGTGTCTTGTAATATCTTCGCTATGTCTTCGTACACAGCTTCGATTGCCTCTTTTGTGCTTCTCGAGGTAGTGGCAAACACCTGTATCACATTCAGGGAGTTTCTGTCGGTGAGTTCCAGTATAAGATATGCTACCCGAGTCAAAACACTGCTGATTTCCACGCCACTGCTAATGAGGTAAATTTTCACCATAAAATCGACACCACCATCGGAGGTCCGTTCATCACTTTGCTAAAAATAGAGCATTTCATCTGGTATGAGGGTTAGCGTGTTCTAGTGTTCCTTGATTGAAGTATATAAGTGAAGATACCCTTTATTCGGACCTCGCACAAGTCTAGTGTGTCTTTGCGAGTCAGTTCTACCTCGAGTTTGATAAGATGCTCGTTCAGCTATGGAGTGTACCTAAAGTGCGTCGTTTTATGTAGCCAGGATCAGTCGTGAATTGTAGCCTGTCTTAGCCCGTAAATTCTTTGCACTTCCCTCCCGCCATTGTTGCGACCGCTACCACGACCGGAACAGCGGAACTGCAGGGAACTGGGGCCGTTTATTTTTATAAGCTTTCATATTGGTAGGGGTTACTGTACGACGTTGACCAGACGGCTACTGCGTAGTGCTTTATTTTGTTTGTTCTTCTCTTCGTCATGACCTCATTCGTTAATCAGCAGGAGCACCACTCGCAGGTGAGACCTGAAAGTGACCCCTATATTGTGGGTAGGACTCTATCCACAACAAAACTTATCAAATAATAATAATAAATAAATAATAGGCACATTACTTACGAATTTCGAGACACTTTTCTTTTCAATACTAATTAAAATGATGGTTAATGTCACCTTAGACCATGTTTGTCGCCATAATGTTACATATTTATCATGTTTTCCGCGCGATATTTGCAAGATCGCATATTCCATATGTGCGTGTGTGCACATAACGTTTTTTTCCAAAGCTTATAAAACACATACGGAATATTGCAAAATTGGTTCTAAGCTAAATATTACACAACGGATTTTACTAGCATGTGTAGATTGAGACGGAGATTATAAATATGCAAAAATCGAAAAATCGAAAAAATGCACATATGGAACTTGTCAGGCGCAACGACGATATGTCTGAATTAGCTTGTCACTATTAAGTGAAGACCTGTGTGGATTTATTTTTTGCATATAACAGAGCATGGTTTTTGCTGGACATATTGGCGGTTTGTCATTATAAAAGGGTATGACCAAACGTAGATTTTTTCTATTTGGTGCTGAAGTTTTTATCACCTCATTTATAGTTATTATTATACATGTTTCTGTCACGTTAATGTCATTAATTTTAATTAAAGACAGTGTTTGCATGCGTTGTCCCGTAGCCAAGGCAAGTAAAGTTACTAACTTTTTTGAAATATCTTGAGGAGAGAGGTTTTCATCAGGAAATAGATTGGATAGATAGTCTAGGACCAAGTTAGGGTTCCAAGTGTTATTATATTTGGGGAAATTTGGTTTTATTTTATTGGCTCCCTTCAAAAAACGGGATATGTCATCACATTCAATCAGTATTTTTTTTTCTGCACCTCTGCCATGGGTAAAGCCTAGTTCTGACAGTTTACTTTCTAGCTGCTCTATATATCGTTACCTACTTCAAGAGATGCCGGGGGTTGGGGACACTTAAGCCCTTGCTTTTCGGTCTAATGTGCCTCGGCAAACCGCAGTGCTGGTACGTCTGGGCGCACTTTCATGATCCCATCCACACCTAGCCACTGTGTCGCCGGCCTTGTCTACTCATCCATCATGGGTAGCGCCCCCAGGCCCCCGGCATCTCGAACCTATCTAAACTAATCCTCTTTCACCCATATTGTCTTTATCATTCCAGTTCTCGCTTTTATGCCTCTCGCACTTTCACGCTTTCCCAACCTTTCATTCTTTTATCTAAACTAGCTAAATCTTAAACCTATCATCTTTTATTCTTATTCCTCTAGTACCATACTCGTCGCGATGTTAATGGTACACGCTCAGAGGGATCTGTAGTTACTATGGGCGTCCCGCAGGGTTCAATACTCGGACCATTTTTATTCCTTATATATTTTAATGACCTACCCTTTTACGTGGGGGACAACAACAGGATTGTTTTGTTTGCAGATGATACTTCTTTGATTTTCAAAGTTAAAAGACAAATAGATAACTATGACGATGTCAACAACGCAATCTTGAAAGTGGTTCATTGGTTTAACACTAACAATCTTAGACTAAATGATAATAAAACTAAATGTATTAAATTTACCTTGCCTAATGTAGCACAGTCAGAAACCAATGTTCAACTTAATGGTCGAGAGTTGGAACTTGTGGAACAAACCACATTCCTATGGTTAACGGTTGATGCTGGTTTACAATGGGGTCCACATATTGTAAAACTAGCTAGTAGATTAAGTTCAGCAGCATTTGCTGTACAAAAAATAAGGCACTTGACTGATGTAGATACGGCTAGAATAGTTTATTTCAGTTACTTTCACAGTATAATGTCTTATGGTATTCTACTGTGGGGCAATGCTGCAGATATAAATAAAATTTTTATTTTACAAAAGCGGGCCATAAGAGCTATATATAGACTAGGTCCAAGGGTCTCTCTGCGCGAAAAATTCAAAGAGGTTAATATTCTTACTGTAGCATCACAATATATTTTTGAAAACCTTATGTATGTACAAAGAAATCTACATAGTTTCGCTAAGTTAAGTGATAGACACAATGTCAACACTAGGAATAAAAATAACCTTGCTGTTTTTCACAGCAGATTGCACAAAACCAGCAATTCTTTCATGGGTAACTGTATACGCTTTTACAACAGGCTTCCAGACGAAATTAAAAGTATGTCCCTTAATAAGTTTAAAAGATCTGTTAAATGTAAATTGTACTGCAGGGGCTACTATACAATCAATGATTATTTGTTGGATAAGGAAGCCTGGAAATGACCTGCTCTGCTGGATTCTCAAAAAAATTGTTAAAATGCCTAGTTTTTAGATTCTTTAAAATTGTAAATAGAGCAAATAAAAAGAACAACCCGCTGAGTTTCTTGCCAGTTCTTCTCAGGTGGGTCGCGTTGTGAACTGGTGGTAGAGTTTTTGTTTTATATTCTGGACGTTTTACAAGCGCATCTGTATAATGCCTATGTGAAATAAATATATTTTTGATTTTTGTTTTTTTTTGATTTTGCGCTTTTATGCCTCTCGCACTTCCATACTAGCCTTTCATACTGGAGATGTGGGGTATCATTCGTTGGGCTGGGGGTTGTGTGTAGTCTTTGGGGCTTCTTGCCCCGTATGATTTTAATTTTAATTTCAAAAAACTTATATCTACTAATATTTTTTTTTACATATTTTATGTTAGGTCTAATCTTTTACATTACAATATTTTAAAATATGAAGAATTGCAAGGTGTTCGCTTTTTATATCTCCTACTCTTAAAGCGTTTAAAATTTCAGCAAATGTAGTGTCTCCCTGTTGTCGCATGTTTTGTGTAAGTTCTACTAATGTGAATATTTGCCATAAATGAGTGGCCGGCCTCATGTGTTCTGGTTGTTGAAACACTTGTCTACCTCTCACTGGAGGCAGTTGCATTAGATCACCAAACAGTATAACGTTAGTGCCACCGAAACATTCGTTGCAGTTCTTTAATTGACGAAGACGGCCATCGATCATACACATCATTTCATAGGGCACCATGGAAATTTCGTCGACAAACAGAAATTCTACATGTTACCATTGCTGCCGCATGATTCTCAGGTAATTCCCTGTGAGGAGGGGCATATTAACTATGCTGCCGTCTTTCTGAACTGGCAACTTTAGCGTGTTTAGAGTGGCACCACCTACCAGGCGTGCTGCAATTTCAGTGAGAGCACCGACTTTCACTACTTGTTTTCCGTGACATGTGTTTACTTGATTTTTTAGCAGGTTAAACAGGAAGGTCTTACCGGTACCAGCACCACCGGTTACAAAGAGACGTTCTCGTCTATGAACTCCATTTTGTTGAGCTTGTATGCTGGTCGTGATGTAATTAAATAATTGCCTTTGGTTCATATTAATAGCCTGACGTGCTGTCTCAAACTGTTCATTTGGCATGGCTTGCTCCGATATTTCTACATCTTCGTTACAGTCTATGTTTGTAGGAGCGTGATCGTCAAGAATTTCAAACGCGTGGACTTGATTAAAAGCAATTTCAAGTTGCCGATCGCGCTCTCTGTACTGTACCATGTGTTTGCTTATTGCTTTCAGCTGTTCTTCCCGAGCTAAAAAAGCCGATCTAGCGTCATCAAACCCTACAACTCAGTCTCCAAACGATACGGCATATATTGAAGCAACAAACTGTAATAGACATTATCCGGATCTGTCGAAGCTACGAAATATGGTATCCCAAACAGTTGCAGGGATATTTCTCACAGTCATTTTAGTATTGTCTGTCAATGCGATCAATTGTTGACGAGTTCTCGGCGCTAGTTCATTTTCATCTTGGTCAATGCTTTCTTCAGTTACATTTGGGTTTTTTTGATAATATGCTTCAAAAAGCATTGCAAACTCGGTAAGACTCATTGCTGTAAAGTCGTAATTTGGATGATTTAACGGACGCTTCTCATATCTTTCAAAAATATTGCTGCAGAGTCCTGTTGCTTTTACTTGCTTATCAAATCGTAACACCCTGTGGCGCTGCTCCAGCCTTCTAGTGTTAAGAAATACGCAACTACGAGAACTATCACGTAGCGGCAAGTGAGTTAATCTATAGGCACATTCAGCAGCTGATACTTGTCTCTCGTGGAGAATTTTCATGCAAATGCGGAACAGACGACGAGATATGTCGGTGACCTCGCGCTGTATTTGCTGAATGGCCTGTGCAACTCCCGAATCTAAATTTGTAGGTTCTCCTTTAGACAAATACTTCGCAATATAAAAAGCGATTGTCTCATTTGATTCACACGGTTGTATATGGAATTAGCAGTCCATAATTTTAATAAATCTGTGTTGTAGTTGTTTACCCACGCATCTCCTTTACGACGCTTGAGTAAACATATTCTGCCTCCGCTACGAATGAAATCATCTGAAGAATGAGAGATTATTCGCGTCTCATTACATTCTTGTCGAGGAAAATTGAATCGGCATGTTACTGTTGTATTATTTTTTTTACACGTATCGGTGTATCTGTGAATTTGACATTTTTTTACAAGCTCGTGAAGTTCCGGATCCTCTTCAGGGGAAGGTAATCTACAAGAGGCCATGTTATCTAGCTGACGGATACCTTCAGCGGTATCAAATCCTGGATGATTTTCAACCCATACAACCATGTGTAGATGAGGACTGCCACGATTTTGAAATTCGATACGCCACCAGAAATCTTTTACTTTACCACTCAAGATTTCATCATTATTCTTTATGTACTTCATCAACGCTCTAACTCTTACCCTGAAGTGTCGACTCAATATGACAGGATATTTCTCGATGAGACATTGAGTCTCATATATATTAAGAGTACTAGGGTCTACTTCTGGTCTACCGTCAGCAATTAGAAGAGCTTTCCGTTGATCTAACCAATTAAGATCGTTTGAACTAAATGTCAGAAAATATGTGGGGGGTCCTAGGGTTCTTATTTGAGCTAGAAGGTCATTTAATGCAGCCCTCCAGTAAGCCGCTGAGCCACCTACATTTTTAATATACAAGTGTATATCTTCTACCTGTCCCTCTTGGTTTCGAATTTTTTTACCGCAAGCTGATATATATAGCTTTATAATATTCAAACATAGACAAAGCGTAAAATAGATAGTCATTCCGATGAAATCTGGTGTCATTCCCTAATATTCTAAACTGGAAGTAGTCAAGTGCTGTCATTTGAACTGGCCGAGTTTCTTTTAGACCATTTTTGCCATGCGGAAATAGATAAAACCAAGCCAATTCTTCTGCTTTCATTTCATGAGCTTCATTTACTATGTTATCCGTTGTTTTGCATACTATTTCATTAAGGTTACTTGACACTTCTAATTCATCCTCAACATTGGGTTGCACGACATCAATAGGAGCCATTACAGATATCTGCAAAGGGATATTTTTGAAATCAGATACTGAGAAAGAGGCAGATTTCAGTGGTGATTCAGGTTCAGGTCTGGTATTTTGATTAATTTGCAGTGTCCTTGTCTCCGATTCTATGGAGGTTTCCTTACCACTTGTTACTGAATTAGTGTTACGCAGCGACTGTACTTCAGTCTCCAAAGACGGATAAACGTCAATATAATCTACAGTAAATTGCGTATTTCTAGATCCCGTTGTACGTTTGCATATTCGCACAAATTCATCCATAGTGTCACATTGAATCATACAGGCTTTGCCTCCGTCCTTAGCTTTTGAACCTTTTGCTCCACAGGAATGAGAATCAGTAAAGTAATATTTTCCGTCGTAGCACATCACCCCAAGAAATTTTTCCTCTGTAATCAAAACACCTGCTTTATGATTCGCAAAAAGTTCTTCAAGAGCTTGTCTAAGCGTTAATCCAATATTTGATTGATTAGCTCGATCATTCAAATTCCCGAAAAGAGCTGACTCTAAATTATATTCTAAACGAAGATTATAATCAAACATGAACACATTATTTTTGATAACATCGAAATTTCGTACAAGTAAGTATCCATCGTCCCTAACAGGATATGCCGTAGGGTCCGTTTCAGACAGCGATCGAATTGTTTTGTATACAGGGTGGACAAAGACAGTAGTTGGAGGTAAAGTACCCTTAATATTGATAATGGCAAGTTTTGTTGAAAGTAAACATTCCTTTATTTTCAAAAGTAAGAAAAACTGCATTCAAAGATTTTTGAAAATTCACCTGCCTGAGCTGAGAATCGAACCTGGGAGATGTGAAAAAAAAAACTTCCCGTATTTTATGATGCCAACCGAAAGAGTCTTTAATAAGGAACAATTTCTTTTAAGTAACACAGTATCTTAAATTAAAGGAAGACTAAGTAAAATATGTTTTTATTGTAAAGCTTACTCACTTTCTGAAGAAAAAGAAACAGTCATATTGAGATTCTTCTCCCTTTTTTTGAAGTTGGTTAAAAAAATGTTCTAGTTTTTGTGAATAGGAATATGCGTCCTGATCACTAAACAAACCAACTTCAAAAATAAGCAGGAAGTTCTCAATTAGACTGTCTTTTTCTTTTTCAGATAATGAGTAAGCATTACAATAAACACATAGTTTACTTAATCTTCCTTTAATTTAAGATACTATGTTGTTTAAAAGAAATTGATCCTTATTAAAAACTGTTTCGGTTAGTATGATAAAATACAGAATGTTTTTTTTTCACATCTCCCAGGTTCGAATCCCCGGCTCAAGAAGGTGAAATTTAAAAAAATCTTTAAATGCAGTTTTTCTTACTTTTGAAAATAAAGGAATGTTTCCTTTCAGCAAAACTTGCCATTATAAATATTAAGGGTACTTTCCCTCCAACTACCGTCTTTAAATTCCACCCTGTATATTATCACCTTCTATCATATTTACGTTAAGCGTATTTGTTGTCCAATTTGATGGAGAATGAAGTGTAGCTCTAACTATATTTGCTAACACCATTGCACAACATTGCACTCCTGCAAAACCTGATGTAAATATTGCATTAATGGCTTGATGCCAAGAATCACGTACAATTCTTGATGAATCACGTATAGTTGCGAAGTTTTCTTCAGGCTGAGGTTCGTCAATTGTCTCCATATCGTTACGAAGAGGTTCCTCATTTAATCTTACTATATCATTTTCATTGAATTGGACATTGTTGTCTATAGTTACATCTTTATAAAGAGGGTTATTTGTGATCAGCCATAATAAAGCTTCGTTGACTTGTTCTCTAGAAATTGAAAATTCTCTAGTGACGTTAAGATTCTCTAAATGTTCAGTTATGACAATAATGCCTGCATTATCAGATGATCTCGGCAACATGCTAGGCAGTTTTTCTGTTACCTCGAATATATCTTGGGCAAACAGAACAGCTTGACCACGGAAGGCATATTGACCAAACGATCCACTCAATTTAATAACTTTGACAAAGGGTATTATTCGAGAAAGTACTCGTTGCTCAGCTTGAGACAGACTTGTGATGACGTTTGGTATAATACCTGGGTCAAGATTGTTCCAATACGATTTGGATGGAGATACAAGTTTTCTGGAATTCACGTTTGTCTTACAACAAGTACACAAAATCAATGTTGGTTTTCGCTTCAATTCGTCTGGTAAATACGGCACTTTTTCTGAAGCCAAAATCCATTCGCAGATTTGATGTTTATAGCATCGTTTCGTACATATGTCACATACTTTATCACAAAATGTATAAATTTCATTTTGAAAAGAAGTGAGGGAAGCTTTTTGTAGTACTCTATTTTTGCTATTATGCTCTCGTAAATACCGTAAACGGGCAGCTCTTTCCTCCTCAGTTTCTGTAGCTCTTACTTGTGATTCATATTCCCTTAAGCATTACAATCTAGCATTTCTTTCTTCTGCGCTCTGTGAAGCTATCGTCTGTTAGTTACGTTCTCGTAAATTGTGTAATCGACTTATCCGTTTTTCAGAAGTTTTCAGTTCAGTTCTTTTATTTTATCAGTTTTGGAACGAAGTTCCTTATCGCGCGTTGTGAAAGGGGGCTAGACGGAAAAAATTCTCACGAAAAGTTGTAACGACACTTTTTTAACCGACTTCAAAAAAGGAGGAGGTTACTCAATTCGGCCGTTTATATGTTTTTGCTATAGTATGTATTTATGGAGGGTAGAGGTACCTCTACCCTCCTTTAATATAGGGGTTATATGGGGGGGGGATTTAATATGGGGGAGGGGGAGGGGAAGGGGTGGAAAGGGGGAGGGGGAGGGGGGAAGGAGGGAGGGGGAGGGGAAGGGGGGAAAGGGGTAGGGGGGTAGAAGGGGGGGTAATAAAATAGGGGTTAATAATAAAAAATATTATTATTAAGGGGGAAGGGGGAGGGGGAGGGAGGGGGGGTAATAAAATGGGGTTAATACTAAAAAAGGAGGGGAGGGGGGAAAGGGGGGGGGGTAATAAGATGGGGGTAATAAAAGTTCCTTATCGCGTGTTGTGAAAGGGGGCTAGACGGAAAAATTCTTACGAAAAGTTGTCACGACGCTTTTGGTAGTGATAGTGGTAGTGATAGTGGTAGTGATAGTGGTAGTGATAGTGGTAGTGATAGTGGTAGTGATAGTGGTAGTGATAGTGGTAGTGGTAGTGATAGTGGTAGTGATAGTGGTAGTGATAGTGGTAGTGATAGTGGTAGTGATAGTGGTAGTGATAGTGGTAGTGGTAGTGATAGTGGTAGTGATAGTGGTAGTGATAGTGGTAGTGATAGTGGTAGTGATAGTGGTAGTGATAGTGGTAGTGGTAGTGATAGTGGTAGTGATAGTGGTAGTAATAGTAGTAATGATAGTGGTAGTGGTAGTAATAGTAGTAATGATAGTGATAGTGGTAGTGATAGTGGTAGTGATAGTGGTAGTAATAGTAGAAATGATAGTGGTAGTGGTAGTAATAGTAGTAATGATAGTGATAGTGATAGTGGTAGTGATAGTGGTAGTGATAGTGGTAGTGATAGTGGTAGTGATAGTGGTAGTGATAGTGGTAGTGATAGTGGTAGTGATAGTGGTAGTGATAGTGGTAGTGATAGTGGTAGTGATAGTGGTAGTGGTAGTGATAGTGGTAGTGGTAGTGATAGTGGTAGTGATAGTGGTAGTGATAGTGGTAGTGATAGTGGTAGTGATAGTGGTAGTGATAGTGGTAGTGATAGTGGTAGTGATAGTGGTAGTGATAGTGGTAGTGATAGTGGTAGTGATAGTGGTAGTGATAGTGGTAGTGATAGTGGTAGTGATAGTGGTAGTGATAGTGGTAGTGATAGTGGTAGTGATAGTGGTAGTGATAGTGGTAGTGATAGTGGTAGTGATAGTGGTAGTGATAGTGGTAGTAATAGTAGTAATGATAGTGGTAGTGGTAGTGGTAGTGATAGTGGTAGTGATAGTGATAGTGGTAGTGATAGTGGTAGTGATAGTGGTAGTGATAGTGGTAGTGATAGTGGTAGTGATAGTGGTAGTGATAGTGGTAGTAATAGTAGTAATGATAGTGGTAGTGGTAGTAATAGTAGTAATGATAGTGATAGTGGTAGTGATAGTGGTAGTGTTAGTGATAGTGGTAGTGATAGTGGTAGTGATAATGGTACTGATAGTGGTAGTGATAGTGGTAGTGCTAGTGGTAGTAATAGTAGTAATGATAGTGGTAGTGGTAGTGATAGTGGTAGTGATAGTGGTAGTGATAGTGGTAGTGCTAGTGGTAGTAATAGTAGTAATGATAGTGGTAGTGATAGTGATAGTGGTAGTGATAGTGGTAGTGCTAGTGCTAGCCAGGGGATGAACATGAACTCTACGAGCAACACCAAAGCAAATAGGAGTTTCGCTCTGTTCAGTTTCAGTCGCGCGAAAGGTTACACGCACTCACTTTTTTGTCTGTTTTTGTTTTTGCTTACAATAAAATTTTAAAATTAAAATAAAATTTTATTACAATTCCTTCACTTTAATCGAAAGGAACTTCGTTCCATCCGGGTGTCCCTTGACACCTCTCAAGTTAAAAAGTTTTACAACACACTAAAGTTTATGTCACCCTCGTGCCAACAGTAAAATGTTTGCGTGCAATCTATGAATTTAGACTTTATTATTTTACTATCTCTTATCTTACAATATAAAAAATATAATAATATAAAAGTTTAAATACCTACTGAATTAAGTAAAAAAATGTTCAACTCGTGGTAAAATGCTAAAACGGTAAAATGTTTTTTTTATTTGTTGAAAAAAAATAACAAGTGGTGTTAGGTACCATACTAATATTTTACATATAGATAGAGGATAGATTGGTTTGTTTGTAATCGATAAGCCCATCTATTTAAAAATTGTGGCTCCAATAGAAAGCCAAATTAAATTATCTTCAAGTAACCTATGCTGTAATAATTAGCAGATACCTACGTCTAGCAGTGGACTGCTATAGGCTGATTTGATTGATTGAAAGGCTCGGTATTTAACTACCTATGTATTATTATTATGCTACTACCCAAGGGAGCGTAGCAATAATAATGAATATCAAAAATATGGAACACTTTCGCATGGCATATAAATGGGTCCGTAGCATGGTATATCACCAGCCAAACCGTTGGGCATGCATAAAATATAAAATAGGTGTGACATGGAAGTGATCTTAAAATTTCTGCCTAAATGGAATTGTCACTTCTTAAAGTAGCTGCTCTGATTCTTCACTTGCGGCACTTTCCAAGACAAGTGTAGTATGTATACATAATTATACATACTACACTTGACTTGGAAAGTGCCGCAACACAGATACTAAAACAGATACCTGAGGTAGGTACAATAGAGGAGGCTTACCCGGGGCTCCCAACAGTAGGCTGTTAGGTACCTAGGATATGTGTAGTTTTTTTTTTATATTCTTTGACTGTTTCACTCAATTTAGCTTTTTTCTCTTCGCGCTTCCTTTTTTCTTTATCCAATCGTCGTTTTCTCTGCGTTGTTGTTTCTAATGGTTTAAGTTTTTTTGTTTTATTTTTTATCTTACCACTTGTTACTGAATTAGTGTTACGCAGCGACTGTACTTCAGTCTCCAAAGTATTGCTGCCAGCAGTCAAAGACGGATAAACGTTAATATAATCTACAGTAAATTGCGTATTTCTAGATCCCGTTGTACGTTTGCATATTCGCACAAATTCATCCATAGTGTCACATTGAATCATACAGGCTTTGCCTCCGTCCTTAGCTTTTGAACCTTTTGCTCCACAGGAATGAGAATCAGTAGAGTAATATTTTCCGTCGTAGCACATCACCCCAAGAGATTTTTCCTCTGTAATCAAAACACCTGCTTTATGATTCGCAAAAAGTTCTTCAAGAGCTTGTCTAAGCGTTAATCCAATATTTGATTGATTAGCTCGATCATTCAAATTCCCGAAAAGAGCTGACTCTAAATTATATTCTAAACGAAGATAATGATCAAACATGAACACATTATTTTTGATAACATCGAAATTTCGTACAAGCAAGTATCCATCGTCCCTAACAAGATATGCCGAAGGGTCCGTTTCAGACAGCGATCGAATTGAATTTTTAGTCGGTAGGAGTCCGGCATAACATCCATGAGGATTTTCCCTCACGTAAAAAAAAGGTAGCCAAGGACGCTATGGTTCTTCGTTGCGCTAACGGTTCGAGGCCTCCCGTCACCTCAGGACAACCAATTATTCGGATAGCACGTCTCTGCATAGCGTTAAGCGCGTCTAGCAAGTTCGTCTGAACAAGAAGTTGTGTGTGAAAAGAACGGTTCTCAGGATATTGGTCGTTTCGTCGGGGCTAGGACACAGAGCTACACGACGTTCGTGTTTTTTTCGTGGAATCACAATGGATTCAAGGAAATCTACCCCTGCGCCAAGCAGCGTCAATAAAAGAACTAAACGTGCGCCAGCAGCAGCGTCTTCGTCATCCAAGCCATTCTCGTTGCCTTTAGATGTCATTCTCCACATGGCAAAATATTTATCTTTCAACGATTACAGAAGCTTCGTCCTGTCACTTTAGCCTCGTGACGACATGTGCCATGAGATCACGCAAAAATTGTGGGAACTGTCAACTCACCAGACCGAAACCATTTTCCTGAACGACAGGCCGTTTAATATAGTATACAACTTCGACTCCTGTAGAAAAATGGATCGTGTACTAATTAATGTTGACATTTTGACACCGATTTTCGGTGGGATGATAGCTTCAACGAAGAACAAATTGGCAGGAGTCGCGGAGCTAGAAAAAATCGTCAAAATGCACGTTCATCTGAACCAATGCTCGGACGGACGGTATGCCTGTGCCCGTGCCATCTGGCGAGCACTGACCTACGGGGTTACGAAGCCTTCCAACACCGTACAACAACTCACCAGACCGAAACCATTTTCCTGAACGACAGTAGTTTTCGATGTAACAGATCTAAGTGCTATTTGTCGTACTCGAGCTTATTATCTGAATTATAGTCTTCTCAGCCTGGAGCACCAGCGTCGTTACTTGGAGGCCAATGTGCTCTTCGACATTGTACATAATAAGATCGATGCAATAGATCTCACAAGTAAACTTTGTTACGTGGTACCTCGAACTGCTAGCATTCGCAGCGCCCGGGGTGGCACCCTGTTTGTCAACGCCGATCCATATTTCGTGCGCATTACTATTTTTACATTTCAAACTATATTCATAACCTTTTCGTAAGAGGAATGTTCTACCTCGCTACGAAGGAATTTTTAATTTTTTTTTCGTGCTACAATTACTAGTCGATGAATCAGTTTCATTCATTTTGACCTAAAAGAATATTACAAAGCTACAGTAAATATATTCATACTACATATTACAGTGAATCTGATAATACAGTGCGATTTTGTGCATGGTTAGTGGCTAAGGGTTTCACACAAAAGTCTAGTGTAAACTTTAATGAGACATTTTCACCGGTGGTAAGACATAGTACGTTACGATTATTGGTTGCTTTGTCAGAAAAACTTGGACTTGATATCATACACTTAGATGTAGTCACAGCATTCTTGAATGATGATCTTAATGAAAATATTTATATGAAAATACCTGAAGGATTTACAGCCAGTTGTATAGAAGCGTACGGGCCCTAACTTTGCAGCTAAGCACCGAACGAACGAGATCAAAACATTTTTGCACTCAGTAGAGAAGGATTTATAATGCTTTGCCATCAGGTCGTTGACAGTAGAGTTCATTTGATTGCGTTCCAAGGACGACCGGATGACGCGCGCTTGCGCATAGAGAATTTATATACGAACAACTCGAACGGTCAGCGGCTTGTACCGAACGAGTATGGTCACGTGGTAACGCCGAGTCATGTTGTCAAGCGGTCGCGTGAGAGTTCCAAGGCAGAGTTTAGATGAAACAATATTACAACTCTGCGCTGTTACGGAATTGTGTTCTCTCATAAACGCTCTTCATAAGGTTAAAGTCCGCGTTATCAGCGCGTGAATGCGAATAATACCGCATATCCCAAGGTAACCTGCATTGAGGTCACCCACGAATCGTGACAAACAAGCAATAACTTATTTTTCTGAAAACACGACAGTCGGAGCAATGTCAGGAGAACCAACTAGGTTATACGGTGGCGCGTATCTAATGTTATTAGCGCGTTTATTAAGCTATCCAACGATGCAGACGCTCAGTGCTTCGCGCGCTTTCCATGAAACTCGTGTGTGTTGTGCTGTTGCGATGAATCCACGGGAACGTAAACTATCGCGGACTCCATCACCACTTACGTCTCGTATAACGTTCGGAGATATTACTTTACCATTGAGCGTTGTTCTTCACTTGAGCGAATACCTGTGTTCGAGTGATTTTCGCAACTTCGTTCGATTCTTTTCGCACATGGCTAACGAGAATTACATCATTCAACAGACACTGTGGGAGTTATCGACTCACAAAGTCACGGTGCCTTTCATGGATGGAAAGACACTGGAGATTGAGTATAACTACGATCCCTGGAGATTGTATCGATCTGAAGATTGTATCCTCGTCAACGTTGAAACCCTGTTGCCTCTGTTCGGTGGGCTCAGACCGCCAGCTGCAGCGATGGAAAAGTTCATGAGCGTCTGGAAGTTGGAAAACTTCATTAGAATGCATGTTAATTTAAATCAGCGTTATGAATGCGCTGGATTCATCGCAATATGAATCACCAAAACTACTCTTGCTCGTGTTACATGATGAAAAAATGGAAGCTTCAGAATGCCGGTGTAATCATGAAGCCATTGGTACGTGCAAGTACCAACATTTCCATCACTATTAATCCCAACACGTTCACCATTGGTTGAAGTTTTTTCTGATGGTTCAAAGGAATGAACTCATCCGAACTAGAATAGACGTTTACTACACCCATACACACAAACACATACATTCTCAAACATATCACATACACGCAACACACACTCACCCAAATTCCATACATGCCCATACACATTCTACACGCACACACACACTCCCATAATATTATTAACTTATACTATGACTCATTGTACTACCCACTGAAAAAAAAAAAGAAAAAAAACATGTATTATCTTATGAATGTTTTGAATTCTTATTTATTGATTTTAATTTTAATATCAATGAGAGTTTGCATGATTTATAATAGGTTTTATTATTCTGGCAATTTATTAATTGAACTTATAAATACAGACAATTTAATCGTTTTTATCTTTTGAGTTTATGCATTTACCATCTTTAATTTATAAATTGCTATTCCGTGATTTTACATATTTATTAATTTCTATACATTTACCATCTTTAATTTATAAATTGCTATTCCGTGATTTTACATATTTATTAATTTCTATCCCGTCATTTTATTTAGAATTGTCATAATTATTATTGATTTTTTATACAATGATTTTACATACCGATTAAATCTTCTAATTTTATATATTATTATTGCATTGTACATATTAATTTGGCTTTTAATTTCATATATTTTTGTTAATGTTAAATTATTAATGATTAGGTAATAATCCATCCTTGTTTTTTATGGCAAAATGTATTTTTCATAATATGTTTAATGTAACTTGTAGAGATCTGTAGTTAGGGTGGAGGCGCTGTTAGCTGATATACAGGTCTAAAGCCTAGTTCAGCAGCAGTTGCTGACACCGAATACAAATTCTTCGAATGATGTAACAATTATATCTGTGTCAAAAACTGTGTTTAACATGTATAACCTTTTGTGAGAAAAAATAAATAGTTAAAAAGTTAAAGAGAATGGTAATCAGTAAGTTGTAATTTTACTTGTTCCAATGTACTGAATCTCGAGTCTCGTCGCCTCGTCCATCACAAAATGAATGACACAGCAAATATGTTTATGACCAGTTTTATTTGTCTCGTCCTGCAGCCATAAAGAACAACAGAAACTGTACAGAAACTGTGTAGCATTGTCAATGCGGTCTTTGATGTTCGCTTCCGTGAGTCTAGAAAAACATTCTGAAACTAGGAAGCAAATTGCTCCTAACCATCGACAATACACTGTCATGTGTACCTTCATTCCGAGAAGGTTTGATTGATTTTCAGAACGCCTGCGAGAAGGCGCGGGGTTTTGTTAACGTACTGCATAGTTTTCTGAATAAATCGACCAGCTATAAAAAGCGTTCATTTCTTACCACGTGTTGAAAGTCATCTTTAATCCGACACGTCGTAGCGTCGATTACACAACAAAGTCACCTCAGACACTATCGCTATGCTAGGTAGATGTCGTAGTTCGAAACATATCAACATGTATCGTTGCACATACCGGTTGATATGCCACAATAATATACGTAAATATGTAAATAAAATTATCAGTTACAATTATTTATCAAAAGGTCATTTGTTGGACTGACTTTAATTGGTATCAAAAAGTATATTAACTATATAACACAAAGGTTATCATGTACTTATTACATATCTTTATGTAGGCGATAGATAGCAACATTCCCGTGGTTCCCAAAGTTTGTAGTAACGCTAACCGTTATTACGATGTGTTAGAATCCCGACAAAGTCTAGACATTGAGAAACGACAAGAAAAAATAATAACTCAAAGTAGTAAAAGTAGAAAAAAATATAATTTAAAGTAGTAAAACATGTTTTAACATGTTTTACTACTTTAAATTATTATCATCTTATTATTTTCGATCGATTCGATCGATCGAACTATTATCATACTAGCTGATGCGCGCGGCTTCGCCCGCTTAAAATTCGGTACCCGTCCCCGCTTCCCGTGGGAACCTTTTCCCGGGATGACAGGTAGCCTATGTGTTATTCCAGATTATAAGCTATCTCTGTACCAAATTGCAGCCAAATCCGTTCAGCCGTTAGAGCGTGATTGAGTAACATCCAAACATCTTCACAAACTTTCACATTTATAATGTTAGTAGGAATATGTTAATAAGGTTGCCTGGTAGAAATTGCTTTTTAGCGATAAGGCCGCCCATTGTACATCTTCTTGCACTGTATTTGTGTACCATAATTTTATTTACTTGGCGTACAATAAAGTGTAAATAAATAAATAAATAAATAGTAAGTAGGATTAGTATGATTGAGAAATAAATTTTGATCTATGAAACAAGTTGTTTTTTGACATTTGAGAATATTTGGTTCGTTGCATCATCGGATCGAAGCGCACACACATGGAACGCAGTTGATTAAATATTTATATTCGAACTTGATAGCCTAAATCACCTCGTCTGCATACAATGTACGTTTCAGCAGCATTCAGAACGTATTTGGCCTTGTTGCCGATTGCTTGTATAGCAATAATTGTCTACACGACGTTCGTGTTTTTTTCGTGGAATCACAATGGATTCAAGGAAATCTACCCCTGCGCCAAGCAGCGCCAATAAAAGTCAAAATGCACGTTCATCGGAACCAGTGCTCGGACGGACGGTATGCCTCCTACCCGTGCCTGTGGAAATGGAAACCGATCGCGAACTGCTATTGCGAAAAGCGAGAGCCGTCGGCCGGTGGACAGCTGGCCGTCTGCTAGCTGTCGCCGCGTGGACTGCTGGGTGCGTGCTAGCTGTCGCCGCGTAGACTGCGAGCAGTAGTCTTCTTTTAGGGCAGTGTTGGGTGGGAGCGGTGTTGAAGCGGAGTCGTTTAAGTGGGCTTTGACCTTTAGAGTTAATTGGCATTGTCACCGTTTATTGAATATATTAAGTAGTGTAGAATTAGAGTTTATTGGTATTGTCACCGTTTATCGAATATATTAAGTAGTGTAGAATTAGAGTTTATTGGTATTGTCACCGTTTATTGAATATATTAAGTAGTGTAAAATTAGAGTTTATTGGTATTGTCGCCGTTTTTTTTTGATTTGGTGGGAATAACTTATAGCTTATTGCCATTTTTATACGTTTATAAATCTTTTTTTTTTAATTATGTTGCTTTATTTTTTTCCTCCAACTGCTACACTGTAGAATGGGAAAAATTTGTTGTACGAAAAGGTTAATTTGTTTGGGTTCGTTTGAGTTGCACTTTTTAGTAGCGTGTACGCAACGCCGCACCGCTCGAACGTCAGCCGGTAGCACGTCGCCGAACGCAGTACGGGCTACGGGCTGAGTCGCTACCGCATCGCAGCGACTGCTAGCGTCAGGAAACACGTTTTTCCTACAAGCTTACGTTCTTCTTGGAGCGCAGTGCAGCCTTTTTATCCACGCTGTGACCGTAGATCGTGCGAGACCACTGAACGTTCTCCGCACTTCGAGATCTCAAACTGTTCGTCGAACGTGCTCGCAAGCAGAGAATTATCATGATCGTCATGGTTGCGGAAAGTCACGTTTCGGTTGAAAATGTTCACAGGTTAGTTCTCGATAGTGCACAACGTTGTGAAGCTACTGGAGCACGTGACATTGGTCTCGGTATGTCGTTAAGCTAATACTCGGAATTGACAGCACGCAACGACGAACTGTGATGACTCTTTCTGCTTGCTCCTTTAGAGTCGTTCGCTATGGTCACTGTTGACCGAATAATTACACGTAATAGTAAACATACTGTTAGCATGGTCGTTGAATGGTACAGGGACAATGGTTTTGAGTGCAATGTGATTGGAGTCGCTGCCAAGGCATCAATGCATTTGCATCAGAAACCCTTCTCCCTTAAGTACGAAATCTAATTCTACGCTCCCAGGAGTGACTTCACTCTGACGTTATGACCAGTACGTTATTTTGCTCGTGAGTGTAATTGTTCTGATTCTAGTAAAGTTCTAAGACATAAAAAAACCGGCCAAGTGCGAGTTGGACTCGCCCATGAAGGGTTTCGTAGCAGCAAGTAACATATTAACAAAGTTCTTGTCGTTCGTTGTAACTTTGGTTGATGTTTTAACACGTTCGCAGTGGTAGTGATTTTTCTAACCGAAAATTGCGGTTTATGACGTATTAAAAAAAACTACCAGCTCTATCTCGTTCGAACCAATTTTCGTTGGTAGTTTTTATGGCAATGTTCATAAAAATATTCTTTTTAGATTTATCATTTTCTTAGTTAGAGGGGGGGGGGGGGGGCACACATTTTTCCACTTTGGAAGTGTCTCTTGCGCAAACTATTCACTTTATAAAAAAAATAATGTTAGAAACCTCAATAGCATTTTTGAAGACCTATCTATAGATACCCACACGTATGGGTCTGATGAAAAAACAATTTTGAGTTTCAGTTCTGAGTATGGGGATCCCCAAAATTTACTGCGTTTTTTCTAGTTTTATATAAGAATCTTAATGCGGTTCGCAGAATACATCTAGTTACCAAGTTTCAATAGCATAGGCCTTATAGTTTCGGCGAAAAGTGGCTGTGACACACGGACGGACAGACAGACGGACAGACAGACAGACAGACATGACGAATCTATAAGGGTTCCGTTTTTGCCATTTGGCTACGAAACCCTAAAAAGGCAGCTTATGGATTAAGGGAATCGTCAAGAATGTGGTAATATGATAACAGAAATATTTTTAATGAAGATTGGATATTCTAAGTCTAAATTATGAAGCTTCTGTATATGTAAAGACTAATGGTAAAAATATGACCATAGTTGCATTGTATGTAGATGTTTTTTTTTTGTTTTTCTAATAATAGTGTTGAGACTAATAAGTTGAAATCTGCTCTAGCTCCTCCATTTAAAATTAAGGATCTCGGGCAAATCAAATAGTGTCTTGGTATGTCTGTATGTTATGATAAAGAGAATAGAAGGTTAACTTTGTTGTTACATGCATATGGTCACGCCTTTATCCCCGAAGGGGTAGGCAGAGGCATATTATATGCCCACATTTCACCTTTGTATAATTTGTCCCACGTAATAGGTGGTGAGCCGTATTGCCGTGTTTAAATGGACAGGCGCAGATTGTGACTGCCTGCTGTTGAAATAAAGTCTTCAACTTAGCTAAACGACTGCCATTTTACTGGCAACCGGGACCAACGGCTTAACGTGCCTTCCGAAGCACGGAAACGCTCAAATAAATGTCACAAAGTGATCACATGGATGGTCACCCATGCATGGACCGGCCATAGTGAAAGTTGCTTACTGCAGTGATCGTTTACAGAACACCGAGTCCGCGGAGCCACGAGCGCTTCATTTGATGTTGCTTTAATTTATTTAGTTAATAGTAAATCAGTATATACACCAATGGAGTATGGATTAAAATTGGCAAAGGATGCAAACTGTGGTAACAATTGGGCAAATTGTTACCACAGTTTCAACAGTTGATAGGCTGTAATGTATCTAGCAATTACTTAGGTCCAGATATTGCTTTCGCAGTTGGCCACTTGAGCCAGTTCAATAATGGTTACAATAAAGAGCATTGGGTTCACACGAAGCGTATATTAATGTATCTACAAGGGACCAAAAACTATTGTACTGAATATAGTTAGTACAGATTACAATGGTAACAAGATAGTAGGCTATGTAGATGCAGATTGGGCAGAGACACTTTCCATAGAAAATCCTACACAGGATTTTGCTTCAGTCTCTTGGGTGGTGTGAAATCTTGGGGAAGTAGGAAACAAAAGAATATTGCGCTATCAAAAGCATAGGCAGAATATGTATAACCTGAAGGTTGTAAAGAGGCTGTTTATCTTATAAACTTATATTTCTATTATGAATGAATTAACTGGTTGTTTACAACGTATTGTAATGTTTATTTATAATCAGAGTGCTCATAAGTTGTATTATAATCCTGTCTTTTACAATAGGTCAATGCATTTTTCACATTAGATATCATTTTGGTCGTGAATGTGATATAAATGATAAAGTTAAAGTAGAATCCTTCCAAACAGCTCATATGCCTGCAGATATGCTTACAAAGTCTTTAAACTATGTAAAATATGAAAAAAATCTGAATTTCTTAGGTGTGCAGCCCAAATAATAATGTTTGTTTCTGTTATTTTGATATGTGGGGGTACGGATTGTATATCAAAATAGTGTCTATGTAACTAACAACACCATCGAACGAATAGATTGTTAATCATTCATGTATGTATCGTTCGTTCTTGGAATGAAATAAAATGTCAGTCTACCGATTTAATCATTTTTAATAATTATCGTTAACTAGCTGATGCTCGCGGCTTCGCCCACGTGATATTTGGTTCCCGTAACAGCTTCCCATGGGAGCATATTCCCGGGATGAAATGTAGCCTATGTGTTATTTCAGACTATAATCTACCCCAGTTCCAAATTTCAGCCCGATCCGTTCAGCCGTTAGAGCGTGATTGAGTAACAAACATCCAAACATCTAAACATCCAAACATCTTCACAAACTTTCTCATTTATAATATTCGTTAATAAGGTGAAATTGTAGTTCAATTTATAATTTGCTTATCACTTAAGATATTCTAAGACTTTATAACTTTCTTATATGGCAGATTTTTAGTAGAATTATGTGAGGTCTTGATAACTGACGTCTTGTAGTTGAGTTACCGTAGTTCATTTCAGCCGGGATGATAAAACCCAATATGATTCCCATGTTGACAATCAACATAAGGTATTGTAACCTTAGGGGTTAGGAGGGAGAGAGAGGAAGAAAACAAATAGTAAGTATACAAAATTTATTAAAAAAATAGGGGTAGGTAAGTTAAGGTTCTCTCAGGGGGGTTCGGTATGCTCGTAACCGTAGGTTGCAATTACAAGAAATAAGAATGCCACTGTCCTGCGTTAGTCCCCGGGTAGGATCGGAGCTGCGGTCGTGCAGCAGCAGTAGGCAGGTCTCTGGCCGTGCAGGTAGATGCAGCGGCAGTGTGACCGCCGTCACGTAGATGATGTGTAGATGAAGGCGAAGAGTGAAAGTGGACGTAAAAGTGAACCCTGGAATCGAAATTTAGTCGATTCACAGTTTGACCTAGTTTTCTTACTGACTGCAACATCACGAACACCACAACGACCACTCCCGGAGAGGGCTAAGCAGGAAGCAAGTGGCATCATAGGCTACTATGGTGTTCGATGATGAGGCAGTCATACAAAGCAAAGTTTTATAATAGTAAGAAGACTTTACACAATGGGAATGCTGAATTGCGTGATAGATTAGTTTGGCTGTAGGTAGTTGCCATTAAAATTTAGCAGTGCAATCCTTACATAAAATGTTATTAAGCCTTACATATATTCCATAAGCACTAGCAAGGCTGTACTAAACAAAATTAGAAAGAATCTAGCAATTATGAAATGATGTATTTAGATGTATTTCTAAGTTCTAGATTCGAGTTACCTACATAACTCGGGGTTCACTCACTGAATTTATTTTTACTAAATAATTCTTTAACCAAACTATTACAAAGGAATTATTTATGCAGATTTTTCTACGCGCAATCAATTTAACGGAGCTAATGAGCTTCTCGGCGTGATACGTGTATGCGTTAGAACGATCTCAAGTGCTGTGGCCCGGCTGAGTTTGGAATAATCTCCGCGCGCGCCCGCTGTAGTAACTGGTTAGGTATATGTAGATATAGGTATCTAAGCTAATGAACAATAGCGATGCTATACTACTTGTTTGCGCGAGGTTTGCTTCTGAATTAATTTATTTAGTTTAAATTTAGATAGATTATTATTATTATTTATTATTTTAGCATAGTATTGGTGTAGCCAAACTATGATATATTAGGAAGTGTAACGAACCGTTACATACCCCCCTTTTTAGGTTAGGATTTTCGCTTACGAAAATCCCTTGAAACTAACTGAACTAACTTACTAACTTAAAACCTGTACTAGGATCATTCTGAAGAAACTCAATGGGACAGTTAGAAGAAGGACGTATTTAAGGCTTAAGATTATAGATTCAGGTAATACGAACCGCCTGAAAGTAGGGTAGGTATAATTAGGCTTGTAGTTGAAGGCTGGGATTTATACAACCGTCCCAGAGAGGAAATCTACTAGGGCAAGCATCCAGCTTCCGAGTGGTAGAATTAGCTGCGTAAATCTGTTAGGGCAAGCTTCCGAGTAACAGTATTTACCACGTAAACCGAGAAACAGAAATGTTATAGAATTGAATTTTATTAGCAAAATCTCCCAACAAGGTAACGTTAGCAAAACAAATCATTTTGAATTTAAAATTAGTATTTGAAAGGTTTAGTATTTTTAATGAAAAGTAGTTAACGCGAACAGTCATATTAAGAATAAAAATGTTTGGGTGTGTGTTGCAGTTCTATACGGTTTCAGCTAGGTACAAAAATATGGTTAATATAATCTCAGCAAAATACAAATATAGTAGTTAATAAGGTAGTTATTAACTACACACAAGTAATTAAAATGTTTGATAATAATTAAAAAATCCTACCTACCTACTTTTTATAAGTCGGTTAAAATATGCAGAATAACAGTAGTAAGTAAATAATGTCTGTAGTCAGACAAAATTTATAAAATATAATAGCTAGTAATTAATAAATTTGTGACAAAACACAAAAAAATTTTTTTTGAAATCTACCACTTAAGAAAAAAAATTACCTACCTACTTTTCCCTAAGTTGGTTAAAATGCAGTAAGTGGTAGTAAAATGATAAGTGGCGGTACACAGCAAAATTTAGAAAAACATGTAGCAATTTATCAGGTTGAAAGTAGTATAAAATAAATAAAAAAACAAAAAAAAATAAAAATAAAAATAGTGACCGCCCAGTCACGCAGCACTTTCATACGTCTCTTTCGCGACGCTGGATGCACGGGAACGCCAGTAATTTAGGTAGATAGACTACTGACTTCGCACTATCCCGTGGGCGGTTAGCTGTCTATCCCACTAGGGTCTAGCTTCCAGTAGGGTCTCTTGAACCTAGATTCACCCTACCGCCTAGTAAAACACTTCTTATAGCTAAACAGAACTACCTACAGTAGGCAAGGTAGTTATACAAAAAAAAAACAACTTAAATCTAAGCGTTTTATGCCAACACCAAGGAACCCAACTACGTTACACCCTGCGGTTGCGAGCAATACCTATATCGGGCGCCAATGTAACCTTAGGGGTTAGGAGGGAGAGAGAGGAAGAAAACAAATAGTAAGTATACAAAATTTATTAAAAAAATAGGGGTAGGTAAGTTAAGGTTCTCTCAGGGGGGTTCGGTATGCTCGTAACCGTAACTATGAAAATGTGAGTGCTAGATTTTCACAGTTTCACGAGCCCCCTAACGTATCTAAAGATACACTAATGCCCGAGTTTGCATACAAGTATAATCAAAGTTCACAAAAAGGTACTAGTTATGCAAAAGAAAAATATAACAAGCAACAAAGCTACAAAGGCACCTACAATAATTATAATAAGTACAAAAATTACACTACAAATAACACAGGGGAAGTAAGGAAATATCAACCTATTAATACAAACAAAAATAATTACTATAAAGTTGCCTCCATATCCACTTCACAATCGCGACCGGTATTTTGCCCTAGATGTAGATCCGACACACACGCTTTAAGACACTGCAATCAGCAACGATTTCCTATTTGTTTTAGATGTGGAAAAAAAGACGTCATCTATTCTGATTGTCCCGACTGTAACCCCACCCATAAAGATCAATCAAAAAACTAAATAGGCCCGATTGGAGTAGCCAGGCTGAGGAATGGGATGATTGGTTGAAGTTCATCCACAACTTCTTCACCTTTAGCTCGGTTGCTTCAATCGACAACAGTAATAATAGGGATTGTTGTAGATCTCGTCCGTATATCACTATAAAAATAGCTGATGATACATTCATTGGACTGTTGGATACTGGCTCCTGCGTTACTATCATGGGTAAGGGTGAACACGAGAAACTATTAACTTTGGGGTTCCAAATACAATCAACACCCCCAATTCAGTTCATTTCCGCTGGGGGAGAAAAGCTGAATTCTATAGGACTTATTTCCCTTCCAATGCAATTAAAAGATAAAAAACATACAATAAATGCATATGTCGTACCCGAAGTAGACACACCACTGATACTTGGTATGGACTTCTGGCGCACCTTTGACCTTTTCCCTAAACACTTAGATAACATAATATTCAGTGACAATAATTCTACGATTCGTAAACCATTAGCTTCAATCGACGGTCCCAGTGCATTGTGTCCCTATGAACACCTATCGGATGTACAGAGATCTGCGGTTGATAAGCTTATTTTAGAATTTCGTGATATCTCATATGAAAAACGTGGGTTGGGTCGTACAACTCTCATAACTCACCAAATAGACACTGGGGATGCTGCCCCCATACGTCAACGCTATTATCGAATGTCACCAGAAAAGCAGAGAATACTAATTCAACAGTTGGATGAAATGTTAAAGGACGATGTGGTTGAACCATGCGATAGCCCATGGTCGTCTCCTGTGCTACTCACACCTAAAAAGAACGGTGATCTACGGTTTTGTCTCGATAGTAGGAAGCTTAATGCTATTACAAGGAAGGATGCTTATAGCCTTCCATACATCTCCGAAATACTCGACAATCTGAGAGATGCCAGATATTTGAGTAGTATAGACCTCTCTAAAAGCTTTTGGCAGATATTGATACAAAAAGAAGATAGGTGTAAAACCGCCTTCTATATCCCCACCAGAGGAACATTCCAGTTCAAATCTATGGCATTTGGTTTAACTAACGCCCCTGCTACACAACAGAGACTCGTAGACGCTCTATTCTATGGCCCTGAGTTCGAACATAAAGTTTTCTGTTTCGTCGACGACATTATCATTGTCTCTGAGACATACGAATCCCATATATCACTTTTAACACGTGTGCTTAATAAGATTAAGATGGCTAATCTAACAATTAACCTTGAAAAGAGTCAATTCTTTCGAAACCAACTTAAATATCTAGGCTATATAGTAGATGTTAAGGGACTCCGAGCTGACCCTGAAAAGGTAGAAGCTATCACTAATTACCCCACACCCACTAATCGTAAAGAAGTCCGTAGATTTCTGGGCACGGCTTCTTGGTACCGAAGATTCATTCCTAACTTTAGCAATTTAGCCAACCCACTTAATAAGCTAACTTCCCAAGGAAAAAAGGCCCCACGTTGGGCGCCAATGTAACCTTAGGGGTTAGGAGGGAGAGAGAGGAAGAAAACAAATAGTAAGTATACAAAATTTATTAAAAAAATAGGGGTAGGTAAGTTAAGGTTCTCTCAGGGGGGTTCGGTATGCTCGTAACCGTAGGTTGCAATTACAAGAAATAAGAATGCCACTGTCCTGCGTTAGTCCCCGGGTAGGATCGGAGCTGCGGTCGTGCAGCAGCAGTAGGCAGGTCTCTGGCCGTGCAGGTAGATGCAGCGGCAGTGTGACCGCCGTCACGTAGATGATGTGTAGATGAAGGCGAAGAGTGAAAGTGGACGTAAAAGTGAACCCTGGAATCGAAATTTAGTCGATTCACAGTTTGACCTAGTTTTCTTACTGACTGCAACATCACGAACACCACAACGACCACTCCCGGAGAGGGCTAAGCAGGAAGCAAGTGGCATCATAGGCTACTATGGTGTTCGATGATGAGGCAGTCATACAAAGCAAAGTTTTATAATAGTAAGAAGACTTTACACAATGGGAATGCTGAATTGCGTGATAGATTAGTTTGGCTGTAGGTAGTTGCCATTAAAATTTAGCAGTGCAATCCTTACATAAAATGTTATTAAGCCTTACATATATTCCATAAGCACTAGCAAGGCTGTACTAAACAAAATTAGAAAGAATCTAGCAATTATGAAATGATGTATTTAGATGTATTTCTAAGTTCTAGATTCGAGTTACCTACATAGTGATAAATATAGATAATGCAACACTCACCCAATAAACTCGGGGTTCACTCACTGAATTTATTTTTACTAAATAATTCTTTAACCAAACTATTACAAAGGAATTATTTATGCAGATTTTTCTACGCGCAATCAATTTAACGGAGCTAATGAGCTTCTCGGCGTGATACGTGTATGCGTTAGAACGATCTCAAGTGCTGTGGCCCGGCTGAGTTTGGAATAATCTCCGCGCGCGCCCGCTGTAGTAACTGGTTAGGTATATGTAGATATAGGTATCTAAGCTAATGAACAATAGCGATGCTATACTACTTGTTTGCGCGAGGTTTGCTTCTGAATTAATTTATTTAGTTTAAATTTAGATAGATTATTATTATTATTTATTATTTTAGCATAGTATTGGTGTAGCCAAACTATGATATATTAGGAAGTGTAACGAACCGTTACAGTATTGTACCGTATATACCACAATTGTCAACTACACAGCTTCGTTTTCGCATGGCCAATATATTATCGCATGGTCTTCTACAATCTCAATCATTGTACCTTTGAATTTAGGAAGGCCAGATGGTAACAATAAGTCTTTTTCAGACAAAGGTCCTTCACCGACTTCTTCAATGAGAATGACGTTTTTCCTTTTTTAATGTGCCATCGAATTATCAATATCTTGGAATTTGATTTCCTTAAGCTACGCATAGGTCTGCAGATCTTTTGAGTGTAATTACCTCCTACTTCAATCAAGCCTCGGTAGCGCAGTAGGCAGCGCGTAAGTCTCATAATCTTCTTCGGTACCTCCTACTTCATCAGGAGACACCTTACCCGTGATTCGCTTTTGTGTAGTACCAGACCACTTCAAGCCCTTCAAAGTCCCAAACAAGTTTTGACATAATGTAAAACATTTTCCGGTTTCAATACTGGCGGAAATAAAGTTAAGTATAATCGCTGAGTTATCAAAATCGGCATTAGATGCGTTCAAATAGCCGAAGCATCGTGACGTAGTGAGCATAGTGTACAAAAGCATTGCTTTTTCCCTTTGCCTTGAGATACAAAATATATCACAACAATGTGAAGCGTTATTTGGGTATGACTACCACCAAAGTGAAATAACTTGATGATGTCACTGATTCTTGTTGAGTTTTATTATCATTTATTAATTATTAATAGTGTTATCAATTCGTCATAGTCGTAGAATAGTGACGGATCTAACAAATATCAAATTTTACAGGGCAGCCGTTTCAATAAATTAAGTCAGTTTGTTTGACATAACTTTTTAAATAATAAATCTACAATTATGGAAATTGGCATACGCATAAAACATAAGGTTTGTTTTAATCTGGAACCATAATAAGGACCTATAATTACACAGTTTTCTAGAAAAATCACATGCTTCATTTTACTTCGGAGTCACCACAGTCATATAGTATTATCCGACACTGTTCATCGGAAAATTAATGTTCACAAAATATCGGATGTTACTTTCCGATCGCGTTCTATGGACTAAGAGAGTAATATTTTGGCGGATACGTTAATGACATATTCTATTGTGAGTTGAAGTAGACAGAGTATTAGAGGTTTGCACCGGAGCAGTGAGTACCGGAGAAGCTCCGGTGAAGTACCGGTAAAAGTACTCGATTACAAGTACCGGAGTTCAATTGATTACTCTCCGGTTCATTATTGTTACACTGTGTAGGTATGTAGGTACCGGTAAAAGTATTCGATTGATTAATCTCCGCTGAAATATTCTAACATGTGTTATGTATTCAATATTATTTAAATAATATTATACCTATATTAGACGACCTGTTGGGTGGGGAGGCAAAGATACTGTCTATTAATCAAGAGTCGCGGTTTCGATTCCCACGCAAGACAAATATTTGTGTGCAAGAACATGTTTATTTGTCTTGTTGTGAGTGTTTCTATTGTATCATCAATCAATCAATCAATATCAATACATATAATAAAATCGTAAGTGTGTGTACGTTTGTGCACGCTAATCTCAGCAACCGCTCAATCAATTGAAATGCGGTTTTCTATAATGCGTTGTAGTCTGCTCCACGTAACATTTAGTGTTTGCTTCATGTCAATCGGTCCATAAATCAAAAAGTTATGTCAATCTAAAGAATTAAATATAAAATGCAGCGTACGAAGTCGCAGGCAACATCTAGTAATAAATACGTATTTACAAACACAAATGTATCTTTATCTGTTAGTTCTTAAATTAAACATTTTGGGCTCAGGGGTCGGCAACCTCGCGGCGGCTCGCGAGCCACTTGCGGCTCTTTAGTTCCCTAAGCAATTATCATAGCACATTTTCAAAAACATATTACTGTTGACATATATTCTACCGATAGACAGGAACGTCCATACATTGAATATGTTCCAGATTTGTACGCGCTTAAGCGAGAATGGACTCGCGCAACGGATGCTATAAAACTCATATCTTGGTATGAAAAAAAAAAAGGGTTTAACATTGTATAATTATGTTAATTAGCATTAACTTTAATATTTTTTCCCCTCTATACATTGCGTTTACAGCACTTTGTTTCACAATTCTACCACAATAAATTAAAATATCTCCGTCACGTGCGTTTCATTCGTATTATGGCATAAACCGAACTAAAGATGAGATGAGTACATTTACCGCAGTTTGGTGGTACATGATGCTTGTTCTGATCGCCGCATCTAGTACGTAAGTAGTACAATAGATCGATGCATTTTACCCTTTCATTTCATAAACACACCTGTTTGGTGTTCTGTTGCACTCGAAAGCGGTATATTATGGAGCACCAGTTCGGGCGGACGCCCTTCCTCATTCTTTCGGCGCTTATCATGTTCTCTTGCTCACACATTAGTGCCGTCTATACTCACTCTCGCGCGTACCGTAACCAAAAAAAAATCTTATTTTGATTCCACGCTGAGTTAATAAAAATGTTCGTTCTTTATTTTAACCAACATCATGATCGCCATGTAATATACGTTGCCAGGTACTTTTTCCGTTTCCGTACAAATGGTCATAGTGTCCTTTCATCCCGAAAACGTAGGTAGGTAGGTACTGTTTCCGATGAAAACGATAATTAGATGCCGCCATGTGTCTTTCTAATTTTAACTTTCACGCGGGCGAAGCCGCTGGTAGAAGCTACTCAGAAATTAATACGACCCGGTCTAGTTTTTATTATTTTTAATTTGAAAAAAAAAAAAGACTTAAATTTTATTTACTTTCCGTCAACGCAAGTACAAGTCGCCATTTAAGATTCCTTTTTTTAATGCATCGGCTTATACATATAAACGATAAACCTCAGAATAGACAAGATGGCCGATCGGAGCTCAATGCTTACCATGGGCTCTAGCCTGGTGCGCGGTTAATGAATGATATCATCGGGCGCCCTAATATGCCAGCTCTTAATCTCTTTCGAAGACGGTTATTTGACATTTTGTCACACCAAAGAATTGGGCCGGTAGATTTCGGTCAGAACTGCGGCCTCCAGTTCCCACGACAGAAGCCTGTATGCCAGAAGAGGTACTAATGCTACGTTAACTAATATCTAGGTACGTGTGAACAAAAAAAAAAATTGTGGCTCTTTAAATTTTTTGGCTCTTCTGACTAAAAAGGTTGCCGACCCCTGGTCTAAGGCACAGTAATAATGTCTAAGGTTTTGGGCTGGATGTTGATGGTTTTATGATTTACATACTTAGGAGGTACAACTTTTAAAATCTTGAAACGTGTTCATTTATTTTTAATTAGATGCAGGTACCTATACAAATTGTGAAGCAGTTTCCATTGAAGAAATGAAGAAATTCCCATACAAACTTACAACCCCTCGTTTACCTCCTTATTGATATAATTTAACAAATCAAAGATATGTATGTCTATTTTTTTTATAACCAAAAACAGCTATACATAATTTCATGATGCTAACTTTAGTGACGAATTTCCATACAACTGTTTATACCTTATTTACCACCTTAATGGTGAAATTTCCCAAAATCCTTTCTTATAACTTACCTAGTTAATAAAAGGTACCTACTGTCCAAATTTCATCATTCTAGGTTCTGGGGTTTTTCTCTACGTTGATGAGTCAGTCGGTCAAAATCTCGCTTTATATTATTTATAGATTTTATATTAAACTATTAGATACTTTTTAAAATATAGGTCCTCATAAAACTCTACTGGATCACCTACATACAAATTCTCTGATTGTACATGTTTATTTAAATCAAGAATTGCAAATTAGAAGACAATATTTCAAGGCATCAAATCTATGTACCTACACAAACGCGATGCTCCGGTTTTCACCGGAGAAAAACCGGAGCACGCAAAAGTACCGGTGAATTTCACCGGAGCTCAAGATTCCGCTCCGGTGCAAACCACTACAGAGTATCTTTAATAAAACACATACTATTGGTTGGATACTTATATAGATTCAATCAATTTAAACTTAAAACATTATGAAACTAAATAATGTAGAAAAAACACTAGTATTTTTGTACTTTCTGACTGAGAAGACAATAACATAGACACTATTTGGCGCTAATACTTTTTATTTAGTAAATTATTAGATAATTACTAATAACATAAACACTAATCAATTATTTATTATCAATAGTATCACAATCGTTCTTATAAGTATTATAGAGTAGGAACTTTAAAAATCAGTAAATAAGTGATCAAAATAGTACTTATCACCTTGAAAAATATAAAATGTTTAAAAAAAATCGTAGTAGTTAACATTTATGATTGTCAAAAATAAACTATTATTAAAAACTTAAAATTACAATATTCGAGATTAAAGAAACATTAACAAAAAATTAAAAAGCTCTAAAAATCACAACATTGGAGATCAAAATAGTACTTATCAACTACAAAAATATAAAATGTTATAAAAGAAATCGTTATGTTATGAAGTTATTTAATCGGATTCATTGTCATCATTGGAAACATTTTGTCTGTGAGATAAACTTCTGAAAAAACTATGATATTTGGTAGGAATGATAGACGAATTGCAAAGACTACATAGATCTTTGTATTTATCATTACTGATTGCGATAGGAGCCAAATAAGCTTTACTTAAAGTTGAAGAGTTACTTTGGTTTCTGATCTCCTTTCTTAAGGCAATAGTCATGTAATCATCAGCTGACAATTCGTATTTATACATGATTTTATTGCTTTGAGACCCATCAACTCGAACTTCTTTTATACCTGTCCATGTAACTTTGTTGTTCGCCGTATTTTTAACCCAGTTCTTATTTTTTAGCTGATCTTTAAAATCAAATACTAACGACTGATTTACGTCTATAACTTCATAAGGAATCCCTGTAACTTTAGCCCAGCGTACATGTAATTTCCATTCATCTGGTGTGTAAATTGTTTTAAGCTCGGCGGCCCTCTCTATAACACTGTGGACAGAATCACCCTCGTTTTGGGTGTGCCCCTTTTCAAGAAATCTATGGGTTATAGTTATATCATGTTCTTTAGCTGCATGAGCATACATATTAAATACTATGCGATTTCGATTCTGCCCAGCGCAATTGTCTGACCAGAATCGAAACTCTTTCGCACCTTTCGATACAAAGTTCTTTATGAAGTCATAAACGCAACTGGCTACTTCATTGGCCCCACGTTTGACTACACTTTCATCCCACATATAACAGTAACCTTGTTTGTCAACCATATCGTATATGGTGAAATTATAACATGACAGCTTTCGCTTGTAATACAATACACTCATTTGTCCATGAGGACACGACTAGACTTTTTGAAAAACAAAAGTAGCACAAATTATACTTCCATTAGAAGTATTAGCGTCAGTTTTATCAGTTTGCTTTAAGATTCTAGATATTTTTTTGCTATTTAAGTGGTTAGCATACTGTTCTTTAAGATCATCAGATGGAACTTGTGTTTGCTTAAAACTATGACACTGATCGCAGGTATCCTTTTTGGGTATATTGAAACTCAAATTAAAATGAGTGTTAACTATGTCTCTATACTGTCTAAGATTAAAAGCTGTATTTGAATAATTACTAAGTTCAGACCATTCTTTGTATAAATTGAACATCCGAGCAATGCTTAAGTCACTATCTAAATACAGTCGCTTGGACGCCGCTCTATTATAATGAGACTCTACCGGTACAAATTAACGTGATCACAAACTGACTTAACCATTTCACCGTCAACAATACGTTTATGCTTTTTATGTTTCCCCCTCATATCTTCTTGCATCAAAGTGCTTCCATCAAACTTTTCCCAAGCTGTCCGTACTAGCCTTTCACTAATGGAATATGTATTTAAAAACATGATTTTACAAACCTCTACTCTTGTTGACTCTTTAGGCAAAAAATACTGATAGGTGAACTGACGGTTATGTTTTAAAACTCTTTGAAGACCTCTTGCCTTTTTTTGTTTTGTAGTATAATTGGCTACATGCAGCCATTGTTTCTCACGATTACCCAATGACCAAAACTTTGTAAATAAAGCCTGTCTTTCTTCAGAGGTTAATAGACTATAACATTTATAATATCTACATGTGCAAGGCCTACCCATGGTTTTTGCTTGAATAATCACCCCCTTTTTAGAGGAGTACTGTTTTCCTGCATTCTTTAAGCGTTTTCTCTTCACTTCTTCCCAATCATTATAATTTCGTACACGTTTTTTACCCCTACATCGAAGAAGAGGGGTGGCAGGTGCCTGGCTTGAAGATGCGACTGTATTGATTGATGGACAGTCGCTATAGTCTACACCAATGTCGTGGACACACGTGGAACAAAAGAAATCGTTGCATACATCATCATGTGTTTTTGTTGGTGATGGCATAGGTGTTTGTTCACCGTTGTCAACAGACGGAGAGAGTGGTTTTGTTGGTAATGGCGTAGGTGTTCGTCCACCATTGTCAACGGACGGAGAAATAGGTAACAGATCGGATATGAAGGTAGAGGTATTTAAAGGGGACAAACCTGAGCTGATATTTAAGACGGACATTTCACCTTGTTGATTTTCTGACGGGAGTAGGTACGGCGTGGATGGATTTTGATCACTGACCATAAAAGGATCTTCTCTAAGAACAATAGAATGTGATGGTTGGTCCAAAATTACATTGTTGACTTGGCTCGGTCCTTGTGCGTGGTCTGAAAAGACGTCTTCATAAACGTCTTTCATCCCTTGTATAATGTTATGTGCTCCTGGTGATAACGGCGAAGAGCATTCTGAAAAGATGGAAAAATAATTATATAAAATACTTATAATCATTGCTAATCTACGCTTAGTATACTGTAAGACATTCTTTACCAATCAAAAGTATACAAATATTAAACTTTACTTTATTCTATTTACACAGTTAAATTATTACCCAGACCTGAATATTTTTTTATAGAATAACAATTAAAATATTACAATTTACTCTTAGTTTTTCAATAGAATAATGACGGAACCTCTTGCACCCTCTTTTTTTGTGGCTTGGGCATCGGTTTGTTCCTTAAATACCGTCAGCTTATACCGCGGGTCTAAAAATCTACATATTGCAAATGAGCGACTTTTTTCTACACCTGCGAACCTCCCCTCCATGGGACCTGGAAGCGAGAGCCCTTGCGTCACTGTTCAGATGGCGCAAGGAGGCGCTGGAGCGGGGCCAAAGGCCTGCGTCTCGAGAAATCGAGGTCCAGCGGACCCTGCTGCACCAGGAAACCGTGGGACATGGAAGGTGCGACTTGAGCAACCAAAGGGGGGATTCGCCACAATCGCGGCCGTCAGACCGGTCATGGACGAGTGGCTGGAGAGAAGACACGGTGCTCTCTCCTACCGGTTGACACAGATGCTTTCCGGGCACGGTAGCTTCGGTAGGTATCTGTGGCGAAAACACCGGGAAACCACGGCCGAGTGTCAGCACTGCGAGGACCACAGCGATGACACGGCGCTCCACACGCTGGTGGAGTGCACGGCGTGGGCACAATATGACTGCCTCTGTGGCGCGGTCGGTAGTGATACCGCCTGCGGCGCTGGAGGTCGTGGGTTCGATTCCCACCGGAGACAAATATTTGTGTGACCCATAAATGTTTGTCTCAAGAGTCTGGGTGTTTCTATGTATAATATGTATGTATTTAAAAGTATATAAGTATTAATATCCGTGGTCTGATACCCATAACACAAGCAGGTTATTCCTAGCTTACTTTGGGATCAGATAGCGTTGTGTGAGATGTCCGTGAATATTTATTATTTATTATTATTTATTTTATTATTATTTACAATAGCGCCAGCTCCTCGTAGTGGGTCTGGGCGTGGACACTCTCTCGCTCGAGGCCATGGTACGAGCCATGCTCTCCAGCGGGAGTAAGTGGGACTGCGGCGCCTCTTTCTGCGAGCAGGTTATGCTCGCGAAGGAGGCGGCGGGCCGGGTGCGGGCGCCGCCAACGTGTCTTCGCCGAGGACTATCGGCCTTCATGACCGGGGGTCTGAGGACGGTTAGAGGGCCGCTCACCGTCCTTACAGAAGCAGGCCCGAAACCCCCCATAGACGCGGGATTGCACCCGAACCACCCCCTGGGCGGTTGAGGTTGTCCCATATCCAGGGTGTCAGGATCTGATGCTGGGATCTTGGGAAAATCGAGGGAAAATCGTCAAATTTACGGCAAAAAATCTGTTTTTGATGCCGTTGTACCATAGAGCAACGCGAACTGTCTAAGGGGAGACGGCATAGAACGATTGTTTGGTACAAATTTGTCTGTCATATTTTGCGGGTGACGGGGGGAAATCTTCCTCACCCACACTTTCTTAGACTCGCACTACAATAGCAATCGACTGTCAATACGAAGCCTATATATACACTTTAAACAATACACTCATAAATTTTACACACACATGATACATTTTGTGTCATATCACCCCAAGTCGCTCAACCAATCCATGTATTGATGTGACGTCCGGTAAAGTTGCTAAACAAATCTAAATATTATCTATACGTTTAAATAGGTGTAAATAATAATAACTTGTTATAAAATTACTTACTTACACAAGATAATGCCATTTTTCTTCAGATTTCTTTAATGACATTTCTTTTTGTATTAATATCTAATTATTTCATCATTTTTATAAAATGACAATTCAACCGCTCACGCTGTCAACTAGACTTAGTCTAGTGAAAGAAACTTCAAAAAACAGTTTTTATGTAAGTAGGCACTTTTAGTCGTCAAAATGTCAAATTATTGCCAGAGGGGGTTTGCCAGCTTTGGCCTCTCCCTCTGTAAAGGCGCGCGATGCTCTGTGCGTTGTACATAATAAACCTCATAAATAGGTACTTTTCTATTTCTGTACACTTAAAAGTAAAAAATAACTACATTTAAAAAACCGACTTCACAAACTAAAAAGTATGAATGATCTTAATTCTTACCACTAGACCACGCACCCCGCATAATTTCCACTACTAATGAAACGTAATATAAAATAGTGTTACAGAATTTGTAGGCATATTTATTATTTTTATAAGATACTGCCATTAGTTTGAAGTTTGACAGTGACAAGTTGACATTTGACGTTGACACGTCAAACGTCAAAGTGATGTGGAGAGAACAGAGTATGTGTCAGGCTTCCGAGTAAAACGCCAGTCAGAGGGCGGACGCGATTAGATCAATAAGGTCAGTAAAACTTTGTTTGTGAGTTTCTGTTGAGGAGTAAATTAGTAGTGAGGTTAAATAAATTTTGTTAAAATATTGTGATTCGTTTGATTTATCTCCCTCCTGCGATGTCTTTAACATCTCAGAAGTGGGATATCTCGAAAGAAAACAATATTTCGTTAAAATCCACCCCACGAGCTCGGTGGCCATCATTGATAAATGAAATGAAAGAAACTATTTTTATATAAAAATACAGTGTTGTATAGATAAAGTAGCCTCATTGACATAGTAAAACACATTTCTTGTGAAGATTTTTATCGCGGTTTGATGGATGGAAAAGGATTTTATTCGGATTCACCTACCTACTTGACCTCAGTAGAATCTAATAAATAAAACTTTTGTGATGTTGAGTTATATGAAAAATATGCATAATTTTAATATTTACATATTTAACAAGTCAGGAATATAAAAATAAATTATAATTTCTGCCCGAATTAGTCAAGATGCAAATGGATTTATACTTTTAGTCTACCCTATTTTTTTCTTCTCGATTTCATAATACGGTTTTTCTTAACTTGTGATAAAACAGTTAGCAGATTATAGTGACGCATACGGGATAAAATCTAATACTTTGTTAATTTTCGAGCTTTCAGAGAATGAGCGACCAAGGTTCTGCAACGAACTCTCATGAACACCGGGTACATTTGCGACGAAGTTGGAGTGGCACCCGTCGCCAGGTTTACACTCCTTCAAGACTACGATCTTATTTGTAGTAAGTATGCGTTGAAAATATTGATGAGCGGGAACGAGCTTTCTGTAATTGAAAATACACCTTTTCTATAACAGCGATCACGGTGACTGAGTACATGCGTGAGTTTAAAGCGATTTCCGACTTGTGGTTCCATAACCATTATCAATATGATACGCCTCCTTGAGGTAGGTATGTCATGGCAACAGACGGGTGTATTGTGGGCGCTTTGAGGAAGGAAGACTCATCGTCGACCTTCTATATGAGCCATTTTCGAAATATGTGATCCTTGATCGGTATGATTTTGAATTATATTATTATAATTAAGGCGTAGGTCGGGGTTAGCTTCTAATTTTTTCTCTAAAGTAAGGAACTGGCGTTTTGCGGTGGGACCAGAGGTGAATCAGTGTGATCAGAGTGGCGATCGATGTAATTTCGAGTAAGAGTTGAAATAAAAATGTGTCACAGACTTCGTAATGTCTGTTAATAGTGACACTTTCGAGTGATCAAAAGCGTTGCGTAAGCGTTTCAAGCGAAGGAGTTAGTTGCGTTAAGCAAAATTAAGTTTTGTTGTGAGAAGCGAATGTTTTTATTTTGAGCGTGCGTCGTGTGTGATTTTCGCGAGCGAGTGTTTGATAGTTGCGCGGGCGAGAGTATTGTGAGAGATGTATGCGAGGACGAAAATGATACCGCGGTAAATTGCTGTGCGTGGATTGATGTGAGATCAAGGCGAGTGATTTCGTTCTTATGTTGTGTATTGGCAATTGTCAATTTTTAATGTTGGTAAGACAAATCCTGTATTACAGAACTGTTCTGGGAAGAAATCTACTGATTTTATTCAACGTTCAAAGTCTTTATTGCATACATAAAATGTGAAATCTCTAGTGTAAATTTGATTCTAGAGGTTATCAAATTAAATAAGGTTACAGTTCACAATGATTTGACGTTTTTTTTTAAGAATTAATTGATGTATTTAATATAGGTCGTTAAAATTATAATCATAATGAGGTAGGTACTGCGTTGAAAATGATTTATTTATTTTATTTATTTAACAATTTATGTACACACATAATATATTACAGAGATACATAGTTAGGAAAAAAGAGTACAACGGCACTGCTTATTTCTATAAGAAATCTCTTCCAGCAGGCCAACGAGAGAACATGATATTGAATAATTCAGAGAGGTAGAAGTGTGTGAGATAACTAGGTAGAATCAACTATTTATACATACTATACAAATACAAAAATATTAATATGTGTATATATATGTATATATGTGTGTATATGTAAATTAATAAGTATATATATATGTGAGTGTGTATATACATATTTATAACAAGAAAAAAAACTTACATACGTGAGATTACATTTTTATAAATAAAAAAGGCATTATCTGTTAAGTGGTAGAGAGATAGTATTCGCGGACTTTCTTCTTAAAATTCGCAACTGTGTTAACGTCTCTAATATCATGTGGCAGGGAATTCCACAATCTAACCGCATGAACTGAAAAAGAGTAAGAATAGAAATCGGATTTATGGCGTGGGAGTTAAAGGATGGAACGAAGGTGTGTCCTGCAAGGAGCATCGTCAATGATTAAGTTTAGCAAGGTATAGTTAGCATTACATGTTAATAAACAATTTCTATTTTGTTAAAAAAAAAGCCATATATATATCCGATAAACAAACTACATTTTTATTGTGAATTCGATAAAAAAAAAAAAAAAAAAAGTTTCGTTTTGTGTACTACTTAAGTTTTGAATTAGACATGTTTAGTTAATCAATTGGTTTTCACATAGCATTCAATTTCTGATATGCAGTTGGTTGATTAGTGGAGTTACCCAGCCTACAGAAAGGTTATACAGATGTGCATAAAATATCCCTTTAAATATACAGGTATTAACATAGTAAAAAAAGGTTTCTATTGAAAATGCAACAAACACAAAAGATTGGTTTATTAGCAGTCAAACACATTTATCAATAGCCACAGAAAAGGCGGCGCCACCGATCATATGTATCTATATTCCTAGTCCGTATAACTGCTCAACGCGCGCAAGGCTCCGACAGGCGTAGGGTACGGTCCTGAGCGGGCCACTATGCGAGTCTATTTATCGCACTCAAGAAACAAGTGGTGAGGTAACTTGTGTTGGTTGTGGTTGTGGATAAACAGAAGTCTTTTCCTACAGGCTCTACTTGGTTTACTGTTCAAATAAAACTTTTGGTAAATTAGTTTTAATATGTAGTTCTATTAAATTTGTTAGATAGGGAGTGTTGAGTGCGCACTTAAGTAACTTGTTTTGGACAACTAGAAGACTATTAAGGTTGATGACTAGTACTGCTCCATACTGGGCTGGGCAAACGTAAGTAAAACCAGGTCATATGGTACAATATAAAGTCAATTTAGTTTTACTAATAGGCAGGAATCCTCAATTGAGAATGGAAGTTAAAGCGTTCAATGCTGTAGTGCCCTCAAATTTTAATCTTATTGTGTTATCACTCCAATTGAGCTTATGATCTAGCATAGTGCCCAAGCTCAAACAGAATGACTCCATTTGATCCCACTTCAGTCAAATTTGAGATTTCATCTAGGGAGCGACTTTGCCTTGAAAACAGAATCGCCTCCGTCTCAACAATTTTCAAACTGCATTCGCGACAGTAGGCGGTTAATAGCTCAAACGATAAATGTATGCGAAGTTAATCAATATCCAGCAAAGATCTAAGAGATTCTGTGTCGTCCGCAAAGCTGTCTTAAGGTTGCATTGGTGTCATTAATATTTAGTGATGTAGTACGAAACTTAAACCCTAGCATTCTACTAATTTTCTAGAAGTGCCTTCCAAATGGTAGCGTAATTATTGGCAGTGAAAGGAATCTCTGAACACACTGTCGAAGCCTTGTTAGATTATTTACCCTCTAAGTACTGAACCTTCCCTGTGAAGAGGCGGGTGTGGTCATGAATGAGACTTATGAGGTTCTTGTAGAGAAGTCACCATTCACTTGGAACGACGTCAAGAAATGTCAGGTTAAGTGGAGGGAGTTTTTGTTGGTAGACCAGGTTGTTTCCTTCTTCCTTCTGACCACGGAATAATAAAAAAAAATGACGAAAAGAATAGATATCTACCTACTAAGTATGCTTGCGTGACTCATCGGAAACATTAAGCACAGGTCATAAACATTTTGTGGCCATAAATATTAGCGCAGCCTGCATTACTTTTTAAGATGAATTTTCATAGGGACCGGACTGAGTTTCTTGGGGTGTTCTTCTCAGTCTGTAGTATTTCCGAACCCCCGGTAGAGTCACAAAAATTTAAACACTAAAAAATAAAAAAAACAAAATATAAAAATAAAAAAAAAACTTCAAAGGGAATAAATTTGATTTCATTTTATTTTTATTCAAATACAGATTCTCTATCTGCGATAAATAGGGTACACAATGTTGTTACATCATATGAATAAGATAATCCTTGCCTATTCAGCCATTGAAATAGCATGCAAGATTTTGTGTATAAACTGTCACATTTTCAGAAGTAAGTACATATGTCGTTAGATAATTAATTTATTAGAGACTACAGAGATTAGTGTTATATTAAATAAGATACTTTAAAAAAAAATCTCAACAATTACAATAAGAAATAAATACTATTTGAAGTCATTAAGACTAGAGTTTAAATCATTGAATACATAAATACCCATAAAAAAAAAATATATCATCCAGCTGATACTTTAACATTGGGTCAAATGTAATGATAAATAATTGATGCCTTTCATTAGTAAATTTAGTATAATAGACTTTCTTTTTGCGTTGAAAAGTTTAACTCCATCAGGGAATTTACGATCATCCATAGTTTTGGGCATTCTGTTTGCAAAAGACTAATTAAAGTAGGTAATTTATTTAAATCGGCGCGTAATTTCAAGAAAAAGAGGAGCCTGAAGATGCTTTAAAAAAAAAATAATACTAGGATATTGCGATCGTTATAATATGTCAATTTAAAATAAGAGAGTTAAAGCGTCGAATACGGCATAAAAATACACGTGAACGAGTTAATAGCGAAATATACCTATAATGTACTTAGTGACGGTATTATTACGGGTTGCGAAAAAAAACATTGCAATAAATTTAATTAAGTCTAAATAATGTATCATCTAATTTTAACAAAGACACCGCTACTTACTCCTCAACTGAAAATAGTGTTAATGAGTACTTGTATTTTAATGATAAGAGATTGATTACAGATTTAAGACGGCAAACATTTATGATTGTAAAACGTAGTGAATGCATTAATTTTAGTGATTTAAGTATAGTGATGTATGTAGGCAGGATGTGAAAAATGATTGTAAATTATCGGGTACATACATATGCGTGTGTATAAGTGATTGATGAGGGATTTAAACCTTAAAATTGAATTGAGCCTGAGTAATGTACTTATCATCTAATTTTGGCGAAGACACTGCTACTTGCTCTTCAACTGTAAACAGTGTCAATGAGTAATTGTAATTTGATGACATGAGATTGAAAATTACAAATTTAAGACGACAAACATTAATGATTGTAAAACGGAGTGAATGCATAATTTTAGTGATTTAAGTATAGTGATGTATGTAGGCAGGATGTGAAAAATGATTGTAAATTATCGAGTACATACCTATGCGTGTGTATAAGTGATTGATGAGGGATTTAAACCTTAAAATTGAATTGAGCCTGAGTAATGTACTTATCATCTAATTTTGGCGAAGACACTGCTACTTGCTCTTCAACTGTAAACAGTGTCAATAAGTAATTGTAATTTGATGATATGAGATTGAATAATTACAGATTTAGGACGACAAACATTAATGATTGTAAAATGGAGTGAACGCATAATTTTAGAGTGATTGAAATATAGTTATAGTGAGGGTGCTCTCGAGCCGGGCAAGATTGGCGTAAACGACCTCGCCGCCCACGATTGGTAAGAGACATCGCAGTTGTGTGTCGTTCTGGTGAAAGAAGTAACCTTTGCGGCATGCAGCTATACCATAGTAGTGACGGGTGTTCTCGAGCCGGGCAAGATTGGCGTAAACGACCTCGCCGCCCACGATTGGTAAGAGACATCGCAGTTGTGTGTCGTTTTGGTGAAAGAAGTAACCTTTGCGGCATGCAGCTATACCATAGTAGTGACGGGTGTTCTCGAGCCGGGCAAGATTGGCGTAAACGACCTCGCCGCCCACGATTGGTAAGAGACATCGCAGTTGTGTGTCGTTCTGGTGAAAGAAGTAACCTTTGCGGCATGCAGCTATACCATAGTAGTGACGGGTGTTCTCGAGCCGGGCAAGATTGGCGTAAACGACCTCGCCGCCCACGATTGGTAAGAGACATCGCAGTTGTGTGTCGTTCTGGTGAAAGAAGTAACCTTTGCGGCATGCAGCTATACCATAGTAGTGACGGGTGTTCTCGAGCCGGGCAAGATTGGCGTAAACGACCTCGCCGCCCACGATTGGTAAGAGACATCGCAGTTGTGTGTCGTTCTGGTGAAAGAAGTAACCTTTGCGGCCGGCTATACCATAGTAGTGAGGGGTGTTCTCGAGCCGGGCAAGATTGGCGTAACGAACTCGCCGCCCACTAATGGTAAGAGACATCGCAGTTGTGTGACTTACTGGTGAAGGAAGTAACCTTTAAGCCACGCAGCTATACCATAGTAGAAGGTTCTGTAGTAGTTTAAGTGTATGTAATTATATACGTACAGTAAAAATCTTAATTTAGGTAATTATAAAAGTGATGCGAGTGATACGTTCAATTTTATTATATAGTTAAACAATGTATAATGGAAATATAAATTATAGTTAATTAGAACGAAGAGACTCGTTCCCATAGGATGGCCGACTGTTACAGAATTTGTAGGCATATTTATTATTTTTATAAGATACTGCCATTAGTTTGAAGTTTGACAGTGACAAGTTGACATTTGACGTTGACACGTCAAACGTCAAAGTGATGTGGAGAGAACAGAGTATGTGTCAGGCTTCCGAGTAAAACGCCAGTCAGAGGGCGGACGCGATTAGATCAATAAGGTCAGTAAAACTTTGTTTGTGAGTTTCTGTTGAGGAGTAAATTAGTAGTGAGGTTAAATAAATTTTGTTAAAATATTGTGATTCGTTTGATTTATCTCCCTCCTGCGATGTCTTTAACAATAGGTAAAATAAATGAACGTACATTGTCATGTAGCGTACCACCAGAAAACTGAAGATTTCGCAGACGTGTCATTTCCGATAGAGCTTTATCATCGTGGGGTCGACTTAAAAGTTTATTGGCATCTAAATCAGACAATGCAATGCCGTCTAACGTTTTGACGCTACTTAGGGCTACATAAACCTGTCCCTTGGCAAAATTCTTTTTACCTAGATCAATCACTGCCTTTTCAAGTGTTGTACCTTGCAGTTTGTGATCAGTTACCGCCCAGCTTAAAATGAGCGGTAACATCCTGCGCTCGACATCTCCATACCCCTTCTGTGCTTGAAAAGTTGTGCAAGCAGGTGAATTGGTACGCAACCATCATTATCTTTAATTCTGATGCCCACAGTCACGTCAT
The DNA here is from genome assembly GCA_933228765.1 of Miltochrista miniata. Classification (NCBI taxonomy): domain Eukaryota; kingdom Metazoa; phylum Arthropoda; class Insecta; order Lepidoptera; family Erebidae; genus Miltochrista; species Miltochrista miniata. The sequence continues at coordinate 20,513,326 of OW121760.1, read as the reverse complement.
CAAATTTGATATAAACAGATTCAGGCAATTCACCTACTTCTAATTGATCACGTCTGAGAGCAGGCCATTTAATTTACTTAACTATGCCCATAGCACCGTTCACGAGCCCATCGGATACCGAAATATTACGTCGTAACATGACTCGAGATTCAGTACCCAACTTAAGGGTAGATAAGAATCCACCGCAGTATTAATAACCTTGGGTATAACATTTTCTGGTGGAGTTCTACCATATGTTGCCGCCTCGCGAGACTCGGCAATGGCATTTATAGTGTACATGCGGTGCACCTTAGCATTTTCAGCGGTAATTTTATCATTATATGTGTCAACTTGTCTCACAGTAGGAAAAATACGGACAGCAACCTCATATCCGTGGTCTGATACCCATAACACAAGCAGGTTATTCCTAGCTTACTTTGGGATCAGAGGGGCAAGTGCGAGTTTCAGCGAGCGCCTGTCGACATTCACTGGTGAGCGCGTTATCACCGATTTGTATGGAATCGAGAGAAGTTCCCGCGTTTACAGCTAGGTGGCGGGGTCTCGATTCCATACAAATTAGCGCGCCGTGAATGTCGACAAGCTCACGCAAAAACTCGCACTTGCCCCTCAGATAGCGTTGTGTGAAATGTCCGTGAATATTATTTATTTATTTATTTATTTATTTATTTATTTATTTATTAGCAAAATCTCCTGACGAAGCTACCTGTCGGCGCTCCAAAAGTAGCTGCAACTGAACTGTTGTCAATTCCCCAACCCGTAAACTATTCAAAAGATCGATGAACTCAGTGTCATTGCGCTGTCTCATATTTTATAGTCAGTTCGCAAAAGGAGAACTGGTGCCGAAGGTGTACTTCCCCCATAAAACATGGTGGTTGCAGTAAAGCACCAGCTTCCTTTTACTGGTGGAAGTTGCAGTATATCGCCAAACAGCAATATATGCACTCCACCGAATAATTTATCGTTATTCTTAAATTCCTGAAGACGCAGATGAATAATGCGTAAATTTCATCATATCATAGAAATTTCATCTATAATCAGCCAATCAATATGACGCCATCTGCGCCTTTTATTTTCTAACCTTTGCCTTGTTATTTTTTTATATGTCATCGTATTACTTTTTTCAATTGGAAGTAAAAAAAATTGAGTGAAGTGTTTTTCCAAATATTTGACGTGCAGCTTCTCCTGTAAGAGAACCTACCTCAACAAATTTTGCTTGAAATATCAAGTCAACTGTAGGTGTATAGCAGCGCTTTATATGTTCCACAAGTAGTTTTAGTACAAATGACTTTCCACGGCTTGCAACAACCAATAGCTACGAGTGTCATTTTCTGCTTTATAATGAACTAGCAGACGTCACGCGGTTTCATCCGCGTAGTGCCCGTTCCCGTGGGAATACAGGAATAAAATATAATCTATGTTCACCGCAAAGAGTGTAGCTTTCCAGCAGTGAAAGAATTTTTCAAATCGGTTCAGTAGTTCCGGAGCCTATTCATAACAAACAAACAAAAAAACAAAAAACAAATCTTTCCTCTTTATAATATTAGTATAGATAGCCACAGCCACAGTCACACTCTAGAGGCAATTGATTCGTGATAAAGTTTGTCTCCGAGTACTACGATGTAATCAATGTCACTTTTTGACCATCGGTTTGGGTCATCCACACAGAAGGCTGCACAAGCTACAGCTGCCACAGCAGTACACTGTTTGCCACGGAATTGAAAATCAAACCTTATATCAGCTTGATGAAATGACCCGCGTAGTATGGAAATATTTTCATTTATTTCTATATAGTAGCTCCGAGGTGAAAGATAGCAATTCTGTAAGCTCTTTGACAGTTTCAGGCTCTTCAGAAATTTGAATAATTGTAGAAATATCGATAATATTCTCAAAATGGGGCCTTATATCTCTGTAGAGTCTATTATTGGACATTAACCACATTAGAGCTTTGTACAATCTATTGGAATCCACCATAAACTCCCGGGAGCGCTGCAATTTCTCCAGACTTTCCGCAACCAGAACTAATCCTAATTAATTTGGTGTAAAGGGCAGTTGTTCAGCGACTTCAACCATGTCTTTTGCAAACAGAGTAACTTGTCCCTTACACTTGTTGACAGAAACGATTTTGTAATTTTGTTATTTTCACAAAAGGTATAACACGGCATAAAAACCGTTCTTCAAGATTAGTCAAGCAAGCTAGCTCTGGAGGCACTGCCGCGAATGACATTTTGTTCCAGTAAGCTACCGGTGGACTTTTTCTCTTTTTAATATTATTTCTACAGCGAGAGCAAGATAAGTTTGTAGATGCCCTCATCTGAGAAAGCCTATTGGCCCTCCTAGCCGCGTTCATTTCTTAGAGCATGTTATAATCGTACCCAGACCGACTACTTTTACAGGCAAAAATGAACTGTATATTGATGAATTTAAATTATAACGTTGTGGCAGATTCAACGCTTTACAAATGGCGCATGAAACATCTGCAAAAATATTGATGGGCCTGCTCAAAATTAGTTAAATTAAATTCTACTACGCGGTTGTGACTAGCTTGTCGCATACGTTGTAATCGAATGGACCTAGATTCGGTAGATTCATTTGATAAACGTTCGTGTATCAAACCAAGGCGATGAGATCGTTCTTCCACAGTATCGTTTGATAAACACTTATGTTTCAAACCGAGGCGATGAGATCGTTGCTCTTCGGTTTCGTTTGATAGACGTTCGCGAATTGAGCTGAGTCGTTGAGAATGACTTTCCGGAGTTTCGTTACGCCTAGAAAGTTTGAAGATGCCCTCATCTGAGAAAGCCTATTGGCCCTCACCTCGCCGCTTTCATTTGTTATATTTATGGCATTTCTAACCCTATTTTTCTTTAACCCTAGAAAGATAATCTTATTTAGATGTACGGAAAAGATAATCATACGTCAAAATTACACCTTAGTTATAAATGGCAATTATTTCAAAGATTATTTACTTAATTTGATGAACTATGGTGTGTATGTATTTCCTATATTTAGTTTAAATAAAAATACAACGTAATTATTTATAAGTACTGTTTATTAACATTTCAAAAAAGTAACGAAACATAATGGCTATCTTTTTAAGTAACATAGAAACTTCTCATAAATAACAATCCAAAAAAATAGTATTTTGTAATTAAACATTAATTATTTCGTATTTTATTATATTGCAATACTCATTGCTTTACAAAATTTTATATCAAAATTGGTATCATTATTATTTTCGTATGTAAAGTATTTTCGTAAGTTAGGTACTTGGGTATTATATTATTAGTTAATTTCTTTTAATAATAGACATAAGTTTCCACATAGCTATAAGTAGGTAAAAATGTACCTATATTATAATTACGTCTCAGTATTATTATTCTGTTATCCTTTTGAGGTTAAAATAATTATTTTCAATTTTTTTGTGTAAGTTTATTGTACATAATATGACGTATAATCGTAGGTGTAGTCTTGAAGTCGGTTTTTTTTTTTATTTTTTTTTGGTTTTCCTCTCAGTCTCAGTTTTATCCACCATAGAAGACACATTTTTTTGTGGCCACGATAGTGCCGCAAAATTTATTAAAAATAGATACTCATCTCTTGCGTTTAATGTGAGCAAAACAATACTTTGCTATGAGCACAAAACTGTGAACATCGTTCTATCAGGTTTAGATTCTGTTTCACAATATTTATTATTATTCCTTTTTGTATTAGGATATTCGTTTCCTAATATTCTATTTATCTTGCTATGTTCTAGTTTCCATGTCAACCTGTCCACTTTTCTTTTACTTGATTTTGACAGTTTGCCGACCTCTGCTTCAGTATGTCTCTCAGGAAACCATTCCATATTATGCTCTATGGACTCGATTGGTTGAACGTTTGTGATTTGCGATAGCAAAACATAATCAGGGTCAACGACAGAGTCATCTGCCGGAAAATTCAACAGTGACTTAGTAACAGCTTTCGGAAGGCTCTAAAATTGTGGCCAAAGTATCAGCCTTGGCAAGCAAGTTTTTAATATTTGTAGCTGCACATGGAATTTGTCCGAGGTTTTTGAAATGCAAGTGATCTACCTGCCAGCTTTAGAAGCGCCTGGCGTCAATTTAGAAGCTCTTGCAAAGTGACATCATTACTACTGACATCGGCATTCCTCCAAATATCAGTTAACTCAACACCTGACACGTTCTTCCATAATCTTTTAAAATAAAAGAACACTTGTAATCTACTGAACACTTGTTATTACACAAATTTTTACATTATATAATAATGATTTTCAAACATTATGTGAATATGCAAAAATAAACAGGGTTATCGCTGTGAAGAATTTTCCGAAAACCGGGATAACTTAAATTTTAATTCATATCTAAATTAGCATACAAAACAATATAGTTAAATGTTCAATTAAATTTAAATTACAATAAAATGTCAAATCAACTAAATATTAAATTCACAAATAGAGTATAAATAATGTAAAGTCCACATTAAATAAATTTTCATGAATCAATTGTACGTTGGGGGAAGCGATACTCCCGCTTTGCCGTGCAGTTCGGGGGCGCCGCGGTAAGGAGTCACTGCGCGCCTCCGATTGATTCTTGACCGTGGGCGTAAGGTCGGGGGACCCCGCCCACCAACGGTCACATAGCGGTGGGCACCTTCTCCGTTTTCCGGGATTGCCCATTAGCGCACGCCTGCGCTAACCACTCTCTGTCTCCTCTAAAATAATTATAATAATAATTAAAGACACCGCCCAATCCTCCAATAACTCGCAAGTCCGTCGCCGGAGCGGGCGGCCATCTGTTATGAGTTTGGCCGCCGCGACCGGGCACTTGACCCACGCCGTGCCTTCTTTGCCAGCCTGGCGAGCAATTTCGCCTACCCTACTGTGACGCTGGTGGCGGCGCAACCTCCAACTTCCGCCACCACCCGCGCCACGACCTCTTTAGTTGCGGCGTCGCCGAGGCCGGAGATGCGCAGCTCCGCGCACTTCTCCGGCCTGGCAACGCGAACGTCGTCGCCGAGGGTCTCCTTTAGCTTTGCTGCCAGTGCGTCCGCCTTGGCGCCTCTTTCCGCACCCGCCACCGCGAGGAGACGTCCCCCGGTGGCTGCCGTGCGGAAGCGCAGGCCGTCGATGCCAAGGCTTTTGAGGTCGATCGACCTCTCAGCCTCGGCTAACTTCTCGGCGTAAGTCACGCCCCGCCCCTCCGCTTCCCGCTGCAGCGTAATGACCACTGCTGCAGTTCGTGGAGCGCGGAGATTCGGGGCGCTTTTCTTTCCGACAGCCTTTGCGGGCACATTGGCGGGCGTCAATGTCGTCTACTTCTGATTTTTCGGCCGCTTCACTACATGATTCCACGTCTCACTTTGGGACTGAGACGTGGGGGCCGGTTGGGTTGAAGCCGACTGACGCTCCCTGCGCGTCGCATTAACCTCTCGTGCCGCAGCGCTCCCCTTCTTCCTTCTCTTAGTTGGGGGAGAAGAAGAAGAGGCCGGCGGAGCGGCCACGACGGGTTCCGTCGCCTCCACCACAGACGTGGAGGGGACGGTAGGCAAGGGCGCGGCGGCAGAGGCGCCAGCAGCCTTTCGCTTCGATCGCGTGGGCGCCGAAGCGCCGACAGAAGGGCCTGTTGAGGGGGCGACAAGTGCACCGCCGGGTGCTGGAGCGGCCTTGCGGGCAGCGTTGCGCGCATCGAAAGCCAGCGGAGGGCGCAACCGAGGCGCCGGGAGGAGCCGATCCTCGAAGCCGGCGTTGCGCGCGTCGATGAGGTAAAGAACCTCATCGCGCGACAGCCCCGCCGACCGTGCCGGAGCGGCGCTCATCTGGCGCCGCATCTCCTCCATCTCAGCCCGCACAGCCGTAAGCTCCCCCTTCAGACGGAGAACTTCATCGTTGCACGTGAGGGAGGCCATCTCCCTCATGTGCTCCCTTATCGAGCCGGCGGCACTCCGCAGGCCCTGCACGCTTTGGCCCTTCAGGCGGGAGGACTTGAAGGCGATCATCTCGATCGACTTCACCGCCTCCTCGACCGCCATCGACAGCTGGTCGGACCTAAGTACCGGAGCTGCTACCGACGTCGACGCCTCTGTCAGCGTCGGGGATTGATGGAGGAAGGAGAGTCCTCCTCCCGCCGCAGACGCTCCTCCTCCTTCGCTTCATATGCGACCCGCGCGAGCTCTTCCTCCGCCTCGAGTTCGAGCTCGCGCTCCTTGGCTGCAATGTAGCTGGCTCTGGCTTGAGCCAGGCCAACATACTGCCCCATTGTTGGGGGGCGCCCACGCCCTCTTTTCACGGACTGGCCCCTGATATTGCTGGGGCCAGCAGACTCCTCACCGTCACTGCCCGACTCCCTAGGGCTCTTACTGTTGCAGCGTTTGCGCTGCCACAACCTGGGGGTCGAGGAGGGATGGGAGGAAACCTTCTCCATGGACTGACAGCTGCTGTCAGAGTCAGACAGCTGTGGCCAGTCACACTTTACATTCCTACACGCACTGTGCGGGGTCGTGTCGCACCGCGACAGCGACACCCGCAACTCCTTCACGCCTGAGATTGGGGTCTCAGGCCGCGACATTTCGGTGTCATCCACATCCTTTTCATTTGTTTTATTTTTATTTTCAGTTTTATCCATAATACGAGATGATGACAAGATCCACGAGAATGAGACGAAGGGTTTCTCTCCCTGGGTGACGCTCATTCCAGGGAGCGGGCTAAATACTGCAGGGTTCGCCAGGTGCCCGTACAGGTTTTAATGACTTCGATGTCGGGTGTTAGAGACTGTCCTTGTCGCGGGCCGGCCAATTAAGGCAAGCCCTCCGGTCCCTAAGGACACCACGTACCGACTGGAGTCACCAGTCAGATGGTTGCGATGACCTTAGAGGCTACGGAACGCGAGGAGGGTGGCTGGTCCTCCCCAACACCGACGCCTGTGTAGACCCCTGCGCGAGCAATAGGCCCACGCGTCCTCTTCCCGCTTCTACCGGCCGTAGCTGGGAGCCGACAACAAAAAAAATGCGTCGCGACGCTACAACCGGGTCGCCGGGAGCTGTCACGACGCCGCAGACCTTGCAGGCCAGCCAATCTACGACCCCCTCGTTGGGGTCAGCTTCGGTCAGTAAGACGAGCGACAACACTGCGCTTCTACCGGCCGTAGCTGGGAGCGGACAACAACAAGCTGCGCCGCGACGCTACAACCGGGTCTCCGGGAGACAGGTTTTTTTTTGTTCTCCGTTTACCTTCGACGTGATAATCGAAGTCCTTGTTACTCATAATTTAAAGTTAGTTTCAGTTTTAGCGTGTGATTTTTGTTTTTGATGAGATGATAATGGTTCTGTTTGTTGTTTATTTATTCTGTGTTTGTGTCTCAGTACTTATTTAGTTTTATTTACAATTTCAACAATGGCTACAGCGTAGTTAAGAAAATCTTCGGTGTGTTTACCAATTCTCTTCTCAATCTGTGTGTTATCAATTCTCAAAATTATCTAATTGTGAATAAATTGTATAAACGCCTAATTAAGAAACTTTAAGAAGTATGTACACTGGTAATATTTTTTTTTGAGAAAATAAAGAATTTATTATTATTAAAAAAAAAAAAATATTTTGGGATGTTTTCAGAGCCCTTACATACTGACTCCCGTCCTTATCTGTAGGTCGAATCTTATTCGTAAGTGTATTGGGCATTCAGTTAATAGGTGCAGAACTGTTTCTTTTATATCCGGATCACAGGCGCACGATGGGTCCTCCTTGCACTTGAACCGAGTCAAGTACTCGGAGAACCCACCGTGCCCTGTTATTAGTTGGGTTATTGGTCCAGTAATTTGCAGTTTACGTACGACCTTGTATGCCTCTATCGCATTTGGAAAGAACATTTTGGTGTAATGTTGTTGTTAAGGAGACAAATCAAAGACGTACTTGTCTTACAATATTCCGTTTAATACTCCTCATGCATTGTTCACATACATACCTTTATATTATAGAACTTACAATACTATACTTAAGTAACATTAGGGCTATACCATACCATATGCCCTTCTCAAAAGAAAAAAAAATACTTATGTAATAAAGATTTTTTAACTATGAAATGGTTTCGTGCGGTTTTTGTGAACAATGTCAAATTTTCCATTTCTTTATATTTTAACATTACAATTATAATTTTCAATTACTTTAAAAGGTCCTAAATATATTGGTTCAAATTTATTATCTTTTTTACTTTTTACTAACAACATATCACAATTTTCATATCGTACAGGTTTTACAGTAAACAGACTTACGTTTTACTTTATTGCTAATTAATTTACATTTTGCATCATTTTGGGATACCTGTAATCTATATTTTAATTGTTTTACATAATCATGGTCATTATACAATGGTTCTACTATTACTGAATTTAAATTACTTGGTATATTACATTTTTTGCCAAAAACAAGCTCAAAGGGTGTGTATTCTGTTTCAGAGTGGACAGTTGTATCGGGTGTTTTTTTTAGAGGTATAGAACTTTAAGTTGGCCTAGCTGTTTTAACCGGCGGTATTTTTGTCAGCTGTAAAGTGATTTATGTTTAGTATGGTTTGGCATTTTAACATAAATAGACTGAAGCCTGAACAATGCTTCCAAATTGTGCAAATTTATTCTGAAAATCATGGTTCTGTCCGAAATGCGTATCGTGATTTTCATAAGCGAATTTTCTTTAGCGGTGCAGCTCACTTTTGGTTGAATGGATACATCAATAAACAAAACTGCCATATTTGGGGTGATGATGATCCTCAAGTGTATGTTGAGACACCGTTACATCCAGTAAAACTGACTGTGTGGTGTGCTTTATAGGCTGGTGGAATAATTGGTCCGTACTTCTTTAGAAACGATGCTGACCAGAATGTTACAGTCAATCGTGTCTGCTATAGAGCGAAGATTACTGACTTTCTCGTTCATCAATTGAACAACCATGATGTGCAGGAGTAGTGGTTTAAACAAGACGGCGCAACATGTTACATAGCTCGTGCCACAATTGATTTATTGAAGGAAACGTTTGGTTACCGCATAGTTTCACGTTTTGGACACGTGGATTGGCCTCCAGAGTCGTGCGATTTTACGCCACTTGACTATTTTCTGTGGAGATATGTGAAGTCGCTCGTCTACGCCGATAAGCCCGAAACGATTGACCACTTGGAGGATAACATTCGGCGCGATATTGTCGCTATACGGCCACAAATGTTGGGAAAGTCATCGAAAATTGGACCTCTAGATTAGACTATGTCCGAGCCAGCCATGGCGGTTATATGCCAGAAATCATATTTAAATTATAATGCCAGAAGATTTCCTTTCGAATAAAGTCATTTCCATATCAATAAAAACAATCACTTTCGTTTTATTCCATTTCAAAGTTCTATACCTCGAAAAAAAACACCCTTTATTATAAGCGAAACAAAAATATGGTAGCCATGTACTCCAATATCTTAGGATTATTGTCAGTTTGAATTCTTAGATAAGCATTCAAAGACTTGTGTGTATTTTCTAGAGCACCTATTGATTGGTGATGATAAGCTGTGGAAGAAATTTGTTTTATATTTAAAAGTTCACATACCTCTTTCATAGTTGTTGAAATAAATTCTTGATGCTATTTCTCGGGGTATACCATACCTTAGAATAAAATTATTAACTAGAGATTTTGCGACACTAACACTATCCTTATTCTCAACGGGTAAGCTTCTATATACTTACTTAGCTCACACTGTAGGGTGAGTATGTATGAGTTATTATAATAGTCCTTACTTATGGGCCCAACTATGTCTACGTATACTTCATCTAAAGCTAACTGCGCAGTGGTTGAAATCTCCATTGGCTGTTTAGTAGGTAAAGAATGTTTCTGAGTTTGACACTTCACACATTTCTTTACAAACTTTCTAACATCTTCCTCCATCTTCGACCAAAAATAATACTTCTGTATATTATTTAACATGCGTCTTATTCCAGAATGACCGCTTGTCGGCAATAAATGAAAATCATTTAGAATTACTCGTTTATCATCATCAACACTATTGCCCATTAAAGCGGTTTTATACTGAGGGCAGCAAACTTTATGCTTGTTGCGTTTACTTGTATAGCGATTAAACAAATTTAGGTTAGCTCCAACAAATACTACCATTTCATAACAGAAGAATGTGAAAGAAGAAAGAAAGAAAGAAAAATCTCTTTATTTTAATGCAACAACACTGACATAAAAAAGACAAACTTTAAACATAAACAAAAATTAAAAGTAACCCGACGTTGCTCCAAAATAGGAACCAGTTCAGCATAATGCCGGGTACAAGTACCCTGCGCTGGTTTTCAACTGGCTCCCAGGACAGCGCATTACGAGATATGTAGGTAATTTACTATTTTAAAATCTTACAAAAATACAAAATAAAAACAAAAATAAAACAGAAATAATAAAATGTGAACTCAATTATCCTTACTTAATTATATTTAAAAAAAAATCCACTAAGGCAATTAGTTTACCACAAATCAGAACGCGCTCCCTACCATACGCCGAACGCCCAGAACCGCTCGGTCTGTATTTTAAAATCTATCTATTTGTAATCTGTGACGACCATAGCATAGCCATCGACAACAGACTGTGGAGACGGCGGCAACTGTCAAAGAGCGACGCCAACCAATATGGCAGACATACAACTTTAGACAACAACAAACATATTTAATAAAAAAAAATCAATAAGAAATAAAACCGACTTCAAACAAAACCTGAAAAGTAAATTTACTTAGCATAAAGCAATATGTATTTTGATTTATCAGATTTTATTAAATATCATATTTGAAGTCGGCGCCAAGTAAACCCATAGGTTTAGGTAGGTATTACGAGTATTAATGACACCGACTTCAATATTAAAATTTTTTATTTTTTCATTAGAAGTGACGGGTGAACCGAAAAATATATCTATGTAGGTGTTAAGTCCTCATCAATACAAATCAAGCAAGCCCAAACACAAGGTTACTGCTGTAAATCGTCAAGGAATTCCCTCGACTGTCTTTCAGTTCCATGATCAGATCAACTCCAGACCTTCATTAAATTGTAGTACATTAAAGCACTTAATTAAAAAGTTTACAAACGCACTAGTTGTCCCTACAATTTTCGGTGGTTGCCCTCGATTTCTCCTGGATCCCATCATCAGATAATGACCTGGTGAAAATGGGACCACCTCAAAGTAAACCCTATAAAACAAAAGAAAAAAAATGAAATCCGTCTATAACTGACGGAAATATCGGTGAACATACATAAAAAAAACATACAGACGAATTGAGAACCTCCTCCTTTTTTTGAAGTCGGTGTTAAGAAGCAAATTATGTTTACATAAAAGTTTTAGCCAAACCTCGATAGATGGCGTTGTGCCTATTTTTTGAATCACGATATGGTTTCGTTACCTTGATACCAATAAGAGTATATTTTTTTGTATAGTTAAATCTCCAACCATTAGTCACATTGTGTTATAGTAATATAGTTTGGTACGCCATCTGGTGGTTTTATTTTGAATCATCGTGAGTGACGCTTCAGTGGGATCCAAGGCGAGGGCTCAACATTTTGATCCTTCGGAGTCGGATTCGGAGCTAGATTTTTACATTGGTGGTTCTTGGCGGAACCCACTGGCGTCGCGTCGGAGCGCGCACCTATGGGCAGTGGATCGCTGCTCGGGGCGCCTACTTTCCCAGGACGGGAAACACGTCACAAGCAAGTGTGACAACTAGGACATCTGGGAGGAAGGCGAGGTATCTGCATAGATACCCATCAAGGTGCAGTACTGGCGGTACATACTGAAGACATTTGCAAGTAAGGAGTTACTGTGGAACAACTGTGAGTGTGAACAATTTATTAATTAAAGACTAGTTAAACGTTGATTAAAGACTTAGAAAATTTCGGAGAATTTAATGCATGAGTTAAAATTTTGCAAGTGTTTAGAACTTAGAATAGTTTGTGAAAAAGTGAAGTGACGGCGAAGCTATGTCCGATTTTTAAAAAAAAGTGTCGTAAAACGTAAAGACTTAGAAAAAATTTGATTGAGATAAACACTTTGAATATTCTGCAACAAATTAGGACTTTGAATTTAAATGGTGTACATTTCAAAGACTTAGAAAAATAGCTGATTATCTGAACTTGCAGAATTTGACAGTAAAGATTACCTATAATTTATTAAAGTTACACATACTTGTACTAAACGGAATCATAAATCCTCAATATGGAATCGTACAGCAAGATTCAAGAACAACTTAAAAACAGTATTTCGCGAAATAGAGTCAACTTTAAAAAGTCGCCTAAGGAACGTATTACCAAAGCCTATATCACGGTGAGGTTAGAAAACCTTGACGGTCAGTGGTCTTTATTCAAGGAGACAAACGCCAAAATACTGAGTGAAATACCTGAGGCTACTTTCCGAAAGTCGAGTTACTGTACAGAAGATACGTATGATATTACCGAGGATATGTACTTAGAATACAAAACCGAATTAAAAGAATTCCTCTCCAAATTTAATGCGACTGAATCATCTCAAGCTTTAGCCCAAACCAGTTCTGCTGTAAAATCTAATGACAAGTCTTGTAATATAAAACTCCCAAAGATCTCTTTACCGATGTTTTCTGGTCAATATTCGGAGTGGGTCAGCTTTCGGGATTTGTTTCTATCCTTAATACACAATAATAAGACGCTGGACGATGTTCAGCGACTTCAATATCTCAAGAGTCATCTAACCGGAGAAGCTGATCAACTGCTGAAAAATGTACCTATTACTAACGCAAATTATAACACATGTTGGGAGCAGTTGAACCATCGTTACAACAATAAAAGGTTTATGGCCAATAGCATATTGAAAAGATTTTTTAGTCAGAAAAATATTTTGGTTGAGTCAGCAACCGCACTTAGAGACCTGTTAGACTCAAGTAACGATTGTTTGAACGCTCTTAAGAATTTGGATATTAACGTAGATTCGTGGGACATCATTGTGATACATATATTGAGTTTGAAATTGGATGCTGAATCCAGGAAATTGTGGGAAGCAAAAATATGCGAGTTTTCAGAAGAGTTACCTACATGGGAACAGTTTAAAAAATTTTTAGAACAACGGTTCCGCTCCCTAGAATTTCTTGACAGTAAGAGTAGCAAAAATAATGTCACTAAAAATGTTCCTCTAAAAACACTACACGTCGCTACCATATTGTGTCCGTTTTGTAAGTCAGATCATAGAATCGGTAACTGTAAAAAATTCTGTTATGAAAATGTCACCTCACGCCGTGGTTTCGTCCAATCCAATGGACTATGTTTTAATTGTCTCGGCTCCGGTCACGCGGTCTATGCTTGTCGCCTACAGACAAGATGTCGCCTGTGCAAAAGAAAACACCATTCTTTATTGCACAATCAAGAAATGGCTTCAGTGTCGTCTGAATCAAAGGAAGATACTAAGCAATCAGACGATAACCAAGAAAACCAATCTAATCCAGTGACTAATTGTGCTGCAACCTCTAGCAGCCAAGATTTATTGCCAACCGCTTTGGTCAGAGTGAGGTCCGGTACAGGTGCAGGAGTAACATTGCGTGTGTTGCTTGATCAATGTTCTCAAGCATCATATGTAACGGAATCGGTAGTACAGCTCCTTGGGTTAAAGAAACATACCTGCTACAATACTTCACTCAGGCTGGGGGAAGATACTGAAGGAAGTAATGCATTGACCTCTAAATATATTGTGTACTTAAATTTACAATCAATGCATGATCCAAATTCAATTGTTTCTGTTAAAGCACATGTTCAGAAAAGATAAACCTCAATTTTGCCCTCACAAAAAATAGTTTTTCCAGTATGGCCAAAACTCCAGCAACGTAATCTAGCAGATCCGTCTTGGAACGTACCTGGTAGGATAGATATGTTGTTAAGTTCGTCAGTGTACAGTAAAATTATAAAACACGGGCTTAGCAAAGGACCTACAGGGTCATTAAAAGCTCAGAATACCACTTTAGGGTGGATTCTGTCGGGAGAGGTTCCAGAATACAAAGGAGTGCCTGTCACGAATTATTATAGCTCCTTTTTAACAATCCAAGAAGATCAAAACTGCTTGGAACGTTTTTGGCAGATTGAAGAAGCTGTAGTGCCCAAAAAACACTACACACAGGAAGAAGAGGAGTGCGAGTTATTGTTCCAAAAAACAACTACAAGGGATTCATCTGGCCGTTATATTGTAAAATTACCCTTTAAATCGACTTCACAAAACTGCGTAAATGGTCAAACAAAGGAAATCGCATTACGCAGATTTTTGAATTTAGAAAAACGGCTAGATCAGAATATTGGTTTAAAAAGACAGTATTCAGATGTAATAAATGAATATCTCGAGCTCGGTCACATGGAAGAGGTACTTCCGGAAGAAATCGATAAAGAACGTGCAGTTTACCTACCTCATCACGCAGTAATCAGGGAAGATAAGACAACCAGTAAACTCAGGGTGGTATTTGATGCATCTTGTGTAGGTAAAAACGGAGTATCCCTCAACAGCGAATTAATGACCGGCCCAACTTTGCAAGCAGATCTACGACATATTGTGATGAAGTGGCGTACGTACCCTATCTGCATTGTCTCGGATATCATCAAAATGTATCGCCAAGTAAAAGTTTCTGATGACGATGTGGACTTCCAAAGATTGTTATGGCGTTCTAACCGTGAAGAAATGATCAAGCATTTTTGGCTACTAAGAGTGACTTTTGGGACAGCTTCAGCTCCCTATTTAGCCGTAAAATCCTTGCAGCAAGTCGCCGTGGATGAAGACGATCAGTTTCCACTTGCCAACCCCCTCGTTCTACAGAACTTTTATATGGATGATCTGATGGTAGTGTGTCAAAACGTACCTGAAGGAAAGGAAATCTATAATCAAGTGAATGGATTACTACAAAGAGGCGGATTTGAATTGCAAAAATGGAGAAGCAACAATGAAGAATTATTGAAGTTTATTAATATGGACAATCTAAAAGAAGACAGCCATGAACTCAAAATTGACAGCGTAATGAAGATTCTTGGACTTACCTGGCGTAGACAATCTGATGAATTTGCTTACTCGTTTGACTTACCTCCTGTAAAAATACCTGCAACAAAACGTAATGTTATCTCCCACATCTCGATGTTGTTTGATCCGCTAGGCTGGATTGCACCTGTAATCATAAAGGCAAAAATATTAATACAGAAGATATGGTTATCTGGCATAGACTGGGATGAAGAATTACCACCTACATTATTACAGGAATGGTTAACTTACCGTAATGAACTTGAAAATCTAGAATCTTAGAGTACCTAGGTGGCTGCAGTGGTCCCTGGGTGATTCTGTGGAGTTGCACGGGTTCAGCGATGCTTCTAGTCTTGCTTATGGGGCAGTAGTCTACATTCGCGTTGTTGATGAGCAGGATAGAATACATTGTCGTTTGGTAACTGCTAAAACCAAAGTTGCACCTATAAAGCAGATTTCAACACCACACCTGGCATTGTGCGCTGCAGTACTATTGGCAAGGTTATTAAGCGAAGTTGCAGAAGTATTGAACATAGACAAGCATCTTCTCAACACATGGACAGATTCTTCCATAGTACTCGCTTGGCTTAGCAAACACCCTTGCAATTGGCAAACATTCGTAGCCAATAGAACATCCGAAATATTGTCAACAGCCAGCAGAAACCAGTGGGCTCACGTTAAGTCAGCTGACAACCCCGCTGATTATGCATCGAGAGGCATGAATCCAGCTGAATTGATCGCAAGTCCATTGTGGAAAGAGGGTCCTGCATGGTTGAAAAGCAATTTGATTGATCATCAAAAACCAAGAGAATACAAAACCGACTTAGAACAAAAAGCGAATGCTATAAGTTTAGGAACAACATGTACCGAGGAACTGGAAGTTTGGTCCAAATTTTCATCTCTGAGGAAACTGGTGGGAGTGATAGCATATTGTAGACGGCTTATTAGGTTTAAGAAACGTCTTGATACATTACCTTCATGGTTGACAGCTGCAGAGTTAAATGAGGCACTCACAGTATGCATCAAGCACTGTCAAAAACAAAATTTTCAAACTGAAATAAATAGTCTAAGGAAGCTAGGGAAAGTAGAAAAGAAAAGTGTACTCACCTCACTTAGTCCATTCGTTGATCAAGACGGAATTCTGCGTGTTGGCGGACGCTTGGATAGAGCTACGATTGTTGACTCGATGAAACATCCTATCATTATTCCTGCGAAGTCTCATTTTACGGAACTGTTAATTACCCACGCTCATCAAAGAACCTTGCATGGAGGGCCTCAACTTATGGTAAATTATTTGAGATCAAAATATTGGATCCTCGATGTCAAGAATAGAGCCAAATTCTTCGTACGTAGGTGTGTGTCATGTGTTCGTCATGCAGCTCGAGTACAAGAACAACTCATGGGACAACTACCTAAGGTGCGGGTTACACCCAATAGAGCCTTCCATCAGTGTGGGGTCGATTACGCAGGCCCTATCAACCTTAGGTCTGCAAAGGGAAGAGGACATCATGCATACAAGGGCTATATATGTCTTTTTGTGTGAATGGCTACAAAGGCTGTACACCTTGAGGCAGTTAGCGATCTAAGTGCTCAAGGCTTCCTGGCAGCATTCAAACGGTTTGTCGCGAGACGTGGGCATGTCGCTAAACTATATAGCGATAATGGCACCAACTTCGTTGAAGCTGCCAAGGAATTGAAAGTATTACTAACAGCCGAAAGATCTACTGTGGCAAGGGAAATAGTGGATTGGTTAGCGGACAATGGAACTAACTGGCACTGGATACCACCACACTCTCCACATTTCGGTCGACTGTGGGAGGCTGGTATTAAGTCTACAAAGCACCATCTGAAGCGGATTATTGGACACAATACTCTGACTTACGAGGAGATGGCAACTCTATTGTCTCAGATCGAAGCATGTTTAAATTTTCGTCCCATTTCTCGAATTAGTGATGATAGCCAATCCCAAGCCCCACTAACTCCGGGACATTTCTTAGTAGGACAACCCCTAGTACTTGCACCTGAATTCAACTATGAACAAAGCAATATATCTAGTCTAAAAAGATTGCAGCTAACTCAACGTTTAGTGCAAGATTTTTGGCGAAGATGGTCAAATGAATATCTGTCTCAATTTATGAATCGCTATAAATGGCGTTATCAGGTTCCAGAACCTGAAATAGGCGATATTGTTCTTGTTAAAGAAGATGGTTTGCCACCAGCCCAGTGGCTCTTTGGAATTATAGAGCAGAAGCACCCTGGGTTGGACGGAATTACACGTGTCGTGAGCTTAAGGTGTAAAAACTGGTTAATTAAACGACCGATTGCTAAATTATGTTTATCCGTTGAATGCCGCATGAAACCCGAGTTGCCAATCTCCCGAACAGTCGATTGCTTTGGCAACCATGGCGGCCAACTTTTTTCGTTTGGTTCTCCTCGCACATTTTTCGATATCTATGGCTGTATGGTCGCGGGTCTAAGTCTTTATGTATAAATTAATGTGTAGAATTGGTTATGGTACTGAATGAGATAGCTTGCCGAGTGAATGTAATGAAAAAAAAAAGTCGAAATCACGATTTGATCGCTGTCATTATTTATTGTTTGTTTGGCGCCGTTCCTAGAAAGTATTAATACGATTAATTTTTGAATATTTTCGTTTATTCTGTTTCAAATATTGTTGTTTTGCATTTAAAAGTATCCTGTCATGTTGTTTAACAGCTGTGATAAATATTTTCAGTGTAATTCGAAGTTAAATTTGTAAAATTTGATAAAATAACACGCGAAGGTCACCATTATTTTTTGTTGTTGTTTTTGTTGTGCAGTGCTCGTATTTAACCGATATTTGTTGAGATTTTCTCAATAGAAACCATAATCTTTTGTCAAAATACCATTTAACATTTAACATATGAATAATTTATGTGAAAATCAATAATAAAAATGGAGGTGTTTTTTTTTTAATAATTTAAGATTACATAGCCTCGATATCCCCAAAATAAACAAAAAAATAAACAAATAAATAGGCAGTAATATTTTATTTTATTTTCGGAGATTTTATATCTACAGATTATTATTTTTTTGGTGAAAGTGAATTGTTGATGTGTATATTTTGTAAATAAAATAATTTATGTCAGAAAACTGCTTTTTATTTTGAATTACATGGTAAAATCTGAGAGTACTCCTTCATTTTCCCCATCCTAATTTTCGGCCAAATATCATAAATCCATTACACATGGGGTGTTCTCGGATTTAGTGTAGTTATTTTTGTCAGTTATCCAGCATGATGGAACAGTAAGTATTTATGTAGTACGACTCCTGTAAAAGAAATAAGGATATATTGTGTGACGTCCGGCGTGCAGCCGCCGTTCCCGCCGGTGGCGTGGGCACCGCCTATGGATACGCCGGCGTGACCACGCCACCGGCGGGATTGAGCGGTTATTACCAATTACTAAATAGTTATATACAGTCCACTGCTAATGTAATTGGTTACAAGATGTTTTTGTTTAGCCTTATGTTGGATATGTTTTATCTTTTAATTAGGGTCATGAAATTAAGTTTTTGAATTACCCATAAGTTTACATTTAGCTTACACTTATTAAAGCAGTTGCATCTGCTTACTTTTGTGCTTTTGTTTTTTTTTGTTGTTACTTGCTAAAGATTTTTTATTTTACTAACAAACATACATTGTCAACTCAGAATTATCTATCTTATCATTATGGACAAATTGCTTGATCACTGTATAAGCATCTTTATTCACAATTTGTCCATGGCGGGCGGTATGTTAAGAAGCAAATTATGTTTACATAAAAGTTTTAGCCAAACCTCGATAGATGGCGTTGTGCCTATTTTTTGAATCACGATATGGTTTCGTTACCTTGATACCAATAAGAGTATATTTTTTTGTATAGTTAAATCTCCAACCATTAGTCACATATTGTTAAAGTAATATAGTTTGGTACGCCATCTGGTGGTTTTATTTTGAATCATCGTGAGTGTCGCTTCAGTGGGATCTAAGGCGAGGGCTCAACAGTCGGTGAAAAAGTGAAGAAGAAGTGCAGGCGCAATCTAATTTATAATACCGCCAATGAAACAATGTCCGATCAATCTCCAGTTTGGCAGTTATTAATAGTGTGATATTCCGATACAAAAAGGCCGACAAAACCGAACGAGCATTCATCTTATCAACCAAACAATAACCCTTGTTTATGTCTGTGTTCCTGAGTGAGTACACAATTTTGTGAACATTTCTACTTATTGCACACGTAATCAATAAAATTATATTACAATAAAATAAAATAACTAGGTAAAAAAGTAAACAAAATATTCTTGAATATTAATATAAATATGTATACACAATCTAATAACCAAAGAATAACTCTTGTCAATGTCAGGGTTCATGGGTGAGTACACAATTTCGTGAAGACATCCACTCATCGTACACGTATTCAACAAAATTACATTACAATAGAATAAAGTAACTTATAATAAAAGTAAACATAATATTCTTGAATAAATATGTATACTACTTACACACATTATGAATTTGAAAAAGCGCCTGGTAGACTCGAATGGCGACCCAGGGGCTGGCAGCTCTCCCGCTCAACGAATAGGTATTGCTATTCATAGGGGGAACGCTGCCAGCCCCTTAAGGACAATGCTTCGGGGGCCTATTCAGGTTCGGGTTAGATAGTAATAATTATAAATAAATATAATAAGTATGTAATTATGTTTCTCTGTCAAAACGTAACACTGCAATTTGCACTATCAAGCTCCAATGAGACGTCACAGATTGAATATTTTCTATTCCACTATATCTAGAAGTTTTCATTCTTCTGCTTATCTAGAAGGTATCTACGAAATATTATTTTTTGTTTTTAGGGACCTCATAGGTGGAGGAATATTATTCCAACAATGTGTTGCCGAATATTTAAATGACCCTCTGAACGCCATTGTCCTGTGCCGTGGCACAGACAGGGGTTTAGATATATAACGCAATGGGTATTTGTAATAATGAAGTCTCCAACTCAGCTTATCAAAAAGGTGAGTGGGTTTTCCCCTGTTTATAATACTCAATAATAAATTAGCCAAATGCAGGTTACGCCTAGCTGTCATTTTCAGAACATTATTGTCATTCAGTAGTAGTAGTGTAGTATGACGACATATCGTATTGAAACTTGGTAACTAGGTGTATTCTGTGAACCGCATTAAGATTTTTATATAAAACTAGAAAAAAAAATACTAAATTTTGGGGGTCCCCATACTCAGAACTGAAACTCAAATTTTTTTTTCATCAAACCCATACGTGTGGTATATCTATAGATAGGTCTTCAAAAATGTTATTGAGGTTCCTAACATCATTTTTTTCTAAAATGAATTGTTTGCGCAAGAGACACTTCCAAAGTGGAAAAATGTGTATCCCCCCTCTCTAACTTCTAAACTAAGAGAATGATAAATCTAAAAAAAATATATGATGTACATTGCCATAAAAACCACAACGACAATTGGTTTGAACGAGATAGAGCTGGTAGTTTCTTTTTAATACGTCAAAAACCGCAATTTTCGGTTAGAAAAATCATTACCACTGCGAACGTGTTAAAACATCAATCAAAGTTACAACGAAATTTTATATTATGTTACTTGCTGCTACGAAACCCTTCATGTGCGAGTCCAACTCGCACTTGGCCGGCTTTTTTGCCATTTGGCTACGGAACCCTAAAAACAAAACATTTCATTAGTTATGTAAAACCATCGAAAACGTGAATACGTTGACAGGAATTATTTACACGTATTGCATTAGGTATCATACTTTCATTCTAATTGGTGTTGGTGCTTATGCTTGGCTTAACTGAATGTACTAAAAATATAAAGTAGTGTAAGTTAAGCAAATGGAAAAATTCTTTGTTTTTTTTTCAACTCTTTGACTTCAAGGCAAGGGGAGAGGAGAGATATTATTAACAATGATTGCAATAGTAGTAGTGCGATGCGTAAGAAATCTTTGCCAAAGAAACAAAGACAACACCGCGACTTCAATGAAAAGTGGCTAACAAACATTACATTTAAAAATTGGATTTCTAAAAGAGAGCAAGAATATGGCATAATTTCCGCTTATTGCAAAGAGTGCGATACTGTTTTGAATCATAAACCAGCACTAACTGTCAAGCATATGAATACGGCGAAACATGTTCAAAATATTAGCTCAAAAAGCCAAACAACACCTATTCAACAAATGCTGAAACTCAAACCAGAAGATGAATTAAATAAAAGAGCAGAGCTTAAAATATGCGCTTTTCTTAGACAGCACAATTTGTCATTTTCTTTGACAGATGACTTAATTCTATTTAAAAAAAATACTTTTACCGATTTTAACACAGTAAAATCCATCAATTTAAGCAGGACGAAAGCAACAAATACTGTCAAAACTGTCCTTGGCGCCATTTTAACCCAAGAACTCGTAGATAAGTTAAAGAAAACTTCATTCAGTATTATAATGGACGAGACAACTGACATCAGTGTCAAAAAACGATGTGCACTCACAGTTATATATTATGACGAAGTAGAGTGTGTTCGCACACAGTTTCTTGAGATATATATGAAGTCAAATCTGGAAAGGCTGAAGATCTTTGTAAAGACCGGCAAATTCGTTTTAAAAAAAATGTAGGCTTTGCATCGGACCCAACTAATAACATGGTAGGTGAACATCACTCTGTGTTTAGTCACTTGAAACTAAAAGTACCGCACATTACATGCATCAAGTGTAGCTGGCATATGATATATCTTGTGGCATCCAAAGTATGTCTTAAGCTGCCAAGATCTGTAGAAAATTTATTAAGGAGCATTGGAGTTCATTTTAGCCGAAGCTCTAAGAGGCAAAACAAATAAGAGTTCCAGGATTTTTTTAAAGTCAACATTTATAAGATATTAAGCACGGCAACAACAAGGTGGCTATCATTAGAGGCCTGTGGTAATAGAACCTTGGAACAAAATCAGGTACTCGATGAGTACTTCAAATTAGAAATATTCGAGGATACAAGCAAAAAACTGAATACATACTTACATGTCTAAATAATACATTTACGAAAATTTATCTCCAATTTTACGTGCTAAATCTGTTTAATGACTTTAATAGACTATTTTAATGTGAGAAACCATTACTACATCAATTAGTCAGAAGTACATAAATTAATGAAAACAATAGCCAGTAATTATATGGATTTCAATTATTGTAAAACTACTGATGCTTACAAAATAGAGTATGCCCAAGATTCTATTTGCCACTCGAAAAGATATATTTGTGTTAAATGGGTACACTTCAGAAATAAAATAAAACACTGCAAATATAACTTTTATAGTTGCATTTATTTGGGCAGAGTCACCCCCTAGCTAAGCGACCAGTGACAAAAAGAGCTTACAATATTTTTACCCGCCTTATATACATTTTCCCCGAACAGCTGCTAATTGGACAACTATACTCAACATTAACTTTTCCTTCAATTATAACTCAAAATTAGTATATAACAATAGCTTACAATCTCATTTAATTATTTTGGCGCTCGATATAATACAAAACACACAGCTATCAGGTAAAATATACAATTAAATAGTTTTGTTGACTACGCCGGTTATCAGCCGATAAGCGCCATCTATCATTGGTTGTATTTTTTAACATATAATCAGATGTAGCAGCACAGGCATAAATTGATGAATTTTCGAGAGAAATACCTCCAACACAAATTGCCGATTTCCAAAAAACATGAGCTTTAGCGCAAATAAGAAAACGCTTTAGTTTTGCAGATCCTCTTTTTCATTTATTAGAAAATGTTCTAAATCCAAACAAAGTGCAAAAATTTGATGTAAAAGACTTATCATGCGTATTAAAAAGATTTCCAAATATTGTTACTAATACAGAAAATTTACTTTAAAAAAAGGAAACGCGCTTTTCTCCACTTCAGCGAATTAAACATGTCGCCTGACTTGCAGGTCGAAGGATACTGGAATAAAATCCTAAAAATGACAGATGGTACAGGAGAACCCATGTTCCCAAATGTAAAGAAAATAATAATGCTTTTGCTCGTTTTGCCATTTTCCAACGCATGTGTGGAATGAGTTTTCAGCCAATTAAAGCTGATAAAATCGGAAACTGACTTGATACGGACATAATTGCAGCGTTGATGGCTAAGCGGTTGTAAAAATGCCACAAAATTTGAACCATCAAAAGCATTAATGCATGCTAAAATAAAATACAGCCAGAATATATAATAGTGATGATGATGGTGAAGACCGGCACTTATTAATTTTTCTTATTTTTTCACAAATCAGCAATTTTTTTTGAAAGGAATATTTTCGAAAGTTTTAATTGTAAACGCAGAAAAAAACATTTGATTTTAAAATTTCAGATGCTGATGTGCTGCCTTTGCCTTCGCTCATGTACTCTTCAGGAGGGACCATATTTTTTGCAATATTTTGATACTCTTTTAACTTCGTATCAATTCTTAATCCATCAATTTAATGAAATTGAAGAAAATTGCTGATTTCTGTCAGTGAAGTCAGTCATTCAATATGAATACATCAAGAAATGCAGGCAAGTGCTCAAATACTCATCGATGTGTCTGTAAGTCAATACGACTAATATTTATTCTATCAACTTTTAATACCTTTCTTGTAAAAATAATATAAAGTTTTTTTTTACAAAAAGGTTATTTTTTTTTATATTTCAGGTAATTTCTGACATGACCCGACTGGCAACACTGTCTAGGACCACGTTGGTATGACAACATCAGGCAAGAAGGGTAATCCTTTGTCGGCGGAGGGGCTGATGCTGAAAGCAGAGGACGAGTCGGGCGGGCAACAGTTGGACTCCCAGTCGAGAAGGGTGTAATGAACACCTATTCAGAGATTATGAAGTCGCAGTATTTCTATACGTATGTCATATGCTTAAGTTGATTCACAATCAGTTCCTAATAAAAAATCTTTTATAATTAAAGATGAGAAAATGATGTGGATTATGTGTAAAAAATTAGCAGAACTGCAAGAAAACATTGGTCTGCACCCAGCTATGGGCATTTTTTCATTGCAGGACACGACACGGCCACGGCAACGACACCGGGAGTACTTAATGACATGGAGCCCTTGAGACAGTGTGTAGAACAAATCAGAACAATATTCATACAATTATGCGTCCACTGATGTCGGCGGCTGTAGCCGTGTCGTGTCGGCATGAAGCGTCCTATCGTTTAACTACAAAAAATATACCTTTAGAATTACGAAACTCAATTATGAACGTCAAATCAGCATCCCAATTATATTAAGCCGAGTGTTTCTAAAGCAATAAAATTTTGCCGGTAAGAACTAAATTTTATCTGGCTTGCAAAACAGAGAGGCTACCGAAATATTCATAAGAAAATTTTAAATTAAAAAACGTTTTTGATATTTTTAACTCAAGAAATTTTCAAGCGTACGGCTACGAACGCCCTTTAATCGAAACAAAGATGTATTTGAGGCATTAGAAAGAGCACGTGATTTCACTTTGAACCTCAAGTAACTGTTACACATGCTTATTATTAGCACTAAAGCATGTTACTATAAAGCAATTTATACTTAGTAATATGTTTGTCGAAACATTGCTAATAATGAGCATGCTCATTTCTAGTTTGGTCAAAAATCGACGGTCGTGCGATTTTTCGTTAGCGCGTGTGAACAGGATTGCTTATTGAGCATGCTAGTATCAATCAGTCGTTCGCACCAAGTGCTCGTGCACGACTTCGCGATGTCCCGTTGGGGCGATAAAAAATCATTGAAAATTGGGATTTTATGTTTGTGCTTGCTCGACCGATTTTGTGCAAACTTCACATAAACCATCTACAAAATAGTCCGAACAAAGCCTAAACATTTGGTTTGGATAGGTGAGCCCGTTCTTGAGTTATAAAATTACAACGAAAAGTGGCATTGATTTTTATATATATAGATTAGCTAAACGCAACTATAATGTTATAAGTGGTCACCTGTATAACATTGCTAATGAACACTGCAACATATACCCATTAACTAGATTGCAATGCAAGAAGAAGGTTTTCACATGGCTCTTGTGCAAATCTTACGAAAATACGGAAAGTCTTCTCAAACTAAGCATATGTGGCCTACTCCACACTCTTGAAGACATACTACACAGGTACACTAATACATCACTCTTACAATACCAGTTGGTCGATGTAGCTTTATCGATATTGATAGACTATCGACCAGACCTACATCATTCGTATATAATGACACCGCGCCGTGCGCATGTGCGAAACGTCATGGGGAATGTTCTAGGTGACGGACGGAACGTCTTGTCTTGTCAGCGAGTCAGAGATTAAAAGAGTCGCTCTGAATAGTTTATTAATATTATTTTGTGAATTGTGTGCGAGTGTAAATATTTCTTGTTAAATATTATCTTTCCTGTGCCTGTCTCCATCTTCCTTTCTGTACGGACCTGTATATATCGCTTTTGTAAAAATATATAAATTTGGCATTTTGAACCACTCGTTGTAAGTATATCAATTCCTTCCTGTATCATCTTCAATACCTATAGACTAGTACACACGGCAGTTTTACCCCTTGCTTACTGCTATACATACTTTAATGCATCCAACAGAAACACACACACAATCATACATACACACACACAAACGCGCACACACACA
Source organism: Miltochrista miniata (assembly GCA_933228765.1). Taxonomy (NCBI): domain Eukaryota; kingdom Metazoa; phylum Arthropoda; class Insecta; order Lepidoptera; family Erebidae; genus Miltochrista; species Miltochrista miniata. The sequence goes on along the minus strand of OW121760.1, from coordinate 20,487,642 downwards.
CACACACACACACACACAAATATGTTTTTCGTACAGAAAATTGTAACTATAATTTAGAAAATTGTAACTATAATATAGAAAATTATAACTATGATATATATTATATACTTAGGTACGTAGATTTCCCTTAGCTTAAGCCTTAAGCAACTCACACCTCATACGTACATTACTAGGATACACTCCACTTTCACATTATGTACTTAATTCAATTAAGATTGAGAACCCTGGTACCCATACCACAAGTTAAATCTTCTCCACTGGTACCCAAGTACCAGTGGTCAACAAATTAGTATATACTACATTGTGAACGTCGATTACCTACTTATATGTCATTGTCATGTATCTTTCAGAAGCATACCCAAGTACCAGTGGTCAACAAATTAGTGTATACTACATTGTGAACGTCGATTACCTACTTATATGTCATTGTCATGTATCTTTCAGAAGCAATAAATTATTATCTTATCTTATTATTATTTATATCCGAACAATGAATGCAACTGGAATCCGCGCATACCACTATGCATAATCAAGGATTGTTAACCAACAAGACCGATCGTACATTAACTTTGAAAATTATAAAAACAAAAAGTAAAAACTAGAGGTCTGTTTACCACAGCGAATTAAAAAAAATGTTCCAAGCGGTCCGGTTCTAGTACCGCTACTGTGTACAACCCATCCACGTTATGGTTTCACGAAATGCATTCTTTCCTTGGCGAGTACAGAGAACCGAGGGAGGGGATAGAAATCCCCCTCCCTCCGAGCTGTCAAACGGCGAAAATGTACTGTGATTGTTACCGTGATTTTTGTCTCTAAAAAATATTCAAATTGTTGTAAATTGACTTAAAAGTGATCAGTGGCAATAATTAGAAGTTAAGATCAGTGATTAGTACAAAATTGGTTCATAGTCGAGCCGTTTTAAGGATTTAAAATAATTATTCGTGTCATGTCATTCAAGAGCACTCCGCCTAAAATCTACCTCACAAAGTCAAATCATGATTCTGACACAGCCTCTGATAAAATGCAATCAGACTCTGACCAACCCAGCTCTTTCCAAGCTACGAGAAAAAACAAGCGGAAATATGATGATTTAGCCAATCTCGAATTAAAGGAGTTACTGTGTGAATTGTAACGAAAACAAGACGAACAACATTCGAAACTGCAGCACGACTTAGGCATAATTTAAACAATAGAACTGAACTATGTTACCCAGAAATTTCTAGAGTTTCTCTCTTCTAAATACGACGAATTACTGACAAAACTTAGCAGGGCTGGACAGCAGAATATAACCTATAAAAATCATATAAAAGGCCTTGAATATAAAATAGAAATGCTTGAAAGAAACTCGAAGTCATCTGCAATAGAAATTCGAAATATTGAACCGACCCCTGCTGAAAGTCTTTGTTCTTATGTTATAAACTTAGCCGAGATATTAAGTCAGCCTATACAAGAGTCTTAAATTCGTAATATATTTCGCATTAAAAGCAAGTCGGACAAACTAGGATCCATAGTTGCGGAATTTACTACAACATTACAAAAAGAAACAAATATGAAATCAATAGTGAAGTTTCACAAAAATAATAAACACAAGCTGAACACTTATTTTTTATTGTGAGGGAAAATCCTTCATGGATGCTATTTACCGACTAAAAAAAACACAACAACAGCCTTGGGTGCCCCAGGTAAGCCCTCGGAAGGATGTACGAGGACTTATTATTTATTTATTATGGACTCCCAACTAGTCCGAACAGACCTACGGCTACCACTGCAGCCTCGCCTAGGGGGTGGTTCGGGTGCTATCCTGCGTCTTTAGGGGGTTTTCGGGTGTTATTCCGCTTCAATAGCGGGGGGAGGGGGGCGTACGTGAATCTTTCACATCACAATACACTATACACACAACACATTCCAAGATTATTACTAGGCTACAAACTAAGACATTTGAAACGACTTTTCTATACTGTTTTCCTCACACATATACTATATATAATTTTTCAGATTTTTTCCTTCAGTCCATTTTCGTAACTGATTTACATAACTAGTTACTAAATAGGAGATTTCCATCACTGTTTCATAACCAGTTATTAAAAAAGACTTTTTGTTCCTTTTACATAACTGTCATACATAACCAGCTACGAAAAAGGAAATTTCTTTCACTCTTTTATAACTAGTTATTAAACAGTAACATATCCTTCACTGTTCGTAACTGGTTATTAAAAAAAATTTGTTCCCTTTTCACAACTACCTACCAACTAAATAAGGCTTTGTTATTTTTTAACTTCTTTTCATAAGAAATGAAATCAGATTGAAATATTACTATTTCAATCTGATTTCATTTCATACCAAATAGATAATACGAAAATTTAAAAACAGCCTATTGTTTGTATCAGCCTGATGCAACTCCCATATAACTCATTCTTTCATTCATTCATTTTTTGATAGTAATGGATTCCTTTTCTCTTTGTTGTATATGTTATTTTATAATTTTGTAAAGTATTTATTAGTATATCGTGAGTAAAAGTGTTTAATTGACATAATTGAAATGTTTAGAAGTCAATCAACAATGAAAAGTGTTGAAAAAGTGATAAATATGTGGTGAATAATCGGGAAGAAAAAGATGGTGAAAAGAGGTTATGTTATGACTAAATTCTTATTAAAAGAGCAACTACTACACCACAGACACCAAATAACTGCATAATATTGTGTAGTAATATGCTATTGCTACAGGAAATAGGTGGTAATGTATTTTTTCTTGTTATTGATATATCATACTCATAGGATAGGGATGTTCCACTGTTAGTCAAAAATCGATATTTTTCTTTAAGGTCTGATTAATTATCATAACTGTTCCTTTGTCTCCAACTTGGAGATAGGATACTATAAAAGTTAAATAACATATCAACACGTGCTTGGAGACTCCAAGCACGTGATAATATGTTATTTAACTTTTATAGTATCTAATCTCATACAAACTTGAGGTGATTAACTTCAGGTAGCTTAGGGATACCGTGTTGCAATTTCCTAATGATTAGGCAGCTTAGTTTCTGATAAAGATTATGATACAAAATTTTGTGAATTTGTTAATTCAGCACCGCAATGTTTTCAAGTGCATATAATTATGGATATCGATCTACCGTCCTTCGCAATTGTTTGTAACTCGTCACTCCAATCCAACAGGTTTCACGATCTCGTTTGAACCACACTCAACCTCAGACACACATCAGTGCATCACACAATTTGATGTCTCTGAGGTAGAGTGTGCTGAAATCTAATATTGACTTTATCTTCTACAGATGTGAGCTGTGGATACAATATACTGAAATAGAAAACTTTTGTTAAACAGATGTGGGAAACACTGATAGAAAATATGAATACGCGATTGGAACGTTCACAAGACATTTTTTAAATAAAGAATTTTATTTGTCGTATTATGTTTTTTTATTATTACCTAAAATACATCCAGCATGTGTTTGAAATATAATCCAGGTGCGGTTTACAACCATTCTCATATTATAAGGATGATTGCACACCCCACCTAGGTTTTGTAGGATTGGGACCCAGGTCGAAAAAAATTATCGATATCGATAAATTTTTGATTATTTCTCTCGATCCTGGGTCCCAACCCTACAAACAAGTTTGCAACCTAAGGGACCAAATGAAGTTTTTAACGTCTTTGTGTTGGTATTGATTCTGTGCGCAAACTTTTAAATGAATCAAAATGAAAGTATGGAAGTCCCGTCTCTTGAACGTAGTGTTACATTCTCTTTGGTTTGTGAACCGGGGCAAGTGTTACACAAATCTGTGATGACCATAGTTTAGAACAAAATAAATCTACTCTGTGGTGATGAAATAAGATTTCAATTATTTTTAATCATCCATTAATGAATAATTATTTGTTTCATGGATCTATTTGACACTTAAATGTCATATTTAACACAAAAATAAAATTAAACTCAAGAAGGTAGAATATTGTCACACTTACACCGTTACCGGAGGAAGTGTAACACTCACAACTTTGTCGTCGTAGATGCTTCGTATTCCAGGTTGCGTACCAAAATGTATTGTTGTTTGTTAGTGGCATTATATTTGAAGCGATATTACGTTCCCCTTAGAGTCCATTTTTCAATTAAAGAGAATTTATATGTCTTATGGGGCAAATGTGACAGTATTTTACTAAAATAGTGATGTCCTTTATTAATCGACAAACTTTAAAACTATGAAATTCAAACACAAGTGAATTTGGACAAGGCTTTATTGAAAATTCTGGATATGTATAAGTATAAGACACACAGAGTTAAGTGCTAACTGATATCCACAAAATTAACTTCAAAATATTAAATAAATACGTTTCCAAAATTAAATTAAGAACCAGAGTTCTAAAACTAAACGTCATCTTTGTCGTCGAACAAAACAAATGTGCAGGGATTTTCAGTTATTTGTAAAAGGTCAATTTTTTTCACAATCTCTGTCTTCTTCTTCTTCTTCTGAAGAAGAAGAAGAAGAAGAAGAAGAAGACAATCTCTGTTACAGGAACTACTTATCGATAACGTGACACATCACTATCCATATGATTTTCATAGAAAGTGACAGGGGTAAGCGTGACACTGTCACACTTACCCATGTTTGGTTTACTAAAGGGTAAGTGTAACTGCACCAATATTTCAAGAAATAATGGCACTAGTAATAATTTGTAATACTCACTTTTTATCTTGTCGATTTATCTCGCTAAAATCTCAAATCAGCTAAAAGTATCTCTGGTAAAAATTACGCTGACTGTCAGTAATGGCGATATTTTACAAAATGGCGTCTGTTGATAAAACAGTCAACGCTAGTTAACTTGAGGTAAAGCAGTTTGATATTGTAAATGTTCGCGCATAGTTCGGTAGATGGCAGATAAATAAAGCAACTCCCATATGTATACAATTTGAAATAGTTACAGTAACCCCACTGTCACACTTGCCTCGGTTGACCTTATGTAAAATATTTATTTAATATAGAATGGACTAATTATTTCCAGGCAATGGCCTACTGTGATATTATATTTGTATAAATCTTCAATTGCGGAATTAATCTCGTGGTCGATCTCTTCATAAGTATTGCTTTTTTTTTTTTTTTTTTTCTGAAGCTACTTATTTTGGTTTCTTTAATTAAAATGTCCAATACCTTCACGAGTGAGGGGTTTTTACGTCCCACAAATTTATTTAGTCTGGCATGCCATCCCTCAAGGTTGTTTGTAGTTCTGTTCTGTTCTTCACCTTAACAGCACCACATCTTAATACAATTAATGTCTTTGAACCATGTTCTGTTTAAATAATCATTAAATTTTATAATGTTCTCACTTTTTGGTGTTCTAGACATGAAGTATTTGTAACCAGACATCACATATTTCAATAGTAACCGTGCCATCTAGCTACGTGTCGTTTCTCCACTCTACTTTTAATACCAAGTCGCTTTCCGTATCTGAAGAGACTATTACAAAAATGATAAAAACATCCCTTTATTTTTGTATCTGGCAATACATTTTGTATAGCTTTTATGGCCGATTTTTCATAAACCAGTGTCATTTTTGTAGGATTCCAACATGAAAGCTGAGATTTGATCATTTCGAGTATTATTTGGTACTGTTACGGGTCCCGATGTAAAGGCTTTTTAAAAAAATAAAACTTAGGGGTTCGGTTAAGACAGCCGTCTGGTATAGACGTCGGGATGAGACTGAATGTAAATGGAAGGGACTGATGTCAGTAGGGCTGATAGTTGCTGACTGTGTGAGGAGTGAATGCGTGGTGTGCCGGATAGGGTACAGGTGTCAACCGTAACACCTCCCAGGGGTGGACTAAGGGTCCGTTCACACAGACCGGCTCGGAGAGCAGAGCAGATTCTTATCACGTTGAAAACAGAGCTTTTATTATTTGAAGTAAGGTTTATTCTTGCATGCGCACTGCTTTTGTCGGTAAGAATGCTTGAACGCGCTTGGTGTGAAATAATAAGAGGAGCTGACCGGCTCCGATCGCGTACTTTTCTAGCTCGCGCAGCCGACCGGCTCCGATTGCGTGCGCGCTGCCCCACGCCGACCGCCATTTCGATAGCACAATTCAAACAGAACAGTTGTGTGCACTTGTATGAAAACATGACTGATGAAAAATTAATATATTTCTTCATCGGAGCTATCTAAAACCATGTTCCGAAAAGCACCCGTTAACACCGAAAACAAAACTTGGAATACTGGTACTGCCTTTGTAGTGAATCGATGCACTCGATGAATCCAATCGACTGCGAGCGCATCCGACCGACTCCGAGCGCATCCGACCGGCTCCGAGCGCATCCGACCGGCTCCGAGCGTATCCGACCAGCTCCGAGCGCATCCGCTTTCAGCCGGTTTGTGTGAAATAGTTGGCGGCTCCGCTCCGACCGACTCCGAGCGTATACCATCCGGTCTGTGTGAAAAGAAAAGTGCGCGCTAAAATCTCAAAATTCCTGTACCGATGATACTTAAGTCTATAATCTTTTGGGGCTGTACATAAATCCAATTATTGTCTTGAAGTGGTTTCCATTGTAACATTTATTTTCTATCTGTAGCAATGTCTGGTCTTAGGCTTGTCAATGATCATTGAGCGTGTCAGAGCGCCATGATCGATTCATTGTTTTTTTTTTGCTGTGGCAACAGCTCTCTCAAGGAAACGGACGTTAGTCTATGGGTTTCTTGTGGATTGACGCAGGAATTGCGTAGCAAACGGGTTTTATGAAAGGATTTACTAGAGTATTCGATAGTGAGGATATAAATAGCCCTGCTATGAAGTTCCAAGTCTCTTTTACCATCCTCTAAGCAGCAGTGAATTGTGAAATAACTCTGAGTAGCACACCTCAATTTTTCTTTAGAGGTTATAAGTTGGAACCTGAGGACTTGTTAAGGAGATTAGCCTGGGTTTCACCTATTCTCCTCAGAAAGTATTAAACTCTGTGATAACCTATACCCAGATTCTGGTAAGTTTCAATTAACTATTTGCAAAGCGGGTCGATTTTCGTCTGTCGCGCAGTCAGTATCTTAATTTGTCGTTTCTTTCATGACAGGGTTTTTTAGTACGGGGAAAAGTTGGGTCAGCCACTAGTCTAAACCACACCCGAAACACGTGGACCACACGAGCGAGGTATTACGAGAGAAGCCTGCCAACTTTACCTGGACTTGACAGCGTACGGGGTCGCTTTCAGCTCGACTCAAAGGCCAGTACTTGTCACCCACTTATACGTGTAATCTAGCCGCCTAAGTCACTTCCTCACGCTGATTTAGTTTAGTGCTGTACTATTAGTACCTAACCCGTAATTATTCTTATGTATGTCTGTGCTTTCTGTATCTATGTAATCTCATTGTCTCTGTAGTGTACTGTGAATAAATTTATGTGTGTACACCCTATTGGCTGTTTTCGTCAGAGCCCTGGCCTCCCTTGCGCACCCACTAGAAACTCTGTAGTAAGGCGCCCTGGGAAAGAGTTCTCTGCATAGCTACCTCGCGCTAGTTGGTGAGTAACACTGAACATCATTGTGTTATAAATTTGGCTCCCAACGTAGTGGCAAATCTCTGGGTCTACTCTGCGGTAGTCTCAGTCTGGTGTGTGTGCATAGGTGGGTTACCTCTGGCGAAACCATCCTGGTGTCTCGTCCGAGACGCTCCAGGACGTTAATTGGTGGTGCTAACAGCTAAGCACAAAATTATCCCTTTCGTCTTCTTCCAGCTACCTACATCTTTGGCTGGAAAAGACACTAAATTCTAAATTCAAAAATATAGAATTAGCTGTGATTTTGGAAAGACTTTTTGATTTTATTTGGCATACCCACTTCTTTTTCTTATTGTGTTTTTTCTTTTATGTTCTCTTTTATTCTTGAGGTTGTGCACACATGTATTTATCATTATTAATATATATTGAAGAAGAAGAATTGAAGAATTGAGGAAGCGCTCGTGGCCCCGCGGACTTAGTGTTCTGTAAACGATCACTGCAGTAAGCAACTTTCACTATGCCGGCCATGGATGGGTGATCCATCCATGTGATCACTTTGTGACATTTATTTGAGCGTTTCCGTGCTTCGGAAGGCACGTTAAGCCGTTGGTCCCGGTTGCCAGTAAAATGGCAGTCGTTAAGCTAAGTTGAAGGCTTTATTTCAACAGCAGGCAGTCACAACCTGCGCCTGTCCATTTTAAACACGGCAATACGGCTCACCACCTATTACGTGGGACAAATTATACAAAGGTGAAATGTGGGCATATAATATGCCTCTGCCTACCCCTTCGGGGATAAAGGCGTGACCATATGTACATATATTGTATTGTTAATATTATTATTATTAATATACATGTATTATTCTATAGCTTTACCTTGTAGGGTAAACTTGGTAAATTTCTCACTGTGTAAATTTAGTGAATTTCTCTGTGTAACTTAAAACTTTTTTATAAGGTGTGTAGATACCTTGTAATTTTGAATATTAACCTGAACTTTGCTCTCAGAAACTATTGAAACTTTAAACTCTTTTAGTCAGCTTGTAATTTTGTTAAAATTCTAAATACACTCATTTGCAAAAAAAAACGGGCGGTTTTGATTTTCATTCATCTTTAAAAAGATACAATACCAAAAAGGTTTCAATCGTTTGTACACGTTACTGGCCGGTTTTAAAAATGCCGTGGTATTTAAAAAAGTACGTTCTAAATTCAAATTTTCATTTGATGCTCATTTTTACAGAAAACCCCCCTTTATCCTACATTTTTGGCGCGAAGTTCCAGGAGTTAACATCGACTTTCACAACTTTTATTCAATTTTTATCGATTAATTTCATATCCTTGACTGTCAAAGATTTATTTATTGCTGTTTGGCTGTATCAAAAATGGTAGATAAAGTGGTAAATGCTACCAAAATTATCGCGCTGCTTGAAGAGGGTTGCAGCCAATGTTTCGAGGCTAGGAGGCTAAATGTTAGTCGCTCGACGGTCCAAAGGACCTGGCAGCGATATCAGGAGACTGGTTCCGTCGAGAGAAGGCCTGGTTCTGGAAGAAAACCATGTACCCAACCACGAGATGATCGTTTTCTTGTGAGTCGCGCATTGAGAAATCGCAAATCTTCGTATATGGATCTTAAGAACAACCTCCAAGAAGTAAGAAATGTACATATTAGTCTATGGACGGTCAGGAGGAGGCTTCTCGCTGCCAATATCACCGCCCGGCCCGCGGCCCCACATTACTCCGTGAGCACAGAGTTCACAGGCTTAGGTTCGCTACAAATTGTGAATCATGGACTCAAGAAGATTGGAATAGGGTTTTGTTCTCTGATGAAGCCAGGATATCTCTGTTCGGTGAAGATCGACGTCGGCGAGTGCTAAGAAGACAAGGAGAACGCTTTGCAGAGGCATGTTTGGAAGAAATCAAACCTTATGGTGGGGGCTCTGTTATGTTTTGGGCAGGAATAAATTCAATGGAACGTACAGAGTTAGTCTTCATTGAAAACGGCTCACTGACTGGGCATCGATACATAACGGAAGTTCTAATTCCTCATGCACCACCCGCATTGGCCGCTCTAGGTTAAGACTCGATTTTTATGGACGACAATGCTCGCGCCCACCGATCCCGCGATGTTAATGCGTATGTGCAAGAGGTCGGCATTCGTCGTTTGGATTGGCCAGCTCGAAGTCCCGACCTCAATCTCATAGAGCATGTCTGGGACGTACTAAAACGGCGTGTGAGATCAGTACACCCGGCTTCGCAGACCATCAGAGAGCTGAAGAATGTGATTACTGCGGAGTGGGAACGTATTCCGCAAGCAAGTATCCGGGATATACTCGCTAGCATGCCCAGACGAATTCAAGCTGTGATTTTAGCTAGAGGGGGTCACACTCGATACTAATTATCTGCTTTTACTTTATTAAAGAAAAACAAACAAGAAAACCTTTTTATTTTTACTTCATGAGCATAATGCACTACTAGCGAACATACACTACTAGCGAGGTTTAGCATTATTTCCCATAAATTGTAACAAAATTTTATGAAATACTGATGAAAACGATTATTTTCTTATTAATTTACCAAATTGCGAGGATAAAACTACCTATAATTATCAAACAAAGCAATTTTAACGTTTGAAATGGTTCATTGCTTAGGTGCCCGTTTTTTTTTGCAAATGAGTGTATTAATTTAAAACCTTAGTTATCATACACTTAGTGCAACTTAATTTATATTCTTTACTTGGTAATTGAACCCCATCTGTGTTACTTACATTATTATAACTGTTGTATTTAAACTTTTAAATCATGGCACAGATGCAAAAATATATTAATTACACTGTTTAACAAAATTTAACCTTCCATATGCCACACGAACTTTTTTTGGGTTTTTTTATTATTAGGTAAGGGTGTTGTGAATAAAAATAAGCATATCATTTTTTTCTATCACCCATGAATTTTATTTATTTAACTATCATAGATTATAAAGAAATTTTAATAAACAGTTCTCAAAAAAAAAGAAAAATAATAATGAAACAAAAATCACTATTTTTTTTGCCATATTTGGCTTCCGGTTGATCTCTTTTAATTGTCCAGCAGTAGTCGGCCAACATTCTTGGACCCCTTTTAGCTTGATAACGCTTTTCTATATTTAATATGTCCTGATGGAACCTTTCTCCATGCTCATCGCTTACAGCCCCTACATTCTCCGGGAAAAAAGCGTACTAGGCCATTTAGGTCTCCTTGAGTTAACAAATGAGGCATATCGTGAACTTCTTCAAACTCAGGATCAAAATCATTATCGTCATCAACATTGAATTGGCTTAAAGTGGAGGGTTGTGGATCATCGATATTGAACGATGAGGACGATACTGGTATTGGCAAACTGACGTTATGTGGGACAGGTCTTATTGCTGAAGGCAAATTCGGGTATTGAACTGTGTGTTTTGCTTTTGAGTTTATGCCTTTTATTGTAGTAACACAGAAATAGCAATCCGAAACAAGATCTCTAGGCTCAGTCCATATCATGGGAATAGCAAACGGCATATATGACGTAGTCCTTTCTTACAATATATTAAATTTTTTACACATGTTGTACAACAAATGTGTGGGGCCCAAACTTTGTCTTGATGAGCAACCGAAAAGAAAAATACTCGCAACACACTGCAATATAAGATCTGTAATTGATTTGTTTTTTTGAAAGTCAGTTCACCATAAACATAACAAAAAGAGTTAGGATTGTTAATACACTTTCTTGACATATTGGCACACGCATAGTACTTGACTGAAACTATGGCACTTTAAATTAATAAAGAAAACGAATGTAATATCACTGTTTTTTACGAACATTCACATACATTTATCGCTATAAAGGTAATAATGAATTTGACTTATCACAAGTGATCTGAGGGTGATTGAAACAATATCAGCGCATTTTTGAAATGAGGGTAGCGAGCCAAAATACGATTACCTACGAGAGTTCGTGTGGCATGACTACTGTTAAACAGTGTTATTTAAGAAAAGATGAACTTGCTAACGAGCTGTCCCACATGGGAATTTCAGTGGAACCGGATGCAACAGTGACTGGTCTTCGGGGTGAGCTGAGAACAGCACATCGACTTGTCCGTCGGGGAAGCATCAAAGCGAGTGCTCCGGTACCCGCTGATGCATCGGCTGAGCTCTCGACCTGCCTTCCGAAGGTCTCCGAGTTGGAGGAGGCTCTTCGGTCAGGTGAGTCTTTGTCCAATAATAACTCTCGTTTAAGAATAACTGTCAGAGCAAACTATCTGCTAACTAGGTTGGCGCGTTGTGGTTTGGATTGCCCTGACCTGGTGGAAATTCGTGGTAGGCTAGTGAAGATCATTGCTAGGGCTGAACCCGGTAGTAACTCTGAATCCGAGGGTTCGGATGATGATGGTGATGATCCTTCGTGTCGTGACCTGGTGGAGTATACTTCACCAGTAGTGAGAGAGGACCGCTCGGTGCGAGCTAGTTCAAGTAGGAATAGTTCTGCATGTAACATAGTGTATAAAGAACGTCCCCTTAACTTATGTTCATTTAATTTAAAATATGATGGTTCTACTTGTGTACGTGTGTTTTTAGAGAGATTAGAGGAACTTAGATGTGCTCGGGAGGTTACTAAGCCTAGACTCCTTATGGCTTTCTTCGACCTGTTGGATGGACCGGCTTTGTCTTGGTTCCGTACAAACAAAGCTAACTTCATCTCATATGAGGATCTTATTAGTGAGCTTAGAGATACCTTCGATATTCCTGATTATGATTACCGCCTCAGGAACGAGATAAGACAGCGTACACAAGCCCGCTCTGAGTCCTTGTTTAACTATATATGTACAATGCAAGCCATGTTCTCAAGGTTGTCATGTAAGATGCCCAGTGAAGAACAGCTGGACATTCTCATGCACAATATTCGACCTGACCTGACCTGAACTGGCCTTGCATGAAGTAAACTCTATAGATGATTTGAGACGTTTGGGTAAGCGCTTGGAGCTTGCGCGTACTAGGGCGGACGCTTTCCGTGAGCCTGCTCTTGACAAGTTTGAGATTTCGTCGGACTTACACCAGCATAAGAACAAAGGTGTACAGAAGCCCACCAAGCAGGTGTCTGCAGTGGAGACGCCGACTACCTCCCACGAACGCAAATGCTTTCGTTGTGGCGGGGGCGGACACGCTGCATACAGCTGCACTCAGTCAAGGGAGCTGGTGTGTTTCCGGTGTGGTCTCAAAGGAGTCAAGACCCCAGACTGCTCACAATGTGCTGGCAAGCCAAAAAACGCGTAGGCCAGGGCCTTGTTAGGAACTCTATGCATTACTCTGTATCTGAGTCTATTTCTGATAAGGTCCTGTTTCCTAAACGGGATAGTGACATTAGACCGTATCTAGTTGTTAAGGTTTAAAACTATACTAGGTAAGGGAGCGCACCGCATCTTCTTGGAACTGGGTTTTGATCTTGTGAGTATCAATCCTACTTTTCGTATTACAACTGCAGACAGCTCTAACTTGCAATGTCTGGGTTGTATCTCTTTGCCAATTGAGTACAATTCGGTTATCCGAGTTGTCAAGTTCTATTTTGTCCCAGGAATAACCACCTCCATGATATTTGGTGTGGATTTCTGGCAACAATTTAAGTTAAGTGATAAATTAATTTTACAAAATACACTGGAGAGCAATGAATCCGGGTCACTTAAAGAATGTTAAAAATCTCGGAAACTAAAAATGATAGGTTAATGCAATAAATTGTATTTAATAGACAATGTAATACTCCTTAAATGAAAGTAAAAAAAATATGAGTCACCATACATTTTATTAACACAAAATTACATAAAGAAAAAACTGCCGATCTCTCCTTAAAACAAAAATAGGAAACATGAAATTTTTGAACTTTATTACGATTTTCTTGAATTTTAATACTTCGTATTGCCTCCTCGTGCTTCCATTACTGCGTTTACGCGGTTTGGCATGCTGTACACCAAGTTCCTTATACGATTTTGGGGAATATTCTCCCATTCCTCTGTGAGAGCAATTTTGAGCTCACGAAGCGTGATTGGGGGAGGGTTTCGTTGTTTTACGCATCTGCCTAGCTCGTCCCAAGCATGCTCGATCGGGTTGATATCCGGGCTGCGCGCTGGCCACTCCATACGAGTAATGTTCATCTCTTGAAGGTAGTCATTCACAATCCTACCTGTATGAGGTCGGGCATTGTCATGCATAAATATAGCATCCTCACCTAAATTGACCATAAATGGACCAACGTGATCATTGAGGATTTCTTCCACATATCTTACGCTAGTTAAAGAGCCGTTTTCTATGATCACCAGCTCTGTGCGACTTTCAGAAGAAATTCCGGCCCACACAAGTACAGACCCACCACCGTAGGCTACTTTTTCTTCGATGCATGCTTGCTTGAATCTTTCCCCTGGTCTTCGATACACTCTGTGTCTTCCATCGTGCTTGTAGAGCATAAATTTTGATTCGTCGGAGAACATAACTTTTGACCAATCTTCAATACTCCAATTTACGTGGCTCTGGGCATACCTTAGTCTCGAAATACGATGCCCACGCTCCAGTTTAGGGCCGTTTGCAGGTCTAAGGGGTTTTAAGTTAGATTCAGCAAGCCGACGTCTTACTGTCCATGCACTTGGGTTACTTCCTCCGAGGCGTCGAAACTGATTGGTGAGTTCAGTTCCTGTGAGAAAGCGATTTCGAAGCATGGTGTTCACCAAGTATCGGTCTTCTCGTGCTGTGGTACACCTGGTTCTGCCCGTTCCTGGTCTGCGTAGGTTAGAACCAGTTTCTTCGTAACGTCGGAGAACTCTTTGTACTGTTGACAGCGACACACCGACAGTCCTGGCTGTATCGCGCTGACTCCGGCCGGTTTCCAGCATTGTAAGTATTCTGGTGCATTCTTCAGGCGTAAGCGACATAATTTCAGCTTGATTAATGAATATAGAGCACTATCAACATGGTTTATGTACCCACATAAATGACAGATTACAAACAAAAGCAACACCAAATGCTGTAATTTCGTAGTTCCATCTTCGAAAGTGGCCCTTTTTCAAATTTGATTTTTTTATGATATAACTTTACAATAACTAAGAAGTTTTAATACCTTCATTTAAGGAGTATTACATTGTCTATTAAATACAATTTATTGCATTAACCTAGCATTTTTAGTTTCCGAGATTTTTAGGATTCTTTAAGTGACCCGGATTCATTGCTCTCGAGTGTATTAGCCTTGATAGTTTTAGTGATAACACTCCTATAGAGTCTGTGTCCCTTAACGGTGGCCTCGAGGATTACGACAACCTGACAACTGAACAAAGGTGTGTAATCAACGAGGTCATTGAAAAATTCGACTCATTGAACACTGATAAGGTGGGTTTAGGTCGGACCTCACTTGTGCACCATGTCATTGACACTGGTGACAGCAAGCCGATCAAGCAGCGTTATTATCCGCTCTCTGCCCTTAAACAGAAGGCCCTGGAAGCCGAGCTGGACCGAATGCTGGAGATGGGAGTAGTGTCCCCGTCTCAGTCCGCGTGGAACTCTCCAGTGGATATGGTGGAGAAGGCGAACGGCGACCTCAGATTGTGCTTGGACTCTCGCAAGCTGAACTCTGTGTCAAAGAGTGACGCCTACCCCTTACCCTATATCAATCAAATCTTGTACCATCTTAATAATGCTAAGTATTTAACCTCTGTAGATCTGAGTGCGGCCTACTGGCAGTGGAAATGCACTTACCTTGAACTCTTGTTGGTAGGTAGGCGCTGCTCCCAGCTTTGCGTTCGGGGTCTTGATTCACGACCGCGAAATATGCACACAGGAGTTATAACCGTAACTCTCGAGACTGTGGCTGATGATAAGCGATGTAGCGCGATATGATGGGTAATCACAGCGGCCGATAGCGGAGCGGAGCGTTAAGAGACGGGTGCGTGCGTATCTTCCAATAGCTATGGCGGAATGTGAATGTAGGAAGCGGGCGGGATAGTGTTGCCATAGACAATACATAAAAGTAAGATGCGTTTAGTGCGTGAGTGTTGACATATAATAATTATAATAAATACCATTAAATACATAAACTAAAAAATATGTATGCGTCGGTACTGGCGCATCCAACTTCGGGGGGCTTAGAGGATTCTTCCTCTACATTGAATAAACAAAATAAAAAAATAAAAGGAATGAAAACTTATGAACTAAAAAATAATTCAAAAGCGTAGGAGTTATTGCGTGGGTAACGGGCAAAGCCGAGTTACAGGACGAATGTATTCACCAGAAGAAGTCTTAATTCTGACGACTCTAATTACACCATCCTTCCCGGGAAACACCTCTGATACAACCGCGAGTGGCCACGATAAAGGATGCGTATTGTCATCCTTAACAACAACTACAGTTCCTATCGTCACAGGTTTGGACGGCATATTCCACTTATGTCTAAGTTGGAGAGAGGTAAGATATTCTTTGCTCCAACGTGTCCAGTAACTTTGAACAATTCTATTTAATAATTGATAGCGGGTGAGTCTGTTATCTGGTAATAGGAGTTCAATGTGTTCAGCGGGTAAATATTTAAGCGGAGTAACATTAAGAAAATGATTAGGCGTTAGGGGGGTTGGATCCGATGGATCCGAAGAAAGTATGCAAATCGGACGGCTATTCAAAATGCCTTCAATTTGCACCAATATTGTACTGAATTCTTCATAGGTGAGTATTTGACTCCCGATAGCTTTAAATAAATGAGACTTAACACATTTGACATTAATTTCAGGCAACGAATTAAAATTGGGCCCGAAAGGTGGGCTGTGCTGAAACTGAATCTTATGTTGAGTTAGATATTTATTCAGATCATTTTTATAATTAGTGGACTGTATAAGCGTGTAAATTTCGTTCAATTTTCGTTTCGCACCTATGAAATTAGTGCCTCCATCGCTGTACAACACTGAAACAGGACCCCTGCGTGAGATAAAACGTTTAAAGGCAGCGAGAAATAAATCTGTACTAAGATCACTTACTAACTCTAAATGGAGCGCCTTTGTTGTGAGACAGACGAACAAGCAAATATACGCTTTATGACTTTTTACTCCACGACGCCTTATGTGAGTTACGTAAAAGGGTCCCGCGTAATCAACTGCGGTATGCACAAACGACTTTACTTGTGAAACTCTAATGGATGGAAGATCACCCATAGGTGGAGTTGTAGAACGAGGCCTAGCTTTAAAACATAAATTACATTTATGTACTCGTTGGCGAATCAAATTTCGTGCAGAAAGAATCCAATACTTTTGGCGAGTCAATGCTAACACTAGTCCAGGACCGGTGTGTAAATTGTCGGTGTGATAGTGGTCTACTAAGAGCGACACTATACGTCCTTTAGGTGATAGCAGTATTGGATATTTTGTATTGTAATTTAGTTGAGAATGAGTAAGTCGACCACCTACTCTAATTAACCCTTGTTCGTCAAGAAAAGGGTTGAGTTTTAAAATAGCCTGATTTGGACAAATTTTAGTAGCCTTAAGTGCTTGTAATTCTACCTGAAAATACTTAGACTGATCGAAGCGGACCGCATAATATTCTGCGTATTCTAAATCGTATACAGAAAGTATACCGCGGGATTTGAGAATCCTTGTGAAACGTAATACATAAACCAGTGAACGAATAAATTTTACCCAACTCGAGCTACGCTCGGCAAGTTCGTCTATCATGTGAACGTGATCGGAGACAGGTATGGTATGTGCATGGAGAGAAGCTATTTTAATTTCCGGTAATTCTGTCTTCTCGTTATGATTGATTTTATATTCCTTCACAGGCCATGCATTTATAGGTGCGGACAGCCATTTCGGCCCGTGAAACCAAAGATAGTTATTTATTAACCCTTTAGGTGTCACAGGGCGCGAGACTATATCGGCGGGATTTTCAACCCCACGAACGTGATACCAATGGGAAGCAGGCAGATATTCATTTACCTGAGCGATGCGATTAGCTACAAAAGTTTGAAACTTATGAGCGGGAGAGTGAATCCAGGTAAGGGTTACCGTAGAATCAGAGAATGCGAATATATTGTTTATTTGACACCGCTTATTAAAAACAGTGCGCACAGAATTAATTAATTTTGCGAGTAAGACCGCCGCGCAGAGTTCTAAACGCGCTAGCGTTTTATTAGAATCTGACACTTTGGATTTAGCGGTCAGTAGATTCACATTAAGAGCGTTTCCGTTCTCAGCCGTTTCTATTCGTACATAGATAACAGCACCATAACATTGCTGGCTGGCATCCGAGAAGCCTATTAGAGTAATTCGACGAGCGGATGTTAAACCTATATGTCTCGGTATTTTTATTTCAGATAAACGCGACAACTCCCTATGAAAGTGTTTCCATTTAGACAGAATGCAACCCGGGACCGTCTCGTCCCAGTCCAGTTGTAATTTCCAACATTCTTGTATAAGCAACTTCATGTATGCGACCACTGGACTGATGATTCCAAGCGGATCGAACAAGCGCGCGGTTACGGAAAGGATCGAGCGTTTAGTGCATGTTAAAGGCATGTCGATCACTATTTTAAAGTTAAAGGTGTCATCGTTAGGTTGCCATTGCATACCCACGATCTTAGTGTCAACATGAGGATCCTCATCAAACTTGACAGCGAGACAGCTCTTATGAATTGACGGGATACGTGACAATAGGGTATTGTCATTAGAGATCCACTTAGTTAAGTTAAAACCTCCAGATTTAAACATAGCGACCATTTCCCTATAGGTGTCTTCAGCTAAATCTACATTCTCTATGGAACTAACGTAGTCGTCAACATACATGTGATTGTCAGCTTCGTAAGCCGCCAGAGGATATAAAGCGCGACAGTCTGACGCGAGCTGGTTTACGACTCGCATTGCCAGGAAGGGTGAGCTGGAGACGCCAAAACAAACGCGGTTGAAATGATAGCTTTCAATAGGAGAATTGGAATCGAACCTAAATAATATTCTTTGATATGTATGATGATCTTGAGTAAGTTTCACTTGAAAATACATTTTTTCTATGTCCGCGGTTACAGCAACCGGGTACATACGCAAATTGAGAAGCAAATGAAAGATATTGTTCTGTAATATTGGTCCCGTATAAAGCAAATCGTTAAGCGATTTACCTGACGTGGTTTTACACCCAGCGTCTAAGACCACACGCGTTTTAGAGGTTTCTTTGTCAGGGCGATAAACGGCCCGATGCGGCATATACTAAACTTGAGAGTCTAGAAAGCTATTTGACACTTTAGTGAGATAACCTTGATCAATATATGTTTGAATAATGGCATTATAATCGTTGCGTAAGTTAGAAGCGTCTAACTTTTTTTCTAAATTTAAAAACCTGCGTTTGGCGATTGTGTACGAATGCCCTAGCTCACTGGGAGGGTATTTAAAGGGAAGACTAACCGTATATCTACCGGTATCGTCGCGTGAGTACGTAGACGAGAACAGCTTTTTCACATGCTGCGTCGTCCGTGCTAATGTGCTTCTTATCTGGCACCTGTTCTATCTCCCAAAAGCGTTGCGTTAATTGTTCGAGAGACACATCTTGAGTGTGACATAAGAAGGCCTTGTCGGACACGGAGGAATGAGACATGCGATCGCGGGGATGCTTGTTTGCCACTAGCGAATAAGGTAAAGCATGCGCCTTTCCCATTGCGACGTATCCGAGCGTGGTTTCTATCGCGATTACTGATGAGGTTGGGGATGTAATTTTTTGCGACCCTAAAATCATGGGGAAGAGTTCATTACCTAACAAACAATCTATACCACCCGGAGTATAGTATCGTTCGTCAGCCATAGGTAAATTTTGTAAATGGGTTAATTCCGCTGTATCAATTTCCACGTTAGGCAAAAAATCTGTAATAGTGTCTATAACCCGTGCACTAACCGAATAAGAACAGCGGGCATCAAATCGCGAATATATTTTGAAATGCGTAATTCCATAAGATTGGCTTTCAAGTTGACCTATGCCTTTAATGACAGAAGGAGCGTTAAGTATGGTTAAGTGCAAACGCTCACAACAAGACTTCGTAATAAAGTTACTCATAGACCCTGAGTCCAAAAACAAACGTATACGATCCGATTTATAATTTGCATATACACAAGCAGTCGGCAACAAAACCGTGGTCGCGCTGCTTGAATTACGCGGCGGAGGGATCACAGCCGATAACGACGCGATATTGCCACTATGTGACCGCGCCTCCCGCGAGTGCGAGCGGGACGGATCATCTGCCGATGACGCATGAGTCGACATGGAATGCTCGGACGGCGCAGTAGACGCGTTTGCCTGCCTCGATGCGTTGCCGGTAGCATGATTTCTTGTTGAATTTGATGCGTTCAAATTATTTTTATAACACAGTAAACTATGATGAGACCGATTGCAAATCGAACACCTATTAACAGATCTGCAAGCACTCACGTGATGAAAACCTAAACAATTAACACAAAAGGAATGTTTACGAACTATTTCATTTCGCGTTTCAACAGTCTCTTGAATAAAATGTTGACATTTGAACAAAGGGTGAGCGGAATTATTGTTACATACGATACAATTTTTTATGTTAGAAGTATCGACTGATTTCAAATTAGTAGGGCGGGTTTGCGTAAAAAATGACTTAGGTTTATTTAAATGAGAGGCGGTTGAACTCCGCTGAGCGCGATAATCACCTTTTTGGGAATGTGATGGTGAGCGGAGCGTTTGGAGTTTGCTTTGTTCTGTCAAAAATGTTTTGACGTCACTATATGTAGGTACACTCAAATGTCTATGAGATTGTTCAAACAATTCAAGCATAGGTTTATTAAACTTGCTTAATGCTAAATGAGTTATTATGAAATCTGATAAATTTGTGATAGGTAGACGCTGCAGAGCTGCTTCAGCTGAACAAAAGTTCTCCAAGATCTGATCAGCCGATTGCCCTGGCTTCTGGTGTAACATTTGTTCTAAATAGCACGACGCCTGAACCCTGGTATCGTGGTATTTAGCCAGAAGGGCTTGCCAAATAACATCGTAATTTTGTGCGGTAGCAGCTATGCCTGAACAAACAGTAAGTGCCTTACCCGAAAGGCAACCTATCAAATATTGAACCTTTTCGGCGTTGGTGAGACGAGTATTCGTATGTATCACACTACAGAAATTTTCATAAAATATAGGCCACTTACCATAAGTACCATCGAAACCTGTGAGTTTAAGTGGGGGTAATTTGATATTAAAATTATCACTTTTCTTTTTATCGTCGAGTTCTTGTCTCAGAGTAGTTTCCGTTTGCTTTATGAAACAGTATAATTCATCAAATGTATTAAAAACACTATAACTCGGCTGTACCTGCGGATTATCTTTTAATTGTTCAATTAACAATTTATCGATAGTTTCGATGTAATCCGATCGGGTTTTATCGATAGATTGAACCCGAGCGAGAAACATCATGCGTACTGTTTCATCGGTAACCTTGAGACTTAAGTTGTACACTTCTTGAACTATGTGAAACAAACTTTGTTTTTTGTATTCTAAAAAATTTATCATGACCTGACTTTCGGCTGAACTTTTACTATGGGATTTGTCTTTAGAAGCCATGATAATATAATTGATACGAGATACGAGTATGTATATAAGTGGGTAGGTAATAGAAATATTCAGCGAAAAAGTATAAAATTCGAACAACGATCAGCTGTTAGCTTAAATCAGCTGTTTGCGGTAAAGTATTCAGAGAACAAACCCAATATGGAGTCTGCGTAACAATCAGCTGTTAATCGTTTGAATACCGTTATGTATCGGCTGCGTTGCCCAGTACCGTCACAATAAAATAAATATATGTGGGTATAAAATTAACGTATAAATATGAGTTTTATCTACGATTACAATTCGAAAGATAATATGAAATTGTAATGAAATTGGGGAAAACTACGTTAAATTTATGACGGTTGAGAAAATTGTTAATTTTGGATTGTCCGTTTTACTTTATGCCAAAACTCCTAATTACCAAAAAATATCAAAATGATTGCCTAGAATCGGACAACCGGACTAACATGGCCAGGATGGTCCAAGTCCTGGGTAGCGATAATTTCGGGGGGCGCTACCTGCCAGCGGGTTGATTATATATAGGTAAATA
This sequence comes from Miltochrista miniata, assembly GCA_933228765.1. Taxonomy (NCBI): domain Eukaryota; kingdom Metazoa; phylum Arthropoda; class Insecta; order Lepidoptera; family Erebidae; genus Miltochrista; species Miltochrista miniata. The sequence continues at coordinate 20,466,038 of OW121760.1, read as the reverse complement.
TGATTATGATAAATAGCGTAAATGCGTTATAGAATATGAGTACTTATGAGTAATATAAAATATGCGGTGTGAAAAGATAATTAACTTTTCTAATGCGTGCGGGTGGCGTTAAATATAATATTTGCGTTGAGTATTTATGAGTAATATACTAAATATATATATGCGTATGCGTGAATTTAATAGGAAAAGAGGTAATTAATATTATTAGTAGAAAGAATGCGTTAGATGGAATATCCGGACGGAGGACCACACTTGGAAGTGCACTTACCTTGAACTCTTGTTGGTAGGTAGGCGCTGCTCCCAGCTTTGCGTTCGGGGTCTTGATTCACGACCGCGAAATATGCACACAGGAGTTATAACCGTAACTCTCGAGACTGTGGCTGATGATAAGCGATGTAGCGCGATATGATGGGTAATCACAGCGGCCGATAGCGGAGCGGAGCGTTAAGAGACGGGTGCGTGCGTATCTTCCAATAGCTATGGCGGAATGTGAATGTAGGAAGCGGGCGGGATAGTGTTGCCATAGACAATACATAAAAGTAAGATGCGTTTAGTGCGTGAGTGTTGACATATAATAATTATAATAAATACCATTAAATACATAAACTAAAAAATATGTATGCGTCGGTACTGGCGCATCCAGGCAGATTCCATTCGACTCACTCCAGTCTGCTGAGAAGACTGCTTTTACGGTTCCCCGGAAAGGATTGTTCCACTACAATTCCATGTGCTTCGGTCTTGTCGGGGCCAGTGCCACGATGCAATGCCTCATTGACCGTCTGTTTGGTCCCGAGTTCGACAACAAGGTATTTGCGTTTCAGGATGACATAGTCTGTGTGTCCAGCACCTTTGAGGAGCATGTAGAGCTCTTACATAGAGTCTATCAGCAACTCAAGGATGCCTTTTGTCGGAGTGAACTCAAATACCTGGGGTATTATGTGGACAAACATGGCCTACGGACAGACCCGGGTAAAGTTGAGGTTATCCTCAACTATTGGGATAGTTGAGGATAACCTCAACTTTACCCGGGTCTTCTTTACCCTGTGGTGTAAGATGTATGATTTACACCAACCTCGTTCCACGGAGTAGTTAGTCAGTACGGCACACACGGAATAATAAAGGACGATACTACAGGATAACCATGAGAGATATATGTTGTATGTAATAAACTATTTACTGACACTAATATTACAAGAAATATTACAAATCTTTAGTAGATATATTATGTATAGCCATTCACAGGTATCGTTCAACTGTATGCGCACACGCACGGTCCGTCGCAGAGTGAGTGATGTCACGGGGTTCGCACTGCACCGATGCAGCGTTCCAACAATAACATTCCTCAGTGTAGGCGTTGCCGCAGTTCATAGGCGGTAGCGTTTTCTATCCCCGTGTCTCGTACTGCAAGTGGTGGTTGCATGTATGTGTAACCACCACATATTCCCCCCTCCCAGACCGTTACTACGGTCGAAAATAATCGGGGAATCTAACTGTTCTTCCGCTTTTGGTTCTTTTCTCCACTTGTGGTGTTGGAGTGGGAGTAGAAGTTGTCTCTGGACATCCCACATCTTCTCGCATCATGTATGCAGGTTTTAATCTGTCGACGGTAATATTGCTGGGTTTACCCTTTATATCTAGGGCAAAGTACTTAGGGTTTCTGTGTATGACCTTGTAAGGTCCAGAATAGGGAGGTTCGAGTGACTTACGAACGTAGTCACGTCGAAGAAAAACATGTGATGCAGAATGTAAATCACGAGGAATGTAAAATGGTGACAAGGTATGCCACGAAGTAGGTTTTGGAGTAAGTTTGACCATATGTAGTCGAAGTCGGGTGGCGTATTCGGTGACATCAGCGGCAGTGAATTCTTCTTTTGGAGATAGAAATTGACCAGGTAAGTGTAGTGTTTCTCCATATACCAGTTCAGCCGGCGTAGCTTGAATATCTTCTTTCCAAGAGTTACGCATGCCGAGTAGAATCAACGGCAGTGCTTCGATCCATTGCGAGGTAGTATGGCACATGATGGCAGCTTTCAATTGTCTATGCATTCTCTCTATTATACCGTTGGATGCTGGGTGGAATGCTGTAGTGCGGAGATGTCGAGCGCCGATCATTTTGGTAAGTTCATTGAATAGATGGCTCTCAAATTGACGGCCACGGTCAGTAGTTACTCTTGCAGGGCAGCCAAATCTAGCGATCCAGCCAGACACCAGGGCAGCTGCGCAGGTCTCTGCTGTTATGTCCTTCAATGGGTACGCTTCGGGCCAGCGAGTAAACCTGTCTATCACAGTAAGGCAGTACCTGTAATCATAAGAAGGGGTTAAAGGCCCTATGAGGTCGAGGTGAATGTGAGTGAATCTGGAGGAAGGAGTCAGGTAAGTGGACAGCGGAGATCTGGTATGTCGGTAAATTTTGCTTGTTTGACATTGCAAACACTGTCTAGACCACTCTCTACAATCTTTGCGGATCCCTAGCCACACAAAACTTTGTGAGACCAGTCGCACTGTAGCTGAGTTTCCTGGATGATGAAGATTGTGAAGTGAGTTGAAGACATCTCTTCTTAGCGAAGGTGTGACGTAGGGACGAGGTAAGTCCATTGATACGTCGCAGTATACTGGTAAGTTATTGTACAGGGGACTAACAACTTTTTTTAGTTTCAGGCTAGAACCATTTACGAGCAAGCGTTGCAGTTCAGGGTCAGTTTCCTGAAGTTTTGCAAGTTCTTCAAAGTTGATGGCTGCTGATATCTCTTCCACGCGTGACAGGGCATCTGCTACGACGTTTTCTTTGCCAGGTAAGTACCTTATATCTGTAGAAAATTGAGATATAAAATCGAAATATCGGAACTGTCTTGGAGAGCTTTTTTCTCGATTCAACTTGAAGGCGAATGTAAGCGGCTTGTGATCTGTAAAAATTATAAAGGGTCGTGCCTCGACCATATGCTTGAAGTATTTTATCGCTTCATAAACTGCTAGAAGTTCACGGTCGTATGGGCTATATTTCTTTTGTGCGGTGTTTAGCTTGTGAGAATAAAAAGCTAGTGGTTGCCAGTTGGTTCCTTTCCGCTGCTGAAGGACAGCACCTAGAGCTGTATCAGATGCGTCTGTAACAATAGCCAATTCAGCTGATACATCTGGATGAGCCAACAGAGTAGCTTTTGAGAGCGACGATTTACAGGCTTCGAAGGCATTCATTAATTCTGGACTTTGTTTAACGGGGTGCGTTCCTTTCACGTTTGGACCAGCGAGAATAGCGTTTAGTGGAGCTTGTATCTGTGCAGCGTTTGGTGTAAATCGACGATAAAAATTTATCATTCCCAAGAAACGACGTAAGTCTTTTATGGTTTTCGGAAATGGGTAGTCCTGTATCGCCTGGACTTTAGTATCTAGAGGTTTTGTACCTTCTGCGGATACTCGGTAGCCTAAGAAAACTACCTCTGATTGTCCGATATTACATTTTGCAGGGTTGACAACAGCACCGTAACGTTTCAAACGGTCGAATACTTGCCGTAAGTGAACTTTGTGAAGTTCTGGACTTGCAGAATATACCAAGATGTCGTCGATGTAGCCATAGCAAAATTCGAGGCCCTGGAGCACCTCATCTATAAATCTTTGAAACGTTTGTGCTGAGTTGCGGAGTCCGTATGTCATAAAATTAAATTCGAAAAGCCCGAAGGGCGTAGTGATGGCAGTCTTCTCTATGTCTTCAGGGTTCACCCGTAATTGATTGTAAGCTTTTACTAAGTCAATCGTAGAAAAAACTGAACAACCGGAGAGCTGGTAAGAGAAGTCATGAATATGACGAATGGGGTACCTGTCAGGGATAGTTCTTGAATTCAGCGCCCTATAATCTCCACAGGGTCTCCATCCATCGTCCTTCTTCTTTACTAGATGCAGGGGAGCAGACCAGGCGCTTTCTGAACGTCGTGCAACACCACTGGCGAGCATATTTTCGAACTCCTTCTTCGCAATAAGTGTTCGAGCCGGGTCGAGTCGTCGAGGTTTGCTAGAAACTGGAGGACCAGGTGTAGTTCTAATATAGTGAAGCGTGTTGTGCTTTACTAGCCGATGTACTCCAGGTGGACGTGTTATCTCAGGGTACTCACGTAGTATTTGATGGTATTCTGTCTCACCAACAACAGCCTTAACGGAAGCGATATGTTCAATATATTTATTGTTAACAGCAGCAACTGAGAGAGACGTCAAGTTGTCAATTAAGCGTTGTTGTCTGCAATCTACTAGTAAATTAAAATAGCACAAGAAATCAACTCCTATGATTGGTCGTATCACATCTGCTACTGTGAAGTTCCAGATGTAATTTCTTCGAAGTCCTAAATTCAACTGTAGCTGTATTGGTCCGTATGTATGGATAACAGTATTGTTAGCAGCTACTAAATCATAGTCGGACTTAGCGCAGGGCGTCTTTACTGCTGAACGGGGAAAAACACACAGGTCTGAGCCAGTGTCCACGAGGAACTGCATTTTTGTGGTCCGATCAGTTACAAATAGACGGCCTGAATATGCAGGGCAGTCGTTGGCCGCTACTTGCGACCGCCCTTCAAGTTTTCCGCCTGATAAGAACAGGGTTGCCTGCATTTTTGGGCCCTGTCACCGTAGTTGTAATGATAAAAGCAATTTGGATGATTTGGAGGAGGCTGCTTAGATCGTGTATTTACATACCTCCGTTGACATGAGCGGGAGCGAGAGCGTGAGCGTTGGTCAGTTCTGTCCTTTCGATTCAACCTAGATGTTAATAGGGCTACCTGCTTGGTGAGGTCACTCAATTGCTTAATCATCTCGCTGTCGACATCGGCTGCTTTCGAAGTGGCTGCTACCTGAGGCGTTGATGGGGCTATCTCGTGCACTCGGTCTGCTATGTCGGCCAACTGTTCCAGCTGCAAATCTGCTAGTTGAGCTGCAATGACGGTTTGTATATTTTGTGGTAAGCGGTTAGTCCATATACTTTTGATAAAATCTGAAGCACCAGAGGGACCGGCAAGATTTTGCAGGTGGCGCAAAAACTGTGATGGCTTCCGATCGCCAAGCTCTTCGTGTATGAGCAGCTGTTGAATTCGTTTTTCTTGCGAGGCGGACAGGCGAGTTATCAATTCGTGTTTCAATTTTTCGTATTTGTTTGCCACCGGCGGGTTTGTTATTATGTCCTTAACCTGAAGGGCATATTTTGTTTCAAGTTGGGTTGTGACAAAATAAAACTTGGTTGTGTCGCTCGTAATTTTTGATAAAATAAAGCGACCCTCCAATTGAGCAAACCATAAGGCAGGTTCTTCCTGACAAAATGGCGGGCAACGCCATGTCGACCCTATTTTTGACACCTCACCAGGCTCCCTAACATCATCTATAACTGCCTCTGAATCACTGACCTTACCGGTACTAGTTTCCGACATGATAGTAAAAAAAAATAAAAATCGCTCACCGCTTATGTCTCAAACCTTGCTCCTTGTATTTTTTTACTTAGAATATTCTATGCACCGTATCGCACTTTGTGGAAATTTGTTCACACTTATTTCTTTTTGCTCCTTACTTCTTTCTTCCCAGCGTCAGCGTCGGGTCACCAATGTGGTGTAAGATGTATGATTTACACCAACCTCGTTCCACGGAGTAGTTAGTCAGTACGGCACACACGGAATAATAAAGGACGATACTACAGGATAACCATGAGAGATATATGTTGTATGTAATAAACTATTTACTGACACTAATATTACAAGAAATATTACAAATCTTTAGTAGATATATTATGTATAGCCATTCACAGGTATCGTTCGACTGTATGCGCACACGCACGGTCCGTCGCAGAGTGAGTGATGTCACGGGGTTCGCACTGCACCGATGCAGCGTTCCAACAATAACATTCCTCAGTGTAGGCGTTGCCGCAGTTCATAGGCGGTAGCGTTTTCTATCCCCGTGTCTCGTACTGCAAGTGGTGGTTGCATGTATGTGTAACCACCACAACCCCTTCTAACACTAAGGAGGTTAAGAGATTTCTGGGAATGGCCGGCTGGTATCGTCGCTTTGTTAACAACTTCTCTAGGATTAGTAAACCTCTGTGCAAACTGACTTCTACGAACCTTAAGTTCGAATGGACCCCTGAGGCTGAACAGTCCTTTAACCTGCTAAACCTGCCTTTTTGGGTGAGGCTTAAACTAATGCTTTCAGGGTTGTGCTGATCCCCCCGCTTACACGCTGTGCAACCTTTCACTGCTTAGCTGTAGGTGTAGCTTGTAGTTTGAGCCTTCCTGAGAGATCCTTCTGATCTCCTAGGAAGCTAAACGGTCTTAGGGGAGAGTGCTACGGTCATGTTGATCCCTAAGGCTAGCCAGAGAGATTATCCTTCACGTGGTGCCACCTGTTTTTGATCTAATTCCCTCAGAAATAGATGCAACAGAAATCTCCTGGCGGCAAGACCACAGGGTATCAGTGGCTGTGCCAGGTGGCACGACTCACACTAGAATATGTGAGGGTCGGTATAGGGGGGCAGTGGGCAAAATTGAGGGGTTTGGTTTCTATGGGGGGTAAAGGGGAGGCCACCCGCGACAAACCCTGATCTGTCCACAGGGTATGAGTGACCGTACTCTGTGGCGGGACTCACACTAAGATATGTGAGGGTCAGATCAGGGTGGGGGGATGGGGCGCGGAGGGGGGGAGGTCACCCGCGTGTTTGTGCCGTGCGTGGAGACCCGTAAGGCAGGATGACGGGATCCTGGTGGCTGAGTGGCTTCCAACGCAGCGGTAGTCGTTGGACTCCACAACACTCCACTTTGGCCCGGATTTCTGTCGAAACGGGAGGTCGTGGACTAGCCAACCACGATCAATCGGCTGTGGCGTCCGGTCAGACGGCCGCCAGGCGAGTATTCTGGAAGGGAGGGGTCCGCAGGCGGCGGCGCGCGATTTTTCGACGTCTTGTTGGGCGTCGTTGATCTCGTGCCGTGCGGTCTCGTGGGCACTCTCTTCTGGAATGCTATACCGACATGGTAACCCTGGTGTCTACTTCTTAGACATCCCCAATGTTGTGGACTCCGTGGCGGGTGGGGAGCCATGCTCGGTGAATATAACTTCAGTACGGCTATGGATTCAACAAAAGCCAACAAAACCAAACAAGATGACCGCAAGGGCGTCAAAAAGGACATTATGTCATCTGGCGGGAGGGTCACCGAACGCAATATCATGGGGCGTACTCAAGTGAGTCATACCGGGCAGGGGACCATCGGGCAGCCTGGCAACCAGCCAAGCATACCCGTTGGGACGAATGCTTCGGGAGGCGAGCTTCGAAATGCCAAACCGAAAAGGTTGAGTGGTGCAGCCAGGCGCAAGATGCTACTGGAAAGGCGGACAAGAACATTTTCAGAACGTAGTGCACCTGTCGGGGCAACTTCTGGGGGGGCAGGGGACTTAACTGCTGTCAAAAGGGCCAGGGAGTCCAGTGATGAGAAGGCCGGCGAATCATCCAAGAGACCGAACCTGAACAAATCGTTCAGGGACGCTCTCAACGGATGCAGGATGGCGATCATCACCGATAACTTCCCGGCTTCACAAGTCACCACTGATGACGTCGGACCGATTGTCAGCGCCCTCTGGCAGATGATGGTCGGTCACCCGGATCCTCTGCCTCGATTCAACATCGGGTCAGTCAGCGCGGGAGCACTCCACGTATTCTGCGAGGATCAGAGGTCGGCAGACTGGCTTGCCGGGATCGATGGGAGGAGTATCGGCAGCCTTACCCTTAAAGTGGTCAACGCCAAAGATCTTCCCAAACCGGTGAAGATGGCGTGGAAATCGAAGAACGTCTGGATCACAGATCTGCCCAGCGTTCTTTCGATGTTACAGCGCCTAAACCCCGAACTGAAGACGGGAGACTGGAAGGTGGTGGACACAATTGTGGAGGCGGCCAGTGTCAGGAGGATTGTTCTGATGGACAGGACATCGGCAGACTACATAAAAGCTAAGGACTACTGCCTCTACGCTGGCGTCGACAAAGGCTACTTCAAGCTCCTTGAAGACAGCGATGACAAGGTCGGCGCCAGTGGGGGGGCAGGAGTTCCACCACTTGCTCCACAGATGCTGCTCGGCGACGCGGGGTCACACCAGGACACCATCGGGGGCTACCCAGTCCCTTCACCGGCCACTTCTCATCGCACCGATGATGTGTTGGGCGATTTGGACGACCTCAACCTGTCGTCTCCACTCTCGCAGACGGAGACTATGGAGGAGGCTGTAGACGCAGGCGACAGTCACTAGACTGCCGATACCCCCCCCCATTTGCAAAGAACAAAAAATGGCGGGACTAAGGTGTGTACAAATTAACTTACATCACTGTAAAGCGGCGATGTCCCTCTTGGGACGTCACCTTAAAGGACATAAATTCGATATTGCCTTGATACAGGACCCTTATATAAGCTCTGCGGGTGTTGTCTCAGGCTTAGGTAGAGAGGGATCTATTTTCCACTGTACTAATGAGGGTGTGAGGGCGTGCGTATATGTCAGAAATGGCATAGACGCTATGCCCTTACACGATCTTTGTTCCAGGGACCTTACAGCAGTCAAGGTCTATACGGGGGCAGGGCGAAGACGGAGGGCGGTTGTGTTGGCCTCTGTGTACCTCGCCTACCCAAAGATAGAAAGACCCACTAACATGAGGGAGATGAAGGAACTTGTCGAGTTCTGCGGCCGGGAGAACCTGGAGTTAGTGATGGGCTGCGATGCGAATGCCCACCACATCACCTGGGGGAGCTCGGACATCAATGATAGAGGGGAGGAACTTTTCGAATATTTGGTAAGCTCTTCACTTCATACACTAAATAAAGGCAATGCTCCCACCTTTGTGGATGCTAGGCGTTCGGAAGTTATTGATGTAACTATAGCTACTAACAATACTTATAAGAGAATTACTAACTGGCGAGTGTCTGACGAAGCTAGTGGTTCTGATCACAGGTATATCTGTTTTAGATACGATACAGAGGACTCCTTTCCAGGAGTACGGAGAAGAAATCCCAGGAACACTAACTGGGAGGCGTACACTAAGGAACTAAAAAACGAGTTAGAATCAGTTAAAGGTAAATTGAACTCTACGGTTGACATTGAACTTGAGGCTGAGCGGGTTGACAGAGCCATTAAAACGGCATGGTACACAAACTGCCCAGAGAAAGAAACGAAAGGAACTAAGGTTCCGTGGTGGACGCCAGATTTAGAAAAGAAAAGACAGGCAATTCGCCGCATCTTCAACGACGCTAAGTCCAAGAGATGTTTTAAAGAGTACTCCCGAGCGCTTACCGAGTACAATCTGGCAGTTCGCAAGGAACGAAGGAAATCATGGCAATCTCACTGCCAGGACATCAATACTGTTCCTGAAAGTTCAAGATTGGTAAAGGCTATGTCTGTGAGTAGAAGTAATACCCTTAATGCAGTTAGAACCCATGAAGGGAGACTAACTGAATCTGGTAAAGAAACCCTAAAGATCATGATGAAAACACATTTTCCGGACTGTAAGATTCATGATAATTCTGGCACAGATGATCCCATGCCCGTAGAAGAGCAAAACATGCGAACTACGAAAGCAGACTGGGATGTTGCAAAGAAGGTAGTAGAAGAAAGAAAACTCAGTTGGGTATTGAAAAACTTTCAACCATATAAATCACCAGGTCCGGACGGCATATACCCGATACTACTACAAAAAGGTCTTCCTATACTAGGCCCGCACTTGATGCGGCTTTTTAAGGCCTGCATAGCCTTTGGATTCATTCCAAAGATATGGAGGGAAGTGAAGGTAACTTACATTCCGAAACCAGGGAAGGATAGCTATGAAGAGGCAAAGTCGTTTCGTCCGATAAGTCTCTCGTCTTTCTTATTAAAAACCCTGGAGAAATTGGTAGATCAATACATAAGGGATGGGCCTCTCACAAAGAAACCATTTCATAAGCTACAATGTGCCTACCAAACCGGAAAATCAACCGAAACTGCGTTGCACCATGTAGTCGAGAGAGCAGAGAATGCTATTGATGGTCAAGAGATTTGTGCGGCTGCGTTTCTGGACATTGAGGGAGCATTTGACCGCACAACATTCGAATCGATTATGAAAGCCGCAAAAGAACACGGCATTGACCCCACCCTCTGCAAATGGATTGACTTCATGCTGAGGGGCAGGAGAGTAAGGTCATCTCTATTAGGAGATGATATTCACGCCACAACGACCAAGGGATGCCCTCAAGGAGGGGTATTGTCCCCCACACTGTGGTGTCTGGTAGCAGACTCCCTCCTAACCAAACTGAATAGAGGGGCATGCTTCGCTGTGGGATATGCAGATGACATAGTTGTCATGATCAATGGTAGATTTCCGGAAATTGTCTCGGAACTTCTGCAACAGGCTTTGAAGGATGTGGAGGAATGGTGTGCTGAAAATCATCTAACCATAAATCCCAGCAAAACTACAATTCTTCCTTTTACAAGAAAGAAGAGGTTGAGCAAATTAAAGAAATTGCTTTTATTTGACACAGAGTTAGAATGGTCCACCAACGTGAAATACCTTGGTATGACCTTAGACAAGGAGCTCACATGGAATCTGCATGCCAAGAAGGTGACAGAAAAAGCCATGAGAGCCTTCAATATGTGTAGATCGGCGTATGGCAAAACCTGGGGCCTGAAGCCCAAGGTACTGTACTTCATTTACACCACTATGGTTCGCCCAATATTAAGCTACGGCAGTGTTGTATGGTGGACAAGAACCAAACTAACATCGTGCGTGGAAGAATTGGGCAAACTACAGAGGATGGCCACTATGGCTATCACAGGAGCGTTTAAGTCCACGCCTACAAAGGCGTTAGATATAATACTAAACTTAACCCCTCTTCACATCTTCATACAACAGGAGGCAATCAAAACCTTATACAGACTAAAAACGGCAGGCGCTTTTAACTGCAATAGGCCAACAACGCGGCATACAAAAATGGAGCTTAATGATGAGATTCAAAGGAAGATGCATATGATTAGCGACGCTATGCCGTGCATAAAAATCTTCAAAAGAAGCTTCAAAATACATGTCCCCACAAGGGAAGACTGGAAGCAGGAACTGCGCTCACCAGATGCAGACTGCCTCATCTGGTACACAGACGGTTCAAAAACGGAATCTGGTACAGGAGCAGGTATTTACTCAGAATCTTCACAACTTTGGAGCAGCCTGGGTCAGTACACCACGGTCTTCCAGGCCGAGATGTATGCCATCATAGCATGCGCAGAGGAAAATCTGAAAAGGAGTGTAGAGAACAAGACCATCTACATTCTTAGCGACAGTCAAGCGTCACTAAAGGCCTTAAATTCCTACAAGGTCAACTCAAAACTTGTCCTGAATGCGGTGAAAACCCTAAACAAGCTGGGCCGCAGGAACAAGCTGCGACTGCTCTGGGTCCCAGGCCATGTAGGAATAAAAGGAAATGAGAAGGCCGATGAGCTAGCTAGGACAGGATCGGCAAATGCCATGCTTGGACCTGAACCATGTATGGGCCTACCAGCATGTACATTCATAAAGGCCGCTAAGGATTACGCTGATAATAAACACATACAAGAGTGGGATATCAGTCAAGGGTTACTACATTCGAAGAAATTCATAAGTAGCAGAACCAATGAGGCTTCTAAATTTATATTGAATAATGGAAGAAGCAAAGCTCGAGCTGTGGTTGGTGCCCTTACAGGGCATTACGGAACCAACGACATGCTTTTTAAAATGAAGATCACTTCAAATAACGACTGCAGAGCCTGCGGTGATGTCAAGGAAACTATGGAGCACATCCTGTGCGAATGCGACGTCTTAGCAGCGAAGCGTATGAGCCTCCTTGGGAATGCATATCCCAAACCGGAAGAATACAGGTTTCTTCCTCTTAGTGGGATCACCGCGTTAATAGACCACTTCTTCAAAGAGTAAGAAACATTAAGGTAGGGGCTAACACAAAAGATCCCACTGGGTCGAAGTGTTGCTGACTTCGTCAGCCCCCGATGTAAGATAAGATAAGATAAGAACCTGCTAAAGTCAGCCTTGGTTTCTGCCCCTATATTAAAAATGCCTAACTTTGAGTTGCCCTTCCGCATTCTTAGTGACGCGTCAGCTTACTCAGTTGCTGCTGTACTGACACAAACTCACGATGGTGTTGAGCACCCTATCGCCTACTGTAGCCGTTCTCTTAACAAGAACGAGGTGAACTACAGCATAACTGAGCGAGAACTTCTGGCCGTGATCTTCGCATTGGAACAATTTCGACAGTACGTCGAAGGCCAAAAATGTACGGTCGTCACGGATCATTCATCTCTTCTGTGGTTCCATAAACTAAAAAATCCCACGGGTCGTCTAGCACGTTGGAGCATGATGAGGCTCAGTCAATTCGATTTTGACATAGAGCATCGAAAAGGTAAAGACCACGTTGTACGTGATGCTCTGTCACGCATCAAGATTGATTCCCTCGATGCAGTACCCACTAAAGACCCGTGGTATGACCACACTATGAATAGTGTTCGGAAGAACCCTAGAAAGTCACCAAATTATGACATTCGTGACAACCTTCTATAAAGGTTAACTAAAAATAAATATTCTTTGACTTCAGACTTTGACTGGAAGCTGGTGGTACCTCAGGAGGATCGCTTGCCCCTGCTCTCTAAGTACCACGATGATACACTTAGTGCCCATGGTGGCGTTTGGAAGACGCATAAAAGGTTAGCCCTGAATTTTTACTGGCCCAAGATGTACGAGGACGTCAAAGAATATGTTGGGAATTGCGAAACATGCAAGCAGTACAAACCCGTAAATACATCTCGTCCCGGCCTAATGGGTAGCCCGAAGCGGGTTTCGAAGCCATTCGAAGCTATCTCTGTCGATTTGCTTGGTCCCTTTCCCACTTCGAGCAATAGAAACGTACACCTGATCGTGGTCTCCGACTACTTTAGCAAATACGTCATGTTATGCCCTGTTCGGGTTGCCACAGGCGCTGCAGTCGCGAGATTCATAGAGAAGAGTGTGTTTCTCGTGCACGGAGTCTGCAAGACTATTTACATGGATAATGGCCCTCAGTTTGTGAGTAAGTCATTTAAAGATCTGTTAGCTAAATACAATGTACCTATATATATTATAACCCTAGGTATCATGCCCAAACTAATCAGGCGGAACGAGCTATTCGTAATGTTGTTCAAGCGATCTCATGCTATGTGAAGTCACAACACAAGTCATGGGATTCGTTCTTGATTGAGATACAGCGCGCTTTAAACACTGCAGTTAACGAAGCAACTTGTTTCACTCCTTACTTTTTGGTACATGGTAGGGAGTTTATTGGAGATGGAGTGCTATACAGGCAGACAGATATTGCGTGCCACCCTGCTTCAGTCTCTGTAGACGATCCATCAGCCTTCGGTGTCAAGCTGAGAGAAATACAACGCATATACGACCAGGTGAGGAAACATTTGAATGTTGCCCACCAGCGTAATGAAAAGTATTACAACCTCAGAAAAAGGCATGTGGAGCTGAAAGTGGGACAGATAGTTTACAAACGCACGTTCTACCTGTCAAACAAGGCCAAGAACTTTACTTCTAAGCTAGCCCCTAAGTTCCTTAAATGTGTGGTGACTGCTAAACGATCCCCTTTAGTATATAGGCTGTCAGATCTGGACGGTAGGGATCTTGGGGAGTACCATATCAAGGACATCCTGAAGTATCAGGAGGAGCCATCTCCAATACCCAACGTCAGCAATGCTGTAACTACATAGCACTGTTTCTCTAGTTTATTAAGCCAGTGCTATGTGATCATTATGTAAGACTATTTTAATCTTTTGTTTGTATTTCTATGTGTGTCGGTGACTTCAAATTGTCACGTTGTAGTTTCTTCTATGCACCGCACCGAGCGTTTTTCTCTCATTCGCTCCTCAGTACTCTACAATATCCTGAGAGCTTGGGTAGTGTTAGGGTATCAGCAGCGAGTAAAGTGAGCATTCGTTTTCTATGAAGGGCATTACACTCTAGGTACTTAGCCTGTCCAGTACACGAGTCAGTGTCTAGTTAGGTGTATAGGAGGATCTTTCTTTGTTATTGTAATGGTAGCAGTCAGCTTGGGGTTGAAGGACTAAGCTGGTTGTCTTTGTTTATTAGTCAGTACTTTTCTGTTTTCTTTATTGTGTATTTCCAGCGTGTCATATCCGCAGGAAATACTATTAAAGGGGGGTTGGTTGTAACATTTATTTTCTAACTGTAGCAATGTCTGGTCTTAGGCTTGTCAATGATCATTGAGCGTGTCAGAGCGCCATGATCGATTCATTGTTTTTTTTTGCTGTGGCAACAGCTCTCTCAAGGAAACGGACGTTAGTCTATGGGTTTCTTGTGGATTGACGCAGGAATTGCGTAGCAAACGGGTTTTATGAAAGGATTTACTAGAGTATTGGATAGTGAGGGTATAAATAGCCCTGCTATGAAGTTCCAAGTCTCTTTTACCATCCTCTAAGCAGCAGTGAATTGTGAAATAACTCTGAGTAGCACACCTCAATTTTTCTTTAGAGGTTATAAGTTGGAACCTGAGGACTTGTTAAGGAGATTAGCCTGGGTTTCACTTATTCTCCTCAGAAAGAATTAAACTCTGTGATAACCTATACCCAGATTCTGGTAAGTTTCAATTAACTATTTGCAAAGCGGGTCGATTTTCGTCTGTCGCGCAGTCAGTATCTTAATTTGTCGTTTCTTTCATGACAGGGTTTTTTAGTACGGGGAAAAGTTGGGTCAGCCACTAGTCTAAACCACACCCGAAACACGTGGACCACATGAGCGAGGTATTACGAGAGAAGCCTGCCAACTTCACCTGGACTTGACAGCGTACGGGGTCGCTATCGCTATCGAGTCAATTTGTCCTTGAAAGGACCTTGTTTGACACTGCACTGGTAAAACGCTCACGACATTTGACATAATTTCACTTTCACAACTTGGACTCGCACTCGATGGGAACACTATCATGATTTCGCAGATGTATTCGCGTGAGTTTATCGCTGTGCATTCTGTGAGTGAGTTAAGGTTACAATATTCTGATTTGTCCTTGGTCATTGCAGTGTATTTACTAGTTGGTATTATAAAACTAAAAGTGTTCGGTTTCACATGGTCGTGTGGAGTAGGTAAAGCTATATTATGGAATAAGTCATATTCTTTAGGTGACACTAATGGTATCCTAAGAATGAATACAATCTTATTGTTTAGGCTATAACATACTATACTAGAGACATTCAACAAATTATGAATGTTGCTTAACGCTAGGGTTAAAGGTAGCTTAAAATCTACCGGTATTTAGTAGTAATTGAACAGGTGATAACACGGCCGGATGTAGGATATTCTTAGTGCATAACATGATAGCATTTGTTATGTCTTCCAACTTAAAAGATTTAGTAAGAATGGACGCTTCTAGACTACTTAAAATTGAATTAATATTGGCTTTTACACTTTGTTCATTAGAGATTTTTATAATATTTTTTAACATCGAAGAGAAATTGTCAATAGCTTGATTAATGCTGGCGTCATTAATTTTCATTGTGTGTAATGTGCTATTAAATTTTGATAATATTGAGGAAGTAACAATAATATTCTCTTTAATTATTGAGCCCAGTCTTTTTTCATTATCCTGAATACTTTGAATGGCGTTATCATACTTTACAGCGTCGTCCTCATTCAGAGTACCAAATATAGTTTTGGATAAGCTGCCAATAGCTCCTATCCAGGCCCCTCGTTTGGCTCTTTTATTCGTCAGGTGTGAGATAGACGAGTATTCCGAAGCTATATCGTGATACCTCACTGTTAATGGTTCTAAAGTATTGTGACATTCTAATTGGTAAGATGTTTCGATTTGAATTTGGTTGCATATGAGACGTAAAGTGCCTATTATCGAATTTATATTTTTTAAATGAGGATCGATGTATGATATGTCAAGAGGGGTTACTATATCTAAGTGGCTTACGCGGATTTTGAGTTCACCAATAGGGTCAAAGTAAATACCCGGGCGCGTGTTGATTTGTTGTATAAATTCCGGATGACCATGAGCCAGGATGCTGCAATAAAAAGAGGCCTTGAGTGACGATTCACGTTATTATATCTAAACTAATATATAAACCTAAATTAAAAGAAATAGTGTACATGTGTAAACGAATAAAGGAAGAAATCACGTAATCGGATAGATCCGATTTATAATATCATAAAATTAGGTATGTTCCACTTGGGTCTCCACGTGTTTAACTTCATCGAAGTGATGTTTCACGTGGCGTCTATTTATGAGTAACGTTAATGTATGGTTACTTTGAACTTTTACAATTTTATACGGCCCTGTCCATAGGGGAGATAAGGCTTAGCTTAGCTTAGCGTAGTCTAAGGTGGTTCTTTAATAGAACGTAATCGCCAACTTTGTATTCTACAGATCGGCTATGGGAGTCATAGTAATTCTTTGAATTTCTTTTAGATCTTTCAATAAATTCTTTAGCTTTGTCGCGCGTGTGTTTCATACGGTGCTGCAACATTTTTACATATTCTGGATATGTGGCGTTTGAGCCGTCATTATAAACCGAATCTGGAATGTGAGGTTTGTGTCCAAATAATAATTCAAATGGCGAATAATGTGTAGTTCAATGGACAGCAGTGTTGTATGCCAACATAGCAGTATAAATTGGCCAATTGTCTTGGTTTTCATTAGTGTAGGATTTTAAATATTCTTTGAGTGTGGAGTGACTCCGTTCTAGAGCTCCTTGCGTCTGAGGGTGATATGGAGCAGACCATAGTTGTTTTACTTTTAAAAATTCGCATGTCTTTTTGAACAGTTCGGCTGTAAAATTTGTTCCTTGATCAGTAAGTATATGTTTTGGAATACCAAATAGGGATATAAAATGGAGAAGACACTCACACGATTCTTCGACGGTTATACTACGAATGGGATACGCTAATGAAAACTTTGTAAGGTCGTCTTGCATTGTCAGAATGAATTTAAGTTTGGCTGCACCAGATTCAGGCAAGGGTCCAACGATATCTATGGATAGTCTCTCAAAGGGTGCAGTTGAAGTGGAAGTTATTATCATTGGTGCTCTATTAATTCTGCGTAGGGCTTTATTGGTCTGACAAGGAGAGCAGTTTTTTATATAGTTTTCGATATCACCGCGCATACCTTTCCAATAGAACTATTCTCGAATACGACTTAGCATCCTATTAATACCCAGGTGTCCTGCAATTGGAATATCATGGTTTTTTTTGAGGATCTTGATAATTTCACTTGGTGAAGGATATATAATTTGATTGTGATATATGTGAATTCTTATGTTAGTCCCATCGAACAGATAGCTAAACATATTATAAATTATTACGAAGGAGTGTTTATCAAAAGGGTTTTCAAAGTCAGATGTTGCAACATCGCTTATTAAAGGGTATGACATCATTATTTCATCGCGTGCAAATTTTAAAGATTTAAATATATCTGGGTATGAGTAATCATCGAAATGATGAACTTTTGTAAATAAGAACAGATAAGTTTTATTTTCGGTTTCAACAGGTAAAAAGGTATGAAGGGATTTTTCTCGTTCCAGGAATGCTATTCGTTCAGATTCTGTACAGATATCAAGAATTTTTTGAACATATGGCATGGACTCGTCCATATCTATTGAGGTTGGTATAATTATTAGTTTCTGTGTTCCTTGATCAGGCTTTCGTTATGTTTTAAAATAAGGGTGTTGTGTTACCTGGCAGGTGATCTTAAGAATTGATTATAGGTTCTTTCTGGTGAAGGCACATTTTCCAGTTCTAGTAGAGGGGTTTCTGGACTAAGCTGAACTGGTGGAACGGGAAATGTTTCAGGGTGTTGCCAGCTAGTGGAAGGTTGAGGTCCTTTTTCAGGATGTGGGGAACTACGTCAAATAGGACAAGGTAAGGTTTCAGGGTGTTGCCAGCTTGTGGAAGGTTGAGGTTCTTTTTCAGGATGTGGGGAACTACGTCGAGTAGGACAAGGTAAGGTTTCAGGGTGTTGCCAGCTTGTGGAAGGTTGAGGTTCTTTTTCAGGATGTGGGGAACTACGTCGAGTAGGACAAGGTAAGGTTTCAGGGTGTTGCCAGATTGTGGAAGGTTGAGGTTCTATTTCAGAATGCTGTGAATTACGACGGACAGGAGAAACAGGTAGGTTTTCAGGATGTTGTTGGCTAGTTGAAGGTTGTGGTTCGCTAGAGCTCAAGTATTCCATTACATGATCTTCAATTTCCGGGTTTATTAGGACAGCATCCAGACTAGACGGTGGAGATATTAGGAGATCTTGCAAATCATTAGTTGACCCATCAGGTGAGTTATGTGGGTTAATGTTAGGGCTTGCATTAGAGGTTAGTGAGCCCTTGTTATCAGGAAATATAGGGTTTACAGGGTATCCAGATAGGGCGTCAGCCGCTGAGTTTAATTTGCCTTTGCGGTACACTATTTCATAATCGTATTCTTCCAGTTTTAACCCCCGTCGCTGAAGTTTATTACTTGGGTCTTTGTGGTTGAACAACCATTTCAGAGGTCTATGATCAGTGATTATGAGAAATTTATGTCCGTAAAGGTAAGGTCGAAATGTTTAATCGCATGTGAGTATAAAGGGTTGAGAGAAATCGGGATAGATGAGAAGCGGAGCAGTTGTTAATCTGCTTGTTAATGTCTCAAAGGCAAGTTGTTTATTTATTTATTATACACTTTCTTGTACACCATGTAAATATAAATAGAGTACATAGATTCCGTACAAGAGGAAGGTACAATGGGCGGCCTTATCACTAAAAGCGATTTCTACCAGGCAACCTTTGGATGGAGAAAATTGGTTTAAGGTAATGAGTGGTAGTTGTTTGGCGTACTTCTTTTAATAAATAAGACAGTTCTATCTACTTATAATTCCTAATCATACCTACATCATATAAAATAAATACATAATAAGTTATATAATTATTATAAATATATACTCAATACACTAACATACATACATACACTATATACATACATACGCAATACACATACATACACATATGCATATTACTCTACATTGATAAATAGTGTTCTTTTACCATAATCTTAAGTCTAGTTATGGTCTGCGCTCGTCTAATCTCAACAGGAAGTTTATTCCAAAGTCGAATGGCAGTAACAGTAAAAGATTTGTCGTAAAAGGAGGACGAGTGAGATGCCATCTTTAGTTTCAAGTTTTTTGATGACCTCAGACATTTCGCATGCGTGTCGTGAAGGGGTAGAAGGGTTAAATAATATGCTGTATAATTGTGAAAGAACGTGAGCATCCCGACGAAGTCGTATTGGTAACCATTCAAGCTGCGTTCTAAACTGTGAAACGTGGTCAAATTTGCGTAAGCTAAAAATGAACCTTATGCAGACATTTTGAAGACGTTCAAGCTTGTCTAGCTGGTTTTCGGCGAGATCAGGATAGCTGACATCTGCATAATCTAATATGGATAACAGTAACGCGTTTGCAAGCGCAATTTTGGTAGACATGGGTAGAAGGTTTTGTAGCCTTCTTAATGATCCTACAGATGCGAACATTTTTCGACTCACTTCCTGAATCTGTGTGTCCCAAGATAATGAAGAATCTATATACACACCCAGGTTCTTAACCTTATCACAGATGGGAATAATAGTATTCTCAAAAACTACTGGGGGTACACTAGTCCACACTATTTTAGATGTGGTTCTGGAGCTGCCCACAATTGACACCTGTGTTTTCATCGGATTCACCTTAGGGCATGGGCGCGACTCCAGTTACTTACATGACTTAGGTCCCTGTTTAACGACTGGATTGCTTCCGATATTTGTTGAAGAGGGGCCTGACAGTAAATTTGCAAGTCATCTGCATATAAGTGGTAGGAAGAAGAAATATGAGTTGAAATGGAGTTTATGAAAATTGAGAAGAGTAACGGAGAGAGAACGCCGCCTTGGGGCACGCCAGCGATAGTATTACACCAATTAGATATTTTGTTATCTATACACACTCGTTGCTGGCGACCGCACAAGTAACTTTGAAGCCAATCAACCACTGTTGGAGATATGTTAAGAGAGCTCAGAACATTGACCAATACATCAAAATCAACAGCGTTGAACGCATTGCTAAAATCTAGCAGTGCAAGTATTGTTACCTTTCCGACCTCCATGCCATATCTGATGTCATCAGTAATATTGACCAGAGCTGTGGCAGTGCTATGGCCAGGACGAAAGCCGGATTGGAAAGGGTTCAGGACATTATTTTGGCGAAGGAATCTACTAAATAGCGTGTGTACGAGACGCTCAAGAATTTTGGATAGGAATGGGAGTATAGATATTGGGCGGTAATCAGAGAAAGTTATCGGTTTGGGTTTTTTTGGGTATGGGAATTATTTGACTACTTTTCCATGCGGTTGGAAATGCACCACTAGAGATGGAGAAGTTAAATATGTAACATATAATGGGGAGAAGTTCATTAAGGATGGGAAGGATCATATGGCGGCTGACAGAGTCCACACCGGTTGCATTCGACGTAATTGATGTAATGGCTCTCCTAACATCACAAGCAGTGAAGAGATCGAAGACAAATTGTGGATAGTTGGGTTTTGGAAGAGATGAAAGATAATCGATTGTCTGTGCCTTGGTCGTCCTATCAAAGTTGGACGAGGCTGCGAAATGTTGATTAAGTAAATCAATGTTAAGATCCTGAGGAATTGTAACTTGTCGTTTTCTTCCAACCCCAATGTATTAAGAAACTTCCACACTTTACCTGGATCTCCATTTTGGATATTACTGTGGATGTGCTGGCGTTGTGCATTCCTACACACCTTATTGCAATGATTTCTAATTGCTATATATCTAGCATAGTTATCCTCACTAGGTCTAATTTTGTATTTAAATTTCGCTGCAGCTTTTTTGTGCAATAGATTTTTAATGTCTGCAGTGAGCCATGGGGAAGGAGGATGTTTAATTTTAACTGGTCGAATAGGCGCATGTTTGTCGTAAAGAGTGATGACATTAGTATTAAATATATGCACCTGTTCATCTGTCGACCCCGAGGTAGTAAGTGGACCCCAGTCTATATCAGCTGCATCCTGACGGAGGCGTTCCAAATTCATACCACCAAAATTGCGCTGCATAAGGATTTTGTGCTTAGCTTTGGGGACACGGATTTTATAGGAAACATACATGATGAAGTTGTTGTTGGTTTACCATTAGAATGGTGTATCTTTTTTCAGGAGATTGGTTAAAGCTTTTGCAGACTTGGAGAATTCTGGGATAAAACGTCGGTAGTAAGAGACAAGACCAAGGAAAGATTTAATATCCTTGGGAGTGCTTGGGACAGGGAAGTTAGTTACAGCCTTGATTTTTTCTGGATTTGGTTTAACACCTTGTTCAGTGATTATGTGATCAAGATAACAGACTTCTCGTCGCAAAAACTCGCATTTATCAGGCTGTAATTTAAGTTTGAAATCGCGGATTCGTTGAAAGATGGCTGTTAGGTTAAGGATGCTAGATTTGAGGTCATAACCATACGAAACAATGTCGTCAAGGTACACAAAGCATTTTATACCTTGTAAACCGGATAGAACAGAGTTCATTAGTCTCTGGAACGTCGCAGGAGCATTTTTAAGGCCGAATGGCATTCTTTTAAAGTGGAAATGTCCTTATTTCCAACAGCAAATTGGTAAGCAAGTTCCTTGACCTGAGTTGTAGTTAGTCCATAACACATTATTGAAGATCTTTTAAAATATTCGGCGAGTTGTTCCTCCTGTTCCCGGGAAAAGATTCTTCTATTGCCGATATTGGGATCATGAGTGAACGTAACTGACGATTCTTTAGCTTTCTTAACGATATCTGCCAAATAAGATTTTGATATCTTAAATGCTGAGGCAACAGACCGGATTGATTGACCTTTTTGTAAAACTTCTTGCACAGCAGACTCTATTGCAGCTTTGTCTGGACGAATTCTCTTCTTTGGTGGCATCTAATGAACAAAAAATACAAATAAAACAAAAAGAAAACTTACAGTCTAGTATGCACACAGTATTCAAATCGCTTATTTTGTGCAATCTACTTGCTGTAGTTTAGCTACAAGCTACTACTATATGGTGTTCTTCGAGAAGAGCTCCTACAAGGCTGGCCGTACGAGTGATACGCTCTTGAAGTTGCACATGTACATAGGCCACAATGACCACTTCCCTTCAGGTGGGCCATGCGCTTGGATACCACCTGAGTGGTATAAAAAATATGACATTCACAAATACACAAGAGTAATGAAACGGACAAGCCATGACGCACTGAATCGGACGTCCGTTTCAATGCGATGCTACCTGTCCGGTTCATCGCACATCTAACCTAAAAATATTTAAATCAAATACCAAATAATAAGTATCGATAGGTCTGTAACTCACCGTTTGTTGTATTTTCTATAATATGTGGCAATGAACACTATTAAAACAATTTTAATTCAAGTTCTGCAAGTTTTACAAATTTAAGAATTTAATTTAAGAATTTTTTTTTACACAAATCCGTGTGTCAAACAAACATTCTAAAATCCGACTAAATAATGGCGGCCGAAAAGTGTAATTATTGTGGGTTTGTCTATGGATGACAGTGCTACCAACATCCAACCGACACGAATATTTTGGTTCTAAAATATGAAGATATCGATAGTGTCCGTTTCAAAACGCGTCCGTTTCATTGCGTATTTCCCCTATGTGCGGTTGTATATGTTGATAGAAATTGTCTTACTAAGGCACTTGATGAGAAAGATAGTGAATTTGCCAATGTATTTAAAGCGCTAGCTACAAAAGATTACACAAAAAATATTTTTGTAATGAGAACTAAAATTATTGAACAGTATTATTATGAGAAAACTGTATTAATGTCTAGTCTGTACTAAGTAATAATCATGTCACTATTATTAATTGCTTATCGGACGTTTCTCCACTGGATACAATTTTAATCAACGATATTCCTATTGTAACATCTTGTAAGAAATGCTCAAATGAGAACTGTATACAAAATCTATTCAAAGTTAAGCGATATGTTTCACAAATTAATATGCCCTTGAACATAGTTATTCGTGCTGAAAAGGGCATTTCATCAACTGATGAAGCAGCTAAAACAATGCTACATCTTGAGTTGAAACAAAAGTGGTGGGGTTGGTACTTTTCACCACCGTGAAATTTTAGTGGATTGTATATGCGGTTTAAGCTGCAACTATTCAAAAGACTACACCGTACATTACGGGGGGGATGCTCGAGTTGCCGCGGAGAGAATTGGAACAAGGGCGACTCGAAGTAATAATAATGAGGAAGTGCACTAACTGACCTGACAAAACGCCATGTGCTGCTGAAGTCGACGCGTCGATCTCTTCCTCTTGGCTCAGGAGCTACTTCCAACTTCACTTGATTAATTGCGGGATAAGAGAGCCACACTCCGATTCGCCATAAGTCTATGAAATGCGGTTAACTCACAATACAAATTAATTTTTAAGCACAGTTCATTTCATCGCCACGATGGTTTGCTAATTCTTTTCACAATGTCCGAACGCCGAGTTCGACGCGACACGTCAAAAATGTCAAATGTCACTCCAACAAACTGGCGGGCGCAATCCATTGCTATGTGCGAGGCCGCACTTGCGTTTTTCCGCGGCGGTTTCTAACCTCAAAGTGTCATTAAACTGTCAAAATCAATGAAATTAAGTCAAGGTTTGACATTTTTAGGTTAGAAACCGCCGCGGAAAAACGCAGATGCGGCCTCGCGCTATCTCCCATTCAAAGGCGCACTGCAAAACGAATATTGGAAGGGGAAGCGCGCGTCTAGTGTAGGTAGTCAATTGAGCGGGAAAATACAAACCTCAGTATCGGCGCAATCAAAAAGTGTGCTGAATCAAACGACTGACTTTCCTATTTTGGGATGCCTGGTATTTATTATAAATTATCCAATTTTTGAAATTTGAATTGGATGACATGGATAAAAAAAATAAACATTGACGACATCCTACACGCTATTTGGAGCAACAAGGCAAGAAATTTAGTATTTTAGCTGTGATAGAATTTAAAAGTGATATACGACACTTTGTAGCTCATTGTAAGCGATTAGACAAACGTTGAGAACGTTATGATGTGCCTATTTTCTATATATACATTGTATTTTTTACACTGCACTGTAATGATGTTATTTTAAAAGAAGTTCATGTACCTATTGTGTTTTTATAAAAATAATCCAGTTTTTTCTGACCTTCATGGTCGTTTTCGTTGTGAAACATGTTATTTCCTACGTAACAACAAAACTCGACATGATGATTTCATATAATTAAGTTTGATTCTTATGTAAGCTGCATTAACTACCGATTTAAAAGAAAATCTACTTCGATGCGATGGTACACGATGTGTACGAGTGCCCCATACCTAAATATTATAATAAAGGTACCATTCTTTTAGATAGAAGCGTGGCCGGGCTGGACCGCATACGCTGTAGCCCGGCCACTAGTGGCGGCTGGTGGGTCATCGAACTGGTAGTGCACTTAACATGGTAACTAAGTATTAAGATTAGATGATGACAATAAAACGACAACTTGCATAAAACAATGATTTTTTTATTATTTTTTATATATTAAATCAATGCGACGACATTTTATAGTAGCGAAATGTTCAATCACTTTTTTATTAAATTCAGGTATTGTTTGTATTTTTTTTTCAATGCTGAGCTCAGAAAGTGCATTTAGCCAATCCAGAGACATAGTATTCCGCAGAAAAGTTTTAATTCTTTTCAGTGTCAAAAAACAACGCTCGCTCTCTACCGAAGTCATTGGTATAGTGCACAGAATTCGCAGTTTCATTGACTCGGAAAATTATTCAGTGAGGTCATTTTATAAAATAATTGTTAAATTGCAATTGCACTATTTGCGTTGATGAAATCGTCGCGATTGTATATTGCGGAGAGTTCATTTTCAATTTGTATTTGTCCTAGGCGGCGTACGTGGAAACTGTGATCTGGAAATCTTTATCGGGAAAATTAGAACGGTATGTAGTAAAATTTTCACAGTAAAATAATTTGGCTGCTATCAAATGATTACAAAAATTGAATCTATCTTTCACTTGAGTAATAATTATATCGCACACTTCTTTTGCTATGACAGAGCTAGACGATTTAAACCTCTTTTGAGGCGGTTCTTCAAGTTGATCTATGGCGTTACGTGCATTCTGTATACTGATTTCAAAATCTTTAATACAGTTTTTTACATGAACCAAATCAATATTCCTTTTTTGCATTTGTTTGAATAAAATTTCACTATGTGGCAGAATAGATAGAAAAAATTCAAGCCAATACGAAAAAGTACTGTCGTTCAAATATTTATGAAGCATATCAGCCTGATTTATAGAATTAAAATCATTTTCAGTTTCCATAATGATCGTCATGCATTCTTTTAAAGGCTCTTTGTAACTATGTACTGAGTCAACTGTCCGCGAATTAAAGTTCCATCTCGTTTGCGGAGCAGACGGAATCTTCTTTGACACAATAGTTTTCAAAATATTGGTACGCTTTGGTGATCAGTCAATGTTTATATTCATTTTCACTCACACCAAAAACTACACGCAATAAGGAATAGAATTTACTCAAAAAGCAAACAAAGTATGTTTGCTTTTTGAGTACAGAAAAATACGCATCCGTACTGCTCACTGACATTGCTACGGCTTTTTTTGGCGTCGTGGCCGGGCTAAGTCGTAACACACGCCTCGGTGGCATTCGGTAATATAACTGACTGTCGCGTTGGGGTCCTGGGTTCGATTCCCGGGTGGGTCCACATAATTGTAGGATCTTTGGAAATTAAGCTGTTTTCTAAATTTAAAATGTATGTATATATGTATGTATACTTAGAAATATATAGGTATGTATAAAAAAGTTGCAACCAAATCGCAAAGAAAATGTCCAAAAGCCTAAGTACATAAAGCAAAGTCGTAGATATAATTATCTTAATATATAAAACAAAGACGGGTTTGTTACAACATTTATAACTCAAGAACGGCCGTACCGATTTGGCTGAAAATTGGTGGGGAGGTAGCTTAGAACCAGGAGACGGACATAGGATACTTTTTATCCCGTTTGACCTCGCTTTTTTTTTCGCTTTTTTTGGTCGATTTACTATTCTGCTGGCGACGTACACCGGTAGGCCACGTCCTATGCATGAATATGCGCAATTTCTACAATAATGCGACGGGAAACATCTATCGTTAACGAAATTATTCTGACGGGAGTAAATGCGACGGGAACGGGTGGTTTACTCTCTTATGTGACGCATACGAAGTTGCGCGGGTCAGCTAGTAGAAAATAGAACTCAGAACTTCAGAACACTACCCACTCACACATCTTTACGATTACCGATTATTAATTATTTAAAGTCAAAGTCCTTTTTTATATTTATAATTTATACTATTAAAGTAATTGTTTTGAAACTGATTATGACTAAACTTCTTTTTAAAATCAATTAGCGAGTACAACAATATGCCAAAGACAAAGAAGACTGAGAAAAATAATTTAATGACAAGCAAACATGACATTTTTAAATTATCATAGAAGTATTTTTCGTGAAATTATTCTTTATCAAGGTAAATTGATGTGAAATGTTTGTAATAAACAAACTATGGTTCCTTGAAAAGTGATAATGATCGGGATTGATATATAAATGTGGAGCAATCGAGATACGAATTGTTAGTTTACTACATTTTTTGAATGAGTTGAAAAATGGTATAGTTACATGGTTGTTTTTGTTAATGGTATAGTTACAAATAAGAATATAAAATACTGCATCAGAAAGGTAAGTAAAGTAGTACAAAATATACTTACCTACAGTCATTGTTTTAAAATCGAAATTCCAATTCCGAGTCGCCAAGTTGTTAGAGATATATAAGACGAAACACTATCAATATCTAATTCATGTGCACAGCCAAAGAATCCGTTGTGATAAGCCAAGTAGTCAAAATTAGTGAGAAAATTTACGAATCCAGTTGTCGAAAATAAATAAAATGTATATTGGGGGTTCTGGGTTCTTTATTAATTTCGATAAATCGTATAACTGTTTACGTCCAGAGATGTTCATGCTTGCCTGTAACAATAAGTAATAACCGTTACTCTTAAATTATTGAGAATAGCTAGTATTCCTGAACATATCATAAGCATATTATTATGTTGGATCCAACACCATCTATCGCGGCTATTGGCTGTTGTGAAGTACAATTTCACACTGAAGACTGCATTCACTTCCCCCTGTAGCAGCACATGAGACACACAGGTAGGCCGCCGGGTGATATGATAACTACATTGAATCCCATCCTTCGGACCATCAAATGTCATTTACTCCCATCGTCAGGACCATCAAATGAACTGCGTTGGCTCTCCTCACCATGCGTGACACTCATGACAACACACAGGCCCGGTGAATCGCAGATATGATCACATAATAATTTACTAAGCCATAACGGAACTATAACGGATAAGCAATAACATGTAAAACTTGACTGCCTTTGTGGCGTAGTCGGTAGTGATACCGCCTGCGGCGCTGGAGGTCGTGGGTTCGATTCCCACCGGAGACAAATATTTGTGTTACCCATAAATATTTGTCTCAAGAGTCTGGGTGTTTCTATGTATAATATGTATGTATTAAAAATAAGTATATAAGTATTAATATCCGTGGTCTGATACCCATAACACAAGCAGGTTATTCCTAGCTTACTTTGGGATCAGATAGCGTTGTGTGAAATCGGCTGTACAATTTCAAAACCTAGTAAGGGACACCACCTTTCAAAAACGGGTCTTTGCATTTTGCGATTTACTAGGCTATGGGGCATCGATTCATACTGCCAAAAAGTCTAAAATGACCTTAGTAATAGGATTTTTAAAATTGAAAAACCTAGCAAGTACTCAAACGTTATTCGATCAACCTCAAAATACCATTTCAATAACCTAGCAAGTGACACTGACAACTTGTAAACCTAGCAAGGGATGTCCCTTGCTAGGTTTTAAAAATTGTCGTGCGACTTGCTAGGTTTTTGAAGTTGTCGAAGGCGATTGAATTTCGCGCGCTAACGTCAGTAAGTGACAAACCGTCAACGCCTCCGCATCCTTCGTTGGTTTTTTTGTTAAAAATCCAATGAAAGTCCAGAGGGGCGCCGCAAGGCGCTCCACGCAGCGTCAGTCTGTATGTAAAATCTATTTCCAAAAAAATGTATACAAAATTTTAATGAGGTACGTAATAAACATGCCATTAATCAATCAATCAAATCAGCCTGTAGCAGTCCACTGCTGGATACAGGTCTCTCCCAATTAACACACGAACCTGGACATTTTGCATCCAGTCCCAGCTTGCGACCCCTTCCATATCGTCGCCATCGGTCCATCTGGCTTGAAGTGTCTTAGTTGAGAGAGGTAGTAATATACGACATAGTGACAGACAGCTTCCCTGGCTCAGCGGTCCCAGCTACTCAGCGGTCCTAGATCCATCAGGAAATCTTAGAGACTTGGAAAGTGCGACTTTACCTCGTGCAACTAAGGTGGGAAAATAGGGCCACAATCGGGGCATTCAGATCGATCAAAAACCAGTTGCTGGAGAGGAGCCATGGTAATCTCTTCTACCGGTCGCACCGATAATTACCGGACACGGGTGCTTCGGTAAGTATCTGTGGCAAATACGCCGGGAAGCCACGGGCAAGTGTCAGCACTGCGAAGGACTCAGCGAGGACACAGCAATCCATACATTGATGGAGTTCACAGCGTGGGAGCCAGGTACTAGGATTTGGCGCCCACGGTGACAGGTGTGGACGTGGACATTATCTCGCTGGAGACTGACTGCGAGCCATGATCTCCAGTGGGAGTAAGTGGGATGCTGCCGCGTTTTTCTGCGAGCAGTGTTTCGCTGCGAGGGGAGATAAATATCCAACCCGAGATCCACAGTTTGTGGCGAGGGTGCCATACACTTCAATATTGTCGGCTTCCATGACTGGGGGCCTAAAGATGGGGTGGGGCTGCTCACCTCTCCACTCTGCGTGGCGTGAAAACTTTTCGCACGACACACGACCCAGGAAGCGAGAGTAACAGCCGAAAAACCCCAAAGTCGCGGAAAAGTACCCAAACCAAATGAAGTAATCCTGGGACATCTTTCTGAGGGCTTACCCGGAGCTCCCGACCGTAGGTAGTGGTATAGTACCGTGAGGTTTCAGTCTGTAAGAGTTCGGCACACCATCCATGAGGGCATATCTAGACAAAATCTTGAAACAGGGTAAAAAAGATGGTATTCTGTTCAAACTTGTTTCGCTCATGCCTTCAAACCAAAGTCAATTTTGGATTTATCGTCCAGTTTGTGACGCATCTGAAGATTTAGTTTTAGGGGGACAAATTATTACAGATTAATACGTTTTTAGTTGATGTTTTCACGTTTCATGGAGCCTAGGTATATCATTTAATATTTTTTTCTACATTTCAATATGAATCAATATTTCACGTAAAAGTAACTGACTTTCTTATAAAATTGTACTAACAGCTTCATTAACTGGTAATCGTGGCAATAGGCGAACTTATTCAACAATATTAAAATCCTAGTAACGGCACTTACTATGTTATAAAACTGATAAACAGGTTTGCTCGAAATTAAAAAAGCTATTTAATCATTAGTAAGTGCTATAAAACGTGATCTATTATTTATGCGCAAAAATAGTTAAACTCTGTGCAAAGCCAAGGATATACCGCATCTTTTGATATAACTCTCATCGCTGTAGCTCTTCTAGTCTCGGAGCGGCAAGGTCTCAAGTTGACCAACTCGTTTTTTGGCTCTCCTGTAAAATTTGTCTCGAGTCCCTTACTAGGTTTTGAAATTGTACAGCCGAATGTCCGTGAATATTTATTTAAAAGGAATACCAGCCTTAGTCTTCGTAGACGTGCTATCAGACTTCGCACGCGCGGTACCAACGAACGATTCGTGTCGCTAATACGGATAAACTTGACCGTACACGTAAACCTTGCGTCTTGATAATATTAATCTTATTAGACCAGCATAATACGTTGTTAGACTTTAACTAAATGACTTGCAAAGAAAATTATACATTTGAAATTAGAAACGGAATCAGATTCAAATTTAGTTATAAAACAACGACGATATTACCATGGAGTCTGCACCTCAAGTATATGTGAGGATTTATTATATTGCAGAAAAATATGTGAGACTAGTAAAGCTATTCGTTTATGACTGAAGATAATATAAATTGGGAAAACTGTGTGAGCGTGTGCTCGGATGGTGCCCGAGCGATGTCTGGAAACTATGGAGGACAACAAGCTCTCATTAAAAGTAAGGCCCCACTTGTAAAATGGACACATTGTGTGATACATAGCGAGGCCTTAGCAGCGAAGCACATTACACCAAAATTAAACGCTGTGATGGATAGCATTATTAAAGTAGTAAACTACATTAAAACACGACCCGTGAAGTCAAGACTTTTTCAAAAGCTTTGCGAAGCAATAGGTGCCGAGCAATACCACTTTAATTTATTATTGCAACTCTCGTTGGTTCTCCAAAGGTAATGTACTTACACGTGTATACAAATTAAGAAACGAATTTTTCACATATCTACAGACTGAATCCTATCATGAAGCACAAAACTTTAATAATTCAGATTTTATTATAAAATTTTCATATCTCTGCGACATATTCAACAAATTAAACGATCTTAAAAAGTCTTTGCAATGTAACAATACTAATATCCTGTAATCGGCAGATTAAGTTGCGGGATTTCAGAAGAAGTTGTTGTTATGAATGAGAAATTAGAAGATCAAGTAATTGACTGTTTCCCTGCTTTACAAGGTATTCTACGAGAAAAATCTATAGAAATCTTCGATTCCTCTTTAAACATTATACACTCGAGAGCAATGAATCCGGGTCACTTAAAGAATCCTAAAAATCTCGGAAACTAAAAATGCTAGGTTAATGCAATAAATTGTATTTAATAGACAATGTAATACTCCTTAAATGAAGGTATTAAAACTTCTTAGTTATTGTAAAGTTATATCATAAAAAAATCAAATTTGAAAAAGGGCCAATTTCGAAGATGGAACTACGAAATTACAGCATTTGGTGTTGCTTTTGTTTGTAATCTGTCATTTATGTGGGTACATAAACCATGTTGATAGTGCTCTATATTCATTAATCAAGCTGAAATTATGTCGCTTACGCCTGAAGAATGCACCAGAATACTTACAATGCTGGAAACCGGCCGGAGTCAGCGCGATACAGCCAGGACTGTCGGTGTGTCGCTGTCAACAGTACAAAGAGTTCTCCGACGTTACGAAGAAACTGGTTCTAACCTACGCAGACCAGGAACGGGCAGAACCAGGTGTACCACAGCACGAGAAGACCGATACTTGGTGAACACCATGCTTCGAAATCGCTTTCTCACAGGAACTGAACTCACCAATCAGTTTCGACGCCTCGGAGGAAGTAACCCAAGTGCATGGACAGTAAGAAGTCGGCTTGCTGAATCTAACTTAAAACCCCTTAGACCTGCAAACGGCCCTAAACTGGAGCGTGGGCATCGTATTTCGAGACTAAGGTATGCCCAGAGCCACGTAAATTGGAGTATTGAAGATTGGTCAAAAGTTATGTTCTCCGACGAATCAAAATTTATGCTCTACAAGCACGATGGAAGACACAGAGTGTATCGAAGACCAGGGGAAAGATTCAAGCAAGCATGCATCGAAGAAAAAGTAGCCTACGGTGGTGGGTCTGTACTTGTGTGGGCCGGAATTTCTTCTGAAAGTCGCACAGAGCTGGTGATCATAGAAAACGGCTCTTTAACTAGCGTAAGATATGTGGAAGAAATCCTCAATGATCACGTTGGTCCATTTATGGTCAATTTAGGTGAGGATGCTATATTTATGCATGACAATGCCCGACCTCATACAGGTAGGATTGTGAATGACTACCTTCAAGAGATGAACATTACTCGTATGGAGTGGCCAGCGCGCAGCCCGGATATCAACCCGATCGAGCATGCTTGGGACGAGCTAGGCAGATGCGTAAAACAACGAAACCCTCCCCCAATCACGCTTCGTGAGCTCAAAATTGCTCTCACAGAGGAATGGGAGAATATTCCCCAAAATCGTATAAGGAACTTGGTGTACAGCATGCCAAACCGCGTAAACGCAGTAATGGAAGCACGAGGAGGCAATACGAAGTATTAAAATTCAAGAAAATCGTAATAAAGTTCAAAAATTTCATGTTTCCTATTTTTGTTTTAAGGAGAGATCGGCAGTTTTTTCTTTATGTAATTTTGTGTTAATAAAATGTATGGTGACTCATATTTTTTTTACTTTCATTTAAGGAGTATTACATTGTCTATTAAATACAATTTATTGCATTAACCTATCATTTTTAGTTTCCGAGATTTTTAACATTCTTTAAGTGACCCGGATTCATTGCTCTCGAGTGTATTTGCACAGCACTTGTTATCACATTAAGCGAACACTTTGAAAAATATTTTCCTGATAATCTGGAGCAATGTGACTGGGTCGGAAACCCTTTCTAGTCACCCACATCATCGACACTTTCAACTGAGGAAGAAGAACAGCTAATAGAATTGTCCTGTGATTCCAGCCTAAAACTTCAATACGACAAGGACAAGCTGTTAGAACTTTGGAGCTCAGTTTCTCAAAAATATCAAGTCATCAGCGCAGCTGCATTAAAGGTTTTATTACCATTTGCAATTTTGTACTTGTGCGAGACAGGCTTTTCTGCAGTTGCGGTAATAAAAAACAAGTACAGGTCAAAAATTGACGTGAGAATGAAATGAGAGTGGCAATTTTCAAACTAGAGCCTCGGTTTCTAAAACTATGCTCAGAAAAGCAAGCACATTCTTCACATAAGGCAGCCAGTTGTCTAAACGTCTCTTTTATGCCCATGTTTTGATTTAGTTCTTGTTTTTTATAAAAAATATTTTTTCCTAGTAACCTGTTTCTTTCCTAGTAACTAGCCTCCTAGTAGTAAAATTCGTAAGTATTTTTGGGAGCAAGGTTGAGGGGCGTCGCAAAAAAATTACTAGTTCCTAAGGGCGTCGCAGTACAAATAAAAAGCCCTGAGCTATAGCATGCTTTCTCTCTTCAACTTGGCTCTCATTTAACATAGTTTTTGATGAGATTCAGTTTACTAGAATCCTGTAATGGAGTAAGAAATAAAACTATTTTGGATATGACTATGATTTTAATATACCTTTCTTTGAATTTGTATTTAAACAACTTCCTTTGAACTTGAATTCTAATTTAGCTACATGGTGGCACCTTGTGCATAAATATTTTTCTGCGACAACTTCAAAATACGTTTTGTTAATGTCTATGAATACTTTCATTACAGTGGATACTATTTTTGCGTAATTCTTGTTTGTCATTACGAAGTGTCGTCTACAAACATTTGAAGTACAACACGTTTGGTATTACGAGATCAATAGGTAGGAACAATAAAAAAGTAACGTAAATCAATTTTTGAAAAATCAACATTGAAATAATAAAAATCTTGTGCACTTTTTGTGCTTTTTATAGATTGTAATCGAGGTAAAATAAATTTAATATCGTGCAACGGAACCGTGGCAAGGTCAGGAATAACGGACAGGTGAATTTTTTTTTCGATTTTCAACAGAATTACGAAGAAAGCTAACCTCTGTTTCACCGTTCTTTTTTTTTATGACTTTTGCAATGTAATAAAAATGTTTTCCCTTCGCCTCAAATAATACTAATACAAAGTTCCCTTGTTTTAGTAAAATATTCAATGGAATAAATTTATTGGGATTTATAGATAAACCTTCAAGTTCCTCCTCAAACATAGCCTCTTCCTCAGAATATTGGCATATGCAATCTTCTTTGTCACTGGAGTCTACTTACATAATACTTCTGGACCGTCACAATATAATTATCTTGAGTCAAATATACTATTCATGTAGAAGGACCGTAGGGGGGCCGGATTAAATGCTTTAGCGGGCCGGATATGGCCCGCGGGCCGTAGTTTGCCCATCACTGGTCTAGTCTGTATCATGACAGTAATGTACTGACCGTGCGGCAGCTGTTTATCCAGCGACTCATGATACGATTTTATAAGCTGCTTGAGCCGAATAAGGTTCATACCGCTCAGGACAAACACGTTACGCATAAGGTAATTTGATGTGGCCAAATTTAACACAGCATTAACAAGTAGATTTCCCTGCTTTTTGGGGAAGTATCTTTATAACAACACTAGTTTACCCGCGCAACTTCGTTTGCGTGATAAATGATGAACCGCAAACTTCACATTAACCATCTACTAAACGCCGTCCTGGGGTACCCTTCAGAGGGCTTACCCAGGTTTCCCAGCCGTAGGCTGTTAGGTAGAATACGTGTGGTTTTTTGTCGGTAGGAGTCCGGCATAGCATTCATGTAGGATTTTCCTCACGTTAAAAAAATCCATCTAGCGCATAGCTCCCCGGGTAAATTGGAGGATGTCCTAAATTTGTCCCCATATTTTTGTTACTACTTATCCTAGGAGCTTGATAGAAAACAGTTCAAATTTTGCTTATAACATAATTTCCACGCAAACGAAACATCAATAGAAATGTAGGGAAAATAAAAAGTTTTTATTTTTACATTAAATCAACTCAAATTTATTATAGCTTCTTACGACTATTTCACGACTATTTTTTGGCACAAACTTTGAACCGAAAATCGCACGCGTTCCGGAGAAATTTGAAGTTTTCAAAGGTTCAAGCCATAATCCTCACTAGGGTACCTTCACATCTCGGAAACCGCTTATGGACTATTTCTGAGATTTGGCAGGTCTTTACGACTATTTTACGACTATTTTTTGGAGCCTAAACCAATTCGATAGCATTAACCGTTTGCTTGCACCAGAGGTGAGGATTACAGCTTGACGTTCAAGCCATAATCCTCACTAACCTATAGCTATAACGCCGAAACTATAATACGACTATTTTTTTTACATGTACGACTATTTCCGACTATTTCACGACTATTTTTTGGCGTTGTCAAAATTCGTTTTCATTGAGATTTCAAAGGTGAGGATTACAGCTTGAAGCACACCACGATAGATATAGATAAGAATCGTATTTTATAAAATAATAACAACCACAATAACAACAAAACCGCCACAGACTATTGATGAGAATCGTATTTTTACAAAATAATAATAACAAACATATAGGTAATACATACATTTTTAGGTTATCCGCAACCTTCCTGCAGTTAAGCAACTCAAGCACTAACACGGCAACACGCACACACCAGTGCGCACATTTGTATCCCATCACTCACAACATTGCAAGATTCAAATAAACGATATATTCATATTTATAAGACCGAATTCCCGCTGAGCTTCGATCAAGTACCTCCGCACTCTCAGCTTGAATGTATTAATAGTTTTTAAAGCTCTAAGAGGCGGGGGTATAATATTCCAAATTTTACACCCCACGTATCGGAGGCTCCCTCTAAATGCAGCTGACTTATGGGACGGTATAGACAAGGGTGGTGAGCACTGCCTTCTGCCGCACTTACGTCCAACCGATGTTGGTCTAAATTTGACAGACAAGTAAGTTGGTTGCTGACATTTAATAATACCAAACATTAGATATGCAAGATGTAATTTACGTCTCGTCTTCATTTTGAGTAAGTAATGCTTATTTAGAAATGGTGTGACGTGAGTTCTAGGAGGTATGGAGAAGCAGAAACGAGCACAAGCGTTCTGCACTCTCTGAACAAGCCGCTCCGTCTGTGATGTTATGCATGAACCACACACTGTATCACCGTAGTTCAACTTAGACAAAACATATATACAGTGTATGGTTCATGCATAACGCATGAACCATACACTGTATCACCGTAGTTCAACTTAGACAAAACCAAAGATTCCACCAAACGCACCCGCAAATCCTCCGACAAGTAGGGTCTCATTCTATACAGCACTCTTAACCGATAGAAACAATTCCGAACTGATTCCGCAATGTGTCTCTCATATCTGAGACCTGGCTCCATAATTATGCCCAAATTGCGTACATCAAACACTCTTTCGATGTCCTCGCCCATTAGCGATATGTTCAGGTTAGGGACACGGCTAACTTGTTTCTTTGTACCCATTATTATATATTTCGTCTCTCTCTAGGGAGCTCTAAGGGTTAAGGGGATTCAGCACCAACGAATTCTCATCAGACCATGTGACAATTCTATGGAGGTTCTTGTTTAGGGCTTCGACCGCATTTTCATGATCTTCTGGTTTAAACGAGATGTAGATTTGTACATCATCAGCGTAGAGATGGTAAGAGCATGACTGTATGCTGTTCACCAAATCCGCACAGTACAGAAGGAACAAAATTGGTCCAAGGAGGGAACCCTGTGGCACCCCTCTCTGAACAGGAGTAAGGTCCGAACTGCAGGAGATTCCATCATTGGACCGCAACACCACCCGCTGGTGGCGGTTATCCAAATAGCTATGGAACCACCTTACCGTCTGGGGGTCAAAGCCGTAATAATTCAGCTTCGAAACTAGCAGCGAAGTATTTATGCTATCGAAGGCGCGGGAATAGTCTAGGAATACCAGCAACGTGCACATCCCCTGATCTTGAGCATGTAGTATGTTATCGGTCACATCTAATAGGGCAGTGCTAGTACTCCGTTTCTTTCTGAAACCAGATTGTAATTCGGGCAGTATAGAATTATTCTCCAGATAAGTAGTTAGTTGTTTACACACAAGTTTTTCTAGTACCTTCGACAAACATGGCAAAATACTTATAGGCTCAAGTCCTTGATAGCTACGGGGTTTGAGTTCTTCGGCAATGGCCTCACAGTAGCTATTTTCCACGGGTCAGGAAAGGAGGCTGTTTGGATGGATTTATTTACGAGGTCCGTTATAGTTTTAAGTGTGTATGGTAAGGTTAACAGTATCATATCGAGGCTAACACCATCGCAACCCTCAGCATTGGATTTTAAAACTGATAAACATTTAAAAATATCTTCCTCGTGGACGGTTGAAATAGAGAAACATGCCTCGCTGAATCGATTTGTTTCATAAAATGATATGTTTTTGAAATTGGTTTTGACTGTACCCGGCACGCTCAAAAAATGCAAATTAATCTGGCTCGCATCTGAAAACTCACAGGGGAGATCTCGAGGTCCCCTCCCCGGCAACACAGTAGTTTTTAAGTTTTTCCACAGCAGTTTAGGGTTATTTATTTTACCGTTTATATTTTGTTTGTAATAAGCAACCTTTTCATTGTGCAACGCAGTTACCACAAGTGATTTTAACTTTAAATAATATTCCCTTTTCGGATCAGACCTTATACTCCGATACTTAGCCAGCGCCTTGGCACGAAGGGACATCATAAATTTTACTGCGTCGACCATTTCATTCACAGTACCTAGCCGTGAAATACTCTCCCAGTTCATCCTTGCCAGGTCATTGTTGAGTTTTTCCCTACACACATCCCTTAAAGGCCTGCACTGTGTGACATAAGGTCTAAATTTTTCCCGCCGTATCTGGAACACACATACTATGACAGAGTGCCCCCTTAAAGCCTTGAATGGTTGAACCGAGATATGTCTAGGTTGAAGATCAGAGCAGACCAAGTCAAGCAGCGACTTTCCCGCCGTATCTGGAACACACATACTATGACAGAGTGCCCCCTTAAAGCCTTGAATGGTTGAACCGAGATATGTCTAGGTTGAAGATCAGTGCAGACCAAGTCAAGCAGCGACTTTCCCGCCGTATCTGGAACACACATACTAATGGTTGAACCGAGATATGTCTAGGTTGAAGATCAGTGCAGACCAAGTCAAGCAGCGACTTTCCCGCCGTATCTGGAACACACATACTATGACAGAGTGCCCCCTTAAAGCCTTGAATGGTTCAACCGAGATATGTCTAGGTTGAAGATCAGTGCAGACCAAGTCAAGCAGCGACTCACCAATATCCGTGAAGTGAGTGGGCGCTGTAACCAACTGAGACAGGCCCAAACTGGTAAGAAACTCAACCACTCTCTTAGTACTACTTTCCTGTGGGTTCAGAAAGTTTGAATTAAAGTCGCCCAACAGTACACAGTAGTCATATCGCCCGATAGTTGTCAAAGCATCGGTCACGGCGTCGAGAAAAAGATTAAGGTCGGAGCGGGGAGGCCGGTACCCAGTACCGATTATTACCTTTTTACCCTCAAGCGTAAGCGACAACCACATCTGTTCGACTGAGTCGTAGCTCGGGTCGACAGGTATCGATAACACACGCACACGCAGATCCCGCTTGAGATAGTATCCGACACCCCCTCTCCGACCAGCACGGACGCTCGTGGGCCTCGGCTCGTGTCGCAATCTGTAACCGGGAACTACCGGCGCACGCCACTCCTCGCCCGGGCGAAGCCAGGTTTCATTTATGGCTATTATAAAATAAAATAAATAAAAATAAAATAAAATTTATTCCCTTTGAAATTTTTAAAAAATTATTTAGGTTTGTCAAAATTTTTGTGACTCTACCGGGGGTTCGGAAATGCTACAGACTGAGAAGAACACCCCAAGAAACTCAGTCCGGTCCCTCTTATTCATCTTAGTATCTAATACAGTTTTTTTTTTAAATGTAGAAAGGAGCAATTCGTGTCACTGCCAGGCAGTCTTGTCTTCTAGAAAGTCTTTAATGCTATAATAAGCTTTCTGGCACAATTTAAGCTTTACTAGTTTTTTAAATTTATTAACTGACAAACCTGTTATGGCTGTCGGCAATGTATTGTACATTCGAATACAATTACCCGCAAAAGAATTGCTTATTTTATTAAGCCTAAATCTAGGTACAGCCAATTTATTCTTATTTCTTAAGTTTAGGTTATGGATATCACTATTTTTAATAAATTTACTGTTATTTTTATGAGTATACAGGGTGAATTTTTCAAAAGGGATTGGATGGCCAAATCCGAAACTATAAGGAATAGCGAAAAATGCTCAAAGGAGTCACGAGCCCGATTTTGATGAAACTTAAAACCTCATCATTAGATTTTTGAAAAACCCATGATCCTAGCTGGGAATCGAACTTGTTGA
The DNA here is from genome assembly GCA_933228765.1 of Miltochrista miniata. Lineage (NCBI taxonomy): Eukaryota > Metazoa > Arthropoda > Insecta > Lepidoptera > Erebidae > Miltochrista > Miltochrista miniata. The sequence continues at coordinate 20,426,953 of OW121760.1, read as the reverse complement.
TTTTGAAAAGAAAACACACCCTTTATTATTACACCATACGATAGTGTTGCTATTAAGGATCATATTCTGGGAAGTAATGATATACGGCAAACTACAGGAAAGAGCTCATCTTTAACAAAAAACATTTTATTTTTCTTACGTTAACTGATTAATTGTTCAAAATCTTTGCAATACATAGCTGGATTCGAAACCTCAAGGAATAATTAAGGAATATTATTGATTCCGTTGAGAATATTCTCTAAAAAATCATTCTGAGCATAATTTAAAACACGGAATAGTTACGATCTAGTCTGGGATTTCGAACGAAACAAATTATGATACAAAATTTAGGTACATGAAATATGCATTCTGTTAAAATTCCAATTGTTCCTAAAATTTGGCGTATATCATTACTTTGCAAATTTTGATCCTTAACAGCGACTCTATCGTATGGTGTAATAATAAAGGGTGTGTTTTTTTTTTCAAAATCAACAAGTTCGATTCCCAGCTAGGATCATGGGTTTTTCAAAAATCTAATGATGAGGTTTTAAGTTTCATCAAAATCGGGCTCGTGACTCCTTTCAGCATTTTTCGCTATTCCTTATAGTTTCGGATTTGGCCATCCAATCCCTTTTCAAAAATTCACCCTGTATAATAAGTTTTCATATAGGGTAAAAGTGGGATAGATGCCTAAGGGGGATTGATGCCTCAGTAAATACGTAGCGATCTGTATGAGCGCTGGACTCGCGTTATTTTGTTTAAAAGTAAGTTCACCCCCGCCCACCCGCCAGTCCGTGCCGTGCGTTCCGCGGCGGTGCACGTGTCGCGAGTTATGTGGCGACGAACGTTATGCGCAGCGAAAAAAATCTTTTACAATCTTCTTGCGCTTGAATCTTTTGACTTTATAGGGTAAGTGTTAATTGTTTTATATTTATCAACTAAATATGTATTTAGTAAGTAGATATGAGTGTTATTTTAGTACCTTTTAACGTAATTTATTTGTAAATTAAGAGGGCATCTATCCCTTCCATAAAGGATAGATGCCTCACATTTTGTGAGTATACATGCCCTAAGGGCATCTATCCCACTCTAATTTATGATGTTTTTTCTTTTCAGAAATGCCCCGTAAGTACATACGCAAAGCAGGGGCACGGCCTCGAGGTATGTGGACAGAGGATGCGCTTAAAAGTGCCTTTGAAGAGTTAAGACAAAACCAACGTGCTATTAATGAAATTGCTCGTTGTTATGGTATTCCTTCCAGAACTCTACGGAGACGATTCGCCAAACAAGACGAAAAAAAAATAACATTAGGTACCCACGTTTCTTTTTCACATAAATTCAACAAAAGTTGCTTCACAAATAGTATAATAACGACAGTTTAAGAGATATTTTTTTCCATCAAATGTGATCTCTGTTGACCATAACCAAGAGTCTGTTAAGATGCGGTCTATGATGGTACGAGCATTCCCAGAACCCTGTTAAACCTGATTTTTAAATGCTATATTTGTTTTAATCCTTATTCGTTTCTTTTTAGGAAAACATCCAGTTTTGGACTTCGATAATGAACAACGGCTCGTTCTACATATACAGAAACTTGAAAGAGCGGGGTTTCCTGTAACACGTGACATGATTCGTAGACTTGCGTTTGGATTCGCTGAAAAATTAGAAATTAAGCACAATTTTGACAAAGAAACTGGCAAGGCTGGACCTCATTGGCTACGATCTTTTTTGGAACGACATCCGGAGTTAAGCATCCGACAAGCAGAAGGTTTATCCCTTGCCAGAGCTCAAGGGCTTAATCGTGAAGAAGTCAATAAGATGTTTGAACTTTTGCTTCAGGTTTTGACTGAAAATGATTTATTACACAAACCAGATCGTTTATTCAATATCGACGAAACTGGTATACAACTAAATAATAAGCCCGGAAAAGTTATTGCTACAAAGGGTGCAAAATCAGTTCATTCAGTTACATCTGGAGAAAAGGGGGAGACTATATCAATAATAGCTTGCTGTAACGGTGTTGGAAACTTTCTTTCTCCAGTGGTCATCATAAAAGGAGTAAATAAAAAGCCAGAATTTCATGATGGCCTGCCTCCTGGTTCAGATGTCTACATGAGCAAAAAATCTGCTTATGTTAATGCAGAGTTATTTCAGAAGTGGCTAGTGCATCATTTTGTGCCTCGAAAGCCCCAAGGTAAAGTTCTTCTGCTCTTAGATGGGCACTCCTCTCATACAAACTCTGCTGACATGCTAGAAATCGCAGACAAAAATGGTATAATTCTATTCTGTTTACCAAGCCACACTACTCAAGCTTTGCAGCCGTTAGACCGAAGCTTTTTCAAACCTTTTAAAACTTTTTATGCAGCCGAGACTAGAAATTGGATGCATGCTAACAAAGACAAAAAAATCAGTCGATCAGTAGCTGGCAAACTAATTGGAAACGCCTGGATTCGAGCCGCTACTCCCATCAATGCTGTTTCGGGGTTTAAAGCTTGCGGTATATACCCGTATAATCCAGCTATTATACCTGAAAGCTTTTTTGCTATTTCTGATTTGTCTTTAAACAATCCCGCTCGTAACCGTCAAATAATTGCACTGTCTGATAGACATGATGATTTAGCAGTACCTGGTCCTTCACGAAGCTCTCCGAGGCCGCCAAGTTTAGACAACGATGAGGTTATCCGCATGAGCCCAACCTTGGCTCAAATCCGAAGTTCGCCGCCACCAAATGCAGATCCATTAGACGCTGTAACCACTGATTCACCAAATCAAATTTCTCTATCTTCCAATACTTCTCCATCAATTCTCTCTCAACAACCTAGTGTTGAAATTGAGAAAGAGACTCCAAGCAAGTACTTGCAAGAATGTTCACCTGTACCAAAAATTCCTGTGCCATTTTATAAAAGAGGAAAACAATCAGCTGCAATTTTGACCTCCATGGAAAATATTACTGCTAAGAAAAATAAAGGTAAGGCGACTCCTAATATACCATGCAAGAGAAGCAAGCAGCCTAAAAAATACATCAATAAAAGGTCTAAAGTGGATTCAGATGAAACTGATACTAATTTGACGTGCACTTCCGATGATTCTCGTATTGAAAATGACCCTGATATAGCTTCAAAGAAGAAAAAACAAAAAAGAGTAAAGAAAAATAAAGATAAGAATAAGAAAACAGATCCGGTTCAAAATTTAAACACCCAAACAATGAAACAGCGTCCTGTTCGCAACGTTAAAGTGACAAAAAAAAGGTACAAAGATGATATGATTTCTAATGAGTCTGACTCTTCTCAGAGTGCCACAAACGAATGTGTGGAGTGTTTCGAAGATTTTGAAAAAACCAAATCAAAGGTGGACTGGATCCTGTGCATTATGTGTAAGAAGTGGCTGCACGAGACTTGCACAATGTATGGTGATTATTGTAACCAATGTTATCGTTTAAAATTAAAACACGAGAAAAGTCTAAAATAACTTAACAAGCCTAATGCTGCTAATTGTCAATGTGATTGTTAGTCTTCATGATTATTTTAATTATAAGTCATTAATAATGTAACCTAATTAAAAGAGTTCACTGCCAAAGATAATTGTGCCATTTAGTTACCATTGATTAAAGTGGATTACACGAAATAAGATCTATTTATTTTCATAGGGCAACTATCCCACAAGTGAAAATGTTACTGCGGCATCTAGCCCACACAGTAGGCATCTATCCTCATTCAAAGAGGTTTTTAATATGTTTCGTAACTAAAAAACTATACTAAACTTAATTTAATTTGCTTTATTATCTTCTTCATTGATAGGTATAGAATACAAGTCAAAAGCTTGCGCTTCCTTAATTCTTTTATTTTGCATGTTATACGTCTATTTCAAAAAGTTGGGCAACTATCCCACTTTTACCCTATGTACTGTGAATACACAGTAAGGATGTTGATATCCTTAAACTTTTCTCTTAATGACTCCCGAAACCCCATACCATAGATAGCCCGGACAGCCCTTTTCTGCAACACAAAGATACATTCGATGTCGGCAGCGTTACCCCATAATAGTATGCCATAGGTCATGACACTGTGGAAGTAGCTAAAGTAGACAAGACGCGCTGTTCTAATGTCTGTCAGTTGTCGGATCTTCTTAACGGCATAGGCTGCAGAGCTCAGTCTGCCCGAGACTTTCTCGATATGAGGCCCCCACTGCAAGTTGGAGTCTAACTTTATGCCCAGAAAGACAGTTTCATCGACCAATTCTACTTGATCATCCCTAATCCTAATACTGGTGTTAACGAGCCTAACATTTGGCAAGGTGAATCTAATACATTTTGTTTTAGTTTCGTTTAACAATAAATTATTAGCGTTAAACCAGTGGACTACCCTAGAGAGGGCATTGTTTACTTCGTCAAGATCGCGTTGTCCACGTTCAACTTTAAATATTAAAGATGTGTCATCAGCAAACAAAACTACCTCGTGATCGTCTCTTATAAGGTGAGGGAGATCATTTATGTACACTAAAAATAGAAAAGGTCCCAGAATTGAACCCTGAGGCACCCCCATTGTTACAGCAGAACCATTTGACTGTTTACCATTTATAACTACTCTCTGTACTCTATCTCTAAGGTAAGAACTAATTAAATCCAAGGCCGTCCCCCGGATTCCATAATGATCAAGTTTTTGAATTAAAGTCTGATGCTGGACACAATCGAAGGCCTTAGATAAGTCGCAGAATACACCATAAGCATCATACGACTCCTCCCAGGCCTCATATATACACTCTAACAATTTGATGCCAGCATCCGTGGTAGACCGACCTCGCGTGAAACCGAATTGTTTAGTATGGAATAGTTTATTTGTATTAAAATGATTTTGCATTTGATTAAGCATTACCTTTTCAAAGATTTTACTAAACGTGGGTAGTACAGAAATAGGACGAAAATTGGACGGATCTGAGGTGCTACCCGATTTAAACAGAGGAGTTATTTTACTAAACTTCATTAAGTCAGGAAACACACCACTATCAACACAATTATTAAATATTATTGATAATTCAGGGGCAACCATTTCAATTAACGAATTAACTAAATGTACAGAAATTCCCCAGAGGTCAGCAGTTTTCTTAATATTTAAAGATTTAAAAGTTTTTATGACAGTGTGTATACTAATTTTACTGAATTTAAATATTTCATTACAGCAAGGAACATTTGCTTTTAACAAGGATTCTGCTATTGGGGTAGAAGAACCTAGGGCTCTGGTCAAATCTACTGGAATTCGAGAAAAAAATTGTTCAAATTCGTTAGCGTCTTCGGCATCTGTTGTAATTATGTTACCATTTACTTTAAGTTTAAAATTATTATCATTCGATTTTGCTTGGCCTCTTTCTGCGTTAATTATTTTCCAAGTAGATTTAACTTTGTCTACACTATTGAGAATTTTATTACTTATATACTTTCTTTTGGCTGCTAAGCAGTCTGCTTTAAACTTTTTTGAATAAGTTTTAACATAATTTAGAAATTCATCTGTTCTATTAAGCTGTCTTTCTGAGTATAGTTCATACAGTTTTTGTCTACTTTTATGTATATCCTCAGTGGCCCATTCACTGAAGGCTGGCCTATCACCGATTGTGACTTCCTTAGACTTGAATACGGAGTTGAACTCATTGTAAAAGGAATCAAAAAATAACTTATACATTACATTTGGATCTAAGCCAGTGTCTAAAAATGGAAGTTTATTGCAAAGTCCAACTCGCATACGATCCAAGCGGTCACTAGTTACTGGTCTACATAATATTTTACGTCTTTTAACTTTTTCTCTTGTGATCTTGAAAGATGCTATTTGCCCAGTATGATCTGATTTTATCTTATTTATAATACTCTTACTTTCTGGCAACATATCACTGTATATATTGTCCAGACAAGTAGCTGTTGTATCACAATATCTAGTAGGCTCTAAAAATAAGTTAGTGAGATTGTGTGATTTAAATAAATTTAAGATATCATTGGTCTGACGCGTATTTATAAGTATATTAACATTAAAATCACCGCACACTATTAGGTGTTTATTAGTTTTTCCAAGTTTAAATAGCACTTTATCCATTACTTCCTCAAACTCACAAAAGGGTGAGACTCCAGGTTTATATACGCATACTACTATGAATTGCTCCAATTCTACGCACGATATTTCAACTGTACACTCTACAGAGAGGGACACAACATCTTTCCGTTCCTTATATTTTAATTTCTTATTTAATAAAATCATCGAACCCCCCCGTGTTGTGTTGACCCTGCAGAACGCACTACCAACCCGGTGACTACTGAAACTGAACATGAGCTCATACTCCTTACGCATATGTTCTGTAAGACAAACAATTTCAATATTTTCTGAGCTCATGAACAGCTCCAATTCAAACTCTTTGACCTGTGTTAATGTTGCAATATTATAATGCACCAGGCTGATGTAATTTACATTTTTTAATTTAGTTTTGTTCGGAGGACAGTTTCCGATAAAATTTCGGTTTGCAATTAAATTTAACTCTATTAATTTACAATTTTGGCTAGAGGGTAATTCCTCTGTTGTCCCAGCAGTTAATTTAAATTACTTGGAACAGATTCCGAAGTCCTAAAACTACTCTGCTCAAATAAAGCAGTTTTGTCAGCCAAGTTTTTGGCTACAGAATAAAAATAATTAAATAGCAAACTTGCTACTTGTCTTTTATAATATTTGGGTAGACAATACCTACCCTTGTGATTATTATAGACTATAAACTTGCTATGTGACAAATTTGTGTTAAATACAGAATTAAAGTCAATTATATTAAATTTATTATTATACTGAGTTATTAAATTTAAACGTAAATTCATCTTATATCTAAATGAATTTTCCGAATCTGGCACACCTTTTATAAATGGAAGTGTGAACATTACAACTTGTATGACATTTAAGTTTAAGATGTAATTCATGTATAGGGACAAATCATCATTGCTAATTTTCCCCCTGTTTGCACAGAAAATTATTATTTTACTGTTAGCTTCAAATTTATATTCTAATATCTTTTGCATAATACCACTTAATGAAGCACCCGGATAGCAATTATTAATAACCGAGTAATAACTTGAATTTGAGTTTTGTTTTAAAAATGAACTTAGATTGGTACCAATATCATCACTAAATACAATTAATTTAGTACAACTATTACTATTATTTACACTGTCACACAATATATCCACTGATGTACTGGGCGAGCATGTGGTAATGGGAGCTAGGGGCTCAGCGGTAACCGGTTCGCCCTGGGCCTCCACCGGCTCAATTGCTTTAGGGCAGTTAATATTGCATAAGTGGTCATTTAGGAAACAATTAAGGCGCTCAGTGTTATCATTTGATGTTTTGAGTACCTTGTCTATTGTTAAAGAACATTTAGTAAAGTCCTTAAGGGACCATTCATATTTTTTAGTCATATATTGTAGCTCAAATTGCAAACTTTGTATTTTTGACTCTAATTTTTGTGTGTCAGTGCAATATTTTAAATGGCTTTGTTCTAGTTCTAACATTGACAATTTAGCTTGTTCTCTAAATTTTAAACAAGAACCTATATTTTTACACTTCTTGATTAACATTTTATGGAATTTTAATTGCTTTTTTGATTTTTGTATGAACTTTTTAATTTTTAGATATTTTTTTAGTTTATTTCTGCTGCAAAACAAAACCGACTTGTCCTGTTGATATGGACTGTCACTTGTAAGATCTATAGTAGTCAAGTCCAGGTTTTGAGAATTTGCAGAAGGAATAAACTGCGGGATACCACTCATTAACTCACTAAAAAGATTATCGGTTTGTTGGGCAGTAACTTTCTCAGCAGCTTCTTCCAGGTGTGAGATTTGTCCCTGGGCATCCCTTAGCTCCTGTTCCAGAAAGGTAGTCCTCATCAAGGTTTTCTCATACTCGTCACTGCACTCTTGGAACCTATCTACAATTGACTGAAGGTGGTCCCGCTCCGCAACAATGTCATCATAACTAACATGAAGTCTTGATAATTCGCATTTTAATTTTTTTGTGTCATTCAGAGCGTTTATCAATAGATTTTCATTTTCCTCTCTTTCCTTTTCCAACTGTACACAGAGCTCCGTTTTAGATTTAAGCTCCAGCAACACCAACTGAAGTTTGGGCTCTTCCTGCTGGCGGCCGAGAGCTCTGCGACTACGGGTATTCATATTATTAATAAGTAAGTGCAATTAAACGCGAATTAAATGATGGAGCTCCTTGTACAGTTTATGGTAAGAAGTAACAAGGCTATGTACCGGCAATAAATTATACTTAATATTTTTATGTACTTACGCAAATACACCAACCGTCGTCAACGTCGAGTAAACGCTTATACAAGTATAATAATTCTACTCACGAGAAACAGTCGATTTATTATGTATTTACGTGAAAAAGAAAAGATTTAACATTCGAAAAAAACGGGTACCTGACTCGTCACTTCCCACACCAAAATACACGGACAGAACACTTTTATTATATTAATCTGACTATTTTAGGACACTATTAATGCGATGATAATGGTTTTAATTGGTTTAAAATTGTTCAAATACTAAATAACTAATTAATTTTAAAAATATTTTCAGAGAGCTAAAATTTTTGACAGTTCGATAGTGTTGCCAGACTCGAAATCGAATTATATCGAAAAAAAAAAATTATATCGAAACAGTGCCGCATAACCATAGTATATGAAATCATCGTGGTCAGTACCTAGTTAACCCGCGTTAAAAAACCGATTTTTAAATTTTTCCAATCATTTTAACTATCTTTAAGTGCTAACACCTGCAGAGTGATGTGACACGAACATGCCACAAGAATTATACGGTTAACTGTATTTTGTATACCATACACAAGTGTATAAAACAGTGTTTACAATGATAACGTGATTGCACAACTAGTAAACCAATAAACGGCATGACATGCCTGTAATCAATATTATGTATTAAATGACTTATAACTATATAGCCATATGTGCGAGTACAGTTTTTACGATTAAAACGTACCACTTTCCTATTAATATAAACAATTAAACCTGAGGAATATGTGCGAAAACAAATTTGTATCGATATTATAACAATTCTTAATAGTAATCTGAGATATAACCCAACGAGTACCGTAAACATTTTATAAACCGAGCGTAATAGGAACCGTACTAGTCTAGGAACCAAACACTTCCTCAATATCCTCGACACGGCGTAGGGTATGTGCCCGGTCACCAGGCTTATTTCGTGCGAGTATACGGCCACGTTTGCACCACACAAACTTCCATCCATGACGTTGACCGGCATCCCGCGCCAATCGAAATAACTGTCGGTTTGATTTTGTTAACCGTTCGTTTATGTAGAAACGTTTCGGGGGCCCCATCATGCCAAGATCAGCAGTCGTCGCACCCCGACGAACTCGAGCGTTTTTCAGTATGTTATCACGTACATCCCGACGTGACAGGCGAAAACTTATAGGGCGCGACCGAGATGCCGGCCCTGTTGCCTCCGTAGCTACCAAGTGCCAACCCCCCACACGTTCAGCACTCACTATGTCCCGTTCCTCAATCGTCACACCCAGTTTCGTCGCTACCTGCATTACCAGATGTATCGGGTTCTCCCCACTGACTTCCGGCAAGTTGGTAATCTCTACGTCGTTGGACAAAAGCTCTTGATCCCGATCGTTAATGTCGAGCTTTAATTGTGTGACAATATCATCTGCACTGTATACGCAATTCGGTGGCTGTTTCTCCAAAGAACACATCATACTCTCCAGGTTCAGCAGTTGACCCTGATGTTCATCCATGGTAGCTCTTATAGTTGCTATATCGTCTCTGAATAGCTGCAGGTCCCTGTTGATGGAGCGCAAGTTGTCACGGAAGACTCTCAACTCTGCCATTATTTCATCCGTAATCTCAGTAGCGCAGGACGGGCGCCTATTATGGCTTGTGTCCCCAGTCTCACTAACAGCTTTGGCGTTCCCAGTGCCTTTAGTGTGTGACCCTGTCGCCTTTTGACAACTTTGACACTTCCAGGATGGAGACAGGTCCCCAGCAGGTGGAAGAGCGACGCAACCTCCGGCATTTCACTGCATTTACTTCCGATAAAAACCGACCACAACCAGCGCATTTTGACATTTTTGTGATAGTTTTAAGATGTTTTAGGATAACTAGATGTCAACAACACAGTTTTTTCTTGTAGGTATTTATGTGTAGGTAGTTATCAACTAGTTAGTTTTAGTTAGTTCAAAATTAATGGCTTTTAAAAGTTTATACTGCACATAAACACTTGCAAACAACTATTACTATGTTTATTTACTGTACTGATTATTTTCACAATAAAAGTTTAATGAATACAACGACTTTTATATTTTTTAATTGGGATTAGACGATAAACACACAGCACCGATTGACATTCGTGAAGTTTGTATGTGACCCGTATAATTTTCAATCATGGCGATACGAAATTAATTTCGTTGCGCAATTTTTGCCAATAATTGTGCTATACCTCCCAAAGTATTCATTTAATTTGCATGGTGTAAAGGGAATAATTAATCTTGATGATACGTTCAAGCCAACTAACGTATTTAAATTGAGAAGAATAGGTACCTTATTACCTAATATGTAAAATAAAATGGCGAAAAAACACGTTTGTTGTATTTGTTGATATAGCGGCAACAAAAACACATAATCTGTGAAAATTTCAACTCTCTAGCTATCACCGTTCATAAGATACAGCCTCGTGACGGACAGACAGACAGACGAACGGCGAAGTGTCCCGTTCTTTACCCTTAGGGTACGGAACCCTAAAAACAAATACTTCCACTTATGCCGACGAACAAAAGAGAATTCTGTTCGTCGGCATGTCTTGGCAATTTTTACCTATGGATAACAATTCTAAAGAACCCCACTCACTAACAGTCCGCCTGCAGTCTCTGATCCTATCGGACGGCCTGCCGTCCTAGACCAATAGCGCCAACACACTAAAGCGATTTTTGCCTGCCGGCAAGGCCCTGCTGTCAGTCTTGCGACCACACACACACTAACAGTTAAGAGTCGGCAGTATCCCACCGTACGATCGCCCGTCGGCCATGGTCTGATATCAGTTTGAAGGTCCCATACACTACATTCAGCAAATGATCACAAGTCAACATGTTATTACGTAAGTAGATTCGTCAACCTGAAAGTAGGCACATGGATAATTTAATGCATACCTAAGTATAAAATAACAATATGGTACGTACTCACGACTCACGTTCCATATTTTTATCCAAAATTAATTCTTGACAAAACTATGTATTATAAACTAGATAATAATAGTAAATAAATAAATATATATTAAAATTATAAAATAATTTAAAAGTACGTAGGTATGTACTTTTAATCTGTGTAAATTATAGATAGTTATAAGATATATAGGTTTATCCCTCTGGATAACTACCTACCAAAAAGCGTATTTAGCGATTTTCATATAAGAGTAAAATCAATCTTTTCTGAATGTGCTTTTAAGATTATTATTTTTTCTTTTCACATTGTCGATTGTTGCCGAAGGTATTGTAGTTTGATAATATGCTAACAATTTGTTGTAAGCATCATCCTTCAATCGTTTATTTGGTGATAACAATCATCTTTCACCTGCCATAAACATGGGAATCTTCTATTTAGCTCAATAAACGTAGACTCAAATTGAAGTTTGTTGTCCATTTTGACGGTAAAATTAAACAAGTCGAAAAACTTAATACTGTCGGCCTGCAACTGATACAAGACTTCGGTCGACAGGCCACCGGCCGATTAACTGCTAGTGTGTGTTCAATCGCGCGCAAGGCTATAAACTGTCCGGCCGATATCTGTCGGCACTGAACGGAATCGTCGAGCGGCCACACACTATCAGTTCGTATTAGTCGTCCGTCCAAAACCTTCAACAGAACTGTTAGTGTGTGGGCTATTGCAATTAACTGACCGACCTTCAGGATTTAGTTACTTCTGGACAACTTGTATCTGATAATTAATCGTTTTTATTTTTTATTCTATTGCATTAAACTAACCTATTTTCACAATTGGATTGTATATTTACCTGTTTTAAACTTTTTTGAAGCGTTACTAGGTTTATGCACGGCTCGAATGTATAGAAATTTATTAAATTTGTGATTGAGTCAGCATACTAATTGCTTTTCAAAATTATCTCTAATGTTTGGGCAGGTATCATCGCAAGTCGAATGATTATATAGGTGCAATTCTATACATTCGAGCCGTGCAACTTAACTAAGTTACCGGTAGATGGTGCCTACGTCGCCCCAAGACGTAATGCGGTGAAAGAATTTGACGGTCGAGAGCAGTGTCTCGGTGGTCTAGTTGGTTAAGGCGTCTGGTCCGGCAAACCAGAAGACGCGGGTTCAAATCCTGCTCGAGATCAAAAAATTTTTCACATTAAATTTGTAACTATTTTTTTATATTTTTAAATATATTTTTTTTATATAATGTATTTAAAAATTTAAATTAATATGTTTTAAAATTGTAAATAAAGGAAATAATAATAAACCCCTCGTGGACAGTCGTTATCTTTTCATGGGATTAACGCAACCCTATGAGGGCATAGTAGATTTGCTTTTTGAGTCATCCACTTTTTGAGATCAACAAAAAATATCTCACAAGGTTATAGAAAAGCACACATCCGCAGGGCAGCTTGTGGCGAGCTGAATGTGCGTGGCTACACATCGGTCCCGATTCCTCAGAGTTTTGTTACGCTCCTCGACCAGTTAGCATTTAATGGGCTAACGGGAGACGGTACTCCCGGGAGTGCAGCAAATCTCAACTCTGGCTTGCCTTAATTGGCTGGCCAGAGGGAGGAAGCCAGAGCTTATGTTCGGGGGTGGAAGTGTCATTTTCAAGGGCATAACTACGGGGAAACCCGCTCCGGGTCTGACCCGCGATGGCGAAACCGGCGCCGCACCGCTCGACACCCCTAGCCGCTCACACCGTTGTTGCCCTCTGTCGCCTTACAGGCCTACGGGCCTATGGCGATTGTATAGGGGGCCCATCTAGTGAGTTGGCGAGTCACCGTCTGCCAATGTTTTAATAATAAGATATTGAAATGGCAGACGCCGTCTTTATCCATAGATCAAATCACCCAGTCCATTTGAACCCCCAATTCAATAGCCCATTTTGTAGTTAGCATATTTTGTAATAGTTTAGCTCCCATTGTAGGCAGTCCATTGCCGTTCTCTACATAAGGCGGTTGTAAACTGTCTGCAGTGGGGGTCCCATTTCCCAATACATTAAAAATCTCAAAGGGCCTCTGCGTGTTGGACCAATATGTCCCCATGTAAGCCTACCAAAAGACCGGGTATCTTCAATAAAAAAAAATAGAAGATACCCGAGAAAAGAAAAAACATAATAATAATATAATACTAATAATAATACTATAATCATAATAATATCGCTTGGGACCCTGAGGCCCACCGGCTTCGAATAGGGCCCCCGCCTCCGGTGGTGATGTGCACCGCATGCGATGGTCTAATTCAGTGAGTTTCAACCTTTTTTATGATGCGACCCCCCTGGCATGAACAAATATTTGGCGACCCCCCCGACCCTTCATTTTTTATCATGTAGATATGTATGTGTATGTTACAGTGTAACAAATATTCCTTCTATACGACGTTTTATAAAGAAAAAATAAAGGAAAGTACCTTTGTATCTTTACAATTTGACAAATCCACGGATATCCACAGTTTGTAGCTTTTGTGCGTTTTGCATCCAGTGAAAATTTTATGGAAGAAATACTATTTTGCAGAGCGTTTCTTACTAATGCTTGCATAACATGTTCCTTGAAGCCACGAAACATACATACATACATATGATCACGCCTTTTATCCCCGAAAGCAATGGCAGAGGCGTATTATATGCCCACATTTCACCTTTTCAGATTTTTGTCTCACGTGATAGGTCGTGAGCTGTATTGCCGTGTTGATATGGACAAGCGCAGGTTGTGACTGCCCGCTGTTAAACTTTTCAAGCCGCCCATAAAAGCCTTCAACTTGGATTAACGACTACCCTTTTACTGGCAACTGGGACCAACGGCTTAACGTACCTTCCTAACGTGCCTTGGAAACACTCGCAAATAAATGTCACGAGGTGGTCATTGTGGTGATCACTCATCCATGACCAGCCTTAGTAAATTTTGCTTACTACAGTGGGGCCACGAGTGCTTCTGAAAGAACGCTTGTTGGGTGCATTGCTTTCTCCATCGACACGCTCTTGCTTGTAGTCGTCGTCAATATATCAAAATAACTTCGAATATTTTCGTTGACACAATTTTTTACTGTTGAAGTCGGATATGAGATAAACATCAAGGCATAATGTATACTTGGTATGAAAATAGAGTAAGATCATAAGAATAATTGTGTCATTACTTCTCAGTGCAAGAGACATCGCAGACCACCCTTACACTTGGAATTCAAATCTGCTAATTTGGGTACTTTTTGGGTAAGGAAAGATACAGAAACCTGGAATTGATTGCTGAGATTTTGAAATGTTTGATTCCATTGGCCACATCGTACTTATGCGATTTGGCATTTTCATTAATTTTCCAAATAAAAAGTAAGCAAAGAAATAGCTTAAACTTGGAAAACAATTTAATTTCAGGTGTAGCAAATACAGATTTACAATAACCAATCGATACAATAACAAAACGATAAAAATATTAAAATAATTAAGGCCCTCCCTCACCGGGAGCATTTGTTTAAGAGAAATATTGATTAATCAAAAACAAGCACAATCTTCGCATTAACATGAGTCTTAGGAATTTATAATTTTGTTAATTTGTTTGTATTATCATACAAATGTTAATGAGTATAAAACCCTTTTGTTAAAATTCTTTTACTTAATATATCGATCTTTTTAATTTTTTATCTTTTTAACTGATGTAGTTCTCTCGACCTTTGGCGACCCCCCAGGGCGTCGCGACCCACAGGTTGAAAAACACTGGTCTAATTCATTGAATGAGAACGTCATGCGGGCATATTTCATGGCTACAGAGGGGGGAATTAACCTCACTGCGTATCGTGTGAGATTGCTACCTCTGTTTCAGGAACTTGAACCATCAGTCAACGTGTCAGCGCAGCGTCTATCGGATCAAGTGCGGGCCATACAACGATGTCATCTGTTGGATGCTACCGTACTTGAGAGGCTACGTTCGGACGTGTGTAGCAGTCTTGGTCCGCCATCAACATCATCGCTACCTGAGACACAAACTTCAGCTCCTGTTGTACAATTAAATAACGGTAGCGATGATGTGATGAATACCAGTGCTACAAACGTAAGTACCCATTACAATGAACAGTTATTAAGGAGTGCTTTGGAGTGTGCCATGCGAGAATATCGATCTATGCCAGCACAATTTAGGCCACGTCTACCACGTTTGCCCACACATAGAAAAAATATAGCTCTAGTGTGTGCCCTGGATTCGCTATTATCGGCTTATTTCGATAATAGCGAAGATCTCACTGATACACACTCAGTTCTGTATTGCGGAGCCGTTGCAGCTTGTCGTATAGCAAATGTTACATTTCTGAATGATAACATTGTTATACGACCTAAACCAGCAGTGCCGGCTTGGCAAGTTAGAATTGAGCGTCGTATTTCTGAGACTAGGGCACTCATTGGCAAGCTTATTTGCTTCAGGTCGGGTAATACCCGCCCCAGAGTCATGCGATTTGTGACCCGGGCATTCTCGGGGACTAACATCAGACCACGAGATTTTATGGCCCGAGTCACAGAACGCATAGACTACCTGAAGCAGAAAATTTATGCGTGGGCAAATCGTGTACGTAGATACAAAAAAAGAGTAGATCGGTATTCTCAAAATCGCACATTCCAGAGAAACAAAAGATGGGTCTACAGAGATTGGGAGCGTCCTGACTCAGGTGGGAACAAGGTGCATCGACCGGATGATGATGCCACTACTTCATTCTGGCGCAACATCTGGTCGACGCCCGTTGGTCACACTGAGGGTGGTTGGATGCGAGATGTTGAACGTTTATGTGAGCCCATTAGAATCATGGAGCCCATAACTATAACACCAAATAATGTCTCTAGTGCAGTCCGTCTACTGCTGAATTGGAAGTCGGCGGGGCCAGACGGATTGCACAACTTTTGGCTCAAATGATTTAAGAGCTCACATGAACGTTTGGCATCTCAATTCGAATCATGCCTAGAGTCAGGGTCGTTGCCAGATTTCGCCACTACTGGTGTGACCCATCTTTTGTTTAAGTCTGGTAGTGCCACTGACTCTAAAAATTATAGACCAATCACGTGTCTTCCTACCATCTATAAACTTCTAACATCTATTCTGAGAGGGAAAATATCGTCGCACTTGATTGACAATTCTATCATGTCTACCGCTCAGAATGGATGTAGAAGTGGGTCTCGTGGCACTAAAGAGCTCCTAATAATTGATATGGCCATAAGCCAACAGACACGCCGTAACCGCAAGAACCTGGCGACATGTTGGATAGACTACAGGAAAGCTTTTGACTCCGTGCCGCATACATGGCTTTTAAGGGTACTGGAGTTGTACAAAATTGATACAACTCTATGTGCCTTCATTAAGGCATGTATGGGTCAATGGAAGACGGTCTTGTGCTATCCAGGATGTCGACAGGCTTGTGGGAATAGCGTGCCTATAAGGATTGAGCGGGTATATTCCAGGGTGACAGTCTCAGTCCATTATGGTTTTGCCTAGCCCTGAATCCTCTGAGCACTATCTTAGAAAATTCAGGGTTAGGCTATCGGTTGCGAAAAGATGGCTAAGTTATATCCCACCTCCTTTACATGGATGACTTGAAGCTATTTGCATCCAACAAGCTGCAACTGACGGAATTACTAAAGATAACAGAAGTTTTTAGTAATTCTATCAGGATGGAGTTTGGTGTTGACAAATGTGCGGTCATGCATGTACACAGAGGCGGGATAATAGAATCTGAAGGTGTAGAACTTTCAGATTCTACACGACTTGGATGTCTTTCCGCGACCGAAACATATAAATACCTGGGTATTTCGCAGGCGTTTGGCATCTGCGAAGTTGGTATGAAACAATCGTTGAAGGAGCGCTTCTTTGGCCGCTTGAAAAAAGTACTAAAAAGTCTTTTATCAGGTGGTAACAAGGTGCGCGCCTATAACGATTGGGTCATGCCAGTTTTGATGTACTCCTTTGGCATACTCAGGTGGACTCAGACGGAACTTGAAGCCCTGGATAGGAAAGTCCGTACGTTACTCACCACGTACCGAATGCATCATCCGCGTTCATCAGTGATGAGGTTGTACATACCGCGGAAGTGCGGGGGTCGTGGCTTACTTAATGCCAAGACCCTCCATAACCGTGAGGTGTGCAACCTCAGGGAATATTTCCTTCACGCTGACGCGGATGTGCATCGTGAAGTGGTTGTAGTTGACAACGGACTTACCCCGCTTGCTCTGGCTAAAGAGAATTGGCATAAACCTGTGATACAGAGTCTCAATGATCGTAAGGATATATGGATGAGAAAGGAGTTGCATGGTCGGTTTTATCGGGCCCTACATAGGCCAGATATAGATTTAATATCTTCTGTATCCTGGTTACGATTCGGTGACCTCTTCGGAGAAACCGAAGGTTTTGTTTTTGCAATTACTGATGAAGTGGTGATGACTAATAATTACCGAAAGTATATCCTAAAGGATGGTACGGTTGACATATGTCGGGCATGTCACCGTCCCGGAGAATCCCTTAGGCATATTATTTCCGGTTGTTCTAGTCTAGCCAATAGTGAGTATTTGCATAGACACAATCAAGTAGCTAGGATTATCCATCAACAACTTGCTTTAAAGTATAACCTTATAGAATCAGAGGTACCGTAGTATAGATATGTGCCTGACCCAGTTCTCGAAAGTGACCATATCACGTTGTACTGGGACCGATCTATTATCACTGACAGGACTATTATTGCAAATAGACCTGACATAGTGATAATAGATCGGCTAGAGCGCCTTGCAATAATAATTGATATCACTATTCCACATGACGACAATCTCGTGAAGGCTGAGATAGATAAACAAGCTAAGTATCTGGACTTGGCCCACGAGATTGTGGACATGTGGAGTATTGACTCAGCTATTATTGTGCCGATAGTGATCTCTGTGCATGGACTAATAGCCAAAAGCCTCGACCAACACCTTAAGAGGCTTGCGGTGGGCAGTTGGGTCAAGGGCATGATGCAGAAGGCGGTTCTTCTAAACACGGCACGTATTGTGAGGAGGTTCCTGTCTCTGAAGTCCTGACCACCGGTAGCTTGGTCCCTGTACCCGATGCCGGTGGGGTACTATTTTTTATATTTTTAAATGTATATTTTTTTATATGTATATTTAAAAATGTAATTTATATGTTGTATATTAAAATAAAGAGAAATAATAATAATATAGCTCTTGCCAAAGAGAACTGGCACAAACCAGTAATACTATCAACTACGGATCGCAAGGAGATATGGCAGAGCAAAGAACTGCATGGACGATTTTATCGGGCCTTACACGGGCCCGATGTAGATTTAACAGCATCTGTATCCTGGCTACGTTTCGGTGATTTGTTCGGCGAAACAGAAGGTTTTGTCTGTGCAATTACAGACGAAGTTGTTATGACGAATAACTATCGGAAATATATTTTGAGAGATGGTACGGTTGACATATGTCGGGCATGCCACCTACCCGGTGAATCTCTCAGACATATTATTTCTGGTTGTTCTCGTCTTGCCAACGGCGACTATTTGCATAGACACAACCAAGTGGCCAGGATTGTCCATCAGCAACTTGCACTAAAATATAAACTTGTGGATTTGGAGGTACCGTATTACAGGTATGTGCCCGACCCAGTTCTTGAAAATGGTCGTGCCACGTTGTATTGGGATCGATCTATTATCACTGACAGGACTATTGTAGCCAATAAGCCTGATATAGTGGTAATAGATCGATCAGAGCGCCTCGCAATAATCGTTGATATCACGGTTCCACATGACGAAAACCTCGTGAAAGCCGAAAAAGACAAACAATTAAAATATTGGGACTTGGCTCACGAGGTTGTCGACATGTGGGATGTAGATTCAGCGATTATTGTTCCGATAGTCGTATCAGCACACGGTCTAATTGCCAAGAGCCTCGATCAACATCTCAAGAGGCTCGCGTTAGGTAGTTGGGTCAAGGTCCAGATGCAAAAGGCGGTACTTCTAGACACGGCACGTATCGTGAGGAGGTTCCTGTCTCTGCAGCCCTAACCACCGGTAGCTTGGTCCCTGTACCCGATGCCGGTGGGGTACTATTTTTTATATTTTTAAATGTATATTTTTATATGTATATTTAAAAATGTAATTTATATGTTGTATATTGAAATAAAGAGAAATAATAATAATAATGTGGATTCAGCGATTATTGTTCCGATAGTCGTATCACATCAGCACACGGTCTGATCGCCAAGAGCCTCGATCAACATCTTAAGAGGCTCGCGTTAGGCAGTTGGGTCAAGGGTTTGATGCAAAAGGCGGTTTTGCTGAGCACGGCACGTATTGTGAGGCGATTCCTGTCTCTGGAGCCCTGACCACCGGTAGCTTGGTCCCTGTACCCGATGCCGGTGGGATACTATTTTTTTATATTTTTAAATGTATTTTTTTATATGTATATTTAAAAATGTAAATTTATATGTAAATAATTAAATAAAGAGGAATAATAATAAATTATTTATTTCGGACCAGGATCCATAGTGTTAGTAGCAGAATCCATAGTGTTAGTAGTGATATTTACGTACACAGACATCACAACAATGATATGAGACCATCATACTACTAGGACACTGAATGCCTTGCATGCAGTCCTATCCAACGTCCTAGCATTGGACAGTCCCATCTATCGCACAAAACGCCCAAGATGCTGTGTGTGCTGCCCCGTATCCTGCGGAGGAGAGATGCACTCCGTTTTTGGATGATTGCATGAAAGTCGTCAACCCTTGCCTCCGCGAACATCCCTGAAGCACTACAGAAACGTGGCAGCCCAACCAACATCCTGAACGCATTATTGTATTGTACACGCAGAGCGTTGTATGCCCTCTGCGTATATCTGACCCACAGATTGCAGGTGTAGAAAGTCTGGCAGTAAGCCCTAAATAGCGTAGCTTTAACCTCCTTAGTACATCCTGCAAATCTGCGGATCAGCATGTTGCATCGAACAGACAACGCCCTGCGTTCCCTCTCTAAATCTAAATCATCATTTAAATCGTCGGTGACCCAGTGGCCCAGATATTTTAACTGCGTAGCTCTGGTCAGAGGAGTATTATTAAGGACGACCTGCGGTACATGAGCTACTGCCGGAACCTCAATTAATTCAAACCCTACAGTTTCACCTTCTACAAATCTATTAAAAGAACATCTTAGTATAAGTAAACATTTACGGTACATTCAACAAAAATACCAAATTTTAAGTCGAAAATATAAAATAGCTTTAAAAAAATTCAATAATCCGTCGATGGACTGAGAAAAAGATGCAGTCGCGTCAAAATCTACTTCAATAATAATTAATAATCAGCAAGATCTACTTGACAAACAAAAAGCCAGGAAAGAGATATTGGAACTGATATTACGGCGGACTTATGCACAATGTGTAAAACGCGTCGACAAACAGATTTTGAAAAACTTGAAAAATAACTCTCAGCTTGGTAAAAAGACATATGTAGCAAAACCAATGGGACTTGGTAGTAAACAACGGAATAGAAAGGAAAAAAAGAGACAGACATGTTGCAAATAAATTAAGATGTTTTGGTTAAGAGATGATGTCACCAGAGTAATTGCAGGGAAAAAAGAATGTAGGTCTTTTGAAAAAAAAAAGGGAACAAATAAGGTATACAGTTGATACATTGGCAAATTTATATAAAAGATATAAAGAAGAGGGTGGAAAATTTGGTATGACAGCTTTCTGGAAATACAAGCCGTTTTATATTCTTTCTTCACAATTATATTCTAGAAACAAATGTGTATGCATAAAGCATGCAAATATTGAACTAAAATTTAGGGCTTTAAAATTATATGGGCAATTGACACAACAATCTAATAAAGATATTTTGAACGAATTAACTTGTTACCTTTTATCATATTTCTGCGCATCCAATGTTTGTAGTCTGTGCAAACATTACAAAGTACAATATAATTCCGATGGCTCTGACTTCAAAGCAGTAACTTGGTGGCAGTGGGAACGAGTTGATCATGAATATGTAAAGAGTCACCGAAATGAAACCAAAACTGTAAAGACTAAGAAGACTGTAAAATCCTTTAAAACTACTACACTTGCTGAACTGAAACGTGCTTTTAATAAAGACATAATTACATTTAAAAAACATGTGTTCGTCATGAGACACCAGCAGGAGCAATATCATAAGATAATAAATAATGGCCGCGAGGTTCAAAAGGTGATTATACCATCCATCCAAGTCCTAACTAGTGTAATGAAAAGTCTTGGGCGGCGGCATGGTATTTTTTAAATTATTGTTTGCCCTAATATATTCTGGGCGACCCTTCTGTTTCTAAAAACCTTAGCCGTCCTGTACGAGGCGGGTGCGGGTTAGCTCCTGTTCAGCCTTAAGGGCTTCAAGAAACACCCAAATTGTTGGGTGCGAACATTTCATGCGATCGCCAAACGCACGACGTCATCCTTCTACGGCGTTGTTTGTACGCGGAATGGCTGCCCATACGGCCGAAGTCTGGTTCCATGTGGCAACAGGGAACATGCCTCTTTTGTGACCGCTACCCAGCCAGACGGTTTTAAAATATGCAAGAAGTTGCGCGAGAGCTGCCTCGTCTTCTGTTATTTCTTCATTCTCGCCAGCCTCTCCAGAAGTGAGAATTTTCTACTGCATTGAAGGCTATTTTAATAAGTTCGATTGGAACAAGTGCCAGAGCGTTTAATGTTTTCATATTAAGATGGTTGGAAGGCCTATTTGGGCCGCTGAAACTTTTTTATGTTCTTTCTCCACAATTAAATTCTAGAAACACATGTGTAAAACCTCAGAAGAAAACACAGAGATATCATCACTCCTTCTTTATTTTTCACATAACAAATACAATTATTAAAACTTATGCACCACGTGGCACAAGGAAGAACATTGCAACAGCGTCTGGGGCTTGCGACCCATACAGCAGGTTTAGGGTGGCCACCTTACTATGCATATATCACCTTCCACCGTCAACAATGCTCCCCATTGCCCAATTACACTTTTACGTTTCTATCTAGCGACGTGGAGTTTACGACTGAGAGCCACAAAATGGCGTTGCTGCTTTTTATTGACAATCCCCACCAGTTGAATTCTCAAACTACCTTCATTGCCATATTGCAAAAATTCAGGCAAAATCACGAAACCTTACACATGTTTATGCATAAAACATGCAAATATTGAACTAAAATTTAGGGCTTTAAAATTATAAACCTTAGAAGCGGTATCACACCCGAAACCCGCCAAAGACGCGGGATAGCACCCGAACCACCCCCGCAGTGGCGGCCGTGGGTCTGTTGGGAGTCCTGGGACATCCTTCCGAGGGCTTACCCGAGGCTCCCAACCATAGGCTGTTAGGCGTAACGTGAGGTTTTTTAGTCGGTAGGAGTCCGGCATAGCATCCACGATGGATTTTACCACATGTTAAAAAAATGGTATTAAATGAGTTGGATAGAGTTACATACCATGAGGAGAGAGGCAATGTATTGTCCAGACTTGGGTGAAGTGCACTGGAGTAATAATGAAGGTGCCATCAGCGAACCAATGTTGAGAGGCGGCCAGCGTGTGGAGGTTGGACTCGGTGGCGAAACAAATAATTGGGTCCGCTCTTTTGTTATTGTATAAAATGAAGTTTTCGTCGTCACCCACCAGGATCTCTTGTGGAAGTATTATTTCTTCAGCACTTCTGGGGTTAGCTGGAAGTGCTCTAGCAGCCTTCGCTTTTGCGAAGCGGCTAATACCATGTCCTCCACGCGGAGGAGTGCAGCAATTATAGCTCGGTCTGCACCAGACGTACATGCTGCCACAATAGCTATAGGCTTCTCTTTGCCTTCTTTGGCCCTCTCTTTTATAGCATGTAAAGTACATTTTATCAAAGCCTTTTCGGGTTACCGATGAGAGCCCTTGAGTTGTTTGAATATTTTATCTTCGTCTGTGGTTACCATTACGTCACACATAACTCCAGGTTTATAATATTTTTCACAACGAAAGTATATGGACGTTAACTAATAGAAGGAGTAGACATATTGAATACAGAACAGAGACAGAATTTGTGAATTGGACTTGGAGACGGAAAAACAGAAACTACTTATAAAGGGATAACTACGTTCTAATTCTAGAAACACATGTGTAAAACCTCAGAAGAAAACACAGAGATATCATCACTCCTTATTTATTTTTCACATAACAAATACAATTATTAAAACTTATACACCACGTGGCACAAGGAAGAACATTGCAACAGCGTCTGGGGCTTGCGACCCATACAGCAGGTTTAGGGTGGCCACCTTACCTATGCATAAACGATCACCTTCCACCGTCAACAATGCTCCCCATTGCCCAATTACACTTTTACGTTTCTATCTAGCGACGTGGAGTTTACGACTGAGAGCCACAAAATGGCGTTGCTGCTTTTTATTGACAATCCCCACCAGTTGAATTCTCAAACTACCTTCATTGCCATATTGCAAAAAGTCAGGCAAAAATCACGAAACCTTACACTCGACCATCCTGACGACGTGTATGTCCTCATACACGCATCTGGTAAAACCTTACACTCTGCCCGTCAAGATTAATGTTACAGAATACCCATTTAATGCAATGGCAAATCGATAAACAAATTTAACATTCAACTGAGCTGGTGATAACCTTCTCAATAAATTAGATCAATTTAACCAATCCAATGTAACTCAATACAATCTATCAATGACATATAAAAAAAAACATTTTTACCATGTTCTAGTTTTCCATGTCTGACACAATTTTACATAATTTCAGAAACTTTCATGTATCTGATACTTTATAATATCTAATACATTTACAAATTAGAACATCAGTTAGTCTGTAGTGAAAGATAACCCATCACGATTTAAATATTTTCTCTTCAAGAATTTCTATGTTCAACTAACTTCATCAATAAAGAAATGAACTTTCTCCACTTTCAATCGTCAAAAGTCACCGCCATCAATCTCAACAATAGGAAGTCCTTTCAAGTTTCGCTTACTAGTAGTGGCTTATACCTGAACAAGTCTTTTAACTTTCACTTGTATAGTAACCAACGGTATACCTGAATAATGGGAAATCTTTTAACTTTCGCTTAAACAATAACAAACTATCTGAACACCGGAAAATCTTATGCTTTAGTTGGTACAATAACACACTGTATTTGAAAAATCTTTTAACTTTCGCTTAAACAATAAACTATCTGTCTGAACAATGGAAAACCTTTTGACTTTCATTTAAACAGTAACAATCTATATGAACAGTGGAAAATTCTTTAACTTTCGCTTAAACAATAACAAACTATCTGAACACTGGAAAACCTTAAAGCTTTAGTTAATACAATAACAAACTGTATTTGAACAGTTGCAAAACTTTTAACCTTCGCTTAAACAATAAACTATCTATCTGAACAATGGAAAACCTTTTGACTTTTGTTTAAACAATACCAAACTATTTATCTGAAGTTTAAACATTACCAAACTATTTATCTGAACAGTGGGAAATATTAACTTTTGATTAAACAATAAACTATCTAAACATTAGGAACTTACTTTCGTTTAAACAGTAACAAGCTATTAATTTAAATAATGGAATACCATTTTGACATTAGCTTAAATAGTAACTAACTATGTATCTGAACAATGAATAATCTTTCAACTTACTCTTTTCATAGTAACCAGCAATCATTCTTAACAATGGAAAATCTTTCAACTTACTCTTTTCATAGTAACCAGCAATCATTCAACAATGGAAAATCTTTCAACTTCCTCTTTTATCGTAATCAGCAATCATTCTAAACAATGGATAACCTTAAATTTTTGCCCTCCAAAATAGTAACCAGTTATAATCTTAACATTGGAAACTTGTGAATCTCGAATAAATAGTAACAAACTAGGTCTACTCGTGTCTAAGCAATGGAAAATCCTTCAACTTTATTCAAATAGTACAGTCATATGATTGTTTTTCTTTTCCAGACGGCACATACTTTTATTCAATAGGGTTTATAATATAATCATTATATCTTTTGATAACTAATTGTGCTGCTGAACCACTCGACATTATAACACATTAACACTATCACACATACTAAACATATAACTTTATAGTATCAATTTGTAGGTTATCTCAGAGGGTAGGTAACGCGGTAGACTTTTCAAACTTATTTATTGCTCAGCTCAGGTTCAGATATATACATAGAACTCCTCAGGAACGACACGTATAGCTCAAAACTTATAAACGCCAACATATAGACCTTCAAAACTTATAGAAGGCTCAAAACTTATAAACGCCAACATATAGACCTTCAAAACTTATAGAAGGCTCAAAACTTATAAACGCCAACATATAGACCTTCAGAACTTATAAAAGGCTCAAAACTTATAAACGCCAACATATAGACCTTCAGAACTTATAAAAGGCTCAAAACTTATAAACTCCAACATATAGACCTTCAAAACTTATAGAAGGCTCAAAACTTATAAACGCCAACATATAGACCTTCAGAACTTATAAAAGGCTCAAAACTTATAAACGCCAACATATAGACCTTCAGAACTTATAAAAGGCTCAAAACTTATAAACGCCAACATATAGACCTTCAGAACTTATAAAAGGCTCAAAACTTATAAACGCCAACATATAGACCTTCAGAACTTATAAAAGGCTCAAAACTTATAAACGCCAACATATAGACCTTCAGAACTTATAGAAGGCTCAAACTTATAAACGCCAACATATAGACCTTCAAAACTTATAGAAGGCTCAAAACTTATAAACGCCAACTTATAGGCTTTCAAAACTTCATACGCACGCCGCTTGCATGCACGCTGCTCGTACGCACGCTGGTACTGCGCACGCCGCTGGTACACACGCTGCTGGTGACCCCTGACTGCGGACTCTGCAGCCGCTTGTGACCATGCGCGCCGGCGCTGCCCGTGCGCACGCTGTTCACAGCGCCCGCGTGAGCCGCTGTCAACCCGCGCTCTGCTTCTCCTCTACGCCGGCGATGGAGCACCCACGGCGGCCACAGCACAACCGCTCACGGAGACGGTTGCCGAGGCCTCGGCGCTCTCCAGTTCATTTTTCGGAACTCGTCACATGAAAATTAACAAAATTTAGAGTTAAAGTACACCGGTAGCCAGTTACTGTACATGTCTTCCGAAAAACATTATGGGGAATGGCATGGCAGTGGCCACACCCTTTCCTGAACAGATTAATCCCGTCCATGAAATAAGTGACGGTGGCTCATACCTACATTTCATATCTATACCCAACATTTTGTATCACTCCTGGTCAACAAAACCCCCCCTTGGGCAACCATTTAACCATCCTGTAGCCGGTAACGTCCAACGACGTTACAACCCGAATCACTACTTAGTCTGATATCTTTTAACTAAATGAATTACATTATAATTTTCTAAGGAAATACGATCAGATCACATCAGTCATTCCAGGATTGCATTCTGGAGTCCATCCCAATCACGTTCGGTCAATAAAAATGTAACCCACAAATCATAATCTTGGCTCTTTGCTTGAAAAATTAGAAAACTCTAGTTGACCTGGTCAACCTCGTCTACATTAATAAAAAATCTAAATACCGACTGCAGCACCATCCGCCGGGCTGAGACTGATTCTAACCATCGAAGGCGCCACCCAACGTAAAGGTAGCAACACAGGTATCGACGAAGATTCCGTCGGTAGTTACATTTTAAAAATTCACTTTTACTTCCAACTTAACTGAAATTCAACAACTCTCACAAAATATTATGATCACACACACACAAACACTCATCACAGCCGAGTTAAGTTATTGCATCGAATTACCTCCTGATCGTTTGAACCTGAAAACGTAGCGGACACAACCAAAACCACTTTCACATCAGTTTACAGGGTAACTAACTGACCTTTTCATATCCCCAACCTAAGATACGTAGGAGAATATATATCTATATTCTCTTAACCAAAACCATTAACCGAACCATAGATCCAGACCTGCGGATCTCTAAACCTTTTACAAAACTACACGTTTTATTAAAACGCTGACTTGAATGCACCCGTCCTAGAACACTCTTGCAAGATCATTCTAATTCTAACTATTTTCGATTAAAACGAAACGATTATCAAACTTATAAAAACTTAGTTCTTGGTTAACATCTGTAACCGAGATATTGAAAAACTTCACTTACTTTTTAAACAATTCAAAAAGAAATCAAGGGCCTAAATGGTCAGGTATAATATCGAAACCACAAAAAAAAACTTATGGTAAGGTGATCTGCTTATCACATAGATATAAATAACCTCTAATAGAGCTTCCAATGTTTGTTGCGCTTTCCCTTATAAGAATTCATACCAATTAGGAACCCTTCTTATATATTGCAAATCTTTCCAAACCACCACTACCTGCAGTATTCCAATAGGTGTGACAAAGTCATCATACTTAGTGCAACTAGAAAAATCTCATAAGGATGGATGCCTACTCTTATCAATCACAATATCATTAATAGACGTATTTGTTAGCCTCTCAAAGCAGTTCCCAAGTTTTTTCACACTCATCCTCGACACTAGGCGCTTGATATTCGTAGACCTAGTCTTAAACCGAGTACCTAGGTACTAACGCGACCAGCGCATTGCAATGAGATAATGTTAATTGCGAAATACATTGTAGAACCTAACTTTTGCACGAAACACCAAATAAGTAGGTACACCTACACGAAACTCCATCCATGAACCAATTAACGATCTAAATATTCACAATAAAATGACTTGATAATGTATTCAATTTCAAATACCGAATCTACACAAACACAGTGTACCTAACCACTAAACTTGCAAGATTTCTTTTCTACCCACTTATTCCACTTTTCTTTTATTAACAGAATCGCAACACCTTTTTTTTTTTAAACTACTAGCATAAAACAACAAGGTACAAAACGCAAACTCATGTATTTACCGTTTACTTCCTTTTTCAAACCTACCCTCGCCTACGCGCACTCGCTTACAAACCAGTATCGAAATAACTTTGAAAATCCTTTGATCTCATGTCCATGAAATCTGTGCTACCATGTAGTTAAAACCTAACGGTCCATTTTCCCATCACTTAGCAAAACTCAGCATACTGTTAGATGAAAAGTACTAATTGAATTAACTAGCAATATCTATCGCCTTACTAAACCTTAACCAGCATTATCTATCCTTCATTATTAAATCTTAACCAGCAATATCCATCCTTCTTACCAAACCCATGTTATGGCAAGGCAGATACATAGTTTATCCTACTAACCAAAGTAACCATTTCATACAAAATTATGCGTGTACTTACATGGCGTGGATCACAATCCCACTTCTGAGATGTAAAACCTCAGAAGAAAACACAGAGATATCATCACTCCTTCTTTATTTTTCACATAACAAATACAATTATTAAAACTTATACACCACGTGGCACAAGGAAGAACATTGCAACAGCGTCTGGGGCTTGCGACCCATACAGCAGGTTTAGGGTGGCCACCTTACTATGCATAAACGATCACCTTCCACCGTCAACAATGCTCCCCATTGCCCAATTACACTTTTACGTTTCTATCTAGCGACGTGGAGTTTACGACTGAGAGCCACAAAATGGCGTTGCTGCTTTTTATTGACAATCCCCACCAGTTGAATTCTCAAACTACCTTCATTGCCATATTGCAAAAATTCAGGCAAAAATCACGAAACCTTACACATGTTTATGCATAAAACATGCAAATATTGAACTAAAATTTAGGGCTTTAAAATTATAAACCTTAGAAGCGGTATCACACCCGAAACCCGCCAAAGACGCGGGATAGCACCCGAACCACCCCCGCAGTGGCGGCCGTGGGTCTGTTGGGAGTCCTGGGACATCCTTCCGAGGGCTTACCCGAGGCTCCCAACCATAGGCTGTTAGGCGTAACGTGAGGTTTTTTAGTCGGTAGGAGTCCGGCATAGCATCCACGATGGATTTTACCACATGTTAAAAAAATGGTATTAAATGAGTTGGATAGAGTTACATACCATGAGGAGAGAGGCAATGTATTGTCCAGACTTGGGTGAAGTGCACTGGAGTAATAATGAAGGTGCCATCAGCGAACCAATGTTGAGAGGCGGCCAGCGTGTGGAGGTTGGACTCGGTGGCGAAACAAATAATTGGGTCCGCTCTTTTGTTATTGTATAAAATGAAGTTTTCGTCGTCACCCACCAGGATCTCTTGTGGAAGTATTATTTCTTCAGCACTTCTGGGGTTTGCTGGAAGTGCTCTAGCAGCCTTCGCTTTTGCGAAGCGGCTAATACCATGTCCTCCACGCGGGGCAGTGCAGCAATTATAGCTCGGTCTGCACCAAACGTACATGCTGCCACAATAGCTATAGGCTTCTCTTTGCCTTCTTTGGCCCTCTCTTTTATAGCATGTAAAGTACATTTTATCAAAGCCTTTTCGGGTTCCACGATGCACCGATGAGAGCCCTTGAGTTGTTTGAATATTTTATCTTCGTCTGTGGTTACCATTACGTCACACATAACTCCAGGTTTATAATATTTTTCACAACGAAAGTATATGGACGTTAACGAATAGAAGGAGTAGACATATTGAATACAGAACAGAGACAGAATTTGTGAATTGGACTTGGAGACGGAAAAACAGAAACTACTTATAAAGGGATAACTACGTTGATGCCGCATAGATGGCATTATTAGCTTTAAGTTCATTTGGTTATAGAATAATTTAATCTAGATTCTTTTTTTATTAAATTAATATAACTAATTAGAGAAGCTTAGGTAATGTAGAGGAGCCTGCGACTGGTCACTGAATTGGCCGCACCGCCTGGCGCCTTTGCGCCTCCTAGGTACCTATTTAATTACGTTTAATTTCGTCAATATTATACCCTAGTCCTCTCTGATGCCGCGTTTTTTTAGATTAAGAGGAGCTGGGGAACAGAACCGGAGTAGTCCACTATAAATTCAAAAGGTTTTTTTTTGAATCGTGATGTCCTGACCCAGTTTCGTCGATCCCTGTTCACATTTTCAACCAAAAGCAGCTCTAAGTAGACAAAAAAAAGGCTTTAAAAAGTGCATTTTCAAACGAAACCGGATCAGTCCGATGTTCAACATAATGATTTTAATTTTTTTATAAATTTTAATTCTGAAGCGGACTTGTCCTTTAACCACTGGAATCATATTTGACACCACCTGAAAAGCTTTTGCTCGTTGTATTTAAATTTTCTCAAAATTGTTCAAATTTGTTATAACTTCCGGAACTGCACTCGCATAAAGTGCATTGAGAATGAAATTTGCAGGTAGTTCATTTGATCTTATCTTCGGCAGGCACGAGTTACAAATATACGAACTTGGTCTGCTATTATTGTTTTTAATGTGATTCTGAAGCTCTGACCAAGTATCACTTTCTATAGGTTTTCGCAATCTACACAAGTGCGTTACATCCTTCGAACAGAGAAGCCTTTGATTAGAAATACATTAATTTTGTCTGTGTCTAGTGATCTTTTTTCAAATAAATAAATGCTGTTCGACGTTTTTAATTATTTCATCTTTGTCTAAACTCGGCTCTCGTGAATTGCTATCAACAGTAATTAACTTATTTCTACGTTATTTTTTCAAATTTGAGGGATTCCAAAATTCTTTTAATTTTTCTGCATCAGTACTATTTAAAGCCATATCTTTTTCCATAATTTTATTACAAACACTTGTCATTTGGTAAAGTTGCCTCACAATGGTTCTAATTTTAGGAAAATGAGGTTTTATGCTGTTAAGAAGCTATACTTTAAGAATAAATTCGTTGTCTTTATGTAAAATTAATTTGTAAAAATTATGTGGTGTTATTTTCCCTTATTCGCATAATATCAGATTATATTTAAGAAATAATCACATGTCCTTTTTAAAGTTTTAAATATTGTGTCGTCCAATAAATATTTATTAAGGTTACATGACCAACACTCACTTTCTTTTTTCCGTTCTATCTTATTATTGCAGTCATCTAAAATAACCTTTCCTTCGCTATCTATTACAATTAGGACATTTTGTTGTACTAATTTGTACAATGTGTCATAATAAAATGGCTCTTGTGTTGAGCGATTTTCCTGCTAGTATATTAAACTTATCAATAATACTACAACCCGATGGCAAATTCTTAAGCTTTCCAAACCGCACACATTTTTTCCTGAAGTTGATCATGTATCTTTAATAATGTTCTTCTAACTTTCCTCTATAACTTAATACCCCTTTCTCATACCGATAGAACTCGGGACTTCACGCGAAATACATTAACTTACTTAAAAAAATAACATTAATACCCATTTAATTAATTTCTCTGCTTTCAATCAATCTTTTGTTATCTCTGTAAAATTTTTATATTTATTGTGGCCACAATACTGTAAAGCTTTTCTTGTATTATATTGCTGTTTATATTTCACGTTAACTAGTAGATGTTGTTGTGAGTAACGAGTCACGGCCTCCCGATGTACCTCCGGGTGTTGCTGTGAGTAACGAGCAACGGCCTCCCGATTTACCTCGGGTGACGTTGGGAGTAACGAGCCACGGCCTCCCGATTTACCTCGGGGTGTCGTTGGGAGTAACTAGCTACAGCTTTCCTGTGAACCTCGGGATGAGCAGCCACATATTCAGAGTCCGATTTCTGTTTTCGTTCCGGATGTTTTTGTCTAAATCGCTAAGCAGCTTTGCAAACTTGTTCGGTCCTAATTTTTCTGAAGTTTTTGGTCGTCCCTCTTCATTTTTTGTTGGTCGACCAGATCTTTTTGGCTTTGTTTTGCTGCCGGGCGTTTCGTTATTTTCTACTAGAACTTCGCTATAGTCAAGTGGAACATAAACATTGTAATGTCTAGATACAAATAATTGATCACCAGCATACTGAATTTTTTTAATCGGATTACTTTCAGAAACAAAACAGCCCACGAGTACCCCATTACTGTCGCATACTTAATTTTGTATACGGTATACAACACCCACTGCCCTCAGTTCACAAGAGGATCCATACGTTGAATATTTCGCCATAGCAGCGCGATATTCGTCTGAAGAAGTATACACAATATACACATTACCGTGCTCATTGCAAGTCCAGGCACTGTGATCCGCCTAATTTTACACAACGTAGTTAACGATATTTGCCCGCACCTCGTTTGCGCGCTGTGAATCTATACAGCCGTGCAATGCATAACTTAAAGCATGAAACATATAGCTACCATCTGTTGGCATAGGAATTACCCAATGTGGTACATCTCTAACAACCACCGAAAGATGTACAATTTCCATCGTTGGTAAATAAATAGTAAAATAGAAATACAGTGAATTTGTGCTTTCAACACAAACAAGTAACCAATCAATAAGCAATATCAAGTAATCCTTTAGCAATCCACATTAGTCAAACTATCAACAGAAATCGTATACGACAGATAACCTACCAATTAAGCAATATCAAAATTAATTCTTTAGCAATTCAAATCAGTGTATATTCCGTAAAAGATATCAAAACGAAAGTGTAGAAAGAAATTACCATCGATTTCCTATGGACTTTCATGTATAATATAATGCAGACGAAACAAAACTATGTCGCGATTCAATTATACCGCTAGCGCCATCTATCGAAATTAACTTATTACAATAGAAGCCTGATTTTTTAGGTAAGCAGTATTTAATAAGCTATACAGTGTGCATCATGTATACATGACCATATTTTATACCCCGCTCTCCTTCTCCCCCTTCTCATCGTATTCTCCTTGTATCACTAGTTCATAAATATTTTATTAAAATGTGATATTCGGTAAAGGCAATTCACGCTTGACCGATTTCTTTTTGGTACTACATAATACCACACGACCTTTGTGCCAAATTTGATAACGCTGGGACAATTTAGAGGTGGCCTAAAGGTTTTGATTGCCGGTCAGTGAGTGAGTCAATTCTGGGACATCCTTCCGAGGTGTGTCTGTACCCAGCGGTTGACCATTGCCTGCGTGGTAACGAAGTCATTAAATAATTAGATCTATATTAGTTCTATCGAGATATGTATAACACGCAATTTGTTCCGTTTTAGTTTTTACACAAAATTACTTCTTCTATAACAGTTACTCAGCGATGTACTTTTAAATTACGCACTTTATCTAGACAGGCGATTAGATCTATATTAAATCTAACTACTTATGTACTTTTTACTTATAAAATTCTTTACATTAAATTAAAAAAGACAATTGAAAAAAGTAAACCTAGCGATGTGAATGTGAAAAATTACTTCTTCTATAACAGGTACTCAGCGATGTACTTTTGAATTACGCACTTTAAAAAAACAAAATCGTCTAGATTTTGTTTTTTTGACGATTGGCGATTAGATCTACATTAACTCTAACTACTTATGTACTTTTTACTTATAAAATTCTTTACATTAAGTTAAAAAAGACAATTAAAAAAAGTTGATGATATGTTTGCTAATGTATGACTCTCCGACAACATCTGCATCAGTGGCACACTAGGCATATCTTTAGCATACATAACGCCTGCATATAAAAGTATATGTTTTGAATTTCCCACACCAAGGAAAAAAGAGTCACTTTTGTCAACAGCGGAAACATTTTTACATACTGAGCCTGTAGCATCTATTGATAAACAAGTATGGCTCTTTTTCTTTAAAGAATTTTTGTAAAACTGAATTTGTGCCGTCCCCGGCACAAATTCAGTTTTACAAAAATTCTCATCAGAAATAAACGTAAAATGGTCGAGCCTGATACCTGTTGAATGAATGTAGAAAATGGCGCAATTGTAGTCATTTTCCAAACACTCATGAAAGGATTACCATCAAGAATGCTCTCGCGCTTCAACTCTTTCTTGATTTGATGTTTTTTTCCCAGATCAGGTAAACATGGATGGGACATCTGTTGGTAATCACTACTACTCTTTTTCTCTGTCTTGATTGGGTATCAAATCATTGGCAATTGAGTTTCTCACCACAATTGCGGAATGCTGCTGTAATTTTTTTGAAATTTCTTGTCGCTGGTATGTCGTCATACGCAACTTTGCTTTAGGGTCATGTTTAATATGACCATTTTTGACCTCAACTGTGCAACAAACATCTAAATAAGAATCTGTGTTCAATTTTGGAGTAATATTTACTGTTAAATCAGAAAAACATTGATTGCAATAACCAACGCACTTTATTTCGCCGGTTTTGTAACAAATATTTGATTTCATGCACCAAGTGCACGGTAACGTCGTGTTTTTTCATATTTCTAAGCATAATATATAACTCCACTTTCTTTTAGGTAATTTCAATTGTTTTTGAAAAAGAGTATTTGGATTTTTGGGGTCGTTTCTCTGAGAATAATAAACTTTTGGTTCAATTTCCCGCCATTTGTGTCAATCAATAGTAAAGTGATTTTTTTTGTGATCTGAGATAGAATCTATAGGGGAGTCACTAGAAGATGAAAATTCACTTGAAATACTTTCTTTGCAAGCAGCGGTCAAAACTTCGTTGGACTCCTTCTTTACAGGCGAAATTTTGTGATTAAAGATAAAGCTATAATTTCGCCTTATTGACTGGTACACAGCTTTCGCAGTTAATCTCCCCTCAAAATCTTTGGAAATTGTCTTACAGATGTTATTTTTAGGCGTAGGCAATTTATTCACATCGTCAAAAACATTTTGATAACCACACAGTACTATTTTTTGTTCTTGCAAACTCACTGCACTTTTTCTACCAGCCATATTTTTAACTACACTATCCACACTTGTAATACAAATTAATACAAATAAATTGTCACATAGAATAGATAAATCTATATCCGTAGCAAAAATGATAACTGTTCATCGCAACTCGTGATGTTTCATTGCGAAATGAAAAATATTCAATACTACCCTCAAATTATTTCTTACGACCTTATTTTATTTATAAGCACACTTATTTAAAACTTACATGACAGTAGAAGCTACCTACGTTTCGAAAGAAGATTATGATTTTCAAAACGATATATCTATTTTAGATACAAATAAAAAATGAAAAACATTAATAATTCCTAATTTGAATTGTAATGGGGACAAAACTGTTGCATTATAAGCGCACGAAATTGATTAACCACATCGCTAGGTTTACTTTTTTCAATTGTCTTTTTAACCTAATGTAAAGAATTTTTTTTGTAAAAAGTACATGAGTAGTTAGAGTTAATGTAGATCTAATCGCCTGTCTAGATTTTGTTCTTTTAAAGTGCGTAATTTAAAAGTACATCGCTGAGTACCTGTTATAGAAGAAGTAATTTTTCACATTCACATCGCTAGGCTTACTTTTTTCAATTGTCTTTTTTAACTTAATGTAAAGAATTTTATAAGTAAAAAGTACATTAGTAGTTAGATTTAATGTAGATCTAATCGCCTTTCTAGATTTCGTTTTTTTAAAGTGCGTAATTTAAAAGTACATCGCTGAGTAACTGTTATAGAAGAAGTAATTTTGTGAAAAAACTAAAACGGAACAAATTGCGTGTTATACATATCTCGATAGAATTAATATAGATCTAATTATTTAATGAATTCGTTACCACGCAGGCAATGGTCAACCGCTGGGTACAGACACACCCCCTTCCGAGGGCTTCTCCAGAGCTCCCAACCATAGGGTATCGGTAGGAGTCCGGCATAGCATCCATGATGGATTTTCCCTCACGTTAAAAAAAAGTGAGTGAGTCAGTCAGTGCCAAAATTAGCTTTATTCACAGGGTAATATTTTAGGATCTACTGAAGCTATATCTAAGAAATTTGGCATACTGCTTTAGTACTAGTATGTAATTACGTAGGTACGATTTCGTTTCTGTACTTGCAATAGGCACTGACCTACAGAGGGGTCAAAAGTGGGTCGAAATGGTTCGTGTAAATAGTGCATGGCTTGCGCGCGGCCTGTTGCTGTTGAACTTAGCCTCTACGGTGCGCTTAGATTGTAATGCTAAAATGCTAAAGGACTCATTTAATTAAATTTTCCTAATAGTAATTTAACATGTGTATAGTAGGAAGCGGGATTTTTCACTTAAAAGATTTATTAAATCATTTAATTCAGGTCGTATCACCCATACAAAAATTAATTACATGCGCTAAAAAACACAGTAAATAAATTAAATTGAGTCCATATTAACATTAATAAACATGAGATAAAATCAGAACCATTAAATGTAACAAATTTATTTATTAAAATAGCAATGAAAATAAAAAATAAAATCATAAATATATTTCCATACTGTATCTACTTAAAAATGGGGCAATAGGTGTGTTTATTTATGCAATTTACTCAGACATCTACTCACAAGGCAGTCCAGTTTGTCAGCAATTACGCTCAGGAGGCTGTTGGCGCTGACATACGCTCTTGCAAAAGCGACGCTGCACGCTTGCGCCTAATTTCCGCGAAGCCATCAGTATGTGCGTCCGCAAACATACCAGACGCGCTGCAAAAGCGCGGTAACCCCAACAACATCCTGATCGCATTGTTATATTGGACGTCGAGAGCGCGGAGGGTACCCTGCGTGCAGTCCGTCTAAAGGCTACAGGTGTAAAACGTCTGGCAATTTATTAAATGATAAGATGGTTTATGTAATCCAAGTAACATTTTTGGCTTCTTTTCAATAGCTGTTACCATGCTACTACACATTACATTTTTCAAATTCATCTCATCTCCTGAATCATCCTGCACTGAATCTAATGGACTACTTGGTTCGTAATCAACAGTTATGTAAGAAAGGTTATGTAAGAAATAAAATAAATAAATAAAAATGTGTGCGTGTACTAGTGTACACACGTAAGAAGTGAAACTTCTTCATAACCTTATTTTTCAAGCCCAAAAGCCCAAAAGCCCAAAAGCCCAAAAGTCCAAAAGTCCAAAAGTCCAAAAGTCCAAAAGCCCAAAAGCCCAAAAACCCAAAAGCCGAAAAGCCCAAGAGCCCAAAAGCCGAAAAGCCGAAAAGCCTGAAAGCCGAAAAGCCCAAAAGCCGAAAAGCCCAAAAGCCCAAAAGCCGAAAGCTCAAAAGCCGAAAAGCCCTAAAGCCCAAAAGCCCAAAAGTACAAAAACCCAAAAGCCGAAAAGCCCAAGAGCCCAAAAGCCGAAAAGCCGAAAAGCCCGAAAGCCGAAAAGCCGAAAAGCTCAAAAGCCGAAAAGCCCTAAAGCCCAAAAGCCCCAAAAGTCCAAAAGCTCAAAGTCCCAAAGTACAAAAGTCCAAAAATCTACAAACGACATGCTATCCCTGGATAAAGTACTCTTAATTCGAATCCACCGTGGTGGGGACGAAAACAAAGATGGCGCGTAACGAAAAAACGTGACGTGACGCTAAATTTTTTCCAACGCCGATAAAGAAGTTTCACTTCAAAAAATAAATAAATAAATAAAGATGTCACAGAACAATATGATGATAAAAAAGTACTATCAGCTGGTTTATCTGAGAATAATTTTCTTTTTAAAACAGATAGTTTTATAGGTGAAGTCCAGTATTGTGTGAAGAACAAGGAAGCGGTGACAGTGCTGCATTTTGCTTCTCAGTCTGTACATTTACATTGATATTTTTTCTTTTTTACTTTGCTTTAATATTTACTTGAACAGCTTTTTCAATCTGTAATTTGTTTTCAATATAGGAAGTCTCTGCTTGATGATCATCACATACTTTAATATGAGAAGCACTGGGTCCTCCTTGGTTAATAATATCATAGATATTTGTATATACGGTGCTAGGATTTGCTTTGTTATCACTATTTTGGGGAAGTTCACCTATTTCAGAAACATCACTACTTTTGAAAGCAAACTCTGATAGTAGGGCTTCATTTACCAGTGCTTATCTATGCCTTTGAACTACAGACCTTCGTTTAACTGGTATTGGCATATTCGGTCCTTGACACGGAAATATATAAGGCACAACTCCTTTCTTTAACCGTAGATTACATTTTTGTCCATTTTTGTTCATTATTATTCGTATTCCATATAATTAGCTGTATCTTCCTTAACCTGAAATACGTATATCATCAAAATTTTGTAGTACCGCAACATGAATAAGGTTTTTATTTAAAACTAGCTGATGTCCGCAGCTTCGCCCGAATAAACGTTGGTTCCCGCTCCTGCTTCCCATCAGAATATATTCCTAGTATGTAAAGAAGCATTAAATATATGTTACTCCAGACT
The DNA here is from genome assembly GCA_933228765.1 of Miltochrista miniata. Classification (NCBI taxonomy): domain Eukaryota; kingdom Metazoa; phylum Arthropoda; class Insecta; order Lepidoptera; family Erebidae; genus Miltochrista; species Miltochrista miniata. Next base: position 20,388,539 of record OW121760.1, on the reverse strand, counting down.
TTATGTTAATCTATCTGTTTGGCCCATGGAGCATGATTGAGAAACATATACAAATATCTCCGAAAGTTAGTAGTTGAATTTTAAAAAATCTTTAAGGTACAAGTTGGTAGCCGACTACACGTAGCAGCAGCAGACGACGTGTCGTCGCTTCATATCGCCACGACACGTCGTTGCGTCATGTCGCTGCAGTCATGATTTCGAACCCGAAGGCAACAGCAGATGGAATCCTGTTGGTTCATTCAATTCAATTCAAAAATTCATTTTGAAAACTCGCTCAAGTGTCGTTGCTCCGGCGTCAGTGGCACTACTGATCCGCGGTCGGGTGACACTGGCGTCTGCCGCTCGACGACGCGTCGCTAGCTTCGTGTCGCTAACTATGTAGAGAATTTCATGGAAATATATAGAAACCAGTAGTGTCGCTGCGACACGTCGTTATCTGCTGCTACCTCATGTCGCCCGCTGCCAACTCGTACCTTAACAGTTCGACAATTTTTTTAATAAGGATAGCCATAGGTCATATAGCATCACCTTGAGACGAATAGGTGCGGAGCAATAATTTAATTCTGTTTCTTAACAAGAAAGCTGTGAGATCGTTCTCACCAGACTGCCCCTCTCTAACACGTTTATTGTGTTCACTTTCACAACAGTTCAATCCGATTGACGTTGTCATTTTTGTTTTATTTCAAACTTTGAACAGATGATCCATGTGACCTAGTGACGTAGTTTAATGCAACAGAGTCACAGACTACAGACAAAGTCTCGCCATAAGCCCCTCTGCACTCTATTTTATAGAGAGGGGTAAAATGGGGGGAAATTATTCCTTTTGAAAGCTTCCGTTGCGTTAATGGTTGAAGTTACACAAAAATCTTCTCTTAATCCCTACTAATAATAAAATAAGTCGACGTATACGGGTGGTCATTAAGCCTATATGATGTTTCCACGACTGTCCACTGTCTATGAGCACACCAAGGTATGTGTCTGACTCTAGTTATTTCGCTACACGTGCATGATTATGGATCGTACAGAGATGAGCCTTTAGCGTGAAACTTTTGTCGGGTGCACCGATTTTTGAGATTGAAAATTGAATGTACTGTGTTTTCGTCAAGTTTAGGGTTAGTAAATTTTTATGTAGCCATTGCATGACTTTTGCTAGGGAGCACTCTGCCCTGCGCTTTACTGTTTTCCAGTCTGGACCCGTCACCAGAATGGCTGTGTCATCTGCGTATGTAATGATACTGGTGTTTGGCAGGGTCATTGTACAGAGGTCATTGATGTACAACAAGAATAGCGTTGGGGCCAGAATACTATCCTGTGAGACACCGTACGAGACAGAGAATTCTTCGCTTGTGTGGGCTCCTATTTTGACGAATTGTTGTCTGTTCGTTAAGTAGTCTTCGAGAATATTGAAAGGCGTTCCTTGTATACCCATCTTTTCCATTTTCGATAGGAGGATGGGTACCGAGACAGTGTCGAACGCCTTAGTGAAATCCAGGAAAGTGCAGAGGCATTTTGTCCTTTCGTCTAGTGATTTTGTTATTTTTGACGGCACGTGTAGTGAAATAACATTTAAAACATAGTCTATCACCACATAACCCTCCCGCTCACTTTTATAACACACACACACACACACACACACAAACAAACAAACACGCGTACATACTGTCTTATCATTCAATAAAATAGGTATATTGTCGACGGTAAACTACCGACTGGTCGCTGTTGATGTGCTATTACATTAAGAAGACTTTGCCCAAGAAGGATTAATCGATGCAATAATGCATTATTTTCCCGGGACACCTCTATCCTTTCAGCTTCCAGTCGGAGTCTCTCCATCTCTCGCTCATGAAGGCGCTTGTCGAGTGCCTCCTCGTGTTCTATACGGCGTTGCGTGACGGCCGAAAATAGATCCGCCGCTCTTTGAAAAGGAGTCAGTCCCCTATTCCTTCTCGCCCGCAATAACGCCCGACGCCGCGGTGTCGTGGGCTGCGATAGCGGAGGAGCAGACGCCCGCGCTGCGCGCTCACTTCTGCGCGGTGGTGGAGTGCGCAGTGGTGGAGTGCGCGGTGTTGGAGTGCGCGGTGATGGAGAGCGCAAGGGCGGGGTCGAGGGCGACGCCGGCACCGTGTGGTGTGCGCCCACTGGTGTCGCGTGGAGTGGTGGAGCAGGTGTTGGCGCGCTTGTGCTGGGTGAGTGGTGGCTCTGAGGGAAGCCCAGTGTAGGTGTCGGTGTAGCTGCTGCAACTGCAAGGTAATATTGTAAAATTAAGTAGATGGTACCAAAAATAAATGGTTAATAATGGTTAGTACTACAAGCAGATCGCATCTCTCTGCCACCACTAAACAAGCTTTCTCAACCCCGCCTCTGTTGCCCTAAGTTGTAGCTCATTCCCTACAAATCAGACGGATCGAGATTTTTGGCGACAAGTATACATGTCCAAAAAAACCTATGAGGTGAAAAGTGAACGTATACTTTACCTCTGCCCACCCCTACGGAGATAAAGACATGTCTATATGCATGTATTTTGTTCATAATTTATGATAAAATGTTTTTACTTACTATTATTCTCACTATTTCGCTCTGACACAATAGCAAAAACATTTTGTAGCATTTCTGTAACTGGTTCACTCTTACGCATCTGGAAACAATACATACATGCGGTATTGGGGCGTGTTCAGACGATACGCGCACGCTAAGCGCACGCTGCGTTCGTCAGCACGCGTCTAACACGCTTTGTTTGTTTTTTAAAATATAATTTAAGCCCTATTTTGACATTGATACATTTTAAATTGCATTAATCAAAGTCCATCGGAACGCGCCTGCTCAGCACACGCCACGCGCCCGCTCAGCACGCGCCCCGCGCTCGCCTCGCGCCAACTACGTGCGCGCCCCGCGCATGCGCGCATTAATGCAATTTGCGATCTATGCATATGACAATAGGGCTTGAATTATATTTTATAAATCAAACAGCGTGTTAGACGCGTGCTGACGAGCGTGGCGTGCGCGTATCGTCTGAACACGCCTTTAGTAAGAAGAAGGTAAGTATTCGTATGTTATATTAGTAAGATTAAAAGCACTCCTACGGAATTAAACAGCTGTAGTATAAAGAAGTTACTACAATACTAACATTGAATCCCTGCTCCTGAATGCCAGCTTGACCAACTACAGCAGACATTCCAATCACCGCCACCGCCCTCTCCTCCGAAGCAGTGAGGCCTATTCGGCTGCACGGCCCACTACCAGTGCGGTTAGCTTGTAGCCTTAGGTTTAAGTATTTTTTTTGTTTTCGTTTTCCAGTCAGCCCATGCCTATTAAATTAATTGTTTATAAAACCAGTTTCTTAATGAGTAGTACTTAAAATGGTAAACATTGAATAGTACTTTTTTCCATTTGTTCGATGTTTTTTGAACACCACCGCCAATTGAATTTAACATATTGGTTAACTGTAGCCACATGCGATCACTTTTTATTCTGCCTTGAGGGGCTGACTGGGGCCTTGAGATCACCATTCCTAAAAACATAAGTTTTTGACACTGAGTACCTATTATGGGACTATATGATATCATTCTTTATAAATTTATAAATATGGAAAGAGAATTGGTCTCGAGCAGGATTCGAACCTGCGTTAGCATACTAATTGCTTATCAAAAATAATCTTAATCATTATTTATGTTATAGTTTATTAGATTTTATGACTGTAGCATTTTAAAATCCCAAGAGTTGGAGCAATTAAAGAATTTATTGATTCTATGGCTGATTTAAGACAAATACAATACATTTCCATGTAGTCTATTATGAGAGCGAATTGCTCTGGACTAGCCCTTAACCTCGATTCCATTATTTACTAAAACAATAAAGTTATTATTAGCAAACAAGAAATATACCTTGTGGCGTAAATAAAACTACATATTAATTTCATTTAGTAATAATAATGTTGTTAAACATAAAAAAAAAAAAATTGATATATAATTACTTACTTGGAAATTTGAACTGGCGGGCGACTTCAAAATGACATCTACCCAAAGAGAAGACAATACTACGTATATGTACATATATGACATCTACACGCAAAACCATAGACGTACGACTGATTTTTAGCGATAACCGGTATCGACTGAGCGTTGAACGAATCGTTGTACATTTGTCTAACCAATTGTTAAAGTTTCACCGCGACCTCTGTGTTTATAGACATAGAATCGACATGAAACGTTTGCCACTTGTCTAAAGGGACTGTTTCTTCAAGTCTCGTAGTTTGTAGTGTAGGTCTGATTAGAATATAAATTGACGTCAGAGGATAACACTTCGTATTTTTTACAACTTTCAGTATGTCTGTCTTAGCATTTAATTTGTAGTCTTCAGATTTTTTTTAAAGTCACCGTGTAGAGCCAAGAAATTATTTGTCATCATCGGTTTTATCATCAAGTGTAGATTCGTTGTAATTTTTATTCAAATTTATCGCCAGTTGTGTAATTAAATTGTCTTCTTTGGACGTACTAGTCCTCTTACGACCACGCTGTGGTGTTTTCTTTTTAGTAACTGCATCTTTAGTCGATTCCAAATTTCAGTCAGATCCGTTCAGCCGTTCAAACGTGAAAGAGTAACAAACATCCACACTCACCAACTTTCGCATTTAAAATATTAGTAAGATTTTCATTATTATATCAAATTTTGATTATGTCAAAGGTCTATAATGAGATAAAAAAAAAAAAAAGTGGTGGAGTGCACGGCGTGGGCGCAACAGCGCCAGGTCCTCGTAGTGGGTCTGGACGTGGACACTCTCTCGCTCGAGACCATGATTCGAGCCATGCTCTACAGCGGGAGTAAATGGGACTGCGCCGGTCATGCTCGTGAAGGAGGCGGCGGGGCGGGTGAGGGAGAGAACTCTCCCACCCGAGTTCCGCAGTCGGCGGCCTGGGCACCGCCGACGTGTCTTCGCCGGGGACTATCGGCCTCCATGACCGGGGGTTGAGGACGGTGAGAGCGTCACTCACCGTCCTTACAGAAGCAGGCCCATGACGGCAGCGTGACGTGAGCAACCCACGCACGCTCCTCCTTAGAAGCGGGATCATACCCGAAACCCCTCAAAGACGCGAAAAATCCTCATGAATGTTATGCCGGACTCCTATTGACTAAAAACCTCACGTAACGCCCAACAGCCTATGGTTGGCAGTCCCGGGGAAGCCCTCGGAAGGATGTTCCGCCACCGCGGCCTCGCCCAGGGGGTGGTTCGGGTGCTATCCCGGGTTAAATTACATATGTCAAAATCACAGTTCGTCTAGTCATTCCACTGTCAACTTCTCTTAAGGTCAAATTACTCTATTGGACAAGTTCTCTTGTGGTCAAATTACATTTTATGACAAATTCTCTTTTCGTCAAGTCTTTTATTCGTCCAATTTTATTTACGTCAACCCCAAATAGAGTTGAAAAAAAAAGAGTAAAAAAATTAAAAAATTAGAGTGTATAAAATTTTACTATAAAATTCTTTATAACCAAGATAAATATTAGCCAAACACTTAACAACGGTAGTTTTTCCTAACATTAGATTACTTATTAATTTCTTCTTCGACTTTATGATCTTTAATCATAACTTCCTTTGGGCATTTCTTATTTTGTTTACTCTTAACTTTTTGCTCGTAAAACTTTGCTTCCTTTTTCAGAGTTTTGATAAATTAAAATAAATTTTCATTATCTTCAACCTTTAGTTTTACCCTGTTATGCCATGCTTCTAATGAATTTGTAGTTCTGTGTCTCTCGTAGGCACAACACCATACGTTGGCTGTTATCTTGTGTACCCATTGATTGGTAAGTATTCTGCAAATTTTATCGCTATTGGACAATCTGGTAATTGTTCATTTATAGCCAACCATCCCTCTGGTAAAAAATTAGATGGTATTAAAGCCAAATTACAAGTTAAGTACACGTATTTCTTTCGTTTCTTGTCATCCAGCATACCCAGTTCCTTTCCTTTTCTCATTATTGCCCGTTTGAAGTGAAAGTAGCATCCACTAACTTTCACTAATGGGAAGACTTCTTGGACAGCATTAATTAAGGCTTGTTCATAGTCTTCTTCCTTAACCGGCGAGCGTGTATGAAAACAGTTATGAAAGTAGAAGAAGCGAAAGTTGTATGTCAGGATCGTAGCAAGTGGAAAGCCATAGTCTCTGCTTACCCCGATGGGAGACAAGCGTGATTATATGTATGTATGTATGTTCATAGTCACATTTGAAAAACTTCAAAGTTAAGTTTAATTTGCTTTTTAAAAACCTAAATAACTTTTCATAAGTTGTTTGCTGTTTGTTACCTAGAAGACAAAATATTGCTGGTACTATCGAGGTGTATACTCTTGAACTCCCAGAATTTACATGAAGAGTAAAAAGTTGGTAAAAAGGAGAAGGAACAGTTTAAAAAGTGCCATCTCCCATCAGTAAATCGGTTTCCTTACAAAGTTGTAAAAAATAAGGACTGCTGAAAATCAAAAAATCATTTTCTTCCGATATGCCATTAAGCAGGAAGTTTTTTTTTCAAAATTGGAGGTATGGTGACTTCATTACAACTTGTAAATCTGCATTTAGAAATATGGAAAGCTTTTTTCCTGGCATTGTACAGCGAGTTGGCTTTGGAAATGAAATGGGGAGTTTTATAGCTCTCAGAATCTGATGACTCCATGTCCTCAAAACACTCGTCAAAAATCTTTGGAATGGATTTAAATTCATTCTGTACCCGTTCTTTACAAACATCCATGCGAGCATCAATTTTTTTTTTTTAAAATTCTGTGTACAACAATGCTTCCGTTCTCCAAGAATACTGGCTTTATCGGAGCTTATTGTTATTGAACCTAGAATATAAAGGGATACACATTATTGTATTTTTTTTTGCATCGCTTTATGACAGACGACGGTGGGCGAAAAAGGTGCCGAAGGAGAAAGGTTGTCGTCGTACTCTAGTAACTTGAGAGCCTACCAGACGCCAAATTGTTAAAAGAAGATAGAAGATATACATTTTAGCGTGCAAGAAAGAGAGAGATGCGATCGGTTTTAGTGCGCTTTAACGAAATAAATTAATAATAAAAAAACTATAACCAATATGAAAAAAATGCTCTAGTGCAAATGAAGATTTTACTGTTGTCTTTCTTATAGACGCGCTTGACGCTATGCAGAGACGTGCTATCCGAATAATTGGTTGTCCTGAGGTAACGGGAGGCCTCGAACCGTTCGCGCAGCGAAGAACCATAGCGTCCTTGGCTGCCTTGTACCGAATGTATCACGGTGAATGGAGCTCTTCAACCTGGTCCCACCCTCTCCTTTTACGATCCCGACCACGCGTGCCGGGCAGAGATGCCACTCATACACAGTGGAAAGAATCTTCGCCAGAACTGAGCGTTTCAAAAGATCGTTCCTCGGTCGAAAGACTCCTCTTTCGACAGAGGAACGATCGTAAAGAGGCACATCACAGGGCCGCCAACTTGAGGAACACTATCGAAAGTCTTACGGACTGTGAGTGTGGCCCCCAGTCGCTAGATACGCCACGGCATACCATTAGGCTGGTGGCGACGTCAATTTGGCGAGCTAAATATGAAAAAAAATGTATTTTTTTTTAAATATATTTTTACAACTCTACTAGGCATTGACGTAAATGAAATTGAACGAACAAAAGGCTTGACGAAAAGAGAATTTGTCATAAAATGTAATTTGACCATAAGAGAACTTGTCATAAAGTGTAATTTGACCTTAAGAGAACTTGACAGTGGAGTGACTAGAGTCTAGTCACTCCACTATACTCAAACGGTGGCCCGCGGGCCACATGTGGCCCGCCGAGCCTTTATTGTTGGCCCGCCGACGCCGGGCCTTTATTGTAGGCCCATAATTTCGTACTCATCAAAAATTGGGCACCGAATTATTTTGGCGTAAATCGGAACGCAGCGTATTATTAGTAATCTGTGATTGCACGATAAAAAATTACAAAACTACCCTCATTCGTGTATTGCAGTTTATTGTAGTGTTTAGCAAGGGTGTAGTGGGGCCCTACCAACACCTTCGGGCCCAAGTCAACCTCACGTGCAAGCTCGTGCACCTGCTGAACAACGGACGAGGCTCTGACGGCGGCGGTCCATTTCAACACGGCGATGGGCTCACCACCTGTTACGTGGGACCGAATTGTACACGGTGAAATGTGGGCCGGTATAGGCCTCTGCCTACCCCTTCGGGGATAAAGGCGTGAGTATATGTATGTATGTATGTATGTAGTGTTTAGTATAAAATAATAAGTTTATTTTTAAAATAATGTCTGGATTGTCTTCTAATCATAAAAAAAACACCTTGTGAAAATAGACTGTTTCAAGATGAGTAGGAAGCAGATTATTTTGTTGTTCCAAACAAAAACAAAACAGCTACTTGTTTGATATGTCGTGAAAGTGTTATAATAAAGAAATACAATATATCACGTCATTTTACCACAAAACACCAATTTTTCGATCAAACGTTTCCTCCTGGATCGTCCTTGAGAAATCAAAAAATATGATTTTTTTTAGAGATCATTGCATAAACAACAAAATGTAATGTCTGTGGCAGTATCACAAGATTCCGCGGTATCCAAGGCATCTTATGAAATTTGTTACATTCTTAGTAAGCATATGAAGCCATTTACCGATGCAGAAATAGTAAAGGAATGCTTTATTAGCGCTGCCAATATACTTTTTGATAAATTGAGTAACAAAAAGCAAATGCATAATATCTGATATTAAAAACTACAGTTTAGTTTAACTTTCTTAGGTTATATATTAGATAACCTAAGAAAGTTATACATCGTAAAATATATAATAAGTTAATATATCGTAAAATTAAAATGACGTTTTAATTAATACCCAAATAATACCCCCCCCCCCCGGCTTGTGGCCCGCAACCCCATGGCTGAAACTTGTTTGTGGCCCACATTAAAAAAAGTTTGAGTATCGTTGGACTAGACGAACTGTGATTTTGACGTATGTAATTTAACCCGGGATAGCACCCCCTGGTCGAGGCCGCGGTGGCGGAACATCCTTCCGAGGGCTTCCCCGGGGCTGCCAACCATAGGCTGTTGGGCGTTACGTGAGGTTTTTTAGTCAGTAGGAGTCCGGCATAACATTCATGAGGATTTTCCCGCACGTAAAAAAAAACCATGTTAGTTTAAAATAATTTACTTACTTTTAATTTATTCTTGTGTCAGCAAAGATTTCATTTACCACAATGATCACTTTAAACATAATTTACAGAACAATAGTAGATTGTACTACAAATGCATAAAAGAAGCCATTTTATACGAGACGTTTATCCGCCCGAGCCAAAGGCGAGGGTGGATATTAAGTCGAGGATAAAATGGGTTTTATGATCGAGTTATACACTCTGCTTTTCACTTCGATTGCAAGGAAACGAAACAGTGATATTGTAAATAAAAGTCTTTAATTAAAATTAAAAGTAACATTTGAACAATTTTGTACATTCAATGTAATAGTTTTTCCTGGCATATTTACGGTATGCGTTTGAATTTGTGACTTAGGTAGCGTGTTTGGAAATAAAGATGGCCCTGAAGTCACGGGATTTTCACACACTAACTGAGAACTTGATTGTAACATGTAATCCTTGGATGTAGAAGGGCTAGGCTCATTGGGTACTAAATTAATTGCCTCTGTAATACGGTCGGTAATCTTACACTTATTTTCCACTGAATCTTCTATATATCGCTCTGCGACCTGGTCCGACTTCCAGCCGCCATGTCGTTTTAACATTGTTAAATTTGCTCCTGAGTCGGCTAAGAGGGTAGCTGATGTTACAAAATACTACGGTAATGTTAAAAATCAATACAGCTCTTTTTCAGGCATACTTTTTTTTCCCTTTAAATATATTGTTGCGTTAATCTGTGCAATCATAACTGTACCCCCATTGATATGTCATATTTATCGCTAAAATGGTAAATGTAAAATTTTATTGTCCCTTTATCCTGTCCAAAATATTTACACTAGAATGGGGTATCTATTATTCCGTTATGAGTAGTGATTCCATGTGAGGTCCTAACTGTAAATTTTTCGGGTTGCCAAAATTTGGAAAAATATAAATTTTGAGCATAAAATGATCGTTGACTACCTATGTCAATGAAAACTTTTAATTTTGGATTTTCTGTTTCAAAATATGGGAGAAATGATTTGACATGACTAAATTCTATTATGTTTTGTCTGATTCGGTAACCTCGCGGTTTCTTCAGGGATATACATACATACATACATAATTATAATCACGCCTTTGTTCTACATTTCGGTAGGTGATATACGGTGAGCCTATCGCCGTGTTGAAATAGACAGGCGCAGTTCGCCGCGACCACAGTTGAAATTTTTCAAGTCACCCATAAGACCTTCAACTTGGCTTAACGATTGTCATTTTACTGACAACCGGGTTTCATTTCAAGTTTTCCTCCTCTCCGCAATAGATCTTTTTCGCGAAAATGTCCCTTAGTCGCCTCTTACGACACCCTCGGAATGTATTGCGGCGGCGACATTTTGTACCCGTCGCCACACGGGGCTATAATTATACAAATAATAATCAGAATTTTGGAATTAATTTTCTTAATTTTGGTTCGGTTCCTCCTGATGGTGAAGTACTACTACGGCTACCATAACTCTGTCTTAATTGATTTGGTTAGGTTTTAATTGCGGAGCGGTTTTCATAGTCACATCGCCTATAGTCGTCGTCTTGTAGGTCGTTGTTGGCGTAATTGCAAATTATGGAATTCAATTTCAATTTCACAAACAGTGATGTTACAAATTATTAGTTTAGGTTCCACCATGTTTCAGCCAGAATGGCATGCAATAATGTCATTTAATTATATGACAATAACAATGGCTATTACTATTATTTAACAATAATATCAAAATTAACACTAAGTAGGTACATAACATTGTAATATTACATGTCCAAAGTCTATATATGAATATTGTCCAGTCAAACATAATAATCATTTTCATGCAATTCATTTAGTCAATTTACAAATAACAATATTACAATATTATCACTGTTAAATTCATGATTAAAATTTACTTGGTCGATTATTAAATGGTCGATTATTATTTCTATATTGCTAAAATTGTGGATGTGGTGGTCTTTGGAATACGTTGTTCACATTTGGTGACCCAGGGTATCTAGCATGATAAGGAATATTTGGTTTATTTGCTATTGGAGTATTACCAAATTTTTGCTGTTGAGGTTTTGACTGTTGGTTAAAATGATCATTATTGTAGTAAATTGGTTTATAGTAAATGGTACTTCGCGGGCTGCATACTCGTGGAGTAGGTAGGTAAATAATTTGAAAATTTTTGTTTGCTAAATATGCCTTCAACTTTTAATTGTAATACTTTCGCAACAGTCTCATTAAAATTGCAATTGCTTTAATAAATTTCATCATGAAATGGCAAGCTGCTTCTCTAAGTATTTTGTGCCGTATTAATATAGGGTTCCATTATTTCCTCTATCAACTCCTGTTTTGCAAGACCATGCTTATTGTTAGGTATTTGAGTGACACAGTGTGTCTGGGGGCCCCTCTGCCTGACGTGAACTGCTCAAAAAAAAAATCAAAAATATATTTATTTCACATAGGCATTATACAGATGCGCTTGTAAAACGTCCAGAATATAAAACAAAAACTCTACCACCAGTTCACAACGCGACCCACCTGAGAAGAACTGGCAAGAAACTCAGCGGGTTGTTCTTTTTTTGCTCTATTTACAATTTTAAAGAATCTAAAAACTAGGCATTTTAACAATTTTTTTTGAGAATCCAGCAGAGCAGGTCATTTCCAGGCTTCTTTATCCAACAAATAATCATTGATTGTATAGTAGCCCCTGCAGTACAATTTACTTTTAACAGATCTTTTAAACTTATTAAGGGACATACTTTTAATTTCGTCTGGAAGCCTGTTGTAAAAGCGTATACAGTTACCCATGAAAGAATTGCTGGTTTTGTGCAATCTGCTATGAAAAACAGCAAGGTTATTTTTATTTCTAGTGTTGACATTGTGTCTATCACTTAACTTAGCGAAACTATGTAGATTTCTTTGTACATACATAAAAATATATTGTTATTATATGGTTTTCAAAAATATATTGTGATGCTACAGTAAGAATATTAACCTCTTTGAATTTTTCGCGCAGAGAGACCCTTGGACCTAGTCTATATATAGCTCTTATGGCCCGCTTTTGTAAAATAAAAATTTTATTTATATCTGCAGCATTGCCCCACAGTAGAATACCATAAGACATTATACTGTGAAAGTAACCGAAATAAACTATTCTAGCCGTATCTACATCAGTCAGGACAGGAGGACAGTGATGTCGTCAGCTGTACTAGGCTCATGTGAGATATTGGCAGGACTAATGCCAGCGTCCCTCGTATATCTCGGGATTATAGTGACGTTACCCGCGTCCTCTTCCCTGGGGCCGTCCGGCTCCTGGCTAGGAGATGGTGCATGGCTTGTAGCTGGTTCTGGTGTTGGCTGATGAACGTCGCTGGAGGAGCCCTCATTCTCGCCAGGCAAACTGTCTGCGTTCCATGCACACAGTGTCGGATTTGTTGCTTGTTCGACATATTTCTTTATTTGGTTTTTGTGACGCGTCACGTGGCAGCCTGTTTCTGGCACGTAAACTTTATACGATATCAAAATGAGAGCTATGCAATTCGGCAACGATCTTGGCTTGTAGTATGTGAGGGATTACAACTTTATGGCCGCACATTAAGCATCCCTCTTCAAAGGACAACTGATTCCTACATTGAAAGAAGGGTTTTAAATTTCCCCTGGGCGAGGCCGCAGTGGCAGCCGTAGGTCTGTTGGGAGTCCCGGGACATCCTTCCGAGGGCTTACCCGAGGCTGTAGGGCGTTACGTGAGGTTTTTTAGTTGGTTAGAGTCCGGTATAACATCCTCTGAGGATTTTCCCTCACGTAAAAAAAAAGAGTTTTAAATTAAAATCTTTGAGAGTTCGAGGCCAATCATTCAGTACGAATTTCTTTACTTTTTGTAAGACTAGGTCGTGCTCCGTGGCGTCGCGTAGTTCATCCAAAGTGACAGGCAAATCGCCTTCTATGATAAAATTTACGTATGCGGCACGATCCTCGCTGTCTAATTCCACGTCCGCGCTAGAGCTATTCGACGATGCGATAGAACGAGATAAAAAATCTGCAATATTATCTGCGCTTCGGACGTATGTAATTTTATACATAGTTATATGCCGCTAGCAATATCGCGTATCGTTGTAATCTATTCACTGTCACTTCAGGGATCCCTTTTTGTGAACCAAATACTGACAGAAGAGGTTTGTGATCCGTTCGTAAAACAAGGAGGTCTTCTCTGCCATATAAATATTGGTGGAAACGTTTCACACCGAAAATAATAACCGTCGCTTCCTTTTGGATCTGCGGGTAATTTATTACCGCGGGTGCCAACGAACGTGATGCAAAAGAGACCGGTCTCTCTAGTCCGTCTTTGTCTAGCTGTGGTAACACGGTGCCGAGGCCGTGCGGCGACGCGTCCACCGTCAAAATAACTGTCGCGTTGGGATTAAAGTGAGCTAACACGTTATCAAAACTTAATTGATTTTTTATTTCATCAAAGGCTCGTTGATGAACGTCCGTCCAGGCCCATTTAGTATTTTTATTCAATAGCTGGTACAACGGGTGAAGAATTGTTGAAGCCTGGGGTACAAAGTTCCGATAATAGTTTACTAATCCCAAGAAGGATTGTAGCTCATTTACATTGACGGGTATCGGTGCGTCCCGAATTGCATAAACTTTTTCGGATGACTTACGTTCGCCGTACTTATCGATAGTGTGGCCTAGATAGTTCATTTCCTTTAAAAAAATAGACACTTGTCTTTTCTTAAAGTGAGTCCAGTCTCCTCTAATCGTCTCAAGACCGTACTCAACCTATATTAATGTTTCGACCTATTTTTACGGATGACAAAAATGTCGTCCATAAGACACAGAACGCCGTCAAAACCCGACACTATGCCCTGCATCGCTCTTTGAAAAATAGCCCCGAAGCTAGCCAAGCCAAACACAAGGCAATTATATTTAAAAATTCCACGATGCGTATTGATACAGGTATACAACTGAGTATCGTCGTGTTCTGTTAACTCTAATTGATTGTAAGCTCTTGATAAATCTAACTTCGAAAAGTGTTCTCCCCCGTGTAACTTCGCGAATAAGTCTTCAACCGTCGGTAAGAGGTATTTTTCGACGATCAGCTGTTTATTAAATGTCGCTGAATAGTCGGCACATATCCTGATTTCCCCATTTTTTTTAGAACCGGTACTATGGGAGACGCAAAATCAGAGAATGGCACGCTTGCTATTATACCTAGTGAAATTAAACGGTCGAGCTCCTTGTCTATTTTGTCCCGAAGCGCGATAATCGAAGGTATTGAGCACTCCAAAATACGTAGATGCCATATTTTTTCCGCACGCGGTGTTACGTTCGCTTCGTCGCCACTGTTAGGTATTTGAGTGACACAGGTGAATAAAACTGCGGTTAACAATGCACTGACGTGTATTCGTCTAAAGAGGGGCGGGGTCGCAGCCGCCGCCGCACTTACATCTACATCTACTTATCAGTTAACTTACTATTTATAAAAAATATTTTGTGCTTAATTTTAAATATGAAATCCTTATAACTACATTGTCTTTTGACATTTGCTAACTCTACTAAAATAGTGTTAAGCTCCTTATTATCTGCACATTCTAATTTTAAAGTACTTTCTATGCAATCCCAATTAAAAGCATGATTTATCATAGAAAATAATAACTGCAGCTCTACCTCCCACTTTAGTCAATAATAACATAACATTATTTGGAGAATTTGCTCCAACCGCTTGGGGCATTGTCTTGCATTATTTAAATAATTATAAATTGTAAATGAATCTACATTATTTATATGTTGGTACAAAACCAATTAATTTTTTTGGGTCAATTGTGAATTGCGTGACTGCGACAATGGACCATGTGATACACTAGGTATACTTGAAGGTACGTAGGTTGATTTGCCCTCCATACTAGTAACAGAACTAGGGCCGGGTTCACTACTTTTAGGAGCGGAATTTTGAAAGGAATAATGCTGCTTGGTACTTACGAAATGCAGATGACGACTGTTCTGAGTATCAGCATTCCCTTCGTTAATCTTGACATATTTATTTGCAGGTTAACCCAGTATTCAAGTGCCTTTACGTGGTGAATTTGGAGACTTTATCCTCGAAAATTCTTGAACGAGATAAATACACTATACAAATACACTATACAATTTAATATACTGAAGTAAATTAGTACTTTCATTAACTTTATAAAGATTACACCAATACTTAAGACTAGTTAACTCTATTGTGAGCGAGCTGGTAGTGACCCCCATCTTCCACTGAAGGTGGGCTTTTATACAATGGCAACTGGTAATGGTCCTTTGTCCGGAATATTCTGTTCAGTCTTCGTTGTCCAAGGATTATTAAAATTTCCAGAGCTTTGTTATCAATGATAGGGTATTCTTATTTTGGAAATCTACTTTGATCTTTAAGGAGTTCCTAAATCCTTCCTAAAACCTTTCCTCTCGACATCCAACGTGCTTCTGTTTTATACAAAAGAGCCAGAAATTTGGCAAAAAACTTCACTGCATAAAATTTTGAATAATCTGGAGTTCGTAGCACTGCCTCAAATATAATTACAATTTTTAAAAACTTTTTGATTTGTAATCATTTTTACTACATCGTTCAACATGCTTAGTAAATCTGACGGAGGGGTTTTAACAGCCAAAGAATAGCGGTGTATCCAGCTATGGTAAGTTGCATCTTAAGATGCAACTTTTCTTACGAGCGCAATGAAATCCGCAACAGATGCACACCGCAGAAGGTGGGCCCCACGCGAGTAGTAATGGATAAAGACTTGCAGAACAAATATTGACTTGCGGAGCGGCCTCGAGCCCACCATGCCGCGTACTTACACTATTTTTTTTATTTTAAACATAAAATCTTATTCTTATTGTCCATTCATCTATTTTACTCTCTCACGGTGTTCAATTGTACAGATCATTGCGTATGTATGTACATACACAATGATCTGTATCCCTTGCTGGGTGGGGTAGACAGAGCCCAAAGACCATATTTAGCATGTAGGTAGGCGTAAAGATGGTAAAAGAAATCAAAATAGGTTGCTTGCCGAATCGCCTGGTGATATGATTTAAAAAAAAATCATGTTTACAAGAAATGTTTTTATTTAGTTTTTACAACAAATACTGCTATGTTTACTTATTATCTAAAACAAATCAGTATGTTCATCGTCTTCTAGAGTTTTATTCAAGCAACTTAGGCCCTGACAATGTGTACACATGGTAGAGCAACGCAATCTAGCTCTGACACATCCACATCTTTTATGCAGGTACATGATACTATTTTTAGTATTGACTGTGGGGCTGGTGACTCAGTAGTATACATACATGGATGACTAAAAGTTATTATTTTTATTCCAGCCCCAATTTTCTGGGCTCAATGAGTTTCCTCGCCATAATTGCACTTAATGAAAAGTAGGCCTTGAATGCTGATGAGCTGCATCTGAAGAAGATGGTAACTTTGACAATAGCACCATATTATTCTTCAGACTAACGTATTTGTTGAAGTAGACATATCGTAATTCGTTCAGACTTTCAGTTTCCTTAGCCCTATAAGGCAAGAATATATTTTTCTCCTGCTTTTTCTACTAGCTCGTGTGACGCATCCGGGTTATTGAAAACGTTTATCGTATCTTGCAAGTCAATTTAATTACCAAGCAGAACAGATTGAACCTTTCCTTTGTAGTAAAATGATGATATAGTGTCGCAACCACTTATTGCATGCAAAAAGAAGATGGATTCACTGCATTTTTTTACTACATCTGCTTCAATTAAGCTTCGAGTGCTGTAAATCCTCTTTTTCAGAGTCCCTTTTCCCTCTTTCAGTAAGAATATATTTTTGTGTAGTGGGGTGGGACCCAGCAAAAGGACTAATAGATCTATATCTTGCCCAACCACTACGACATTCTCGTTTCTTTCAGCTCCTTCTATTGCAGTCTGAACAATGAGCATATCTGCGTCGTCATTAGCTGTTAATTTCCTTATTATTTCGTGGCTCAGTTGCTTACAAAGCTTGGAAATAAAACTTTCTTTGTTCACAATATTGCTTAAGAAATTGGCTTTCGTTTCCGTTATATGAATGTGTTCATTAAATTCAATTTCTGGATACTTTCGGTTTATGAATTAGATATTATTTATGAATCAGAGAACCGCCATCTAAAACGTAAAATGGATTGTTTCCAGTTTCGGTTCAGGGACATTATTAAATATGTCGTATAAAGCAGATTTTTTTGTTTTTCTCATCCTTACACATTCTTCAAACAATAAAAGAGGTAACTGTGGTCAATTCATGACAAAAACAATCGCGTAAATCTTTTGGAGAATGGATGGTACAGACAATCCTTTGGAATAGTTGAGTTGTATTAACTTTTATAATATCTCCATTACCAGATGTTTTGTAATGTAACGGGAGGCAAGTGTGGCAGTGTAGACTCACCAGATGGACTCTGTCACGTCACAACTTTCATGTTATATAAGAAAGATAGTTACCTGGAAAAGCAAAGCCAGCTGATATATAGAAGAAAGAAATTCAGTTTACAACGTTATCACAATGTTTATTTGTTCGTGAAACACAAATCACGGTTTTAAAAGTAAATAGGATCACTTATGTCTACAAGTGCAGTGCTTACATGCTAAATGTACAAGATAAAACGATCTCATCAGCTATTTTGCTGATAGTATGAAACTATACCATTAATACAATAAATTAAACACTATCTTGTGATGTCCCTAAGAAAGAATCAACGGTTAATTCCCGACAGATGGATTCAGCTGTGGAATCAATCTGAATTTCTTCAGATTGCATGTAAAACAGAATAAATCTAAGTAACTTAATAATAAACGGGCTGGACGCAGCGTTACGCAGGTTCGTTGAAGATTACCGAAATATATGATGTTGAAGACGTGGCACCGACTCCGAGCGAGCATGGCACGTCAAAATAAGACGACACATCCGTGACAAGCAAGATATATTGATGTTGCGGTTATATGCAGACGGCAATTCCAGACGGCGAGAGCCAAGCTGCTTCGGTTTTCGTAATCATAAGGGTGAACGTGGAGGACTTGCTGCGCTAATAAAGAATAATTGATGCAATTATTAATACCTTTTTTGGCGAGTCCTATGATAAAACTAAACGCTTTTGAACGCGCCGACCAGCGCGATGTATTGTAATTCTTTAAAATTGCATTTTAAAGTTCAAACCACTTCGTCTCGATTTCTTGAAAGAAAGCCCTGTCACCTGGGTTTGCTCTACTCAAAATATTTCTTTTAAGACATGACGCCATTCTGTTTCGCTCGTGATCTTTTCTATATCTTAATTGAAACGCGTAACGGAGGTATAATTATTTAAAGTATTTGTCACTTTTATGTATTTAGAAGTTAAAAGAAATCTATTTATATAAATATTATTTTCTTATTCAATATAATCTACATGTTCCGTCGCCGTATTCAAAATGATTTATTGCCTGACACGGAATACGGGTTGACCATGGCAACCTTAGAATTTACCATAAAGTTTAGATAAAATTACTAATTATAAGATATTATTTAATAATAGGGGTTAAAGTATGAAATTGCCGTTTTATTGCAATAAGTTCTTTGAATTGACATGGAATCTTCGTGGTTTGAGGTTTTTGAATTCAACTTTTTTTAACATAGTTTCTATGATGTTCTTCTTTTAAAAAATGTGAAACATTTGAATATCGACTTTCAATTGTTTTTGTTATTCAACTTAGACAAGAAAGATGGATACTGCGAAAATTCGAGTAATTTTTGAATACGAGTTCCGACGCGGAAGTAACGCGGCAGAAACAGCCCGCAATATCAATGTTGCGTTTGGAAAGGGGTCTACTAATGAACGCACCATGCGATTTTGGTTTAAACGCTTTCGTGAAGTAAATTCGACTTGAAGAACGAGCCACGAGGAAGACCGCCCACACAGGTGAATAACAATGAATTAAGAGAGATGGTGGAAGCCGATCCTAGTCAAACTACCCAGGAATTAGCGGCATGGTTTAACGTTACCTTACCCACAATATTGACTCATTTGCATCAAAACAATAAAATAAAAAATACGAAAAATGGGTGCCTCACGATTCGACCGATATGCAGAAAGAAACGCGTGTAGAAACTTGTGTTGTCTTGTTGAATCGGTACTGAAATGAAGGAATATTGGATCGAATTGTGACATGTGATGAAAAGTGGATTCTTTATGATAACCGTAAAAGAAAAATGCAATGGCTGACCCCAGGTCAAACGCCACAACAGTGTCCTAAAGCGAAACTTATGGTGGTCTCAGCATGTTATTCACTATAGTTTTCTCCGATCTGGTCAAGCAATAACGGCAGATGTCTATTGTGCCGAACTCCGTACAATGTTGGTAAAACTAGCAGTAAAACAGCCCCGACTCATGAATCGATCTTCACCATTATTGCTCCATGACAACGCGAGACCTCATACAGCACGAGAAACCATTTTAATCCTTCAGGAACTGCGCTTAGAAACCATTCGTCATCCTCCGTATTCGTCAGACCTTGCTCCAACGGACTACCATTTTTTCGTGATTTGGACAAATATCTACGTGACAAGAAGTTTTCTTCCCAGGAGGCAGTACAAAATACTTTCACAGAGTTTGTGCAGTCTAGATCCTTAGAGTTCTATCGCAAAGGCATAAATGACCTTCCTATTAGATGGCAGCAATGTATAGATAATAATGGTAATTATTTTGAATAAATAAGTTTGTTAAAAATTAAACAATTTAGATTTTCGGTACTAATCGGCAATTTCATACTTCAACCCCTAATATATTAGGGTTGATTTGTTTAATATAAATTATTAAATATCTAATTTAACGTAGTTTTAGTATAAATTTAATAAAAAAAACTTTTATTTCTATCGCATAGATCATTCACTGTCTTTGACAGATAGCTGTCAAATTGACAATGACATCAGTGATGTGTATTATTGTGTATATTTTCAAGAAAAATGATTTTCACTTCTTATGCTCGTAAAGTTCTTGTTTATGCTGGGTGTATGCGGACTAAAACAACATTTTATGCTCTAGTGCATAAAGTTCTTTTTCTTCTTTTAAAACAATATGGCCATACTAGACTGTAGAGACGGTACCATGAAGATCGTGTTACTCTATGAACCAAACATAATAAAACGCTATTAAATAACTTTTTTTTTGTTACATTTAATTTGTACTTTCTGTGTTCTATATAAATTAAGAAACATTAAAAATCAGATAGTATTATGAGTGAAAAAATATTATAAAATGAACTTATGATTAGGCAGTATAGGTCTCGTTACCTCATGTAGAATAATTAAAAAAAAAACTTGAAAAAAGACATTGGCGGGAAAGAAACTTAAAAAGTTAGCAGTGTTTAGACATTTTGTGTAATTAAATTTGCTTTATTACTGAAAATAAATATGTCTTCAAGTGGAGATGAAATAACACTCACTCCTAACACTTTAATGGAAACAACTGCAAAGAAAGTTGTTCAGCAGATATTACCGCCAAAATCTAAGCAAATATATCTTAAAACGTATGACAATTTTATGCATTGGAGAAGTGAGAAACAAGTAAATACGTTCTCGGAAAGTGTCTTTTTAACTTATTTCGATGAATTGTCAAAAAAATACAACTGTCTACACTGTGGAGCGTATATTCTATGCTGAAAGCTACAGTACAAATGAAACACGATATTGATATAAAGACTTATACGAAGCTTACATCTTTGTTAAAAAGGCTTTCTAGTGGGCACAAAAGCAAAAAATCCAAGGTACTCACAGCAAACCAGGTGGAAACCTTTTTAAATACCGCTCCCGATGAAAGATATTTGGCCACAAAAGTACGTAAAACTCTTAGTTACCTATATTTTTATCTCACACTTAAGAAAAAAATTCACTTAAAATCTTAAAGTATGCATATATTATGCTGTATGTACGAGTATGTTCAAAAGTGTGCAATGTATTTATTATAATTTTCATTTTTATTTTAGGTGGCTCTTATTTTTGGCATAAGTGGTGCATGTCGAGGGATAGAACTTGTAACATTTATTTTCTATGTGTAGCAATGTCTGGTCTTAGGCTTGTCAATAATCATTGAGCGTGTGAGAGCGCCATGATCGATTCATTGTTTTTTTGCTGTGGCAACAGCTCTCTCAAGGAAACAGACGTTTAGTCTATGGGTTTTTTGTGCATGGACGCAGGAATTGCGCAGCAAACGGGTTTCTGAAAGGATTTTCTCGAGGATTCGATAGTGAGGGTATAAATAGCCCTGCTATGAAGTTCCAAGCCTCTTTTGCCATCTTCTAAGCAGCAGTGAATTTTGAAATAACTCTGAGTAGCACACCTCAATTTTTCTTTGGAGTGTAACATTTATTTTCTATGAGTAGCAATGTCTGGTCTCTGGCTGGACAATATTAATTGAGCGTGTCCGTGCGCCATGATCGATTCATTGTTTTTTTGCTGTGGCAACAGCTGTCTCAAGGAAACGAACGTGAGTCTATGGGTTATTTTTGTGATGGACGAGAGGAATTGCGTAGCAAACTGGTTTAGAAGAGGTTTTTTCTAGAGTATTCGATAGTGAGGGTGTAGATAGCCCTGCTATGAAGTTCCAAGTCTTTTTTTACTATCCTCTAAGCAGCAGTGAAGTTTGAAACAACTCTTGAGTGGCACACCTCAATTTCGCTTTGGAGGTTATAAGTTCTAACCTGAGGACTTAAGGAGAATTTCCTGCGTTTTACCTATCATCCTCGGAAGGAATTGGACTGTGATAACCGATACCCAGATTCTGGGTTTTTTACTACGGGGCTAGAGTGGCTAGTCGTAGACACCAGTGCCACATCTACAAGTTCGTGGACGGCACGAGGTACGACGACGTGGTATCGCGGACTGCACTAGCTTCACATTTGAGAGGAACCTGCCGTCATCACCTGGCAGTAATTACGTCCGGAGTCGTTCTCAGCTCGCACTGCAGGCCAGTACCCCGTTATTTTGTCACCTTGCTATGTAACTGCCTAAGTACTTAGTAACAAGTAGCTGTAGACCGCCTCCGTAACACTAGTGCAGTAATTAGTACTACTCCTCTGTATATCTGTGATATTTATGTCTCTAAGTGAATAACTTCTCCCTATGTCTCTGTAGTGTACTGTGTACTTAATAAATATATGTGTGTACACCCTACCTGGCTGTTTTCGTCTGAGCCCTGGCCTACCCTTGCACGCACACTGGAATCTCTGTAGTAAGGCGCCCTGGTAAAGAGTTCTCTGCATAGCTACCTCGCGCTAGTTGGTGAGTAACACTGATCATCACTGTGTTATAGGAGGTTATAAGTTCAAACCTGAGGACTTGTTAAGGAAATTAGCCTGGGTTTCACCTACTTTCCTCAGAAAGAACTGAATTCTGTGATAACCTATACCCAGATTCTGGTAAGTTTCAATTAACTATTTGCAAAGCGGGTCGATTGTCGTCTGTCGCGCAGTCAGTATCTTAATTTGTCGTTTCTTTCATGATTGGGTTTTTTAGTACGGGGAAAAGTCGAACAGCCACATTTGTAATACACCCAATAACACGTGGACTATACGAGCGAGGTGACTTGAGAGGAACCTGCAGTCTTCATAGGTCAGGGAGGTAACAGTGCTCGGTATTTTTTCAGAAAGCGAAATTATTAAAAAAAATACATGAGTTTGGCTTGGAATTCGCACACATTGTAGTTAATCTATATATATAAAAACAAGAACTGACTGACTGACGATCAACGCACAGCCTAAACCGCTGGGTCTAAAAGCATGAAATTTTGCACAAATGCTCCTTAAGTGACGTAGGCGAGCAATAAGAAGCGATTTTTGAAAATTCAACTCCTAAGGGGGTAAACAAGGGTTGCAAAGTTTGTATGGGACTACGTGATTCCTTGGTCCGATCTTCTTCAAATTTGGCATAAAACATCTTTAACCGAATTGATGGGAGACGTGTATTTTATTTTATTGATATTTATCATTTAACATGTTTTAAATGGGTTAGAAAAAAATTTTTGGGGCATTTGCCTCATAGTTCATATTGATACTCTTTAGTCGGTACTTTTTAAACTTTTTTTTGACACATGACAGCTGAATTTTTATTAAAAAAAAATTGTCTAATTTTTGATAAACGTCAAAACATTTCAAATTGTAGTAAGTAATTTATTTTATTTATGCGTATATTTATTTCAATAAGCGAAATTGCCTTCATATTATTTTGTATGTCAAAATACATTTGTGAGATGAAAACCTAAACATGGCTGGCTAGGAATTATGAAAGAACAAGTTCTAAGTAAGGTGTACACGGTTCCGATTATCACAGAGTATTTATTACCATCTTCGTTTACTTTCGTATTATAAACAGGGATAATACAAACGATCAGCCCCGGATCTAGGGATTTTTTTAGGCGGGGCAAAATGTGAAAATGCCGCCCCCATAACCCCCCCCCCCCCATTTTTTTAGATTCCGTAGTTCAAACCTGACAGCAGACGCTAAGTTACAAATCTGCGTCTTGTACAGCAGACACCTCTATTGTGGCGTAGTCCGCGTAACGAACCACCTCACCTTATTTAGAGCTCCTATTTTCCTCGAGAGATGAATTCGGAGCTCGCGGTGGACGTCAAGGCCGAGGCTAGATTGTCCTTCAGCAGTACTATCGCATTCTGAATAGAGGATTTTTTTAGATACGTATTGAAATACGTCATGGATGCTATGCCGAACTCTTACCGAAGGAAACCACACACACCCTAACACTGCCTACGGTTTGGATCCCCGGACAAACCCTCGGAAGGATGTCCCAGGATTCCCAACGGGCTTTGGCTACCACTGCGACCTTACATGGTGGGTTCGGGTGCTCTTCGGCTTTTTGTGGGGTTGTTCAGGTGTTATTCCGCTTCTTGGGGCGTGCGGCGTGCGAGAAACGTTCACGTCGCGCTGTCTTCTTGGGCTTGCTTCTGTAAAGAAGATGAGCAGACCCCTGCCATCCTCAGGCCCCCCGTCATGTAGACTGATAGTACGGTCCGGTTAGGCGAAGACAAGTCTGCGGCGAGGCGCCGCAGTTATCTCCGGTTTTCCACTTCCTCATGAACTACCCGCAGAAAGTTGCGGCGTCATCCCACTTACTCCCATGACGTCATGGCCACCATGATCTCGAGCGAGAGAATATCCACGACCAAATCTGCTACAAGGACCTGGCACTGATGTGCTCATGCTGTGCACTCCTCCCATGTGTGCACCGCTGTGTACTGGCTGAGTTCCTCGCAGTGCTGTCACTCAGCTGTGGTTTCCCAGTGTAGTCGTCACAGACATTTACAGAAGCTCCCATGCCCAGTAATCATCTGCGACAACCAGTAGAAGAGATTGCCGTTGCTCCTCTCCTTCTGAATAGAGGGTAGAGAAGAAAACGGGGATTTTTTAGCTATAAACGGGTCTACCAGGATTTCTAAATTATACTTTTCTCCTACGTCGGAACGCCCCCTCTGAACGGTCAGAGAATGTCTAGATTCTTCAGTAGTATTATCGCATTGTGAAGAGACAGTAGAGGATGGAAAGGAGATCTTTCAGCTGTGAACGCACACGCCTTTGTTTCCTGGCATTTAAATCTACCAGATTTCTAAATCCCATTGGTAAATGCGGTCAGACCCGGTCGAGACACGCCACGAGCTGCCGCCTCTTTTCCTCTAGATTGGGCCGCCGCCCCTCTGTTTGACAGCCAGATTAACTCTCCTGTAGTGTACTGTCGTCGGCATAACAATAAGTGCACCCAAGGGATAATATTATTTTTGAAGTTCATTTCTGATATGATTTGTACAAATAGCATAATTTTTTCTTGTGAAAAGAGTTGAATAAGTTAGAGTGTTTATAATTAGGTAGGTACCTATCTACTATGGTCCAGGTTAATTAACTGATGAGTTGTGCATTCGCAGTTTGAAGTGGTCGCCCTCTGATTTGCCGCCCCCCTGATTTTGCCGCCCGGGGCACGGGCCCCGGCTTGCCCCCCCCTAGATCCGGGGCTGCAAACGATCAGAGGCATTATAGATGAACATTTAGCAGATGAAATCTATAGTAAATTTCTGGTCACAATAGGAGAAACTGTATTAGTACGGGTTGCCTCAGCCTCGAAAGTCTGAAGACTTACACAATACGAGAAAGAAAGAAGTTAAGATACCAATTCCTTAGCAAAAGCAGAGAATGCTCTCTAAACCAATTAACAAAGACATTAGGTAGATATAAATTTTTACAAAAATATAGATTTACTTCGCTCAAAGTACGTATTTTGATTTATTTAGTCAGAATTATATCTATACATATAAAAACAGTACTGTAAAGTGCGGCGGGCTGGCCACAGAAGACGACAGACGACGGCAGATGGAGCAAACGAGTTCCAAAGCGGGCATCGCGACTTGGTTCACCCGCCAGGTGGACCGAGGACCTAGAAGAGGTCGCAGGCTGGATGCTGAAGGCGCAGGACGTAAATAGGAGAAGCCTACGTTCAGGATCGTACATGCTGATTTGATTAATAAAAACTGAC
Source organism: Miltochrista miniata (assembly GCA_933228765.1). Lineage (NCBI taxonomy): Eukaryota > Metazoa > Arthropoda > Insecta > Lepidoptera > Erebidae > Miltochrista > Miltochrista miniata. The sequence continues at coordinate 20,362,833 of OW121760.1, read as the reverse complement.
TTAGATACCTGATCGAGATCTAGAACCTTGAAATTAGATTAATGGCATAGTTGCGCACAAAGAAACGATTTTTAGGGTTCGTGCCATTAAACGGGACCATATTTATGAGACTTCGCTGTTCGTCTGTCTATCTGTCCGTCATGAGGCTGTATCTCAGGAATCGTGATAGCTAGAGAGTTGAAATTTTCAGATGATATATTTCTGTAGCTACTATGACAACAAATACTAACGTCAGAAAAGGGGGGCGGGGATTAAGGGGGCTTCCAACCATTAAACGTGATGCTTTGCTGTTTTTTTTTGGTATGGAACCCTCTGTCTTTCCACTCCGACCAACTAAACCGGCCAACCGCTGTGTGCGTAGAACTCATCTACGGGACTTAAATTCTTTATTCCTATCTATACTTTATTCCTGAGACTTTATTCTTTATTTATTTCCTCTGTGCGCGAGTCCGCTTCGCACTTGGCCAGTTTTTTATACTACTAAGATGGCAGACAAACTTAAGGTCCACCTGATGGTTGGTTACTGTAGTGGACTAATTCGCATAGTGAACGTTTGCAACACCAGTGGCGCTGCTGCATGTCGACCCATATTTCCCTTGGCATCCAGTAGAGTCACGGGAAAGTATGGAGGGCTTCGAATTAGGTTCGTTTACAATAACTATTTTAATAAAAATCCAATTTGTGCCAAAATAATACCTACAACGGGAATACACGTGACAGAAAACCACGCGATAAGAATAGAAGATAGTATGGGGACCTTTCTATTTCTCTCTCTCTCTTACGCAAACGAAGTTGCGCGGGTCAGCTAGTACATTATATTTTAACTTTGCATTAATGGTTCTTCGTCATTTACAACGTAAATAAAACTAGGAGCATAAAACTAAAAAGGAGGAATTGAGTCACTGTGTACTACTGGGTGTACACACTGGCCCACTACCGTAGTACACAGTGACTCTAATAGTACACAGTGGCCCCGACGTAGCATATTTTTATTTGAAATAATTAACATATAATCACAATTGTTGTTTTACAAATTAACATGATGTGTTTATGCAAACAAATTTAGAAGCCATACTTAACGCCAGTTCTGTACCAGCTATGAAGCCTCTGTATTCCGCCGGGTGTTGCAACCTGACATATTGTTTATGCAAGCAAATTAAGAAGCCGTACTTAACAACAGTTGTGTACCAGCTATGAGGCTTCTGTATTGCGCCGGGTTCACAACCTTTATAGTCATGGCTCCACGCGGTGCGCGTTTCTCGCGCTTCATTACTTTTATAATTTTTCTATGGCTAACAAGTCTACCATGTACTAGCTGCAAATATAAAACCTTAATTTCAAGAACCAAGTTTTCTTCTTTTAACATACTCAACAATTTTGGCGACCGTGGAAACAATTATTGTGCGGAGGCGCAATGCACGAACTTGCAATTCATTGTGAAGACGTCCATTTTGAAATCTTTGGAAATTCAAAAACTTTTGTTCAAGAAGTTTGATAATTTTTGGAATCGACAACGGCGGTTGCAGAAGAGAATATATAAGGCAGAACAAGGGTTTGTACGGCTTCTGGACGGGAGGTTTGCCCATTCCATCATTTTCTTTTTATTTCCCTTCCCCGTTAGGCTTGCTCGAGTTTCACATTTATTCCTACTTGCTACAAGCATTTTTCGTAGTAAAGTACCATTCATTTTTTGAGTTTCATATTTCTCACTTCGAGGTTATTAAAATTAAAAGATATTTTATGTTAGAGGGTTTCTCAAAATATAAAACAATAATTTTCATTTTGGATACTTACCTCTAACCTTAATCATAATTATTCTTCTTATCACCTTAATCCTTAATCATAATTTTAAATTGTATTTCCTTTTAGAAATACAATTTAAAAATATAATTTGCAGCAGTACATATGTACATACATATTTCTTGTTTGGTAGACTATGTAGGCACATACCTACATCATAGGTTTTCTTAAAAATTTTCACTTTTTTTTTAGAAATACATACTAATAACTGTAGGTGCAGTTCAGTACATGTTTATTTAGTATGTAATTCATTGATTTACTTCATATTTCCAATTTTTTTAGAAATACATACTAAAAACTGTAAGTGCGGTTTAGTACATGTTTATTTAGTATGTAATTCATTGATTTACTTCAAATTTGCACCTTTCTTTAGAAATACACACAATAAACTGTAGTTGCAGTTAAGTACATACTTATTTAGTATGAAATTCATAGGTTTATTGCAACCTTTCACTACTATCACAACATAGGGTTATTTCAAATTCCCACTTTGTTACAATTACATAGAATTAGATGTATTTGCAGTTCATTGTTTACTACATACTCATTTTGGTACTCTGAGGAAATTCACAGGTACACACATCAAATTCCCACTTTTAATTTACTTCAGCTGCACATTTTACAATTTCTCTAGTTTGTCAATACAACTTAAATACACAAGGTGATATTCTTATCAATTTACTGACTTTTATCCGTGTTGTAGAAAGTAATTTGGAATTCCTTTACCAGACTTGTCAAGTTAAGTGTCAGGCAGTCAGGCGATAAAATCATAAACATTTTTTACCAAAATTAAAACATAGCTATTGTTATCAATTACAGTTCAAGACAGGGAGGTGCCGCTGGCCTGTATTTTCTTTCTGGTACAAAGCCATTTTCAACTCGTCGGCGGAGGCCTATTTTTATTGATGTTAGCAGTTGAGTTTGTTGATATCACAAGTTTGCTTCATTATAAAGGTATTTATACTTACATTTGAATTGAATTATTTGTTTTCATCGCAATGACTGGCACAGAGGATAAAAGGTCACAGGAATTAAGAGAGCTTAAATGTAAAAGGTCTTCTTTAAAGGGAAGGCTTACCACCTTTGAAAAATATTTAGAGGAATTGCAACAACAAGTTGCAAGTTCTCAGGTTCAATATGAAGTTAAAACTAGGTTAAAAAAGATAGAAAAAATGTTTGAGGAGTATGATCTGATACAAACAACCATAGAAGTTAAGCAGGATAGCCCTGAAAATGAGTCTGAAAGGGAATCAACTGAGGTTAGGTTCTATAGGTCTATTGCAGAGGCTCAGCCGTTAATAAATAAAACTAGTATTAAGGATGGTGAGGATAGCCTAGGTTCTAATTCTTCCATACACACTACACATGTTAAGTTACCTCAGATTAAGATTCCTAATTTTGATGGTGATGTTTTAAAGTGGTTAGAATTTCATGACACATATTCTTCTTTGATTCACAACAATGAGTCAATAGCAAGTATTAACAAATACCAATACCTGAAAGGCGCCTTATCCGGTTCTGCAGCTTCTGTGATAGCATCCCTGGAGATATCTAGTTGCAACTATGACACCGCTTGGAAACTTTTGTGTGACCGTTACAGTGATAAACGTAAGCTAGTGTGTACGCACCTTAAGGCCTTGTTTGAGTTTACTGTTAATAGCGAGGAGAAATCTTTACGCTCTCTCGCAGATCATATAGCTAAGCATTTAAGAGCTTTAAACGCATTGGATGAAAAAACTGATAACTGGGATACTCTCATAATTTTCTTGTTTGCTGCTAAGCTAGATCCTATCACAAGTACCAATGTAACGTTGTGAAACAACGGGGGCAGATATTGTTTAATATTAGGTGATTAGAATTAAAATTTAGGTCAACATATGAAAGCGCCATCTACCGAGTAAGTGTCGCAACGACGGAAGCCTTGATTCGTAGTTATAGATGCGGTCTTGACGATTGAGTAGTTTCGAGTGGTGCCGCTAGAGGCGCTGTACAAACATATAAATTAGTGTCCGACCGAAACTGGTTTTTCGGCCGAAACCGAAACCGAAACCGAACTTTCGGCCCCAGGGTCAGTTTCGGCCGAAACCGAAACCGAAACCGAAACTCACGTGTTCACATTGAAAAAAAAAACCAGTTAAGTGCGAGTCGGATTTGCGCACAGAGGGTTCCGTTACAGAAATTACGTTTATTGTATGTGGATTATTTTTTTTAGATTTTACTTACATGCATACACAAAGGGGTAGGCAGAGGCATATTATATGCCCACGTTTCACCTTTCTTAGAATTTGTCCCACATAATAGGTGATGAGCCGTATTGCCGTGTTGAGATGGACAGGCGCAGGTTGTGACTGCTTGCTGATGACATTTTTCAAGCCGCCTAAAAAAGGCCTTCAACTTGGCTTAACGACTGTCATTTTAATGGCGACCGGAACCAACGGCTTAACGTGCCACGGAAACGCCCAAATAAATGTCACAAAGTGGTCACATGGATGGTCACCCATCCAAGGACTGGCCATAGCGAAAGTTGCTTACTGCAGTGATCCTCCGCGGGGCCACGAGCGTTTCCGATTTTAGTAGGTATTTTTAATATGGCGGCAACAGAACAGGTTGAGGTGGTGGTGGCAGTGTCTCTTGACATCGCCAATGCCTTCAACACCTTGCCCTGGAGCTGCGTTAGGGAGGCGCTTATTTACCACGGAATGCATCCCTACCTCTATCGAACTGTCCGGGCCTATCTTGCCGAGAGAGCTATTACTTACCTAAGCTGGCTAGGGCCGGGTCGGCGAGATGGGATGTGTCCGAAGTTTGGTCCCAAAACTAAGGGGGCATCAGCCGCACTTTCTCAGTTGTTGCCCAAGATCAAAGGACCCAATGCTTCCTGCAGGCGACTGTACCTTGGGATCGTACGGAGCATGGCCCTATACGGGACCCCCGTATGGGAGGAGACCCTGACGGCCATGCAATGCGGCTAGATTGATTAATCCGCAGAAGGCAATGGCCGTCAGGGTGATAGTACTTACGTACGTACGGTCTCAGTTGAGTCGGCATGTATCCTAGCCATTGCATGACTCCTGGAAGCGAGAGTCCTTGCGTCATTGTTTAAATGGCGCAAGGAGGCGCTGGAGTGGGGTCATTGACCTGCGTCTAGAGAAATTGATGCTCAGCGGTTCGAGCTCCACCAGGAATTTAAGGACACCTGAAAAGTGCGGCTTGAGAAGGGTATTTCAGGATTCCCGACAGACTTTGACTTCCCGACAGACACTGCCATCTCGCAATGATTGTATGGGAGGCCCTCTTTAAAATTGTTATTAGGTCTGTTTTTATTATTTGTTTGTATAGCAGCATTCATAAATTTTTACCTGTCTAACTATCACAGTGCATGAGTTACAGTCTGCTGACAGACAGACAGACGATCAGCGAAATTTTTGTAATGGGCCCCATTACAAAAATTTCGCTGATCGTCTGTCTGTTTTTACCCTTTTTGTACGGAACCGACTACAAAGGGGTAGATTCATGTAATGTCCTAAATCACCTTTTTAGGGTTCCGTAACCAAAAAGTAAAAACGGGACCCTAAAAAGATGAACTAAGACATAACACAGGGGTAACTGTCTAATGCATCTTAATATTTGTAATTGCTTGTGGTTTGAATATAATGGTCATATCATAACTATTGATTGAAAGTCGTTTGTAAATCTCTAAATCTTAGGTTAGTAACATAATAACTGATTGGGCTGACCCCAACTACATCACAAGCAGAGCCAGGCACTCAAAATTCACGAACACGTGAGTTTCGGCCCGGCCGAAAGTTTCGGCCCATTTTGGCCGAAACCGAAACTGCGGCCGAAACTCGATTTTTTGGCCGAAACTGGCCGAAACCGAAACCGAAACCGAAACTTCGGTCGGTCACTAATATAAATACAACCGCGCGCGAATTTCAAAGACCATTATTCGAAAAATTAAAATATACTCGTCGCGAAGGCGTATGTGTATCAGAAAATAAATCTAATCAAAGTAAAGAGATATTATAGGGAGCGAAGTACTCCCAAAGTGATCAGTGTTTTAGCTGCAAGCGTCAATAACCCCATCATTGGGTGAGTTAAATTAATTATCATGTAATCTAGATTTTAAAACAGTGAAAATTAACGGCTGTTGGTCAACCCTGTTATGGGAGGGTAGATTACAGGGGTGTGAAAAAATGTCTCTGTAAAATTAGAATATATCCAAACATTGTAAGACCTCCGATTCCTGAAATGGTTAACAGGAGTCGGCTGTCTTAGCAATAGGCGGGAAAAAGGGTTCCAGCTAACCCGTCATCTGGAATATTCCAGGGTTCACCCTACGGGCTACGAGCAATCATCCACCCTACGGGTTGTCAAGTTCCACCCTACGGATTGGGAAAATCCACCCTTCGAGTTCTACGAGAACCTTCCACCCTACGGGTTGCCAAGATCTACCCTGCGGGTTGCGGAAATTCACCCTACGGGTTGAGAACACCGTGCCAGCCGAAGTTGTGGACGGCACGGCTACATCGCGGACGGCGTCAACCCAAGAAGGCCAACCCAAGATAAGTCGAACCCTGCGAAATCCTTCGGAAACCGCACTTTCTGCCTGAAGTTACCACACCCACGACCCCCATGTGCTCAATTCAAATAAATTGTTAATTTTTATATTCTAAATTCAATCTTTTCATTTCTCTCTCTCTTCCTGAAAGCTACAGCATTTCACCAAGTGGGAAGAACATAAAAACATTTTAACTGACAAACTTAATTTAGAACATTTCTATGGATTTTTACGCCAGAGGGCAGACATTCTCGAAGCAACATCAGTGGGTGGTAGTAGTCCAGACAATGTGCAGCAGTCATCGCCACAGCGGCAGCAGCTGCCATATACTAAACACATATTATCTAAACAACAAAGGTCATTTGTTGCCACTACTTGTGAAAATAGTGGCACCAAGCATAATGTAAACTGTTTGGTTTGTAACGGTGAGCATTTCATTTATCATAGCCAAAAATTTTTAGCTATGTCACCGGCAGACAGATTAAAGTTAATCATCAAACATAAACACTGCATTAACTGTCTCCGTAGCGGACACTTAGCTCCACAGTGCAGATCAAGACTTTGCACCAGATGCCATAAAAAACATAATTCTTTATTACATTTAGAAAAAACCGTTGCAGAAGGTAAGCAATTGGTTTCTACTCCAATATCATTGTCCACTTGCATGGCAAATCAAATTTTACTATCCACAGCTATCATTAAGGTATCCTCAGCTGATAACAGTAAATTCATAGAAGCACGCTGCCTGCTTGATTGCGGAAGCCAGTCGTCTTTTATTAGTCAAGATTTGAGGGATGCTTTAGGTGTTCAAACTGAGAGTGTTAGTTCGGTATGTGTTACCGGTATTAATAACATCTCGTTTGAAGCATTACAGCGTTGCAATATTAAAGTACAATCACGTACAAATGCGTTTAGCACATTAGTCAATGCATTTGTTATAAAAGAAATTACAAGTTCATTACCGAGTTATGAGATTGATATTTCTAACATTAATTTACCAAAAAATACAATACTAGCCGATTGTAATTTTTATAAACCGGCCAAGATAGATCTGTTGTTAGGAGCAGATATATTTTGGGATGTGTTATGTTCAGAACAAATTAAATTGGGTCGTAACCTACCCATTCTGCAAAATTCTGTATTTGGATGGTTGGTCTCTGGTCCAGCTATGTGCTACAAGGCCACAAAATCAGAGAATCAGATTATTTGTAATTTCAGCCATGAGATAAGAACACAGTTAGGTAAGTTTTGGGAACTCGAAGAGGTACCCGTTATGCCCATGAAGTCCCCTGAGGAGGACGCGTGTGAAACACATTTTGTTCAACACACTCGTCGCCTTCAGGATGGAAGATTTTGTGTCACGCTGCCCTTGAAGGCTGAGCCACGCTCGTTGGGCGATTCTTTTTATAAGGCTCTCAAGAGATTCGAGTCGCTAGAGAGGCGCTTTCAGAGGCAGCCTGACATAAAAGAGCAATATGTCAATTTCTTAGATGAGTATGAAGAGCTCGGCCATTTGTCACAGGTTGACAGATCTGATGATGCTGTATTTTTGCCGCATCATCCTGTGCTAAAGGAAAATAGCGAAAGCACCAAATGTCGAGTGGTATTTGACGCTTCATGCAAGACATCATCCGGTCTTTCACTCAATGACATATTGATGGTAGGGCCTACTGTCCAGGACGACATTTTTTCTATTTTAATTAGGCTTCGCCAGCATAGATTTATATTGACAGGAGATATAGAAAAAATGTACAGACAGATTCTCATCGAACCGAATCAAAGGCACCTTCAGACAATTTTGTGGCGTAAAAGTGAGGCTGAAACATTAAAATATATGCAGCTAAATACGATTACCTATGGCATGTCCGCGTCACCTTTTCTCAGTACCCGCTGTATAGTACAGTTGGCAATGGAATGCAGTGATCCGGTGGTGAGAGAAGTGATGTTGCATGACTGGTATATCGATGATTTAATCACAGGATATTTTGAGGAACAGGAGTTATATGACATTTATAAAAACATTGCAAACAAATTATTATCGGCAGGTTTTAAATTACGTAAACTTAAGAGTAATTCACAGAAATTGTTAGATTTGATCGCAAATGAATCTGGTACAGACAGCAAACAAGAAAATTTGAAAATTTCTTTTAAAACTAGCACATTGGGTATAGAATGGGATCCCACAGCAGATTCCATTCTGATATCAGTTAAGAGTTTGAAAAATTATGAAAACCATAATTGTTTCACGAAACGTATTGTCTTATCAATATCGTCCAGCATATTTGATCCGTTAGGTGTATTAAGCGTGTGTGTCATAACATGTAAGCTTATTCTGCAATTGTTATGGCTACAGAAGGTAGGGTGGGATGAACAAATTCCTGATGATATATCTCAGATATGGTCAAAATTTATAAAAAATTTGAAATGTGTTGAGAGTTTGTCCATCCCACGTCTGGCTATATGCCACAACCCAATAAAAATAGAATTACATACATTTTCAGATGCTTCGCTGAAAGCGTACGCTGCATGCGTATATGTGCGCTCTAGGGACACACTAGACCATATCACAGTTAGACTGTTATGCGCTAAATCAAAGGTTGCGCCGCTGAAATCGGCAACAATACCTAGGTTAGAGTTGTGCGGAGCTGTGTTAGCTGCCAGACTCTGTAAGAAGGTGACCGAGTCACTACGATGTACCGTCGACGCGGCATATTTTTGGTGCGATTCGAAGGTTGTACTGGGATGGCTAAACACACCCCCCCATAAGTTGAATGCATTTGTGTCTCATCGTGTAGTCGAAATCAATGAAGTATGCGAGAAAAGCACGTGGATATGTGCCATCAAGTTGTAATCCCGCTGATCTGGCATCGCGTGGAGTGCCTCCTGAGGATGTACAAAATCTCGCACTATGGTGGGATGGACCTACATTTTTAGGGGATACTCAAGACAATTGGCCTAAACAGATGCACTATGCGACACACTCGGATTTACCTGAAATTAGAGTTAATTTTGTTAATCTCGATAGGACCGCAGTTCCGGTCATTGAATTTGAACGATATTCAAGTTTTATTAAATTGCGCCGTATTATGGCTTATATCCGCCGATTCATTACTCATAGAAAACATAGACAATCCGGCTATTTAACAGCAGATGAGTTAGAGCAGGCTGAGATGAAGCTCGCTAAATTATCGCAGCAAGAGAGTTTTCCAAATTACAATAACAATTTTAAAAATCTCCCAGTTTTATATAGCCTCACGCCTTTCGTTGATAGTGCAGGCGTCATTCGCGTGGGTGGGCGGTTGGAAAACTCTAATTATAGTTTTAGTAAAATGCATCCAATTATTTTAGATAGCAAGCATCATTACACAATCTTGATAATGAAATATTATCACCTTAAACTATTACATGCTGGTCCGCAGTTGCTACTTTCTGTCGTCAGAGAACAATACTGGCCCATTAGTGGCAGAGTTTTAGCAAAACGAATTTGTAAAGTCTGTGTTACATGCAGACGGCAGAAAGGAGCAATTGCAAAGCAAATAATGGGGAATTTACCCACACAAAGATTGTCACCTGGGTTTCCATTTGAAGTCGCAGGAATAGATTACGCAGGACCATTCATGATATTAAATAGAAAGGGACGTGGCGCAAAGCTGGTAAAAGGCTATCTCTGTGTGTTCATATGTTTTAAGATTAATGCTGTTCATCTAGAGCTAGTTAGTGACTTGACCACAGAAGCATTTATTTTAGCTTTGCGTCGCTTTATGTCTCGCCGAGGAAAGCCTCGTGAGATATTCTGTGACAACGGCACCAATTTTGTTGGCGCAAGCCAAGAAATTGCTGCTCTTGTCAAAAACTTTTCTGACTCTGTGCCAGCCCTTGCTGATGAGGGCATCACATTCAAGTTTTCGCCTGTAGCTTCTCCAAATTTTGGAGAGCTTTACGAAGCGGCTGTGAAATCAGCAAAATTTCACATAAAACGGGTTATAGGTAACGCTAATTTTACCTTTGAAGAGCTCACTACGTTACTTTGCCAAATAGAGGCCATTTTAAACTCGAGACCCCTTATTCCCATGTCCTCTGATCCAAATGACCTCTGTCCTTTGACTCCGGGGCACTTCCTTGTGGGTAGACCTCTTTTGTCTCTGCCCTCACCCGATTTGAAAGATGCCAATACTAATAGCCTTCACAGATATGCCCGTGTTGGGTATGCTTATATATAAGTAGGTAAGTTACTTGGTTGACCGTACTGTTCATTATGGCAACACGTTAGAAGGAACCGTTATTTATTGTTCGGTAAACATTTTTATATTTTGTGGTTGGTACTATTGGCAGTACATTGTAACAATTTAGTCAACATGCAAAATATAAGTTCCGTTTCAAAAGAGTTTTTGAGAAACTGTATAGTATTAATTATTAATATTGTTTCATAGCATATAGATATTTAATTGTAGACCAATTATATAATAACTACGATCAGGTTCAGTAATCTTAGTTTGGGATTTATTTGATTAAATGATTTGAGTGTTGTCATGTTCCGGTAAATTGTCAGTAGTCATAACATGGAATAATTTATGTTAAATGTAATAATTGAATAGATACTATAATGTTTCACATTTACAATTAGGTTAATTAATTATTTTAGATGATACTTTGTTTGTATAATGTCATAGTATCATTTAAATTAATATAATATAATAATCAATTTAGATTAGACCCTTGTGAACAGTGTAATGCTGTTTAGGCGCCAAAATTATAGGAGAGAGGCACAATGTTAGACAGAACAGCTCAGTCGCTGAGCAGCCGTCTTAAGGGTACGTTCCTCATTAATAACTTATGTAATTTATCTGATCTGATGTGATGTGTAATATATATATAATAATAATAACATTAATACATAGAGTGACATACGACGGTGTAGTATAATGCCCATGGCTTGGTTTAAAAGATAATCTATATAGGTACTATCCTGCTGAACTATTTGTAAAGATATGACCCGTGTTACTATTAATTGTAATGACGTGTACCAACTATTGATGGAATTAGATTATAGTAGAAATAGATGTATAGCAATTAATGTGACTTTGAAAAGAGTGGCCGTGAGTTTTATTGCCAGGTTCTTTCTCATAGGCTCTACCTATTGCGAATCTGGCGGTAAATGTAGAATTGCAAATCTTGACGAGAATAAAGATATTTTTATCTCATATTCATTTCTTTTCATTTCATAACTTGTTAGCTAATACCCTCCTTACAGAATATGCCTCTGGCTATCCCTTCAGGGATAAAAGGCGTGACCGTATGTATTGATATACCTACCCTCTACGAGACTAATCTAACATCAGAAGTGGGATTGATTCCACCTTTGCTAATACATTGATTACAAGTTTCAGAATCGACGGATTTTGCTGCTGCCTCGGACGGATTTTGCTGCTGCCTCGGGACGTTCGCTGCTCTGATGACGACAACGTGGTATTCTCGATCTTCGATCCGGCAATCGGTGGCAAGTGTTTCAGAATCGACTGATTTTGCTGCTGCCTCGGGACGTTCGCTGCTCTGATGGCGAACGTGGTATTCTTGATCTTCGACCCGGCAATCGGTGGCAACAGTGGTATGATGTGTTTTTTGTGATCATGTGTGAATTTTATATACTGTGCAAGTTATACCAGTGAAGTTTTTTGATAAAATGTAGATATACCTACCTATATTTTAAGCTTGGAATGAGTAGGTTTATAACGTTGCAGGATTATGTCAGCTTTATTACCTACACTATTTAAACATGTAACTGCTTAGGTAGGTAGACTTATAACGAAGAGGTTGGGGGAACGAGGAAGTAATTTATTTTTTTATTTTTTCTATCAATATGTACCTAATACGTTACCTACTGGCATCATATTCATGATCTCCCTTTTATTTTGAAGGCCTACCTAGGTACCCGAAAATTGAAACATTCTCGAAATTAGCCACATGGCGCATTTAGGCAAGACGAAGCTTGGCGCGTTAAACCTCTCAGGATATCTCCTGAGAGTTTGATATTATCCCATCACTGTTTGGGACTCCCATCTGACGCCGTAATCTAGTAGTAGAACAAAAGAATTTCGCAGTAGTCAAATTTGTACTTTACGGCTACACCAAGAAGTACCTACGAACAAGTAGAACATTGCGTATCCACTCTACTGTACGTCCACGTAACTCATATTCTTAGTACCTTGCGTAATGAAATGTCAGATTGGCCGAACGTTCTGTAGAAGGTTCAAAAATCATTGACACGATTAAACACAATTACACTTTTCTCTTCCTTGCATTATTCGTTGAGGTAGAACTGTGGCTAGGATTCCATATAAACTCATCATTACTATCGGCATCTATTTCCAGAACTACCAATAACATGTAGTATATTAGACTCATGATTTATAAAAAAGAGGTCAATGTACAGAGTATTAAATAGATAAGTACCTACTAGCGGACATCAAGCAGTTGAATCCGCGTCGTTCCGTTCCCGTGGGAATACAGGAATAAAATGTAGCCTATGTTTGTACCTACTCGCTGTTTCTTTTATTGGTGAAAGACTTAAAAAAAATCGGTTCATTAGTTTCAGAATCTATTTACTTAATGCAAACAAAAACATTTTTTTTCCATTGGGTAATATGAATAAGATACTAAACGCTTGTCTACGTTAACAGGAATTCGTAAGTCGTATCACCACTAAGTACACAACACAAACATAACTACGCACTGTTTCTTCATACCATTATTTTCTCTTACGATAGTTCTCGGATCTAATTGGCGTCAATAAGCTAGTTTTTTTTTTTCGAGTTTATTTTAAATACCAACTAGATTTCCATATCAAATCTTGATTTCTTTTCATTAACTTTCTGTATAGGAGGTTACCTACATTAGTTAGCATGAAATATTTCGTCAATACGCCGCTCTTGGAATATGTAGGTACTAGAAGATTTTTATCTTGTGACTCGGTATCGCGTTGAATGAACTGTGGTAATAACTACCTACATAATTTTTGTAGTCTATACCTACTATTCTTGCTGTGAATACTAGTTACTACGTATAAATCGAAGAGTTACTTATGATTATGTAGTGATGGATAATATTTCATTGCAAAATAGATGCAGGAAAATAATAAAAGACAAAAGATTATTTGATATGAGAAATAAGTAAGCAGGGTCATTACGTCTGTTTCCGTACAAGATTTATGGTACCTTAATATGAAAAAAAAAAAACCGCCAAGTGCGAGACAGACTCGCCCATGAAGGATTCCGTAGCAACAAGTTATAATAATAAAAGTTCTTGTAGTTCGTTTTAACTTTGATTGCTGTTTTAACACGTTCGCTGTGGTAGCGATTTTGCTAGGCGAAAATTGCGATTTATGACTAATGAAAAAAAAAGCTACTTACTAGATCTTGTTCACACCAATATCGTTGGAGGTTTTTATGGCAATGTACATCTTATTTTTTTTTGAACTTATCATTCCCTTAGTTTAGAAGTTAGAGGGGACACACACACATTTTTCCACTTTGAAAGAGTGTCTTGGACAAACTAAGTATTCAGTTTAGAAAAAAAATGGTGTTGGAAATCTCATTAGCATTTTGGAAAACCTATATCTATAGATACCACCACACGTATGGGTTTGATGAAAAAAAAAAAACATTTTTTTTTTGAGTCTGTTCTGAGTATGGGGACCCCCTTAAAATTTACTCCCTTTTTTCTAGTTTTTTTTGTGTTTTTTTTTTTTTTTTTTTTTAACGTGAGGGAAAATCCTCGTAGGATGCTATGCCGGACTCTTACCGACTAAAAAACCTCACGTAACGCCCAACAGCCTATGGTTGAGAGCCCCGGGTAAGCCCTCAGGAAGGATGTCCCGTGACTCCCAACAGACCTACGGCCGCCAATGCGGCCTCGCCCAGGGGGTGGTTCGGGTGCAATCCCGCGTCTATGGGGGATTTCGGGTGTGACCCCGCTTCTAAGGGGGTGCGTTCGTGATTGCTCACGTCACGCTGCCGTCATGGGCCTGCTTCTGTAAGGACGGTGAGCGGCCCTCTCACCGTCCTCAGACCCCCGGTCATGGAGGCCGATAGTCCTCGGCGAAGACACGTCGGCGGCGCCCAGGGCGCCGACTGCGGAACTCGGGTGGGAGAGTTCTCTCCCGCACCCGGCCCGCCGCCTCCTTCGCGAGCATGACCTGCTCGCAGAAAGAGGCGGCGCAGTCCCACTTACTCCCGCCGGAGAGCATGGCTCGCACCATGGCCTCAAGCGAGAGAGTGTCCACGCCCAGACCCACTACGAGGACCTGTCGCTGTTGTGCCCACGCCGTGCACTCCACCAGCGTGTGGAGCGCCGTGTCATCGCTGCGGTCCTCGCAGTGCTGACACTCGGCCGTGGTTTCCCGGTGCCTTCGCCACAGATACCTACCGAAGCTACCGTGCCCGGCAAGCATCTGTGTCAACCGGTAGGAGAGAGCACCGTGTCTTCTCTCCAGCCACTCGTCCATGACCGGTCTGACGGCCGCGATTGTGGCGAATCCCCCCTTTGGTTGCTCAAGTCGCACCTTCCATGTCTCCACGGTTTCCTGGTGGAGCAGGGTCCACTGGGCCTCGATTTCTCGAGACGCAGGCCTTTGGCCCCGCTCCAGCGCCTCCTTGCGCCATCTGAACAGTGACGCAAGGGCTCTCGCTTCCAGGTCCCATGGAGGGGTCCCGGCTAGGAGACATGCCGCCTCACCGGAGATCGTGCGGTATCCTCTTATCACCCTGACGGCCATCACTCTCTGCGGGCTCAGCAGTCTAGCCTCATTGCTGGCCGTCAGGGTCTCCGCCCATAGGGCTAGTTTTTTTTTTTTTTTTTTGTGTAAGAATATTGATGCGGTTTATAGAATACACCTACTTACCAGGTTCAATAGCATGGGTCTTATAGTTTCGAAGAGAGGGGGCTGTGACATACAGACGGACGGACGGACTGACGGACTGACGGACGGACTTGACGGGACTACAAGGGTTCCGTTTTTGCCATTTGTCTACGTAACCCTAATAAATGCTCTTCTTTTAATTTTAGGTTTTCCCTAAGAGAGATAAGTAGTTCAAGTAACATTATTATAACTAAAGATAATGTATGCTATGGTCATGTGAATAGATAGGTTGAAATAATTTGTGTGGCCTAGGTCAGGGGTCGGCAAGGCGCGGCTCGCGAGCCGCATGTGGCTCTTTGGGTGTAGACCTGCGGCTCTTTAGTTGCATACATAATTATCATATTATTCATTTTCAAGAACATTATCACCCTTTCATTTTCAAAAATACCACAACAGTCTTACTAGTAGTTAAACAAGCAAACTCGCCTAATGGTGGTGTGCTGCGCTTGAAAGCGTTATATGTAGCACCATTTTCTTTCTGATAGGATTCTGCTGCGATGTCCGCAGCGGGCCATAGCCTAGAGAATATAATATCATAAGAGACGGCATGTCTAATTCTGACAGTCCGTCGCGGAACCTAGTGGCCGCAGTTCTGGCAGAAATCTACCGGCCCAATGCTTTGGTGCGTCAAAATGACAAACAACCATCTTCGGAAGAGATTGAAAGCTGGCGTGTTAGAGCGCGCAATGATCTCATTCATAAATGGCGCACCAGGCTAGAGCTCGTCTCTGCCATCTTATTTATTCTGAGGTCCTCGGTAGAAAAGCGGCACTGACATACCTACCACCTCACACAGCTCCTCACGGGGCACGGATATTTTAGTAAATACCTGCATGATGTGGTAGGCATTGAGCCTCAGGCAACGTACCCACTGCGAGGACGCACGGCGCCGTGGATATAGCGCTGCACACCCTCGCTTTTTGTACGGAGTGGAGTGGCGAGCGTAC
Organism: Miltochrista miniata; assembly: GCA_933228765.1. Lineage (NCBI taxonomy): Eukaryota > Metazoa > Arthropoda > Insecta > Lepidoptera > Erebidae > Miltochrista > Miltochrista miniata. The sequence goes on along the minus strand of OW121760.1, from coordinate 20,346,611 downwards.
CGCTCTAAGAGTCCTAAATTGGCCCGGTCGCGTCGCTGTCTATTATAGTTTACGCTATGTTAGACAGCGAAGAAAATTGGTTCGGCTGTTGTTTTGACGTCAACGGCAATGAGAAAAGCGCTGCGGTTGCTGGCACCCTGGCGCTCTGGAGCGGGGTGGCCTAACACTTCCAGTATGCCAACCTCGCACGTGTGGCCGACGACGGAAGCTTTATGACAGCCGTGAGACTGACTAAGACGCACACCTCGTGTTCAGGCGTCGCGGCAGCGAAGTTTTGGTGGGTAATATTTAGACCCCCAGAGTTGAGACTGTTGCAGGTAGCTGTTGTACGCTTGCCTTCCCTGTGACCAAACAATAGTGACAAGAAGGAACATCCCAGGGTTTTAGTGGGAGAATCCCACATAGTCAATCATTTCTTTTTAATTGTGGAAATTCTCCAAAACCACCATGTGACTTACCATCTGCCCATGGCCGTAAGTCCTGGAGACGCCCTTCGAAGAATGTTCTCAGAGCTTCCGACAGACTTGGTTTGTCTCTATAGCAGACATTCCCCGCACTCTAGTCTATCCCACTTCTAACTGGGAGGGGGGGGGGGGGGGGGAAGTGCGATCAAAAAAGATTTTGTGGCTCTTTAAAAATTTTGTATTTTAAAATCGTCATTTTTGGCTCTTTCGACTCAAAAGGTTGCCGACCCCTGACCTAGGCCACTCTACCACATCATGCAGTTTTTTGTCATTGGTTGTTTGTCATTTTGACGCACCAAAGCATTGGGCCGGTAGATTTCTGCCAGAACTGCGGCCACTAGGTTCCGCGACGGACTGTCAGAATTAGACATGCCGTCTCTTATGATATTATATTCTCTAGGCTATGGCCCGCTGCGGACATCGCAGCAGAATCCTATCAGAAAGAAAATGGTGCTACATATTATAACGCTTTCAAGCGCAGCACACCACCATTAGGCGAGTTTGCTTGTTTAACTACTAGTAAGACTGTTGTGGTATTTTTGAAAATGAAAGGGTGATAATGTTCTTGAAAATGAATAATATGATAATTATGTATGCAACTAAAGAGCCGCAGGTCTACACCCAAAGAGCCACATGCGGCTCGCGAGCCGCGCCTTGCCGACCCCTGGCCTAGGTGGTGCTACTGGTCACATTAATGATTAAAATATTATTATGAAATAGATATGTAATCTGTGCGTAGCTTAAGCCTAGGTAATGTAGGTACATATAAAATAAATGGAGTATGTTCTAAAAATCAATTGAATGTTGATTGACTGAGATGAACTACTAAATGAATATACCTACATGTAATAGTATGTGCTTTACTGAGTAATTTAAGCCTAGGTAATGTGGGTACATATGTAAAATGGAGTATGTTCTAAGAATCAATTGAATGTTGATTGACTGAGATAAACTGCTGAATGACTATGACAATACATGTAATATTATGTGCCATAGTAAGTAATTTAAGCCCAAGTAATGTAGGGTATGTAAAATAAATGGAGTTGATCTTATGTTCTGAGAATCAATTGAATATTGATTGAATGAGATGAACTGCTGAAGTCTTTTGCTTTGGTCTAGCTTGTCACATGTGCAGCAGGTGTGAAGCTAGTGGTTATTGTTGGCAAAGCGATTGACCGTTGTTATTTAGTTCTCATAATGTGAATAGAGACTTATGACAATGAAACGATGTCACTGTTTAAAGTATTATGCAGAAAGCTGTAGTCCTCAATGTAAAGAGGCTAGATGTGAAGAAAAAATGGAAAGATCTATTAGGTTTAGTACTTGAGTACTATTAATGTAAAACGAGGCTGGCAGTGAAAAGAAATAGAATCAATCTTGTTCTTATTGTTGAATTTATATAATCTAACTAAGTAGGTATACTGTATTTCAATAGCTTTGCGCAAAAATGTAAAAAAACACATTTGATCCAATATATCCATAGTTACTTGCAATTGAATAGATATTTACCCTGATTAAATTCCAGTATTCAGGAGTCATACAGTGTTCTTACAATCATTTCGACACCAAATAACTTCTTTATGAGTTTATTTTCATTTAAAATACCTACTCACGCCCTTAGCACACCTCCGCCGCAAAACCATGATAGCGGAACCGCAGTAATTCCGCCAAGTTCTGTCACATGTAGGAGGAGCGGAACACTAGCGAAACCGCCTGTTCTAATGCATAGATTTAACTATCTTCTATCTCTTTCACCGCACGGTTTCGCCAATCTACTCCTACGCCAGTCAAACCTCCGCGCTTCGGCCGCCTTGTTATTGCGGTGCCGCATTGTCTACGCGCCGGTTTGTCAAAATTGACAGAAATACAGAGCGGAACTGCGAAACTAATATTTTTTCAGTAAATGGACGTGAATTTCACGGAAAAACTACTTCAAGCCATCGGAAATAGACCCTTTATGTATTTATTAAGTCATCCAGATAATAAAAATAATATGATAAAATTGCGATAGCGCCACTTCGACTAACTCGTGTCAGGTTCCGTTGCCCAGTTCCGCTGTTCAATCCACACTTGATCACAGCGGAATTCATTCAGCGGTTCCGCTGTTCTGGTTTCGCGGCGGAGATGTGCCTAGGGCGTTAGGATAGTAAAAAATTCAATGATTTGTCTTATTATATTTTTCTACTCATCTGTCTTAGACAACGATTGTCAAAACAAGACATGTTTACATTATTGCCAGATCGGGCAGGATTGGACACGGTAAATTCGTTCATAGGTATATTGTATTGTTATTGGTTAATTCAGAGAATCCCAGTGTTGGCATTGCTGAAATGTAATATTTATAGTGTTATTTTTGTAATGCTGTTCGTTTGGTCAGTAAAATATATAAAACTAGCAGACGTTACGCGGTTTCACTCGCGTAGCTACCATTCTCTTGGGAATACGGGAATGAAATATAGCCTATGTTCAGGTAATGTAGCTTCCCAACAGTGAAAGAATTTTTCTAATCGGTTCCCAACAGTGAAAATAGTTTCGGAGCCTATTCGATGCAAACAAACAAACAATCAATGGAAAGAACTGATTTATAATATTAGTATAGATAAATATATTTGTACTTCGAGAACGAAGTACTTGTCAGTATGGCCGTGTTGGGTATGCTTATATACACTCGAGAGCAATGAATCCGGGTCACTTAAAGAATGTTAAAAATCTCGGAAACTAAAAATGATAGGTTAATGCAATAAATTGTATTTAATAGACAATGTAATACTCCTTAAATGAAAGTAAAAAAAATATGAGTCACCATACATTTTATTAACACAAAATTACATAAAGAAAAAACTGCTGATCTCTCCTTAAAACAAAAATAGGAAACATGAAGTTTTTGAACTTTATTACGATTTTCTTGAATTTTAATACTTCGTATTGCCTCCTCGTGCTTCCATTACTGCGTTTACGCGGTTTGGCATGCTGTACACCAAGTTCCTTATACGATTTTGGGGAATATTCTCCCATTCCTCTGTGAGAGCAATTTTGAGCTCACGAAGCGTGATTGGGGGAGGGTTTCGTTGTTTTACGCATCTGCCTAGCTCGTCCCAAGCATGCTCGATCGGGTTGATATCCGGGCTGCGCGCTGGCCACTCCATACGAGTAATGTTCATCTCTTGAAGGTAGTCATTCACAATCCTACCTGTATGAGGTCGGGCATTGTCATGCATAAATATAGCATCCTCACCTAAATTGACCATAAATGGACCAACGTGATCATTGAGGATTTCTTCCACATATCTTACGCTAGTTAAAGAGCCGTTTTCTATGATCACCAGCTCTGTGCGACTTTCAGAAGAAATTCCGGCCCACACAAGTACAGACCCACCACCGTAGGCTACTTTTTCTTCGATGCATGCTTGCTTGAATCTTTCCCCTGGTCTTCGATACACTCTGTGTCTTCCATCGTGCTTGTAGAGCATAAATTTTGATTCGTCGGAGAACATAACTTTTGACCAATCTTCAATACTCCAATTTACGTGGCTCTGGGCATACCTTAGTCTCGAAATACGATGCCCACGCTCCAGTTTAGGGCCGTTTGCAGGTCTAAGGGGTTTTAAGTTAGATTCAGCAAGCCGACGTCTTACTGTCCATGCACTTGGGTTACTTCCTCCGAGGCGTCGAAACTGATTGGTGAGTTCAGTTCCTGTGAGAAAGCGATTTCGAAGCATGGTGTTCACCAAGTATCGGTCTTCTCGTGCTGTGGTACACCTGGTTCTGCCCGTTCCTGGTCTGCGTAGGTTAGAACCAGTTTCTTCGTAACGTCGGAGAACTCTTTGTACTGTTGACAGCGACACACCGACAGTCCTGGCTGTATCGCGCTGACTCCGGCCGGTTTCCAGCATTGTAAGTATTCTGGTGCATTCTTCAGGCGTAAGCGACATAATTTCAGCTTGATTAATGAATATAGAGCACTATCAACATGGTTTATGTACCCACATAAATGACAGATTACAAACAAAAGCAACACCAAATGCTGTAATTTCGTAGTTCCATCTTCGAAAGTGGCCCTTTTTCAAATTTGATTTTTTTATGATATAACTTTACAATAACTAAGAAGTTTTAATACCTTCATTTAAGGAGTATTACATTGTCTATTAAATACAATTTATTGCATTAACCTAGCATTTTTAGTTTCCGAGATTTTTAGGATTTTTTAAGTGACCCGGATTCATTGCTCTCGAGTGTATAAGTAGGTAAGTTACTTGGTTGACCGTACTGTTCATTATGGCAACACGTTAGAAGGAACCGTTATTTATTGTTCGGTAAACATTTTTATATTTTGTGGTTGGTACTATTGGCAGTACATTGTAACAATTTAGTCAACATGCAAAATATAAGTTCCGTTTCAAAAGAGTTTTTGAGAAACTGTATAGTATTAATTATTAATATTGTTTCATAGCATATAGATATTTAATTGTAGACCAATTATATAATAACTACGATCAGGTTCAGTAATCTTAGTTTGGGATTTATTTGATTAAATGATTTGAGTGTTGTCATGTTCCGGTAAATTGTCAGTAGTCATAACATGGAATAATTTATGTTAAATGTAATAATTGAATAGATACTATAATGTTTCACATTTACAATTAGGTTAATTAATTATTTTAGATGATACTTTGTTTGTATAATGTCATAGTATCATTTAAATTAATATAATATAATAATCAATTTAGATTAGACCCTTGTGAACAGTGTAATGCTGTTTAGGCGCCAAAATTATAGGAGAGAGGCACAATGTTAGACAGAACAGCTCAGTCGCTGAGCAGCCGTCTTAAGGGTACGTTCCTCATTAATAACTTATGTAATTTATCTGATCTGATGTGATGTGTAATATATATATAATAATAATAACATTAATACATAGAGTGACATACGACGGTGTAGTATAATGCCCATGGCTTGGTTTAAAAGATAATCTATATAGGTACTATCCTGCTGAACTATTTGTAAAGATATGACCCGTGTTACTATTAATTGTAATGACGTGTACCAACTATTGATGGAATTAGATTATAGTAGAAATAGATGTATAGCAATTAATGTGACTTTGAAAAGAGTGGCCGTGAGTTTTATTGCCAGGTTCTTTCTCATAGGCTCTACCTATTGCGAATCTGGCGGTAAATGTAGAATTGCAAATCTTGACGAGAATAAAGATATTTTTATCTCATATTCATTTCTTTTCATTTCATAACTTGTTAGCTAATACCCTCCTTACAGAATATGCCTCTGGCTATCCCTTCAGGGATAAAAGGCGTGACCGTATGTATTGATATACCTACCCTCTACGAGACTAATCTAACACCCGCATAGAGAATGCTCGACAACATTTTTGGAGCCGATGGAGTCGCGAATACATAAGTTTGCTGCAACAGCGCACTAAGTGGAAGGACAGGCAACCGGATATAAAACCTGATCAAATGGTTCTTATTAAGGACAATTGTACTCCGCCATTGAAGTGGCCTTTGGGGAGAATTATAGCCGTTTATCCTGGATCTGATGGAGCATGCAGAGTTGCAGACATTAAAACCAGTAAGGGAACTATAAGAAGAGCGATAAGCAAGATTTGTCCGTTAAAAGACTGATCCACCAATTTACAAACATTCATTTTTCTACCTGACGAAGAGAAAGCACTTTCAAGCCAGGGGAGATTGTTTATGCAAACAAATTTAGAAGCCATACTTAACGCCAGTTCTGTACCAGCTATGAAGCCTCTGTATTCCGCCGGGTGTTGTAACCTGACATATTGTTTATGCAAGCAAATTAAGAACCCGTACTTAACAACAGTTGTGTACCAGCTATGAGGCTTCTGTATTGCGCCGGGTTCACAACCTTTATAGTCATGGCTCCACGCGGTGCGCGTTTCTCGCGCTTCATTACTTTTATAATTTTTCTATGGCTAACAAGTCTACCATGTACTAGCTGCAAATATAAAACCTTAATTTCAAGAACCAAGTTTTCTTCTTTTAACATCCTCAACATGATGCTTATATAGACTTTTAGACAAAACTTTAAACTCTAAAACATCTCAGTCTCTGACTTAATAACTTCAGTCTTTTTCTCAAGCTACATTAAGTTTCACTATTATTGAGATCAATCACATTCGATATCTGAGGCATAACTAACAATAAAGTAGAATTTGGATAAGTAGAATAACATTCATTCAACAGAAATAAAATTCTCACCACTTTTAGACAATATTATAAACTAAAACATTTCTGTCTCTGACTTAACAACTTCAGCGTTTTTTTCAAGCTATATTAAACTATTATTGAGATCAATATCATTCGATATCTTAGGCATAGCTAACAATAAAGTAGAATTTGGGTAAGTAGAATAACACATTTTGAAATGAAATTCTCACCACGATATAAACTTAAATAAACAACTAAGGCACTAATTAAACGGTTTTATTTAGCTCACCCCGTTTGTTTTATTATTTATTCTTGGGTCAAATTTAGTAATTCAAATTTCACCCTCTTCCTGTCAACCGATTAATCTGAAATTTTGTATACACTTTGGATTTTGATGACAATACAATTATGTTTATTCATTATCTTTATAAATTCAAGATGGCCGCCGCTACAAAATGGCGGATAATTTATTTATTATTAATCACATCAATATGGGTATCAAATGAAAGGGCTCAACAAGCAGAATACAATATACTATAAAAAATTGAAATCCAAGATGGCGGCCGCTACAAAATGGCGGCTAACGTAGGTTTTATCAATATGGGTATCAAATGAAAGGTCTCAACAAGCAGAATACAATATACTATAAAAAATTGTAATTCAAGACGGCGGCCTCTAAAAACTGGCGGATAACTTAGGTTTTATCAATCCCACCAACATGGGTATCAAATGAAAGGTCTCAACAAGTAGAATACAATTTACTATGCAAAATTGAAATCTAAGATGGCTGCCGCTACCAAATGGCTGATAACAATTTTTTAACAATCCCACCAATATGGGTATCAAATAAAAGGGCTTGACAAGAAGAATACAATGCACCATACAACCTCAATATTTAAGATGGGCGCAGCCACTAAATGGCGTATAATAATAAGATTTAAATTTAGAAATTGAATCTGTAATTTAGGTATCTGATTAATCCAGCCTGAATCCACCACCCAAGTCAAGATTTCGTATCGTGTTGAGGACTGTGTTTCGTTAGGGTGGCTAAAAATGATACGTCGTTAGCGGTACACCACCCAAGTTAAGGTGAAAGGTTAAAACGCGCCGAGAACTGTATGGCATTAGGGTGGATAATATAATAATAAAAAATATATGGTGGATAATATCTCTGGCGTTTATTCACGCTGTGTGAATTAACTAAAAATATGCGTCAGCAAGGTGACCAGACTTTTATTGATATTTTGAATGCTTTGAGAGTCGGTGAGCTAACAACCCAACATTTTAGTATTTTAATGGGAAGACTTCTTCAAGACACGAGTGATGAGTTTGCAATAGACAAAGCGTTAAGGGTATACCCCACAAATCAACAAGTTAACGACCACAACTCCGCTGTATTGAATTTGTACAGAAATAATGGTGCTCGCATTTACAAAATAAAAGCGCAGGATCAGCTAGTACACGCTACACGACATGCAGACAATATGGATATAGCTACTATAATACCAGCTGATATCAACAAAACTGGGGGTTTACCAGCGGAACTGGAAATATTTGTGGGGGCAAAAGTCATGCTACGGTCCAATATTGACGTTTCAAAGGGATTAGTAAATGGCGCTATAGGCTACATCAACGAAATCGTTTGGCCTCAATTTCGTCGAACTCAGATGTATGCAACAGATGTACCTTCCATCCGAATTGATTTCGCAAGAGACGGAGTACATCTTATACACCCGAAAGCTATACAGTTTCCAGCTAAGTACAATTACGGGACGGCTGAAAGAAGAATGTTGCCTTTAATACTATCATGGGCTTCTACAATACAAGCGCTCGTGGCCCCGCGGACTCAGTGTTCTGTAAACGATCACTGCAGTAAGCAACTTTCACTATGGCCGGTCCTTGGATGGGTGACCATCCATGTGATCACTTTGTGACATTTATTTGAGCGTTTCCGTGCTTCGGAAGGCACGTTAAGCCGTTGGTCCCGGTTGCCAGTAAAATGGCAGTCGTTAAGCTAAGTTGAAGGCTTTATTTAACAGCAGGCAGTCACAACCTGTGCCTGTCCATTTAAACACGGCAATACGGCTCACCACCTATTACGTGGGACAAATTATACAAAGGTGAAATGTGGGCATATAATATGCCTCTGCCTACCCCTACGGGGATAAAGGCGTGATCATATGTATGTATGTACTACAATACATAAAATGCAGGGCAGCACTGTGGATCACGCAGTCGTATACTTAGGTGCGAAACTGTTTGAAGAAGGTCAAGCCTACGTGGCTCTTAGTAGAGTAAGATCTTTGCAGGGACTACGTATAGAGAAGTTGGACTGCAATAAACTAACGGGCAAGAAACCTTGCAATAATGAAGCACTAAATGAATTAAACAGAATGCGAAATAAAAACTAAAAACGAGAAAATAAAAATAGGTAAAAAAACTTTTTAAGTTAAACGGTTTTATGTTAAACATACATTGCAATGTTTAAGATAAATGTACTAAAAACCAAAAAATAATAAAATAGATACAGTCGTGGGAATTATAAACATATGCATAGACTAGACTAAAATAAAACCGTGGGGCACGTCAATTGTCTACAAATTATCGACTTAATGTGCGATAGAAGAATCGTTTAATTCGTCGTTAGGCAGTTGGCCCGCAGACGGTGAGGAAATTACTCACTATTTTCTTGCTCATCGAAATTCCAATAGTTATACACTCCATGTAAATAAAAGAAATGTTTCAACTAGTTTATCGTTGGACATTCACACTGCTGGCAGGCGAGGAATCGTTTCACTGCTCGTAGTTTGTCTTTAATCGACAAAACATATGATAAAAGTACTACTCACTCACCACTATGAAACCGCGAAAACTCGCTTATAATCGAGCTTGCTAGCTTGTTTCCACATTCTAGCCGTACTTATCACACGCCCATCGTTATCGGTTGAACAACTGCCTAATTATAGTGTAACATTACAAAATAAACATTTTAATCAACGATTGTAGACAATTGACGTGCCCCACGGTCTTATTTTAGTCTAGTCTATGCATATGTTTATAATTCCCACGACTGTATCTATTTTATTATTTTTTGGTTTTTAGTACATTTATCTTAAACATTGCAATGTATGTTTAACATAAAACCGTTTAACTTAAAAAGTTTTTTTACCTATTTTTATTCTTAATAACAATCACTGTAATATTGAGCATTAAAATATTATGTTATTAATAACAATGTTTCTAGTTTAAATTAAGAAGAGATAAATTAACCGAAAAATTGTAAAACGGCCTAGAAGACGTTCCAATCAATGTAGGCTTTGGTAGAATAAATTTTAAATCATCCTCCTTCACTAGGGAAAGATCCGCCCTTCCTGGTATCAGGAACTTTTGCATGCCAGATTTGCGCCTTAAAAAGGATATATAGTATTCAAGGTCGTTGTTTCTTTCCTCTATTACCTTACCAATATATAAAGATCTTTACCTTTTAGTAGTTAATTGAATTATGACATATTGTCCCTCTTTAGGTGGATATGGCAACGGTTTGTTCAAGTCCTCTTCCGTAATGGCAATCCCATTATCATCTTGATCCTCTTCCGGTAGTTCAAGCCAGTCTTCGTCATCATCTGTGTCAGCGAAATGAACTTCACCAGGGTTTTCTATTTCTTCATCGCTATCTAATATTGAGCGGATAATTTTTTTTTTCTTAGCTTCAGTTTTTCTTCTGGATGTATTCTTTTCCTGTTCTATCAAAGTCTTTTCTGGTGTGTCGGTAGCTATCAAACTACGTCCAGGTTTCCTTCGTATTCTCTTTAATTTTCTAGGCCCAGCTTTCAGTGGATTTCTAAATTCAAAAGGTGACTTAAAAGACGATTTTGCGACTGACGTTGATGGCGTATTTATATTGGTAACAATCGTATTTTTAACAGGAAGACTGACTGACTGTTTCGGAGACAGTTCAACTAGATCAAGCAGTTCATTTGGAGCATTAATTGTGTTAATATTGTGCTTTTCAGGACTATTAACCATTATTGAAGCGGGTATTTGTTCACATTCTGCACGTCCTTCCAGAACATGTTCTCGAAGAATACTAATAGAGTCAGGTGTTGAAGCACCTTCGACCCTTAAATCTTCTGGGCAAAGACGGTCGGTTACTGACCTGGGAAGGAAGTCTTCTTCTGTAAAAATGTGGCGATCAAGTGGGTAAATACCACACTTAGCGGAGGAGTTTGTTATATTTCTTGGAGTCATGGCTTTTTGAAAGGCAGAGCCTATTATTTCGCCTAAATCATATATTGTTACAGGCTTACCAGGATTCCATAAAAGCCAAGAATCAATGGCTGCATTATAAAATGTCTTGAAGGGGCCGTAGACACCAACATCAAGGGGCTGCAACTTGGCGGATGTGTGAGGATGAAGAGTTAAAATATGAACTCCTGCATTCTTGGCCAAATCCAGGGCTTGTAGGCTTAAATGCGATTCATGATTATCCATTATTAAAATACATGGATTATCCTTAGAAGTATTTGTATGTTTTATAAAATGTTTCATTACCTCAGGAAAGATTGCTGAATTCATCCACCCTGTAGGTGTTGCCAATCCCAAGGTCCCAGGTGGCGTATTTTTTATCATATGATCTTTGAAAATTTTCCTGGGAAATACCATAACTGGAGGTAAAAAATTCCCACTGGCACTCACGATACAGCATGTTGTTACTAGTGTCCCCCTTTCGCCGCTAGTAACTTTTCCAATGATTTTTCTACCAGTAGGCGCAAGTACTTTTTGTGGCCTTTGCACAGTAGTTGTAGATGTCTCATCAAGATTAAAAATTCTTGTTCCATCAGCAAAAGCAGAACTTCGGGACATGAGATTTTCTAAATTATCGTAAAACTTACCAACATTGCTTGGGTTAAAAGCTGTGGCTCTGGCAAGGCTGCATGGTTCAGGTTTTTTTAAAGTAATGTTATGTCTGCGTCTGAAAGAAATCAACCAGTCTTTGCCAGCCATTTGCTTCTCCTCCCAAGAAGCAGGAATTTTTAAACTGAATTTTGGCACACTGATATGCCACCTGCCGGCTTTCTTTTGCTGATAAACCATAGAACAAAAGAGCACAATGTGTAAAATAGTTTTTGAGCGTTTTTTCTTGTTCTTCATTAAAAAATTTATTTACTGAGTAGTTAGGTTCTAACTGCGAGGGTAACAAATCGTCAAGTGATGCACAATTCTTGGTCTTCCAATAGTATCTTTTAAGCGTAGCAAATGGAACACTGGACTTTTCAGATGCTTTTCTTATAGACTCCCCTCTCCAAATTAACTGCAATCCTTCTTTAATTTTTTCATGAGGAGTATTTCCTATTTTTCTCTCTGTCTTTTTCCGTGGCATTCTGCAAAAAGGCAAATTAATTAAATATGATTTATATCAGCATTTGAAAAAAGAAGAAGGTACACAGTGGCTCATGAGTCACTGTGTACCTTTTGAAAATGAGGCACTGTGTACCACTACGCCATTTGCAAAATATTTCGTCACTTCAAATGAAACCTTAATCAAATACGAGAAAACACGAGACCAAAACAATTGATAATAGACATACTATTTAACAAATGTATTGGTTATCGCGAATCACTGCAAACAAATTCATAAAAACAATTGAAACTCACCTCAAAAAGTATTTTTGTGAGGATGAAAATTAAAATGTCGTCGTCACACTTGCACGCGGCGGTCCTTCTGCGAGCCGACTGGTTAGAACGTGTACGGATATCAAACGCTAGAAATGAGTAATAGAGACAACCGTATATCACCTTTTCTTTCGGCTGAATCATAACTGAGCCACTGTAGCCGACCGAGTCACTGATGCCTCCTTGACCCACACCTGGCATTACCATCAGCCACTGCCACTCTCTGCTCACACTGCAGGCCAGTACTTGTCATCATACTTATACGTGTAGTCTAGCCGCCTAAGTTACTTCCTCGCGCTGAATTAGTGTAGTGCTGTACTATTAGTACCTAAACCCGTAATATTCTTATGTATGTCTGTGCTTTCTGTATCTATGTAATCTCATTGTCTCTGTAGTGTACTGTGTACTATATAAATGTGGGGATGTGACTCGAAACAAAATTGATGATAGTTTTTCACTTTATTTATTTTTTAATACGCACACAATAAATCTTTCATCCTAGGCAACTCTTTGACAGCTCTGTGGTACAGATCACCAAACTACCATAGATAACATACAGACTCAATCTGAGTAGTGAACCAATTCTACCAAACTATAGTGAACAAAAAAGAAAACAAAACTAAATCCTAATTATGACACTACTTTACACGGCCATCCTGTTCATCATCTGCCCCAGATGAACTCTCTTCTTCTCGTGCAATCCATGGCTTCATTAGATCTGCAGAAGTTAAAGTATTCTTGGGTCCTTCCGTATTTCCCACTTCCTTTACAGCATATCTATCATTGCGTTTCTTCGCAGTTACTTCATAGGGCCCAAGATATTTCTTGAAAAGTTTAGAGCCTTAGGAAAATTGGGTCTTCTTGATAGCCACAATATCACCCACATTGTAGACAGTAGCTTCTTTCCTTTTCTTATTATAACTTTTTAAATTCTCCTCCTGTATCTTTTTTATCGATTCTTTGGCCTTGTGTCTAAGTTCTTGTCTTTTATCATTAAATAGTTGCACATTTTCTTCTTCTATCAGTTTTAGTAAGTCTTCATCTTTATCTCTCATTTTGATTCCAAACAACAACTCAAACGGCGTCATTCTAATGCTTCGTTGGTACGTTCCATTTATACAGCGCTGTACATTCGCTACTCTGCGGTACCATTTCGTGGGATCATCTGCACTCAGCTTACTCAAAACGGCAATAATAATTTTATAGATACGTTCAACCTCGAGGTTGTCCTGTATTGGTCGTATAGTGCGTGATGCCTTCATTCTTACAATAATCTTGGAAATCATTAGAGGTGAACGCTGCATTTCGGTCGGTTATTATTCTTTCAGGTGCTCCAAAGGTCTGCTGTTGTAAATTCAATTTCTCTAGCGTCTCCGCAGTAGTCAGGGTCTTCACAGGGTAAATCCAAGTAAGCTTTGTGAAGCCGTCGACAACAGTCAGGATGTACTTATAGTTCTTATGTGTCGACGTCAGTGGTCCAAGATGATCGATATGATAAGTTGACAGTGGTACATCTCCTTTATCTATTGGGTGTAAGAAACCTTCTTTCTTGCCCTTTTTATTTGATATCAAGATACACTCCACACAATTATTTATAATCTTTTTTATCTTGTCTTGTAAATTTTCTATGTAAAATTCTCTATTAATTAATTCTTCAGTCTTCAGTATACCAAAATGACCACGTTCATGATTCTTTCTTATTATTTCAAATTGCATTTTCTTGGGTACCACTATTAGTCTATTGCCGTTTTTTTCTTTATAGAGTATGTCTTTTTGTAAAATATAACCATGATAAGGTTCTTTCTCTAGAACTTTCTTAAGTGCTTTTATGTAATCGTCATCATCTTGCGCTTTTTTGATGCGTGCTGTAGTTTCTGCAATATTTAAACAAACTGGATATCTGCTCAACGCATCGGCGTGTTTCATCCTTGATCCTGGTCTATGTTCTATCTCATAATCGTACTCTTCAAGTAGCAGAGCCCAGCGAGCGACTCTCGGAGGTAAGTCCTTCTTTTGTAAAGTCATGGTTAATGCAGAGCAGTCAGTTACTATCTTAAAATGTATTCCCTGAAGGTAAATTCTGAATTTCTTGATAGCTTCTACGATAGCTAATACTTCTAAATGATAACTGTGACAATTTCTTTGGGCTGGTGTAGTCTTTTTGCTCATATAGTGGACTGGATGAAGTTTATCATCATCAGGACTTCTTTGTAAGAGCACAGCTCCATATCCATCAGCACTGGCGTCCGTGTGTAATTCAGTATGCAAATCAGGGTTGTAAATCTTGAGTACAGGTGAGCGACACAATATTTTTTTCAGCTCCTGGAGAGCTTGTTGACATCTTTCATCAAAATAGAACGGTATATCTTTCTTCAATAAGTCGGTCATCGGCTTTGCTATCAGTGAGTAGTCCTGAATAAATTTTCTAAAATATCCGGTAAGTCCTAAGAAAGATTGAACAGCTTTTACGTTCTCTGGCTGCCTAAACTTAGTGACAGCATTTATTTTGTCCTTTGATGGTCTCACCTCATCGTCACGAATGATATAACCAAGATATTCGATTTCTCTCTTCAAAAAATGGCATTTATTCCAATTAAACTCTAAACCAAATTCTTCTGCTCGTCGTAGCACCTTGTCAAGACTCATTAAGCCTTCTTCTTCTGTTCTGGACGGTAAAATTAAGTCATCAAGATAAGCTGTTAGGGTACCATCGGCAATAAGATCGCTAAATATGTCGTTAACGAATCTCTGAAACACAGAGGGCGCTGAGCAAAATCCAAATGGCATTTTTAAAAATTCGTATTGAGCTTGAGGTGTGACAAATGCAGTGTACTTCTGGCTGTCTTTGTGAACATTCACATGTAAAAATCCGTTACATAAATCCAGTGAGGTGAATATCTTAGCTCCTTTTAACTTGCCAGGGCTCTGACGAAAACAGCCAATAACACCCTATTGGCTGTTTACACACATATATTTATGTGGAGTAGTGTCATAATTAGGATTTAGTTTTGTTTTTTTTTTGTTCACTATAGTTTGGTAGAATTGGTTCACTACTCAGATTGAGTCTGTATGTTATCTATGGTAGTTTGGTGATCTGTACCACAGAGCTGTCAAAGAGTTGCCTAGGATGAAAGATTTATTGTGTGCGTATTAAAAAATAAATAAAGTGAAAAACTATCATCAATTTTGTTTCGAGCCACATCCCCACAACTTTTGGGGGCTCGTCCGGGATGTGAAACAATATTTGAGTGAATAGAAGACGAAAACTGAAGATTTGATTTCATTAAGATTGCCGGTTTGTGTTAGCTTGGGCCGCCATTGTGAACACCATTTGCATCTGTTTTACCGACGCACCGGCAGTGACGTAAGATTTGACAAGTGTCAATGTCATTCCTGCTTTACCGACACACAATAGTAGAAAATGTTGTCAGCGTAGAAATTTTCTACTAAAATGGTCGCTTTTGAAGAAGACTTACGGATCTGAATTAAATTAATTTTGAAGACTAAAGACTAAGTTTAATTTAGATCTTGATGACTACTAGGAAGCCGTCGTTTTGTACGGTTACCGGAAGACGAAATTCTCTGACTTCTAAGACTACTACAAGCCCTACGGTCAAAATGCCACCGAAAAAAGACGACAAAGAAAGTGAAGATGAAGACATTGACATACAAATTTCTTTTAAGGATTTACAGAAGTCCATGGCCACTTTTACTGGGGATGATACCTACCCAATTGAAACATTTATCGACGAATTCGAAGATACTGCTCAGCTTATGAAATGGACTAAAATCGAAAAAATTGATCTATGCTAAACGGCTCTTGGATGGAACTGCAAAACTTTTCCTGAGATCTTTGGGAAGGGTTAAGGACTACCCGTGCTTGAAGAAAGCCCTTAAAGAAGAATTCGGCCCCAAGGTAAATAGCGCAATAATACACAAAAAGCTTGCCGCGCGTAAGATGAAAAATGACGAAACCTATCAACAGTATTTTTTGACAATGAAGGAGTTGGCACTGCATGGGAAGGTTGATGGAATTCGTGACCTAGAGACAAACAAAACCATTCTGTACGGCGCCACGGATATGAAAGAGTTTCGTAAGAAATTAGACATCTACAGTGACTTCAGAAAGAAAGTTCAAAGCAAACCTGCACAAGCTGGTCAGTCATCTACTCATTATTCAAAAAAGATTACTCACGTTAAAAGATGCTTCAACTATAATAAATAAATTCTTTATTTTTCATCCTCAGAATATTGTAGCAAGCATCAATCATCGAAAACACATAAACAATTTTAATGGCAAATAGAATACTACAATCATATAGTGGTATAGCATACTGCCTTCCTAGCTAGGTTAAAATTAACCTGTGGTAAGGATGACAGTGCCGATCCCCTTAGTTTAAAAATATACAGTACCAAGGATAAAAAGCATAAAACTTAAATTAATTTTAGAAAATGAATAATAAATTAAAATTAGATCTTATTTAAAATATTACGGCAGTGAACTGTTCGAGGCATGCAATGAGAGTGAATGAGTGCGCAAGCGCACCTATGAGTGTGTGTGTGTATGTGTGTGTGTGAGCGTGTGTTTTGTGTTTGTATGCGTGTGAGTGAATGTGTATTCTTGGTGAGAGAAACAGACGTTTGCCAACATACTGAGCGAAACTAATTTGAGTTTCCGTTTATAAAGTTCTCCGTTTCATCAAAATTTTTATTTTGCAAGAACACGGAGATAGTTTTTGCACAGGCATAATACGACAAGCTATATATTTCACAGTGCCGACTCAGAGCGTTGTAGAGATGTGGTCCCTGATAATGTGAAAATCTCTTGATGAAGGAAGTGCGGATCCCAGGAAGTGAAAATACCCTGTTTCTCCGCCTCTTTGTCACCTTTTTGTACTCTGTTTTCGAATGCTGCAATAAGGCCGTCTGCAAAATAAAATGCTGCCTCACATTTAGGACACCCCAATCCTTATATAACGTATCAGTCGGAAACATAATAGATCGGAATGTTGAGACTTTTAGGATAGCTCTGTGGGCGATTTCTAATGGCATTAAAACAGTTTTTGCAGCTCCACCCCAACTAGAGATGCAGTATGTAACAATAGATAAGCAAAGGGCAAAATAAACGAGACGAACAGTTCTTAGATCGCTTACGTGCCGGAGGGTTTTAAAAATGTAGATTAATTTACGGACTCTCCCAGTAAGAAGATCTATGTGAGTTTTAAAGTTCAGGTTTGCGTCTAATACCACTCCCAGATATTTAATATGGTCGACAGACTCCAAAGATGAACAGCCACAAGAATCGCTCCCACTGCAATAGTGAACTTTTAGCGTTATCGGAGTGCTTGGCTGAGAGGTTCCACGTATTGAATAGGTAAGAAACTTTGTTTTGCTGGTGTTTAGGGTCAGTGTATGAGCATTTAGCCATTTGAGTGCTATGCTTAAGCCATATTGTGCAGTGCATTCCAGTTCCTCCCAGGTGTCAGCGGTAAAGGTCAAAGCTGTATCGTCTGCAAATGCAACAATTTTTGCTCCAGGAATCTCAAGGTTACAAAACTCGTTTATAAAATCTAGGAAGAGGGTAGGGCCCAAGATGCTACCCTGAGACTCCATAAGAAATGGGCAGCTCATCGCTCTGATGGTTATCGATAGTAACTATCTGTGAACGCTCAGTGAGATAACTTTGAAATAAATCCAGTTGTGATCCCCTAACGCCCATACTTTCAAGTTTGAGTAGAAGGGTGGAGATTGGGACTGTGTCAAAAGCTTTAGTGAGATCCAAAAACACTGTGAGGGTTTTTTTATTCTCGTCTAGGTTGTTAGCCACATGGTTCGTTAAATCTATAACAGCGTCACGGGTAGACTTCTTCTTCCGGAATCCATACTGCTGGGGCGATAACAAACTACAGTGTTCTAAGTAATAGACAAGCCGTTTGTTGATTAGACGTTCCAGTACCTTGGATAATGAGGTCAATACTGCAATCGGACGATAATTGTTTGGAATGTTTCCTTCTCCACCCTTGAAAACAGGATGGATTATTGCCTTTTTCATAGATCTTGGAAATACAGAAGTTTCGAAACAGAGATTAAACATATGGCTCAATATGGGCGCCAGAGTCTGAGCATATCTCTTCAGAAATTGTGGTGAAATGTTATCCCAACCAGTGGCAGCCCCTGTCCGCAATGACCCTATAACCGAAACAATTTCCTCTGGATCCGTGGGGTCCAAAACAAAAGACTTTAAAGGAGAGTACTTATGTTTCATATTATGTGTAGTTGATTGTAAGTGCGCAAAATTACCTAAGTTATCAGCAAGATTTTTCCCAACATTTACAAAGAACGAGTTTACAATATTGCAAGATTGGACACTCGCTGTCGAACATGTTAGAAGTTGCGATGAGGGGTTTCTGGTTTTAGTGGTATTAGTTACACGTTTTATTGTGTTCCAGAGTGCCTTTGGGTTTCGACTAGACTTGTTTAGCTCCTCTATGTCGAATTGTCTCTTAGCCCTTCTCAAAATGCTCGTACAAAAGTTTCTGTATCGTCTGTAAGTTATTGCCAGCACTTCGTTTTCAGGAGACCGTCTAACCTTTCTATGCAACGCAACAAGCCTGGAGTAATCCATGGCTTTAGTATTCTCCTCCTAGCTGGCACCCTCTTCGCCGTTGTGTTGTCAGAAATAGCTGACGCTAGCAAACCTATCAAACTATCAGTGGCTTCGTTTACATCCTGCAGAAGTGAAATATTATTTATATCCAATCGGGACATTGATTTATCAAGTGCCTCATAATCGATTTTACGTATTATTTTAACTGTCTCATTTTTTGCAACTCGGTTGTTCAAACAGAACAAAGAGGATCCATGATCCGTGATGGTGGTTCCGTAAATGAAAGAGACAGAGGGACATTTTGTTCTAATAATCAGATGGTCAAACTTATGGTGACTGTGGTGAACTTCAACTGTGGTGAATTAGGCCATCAATAACCATCCTGCTCGAAGGGAATCAAATGCTTCAAATGTAACGAATTTGGCCACAAATCAACCGAATGTACAAATACCCAACAGAAGAAGACGCTGAATATTCAGAATAAAGAAGAGGACGAAATAAAAGAATTAAAGAAAGATAAGAAAGAAAAAGTTCCCTACAAGAAAATAACGATTAATAAAATAGACTTTATAGCTCTCATAGATACCGGAAGTGATGTAAACATAATTACAAAATCAGAATTTAAGAAGATCAAGGACAGTATTGAAGACTACGAAGTGAAATCAACATGTTTAACAGGAATAGCAGAAAATGAAGTTGATACTGAAGGAATCTTTTCGGCGAGAGTTTAAATACATCAGTACTATACGACGATACGATTTTATGTCGTACAAGACCATGACTTGCCTGTTACAATTTTATTAGGAAATCCTATACTTCAAGAATTTGAAGTACATTTTACGCCCGATGGCATCACTATGGAGAAAATCATGCACCTTACTCTTTTAGTAGAAGACGGAGCGAATGAAGAATATGATGTAGAAGATTACACTGAGTCCGCGGGGCCACGAGCGCTTGTAGTATTTAAGGAGACGCAAAATGTTTGGTGTAAAGACTTAAGTACGGGAAAATGTTAGGTAAAGGGTATTGTTGTGTGAAGAGTCAGTGGTGTTACTTATATGGTAAGAGTTGAGGGGCTTAACAAGTAGGTACTATCATGCATCTTCGCTAAGACCTTGCCAAAGCAGAATTGATTATAGTGTGAGTGATAGTATAGATATCTATACACCAGGGCGGCCTCAGGAAATCACAGCTCGAGAACCATATGTTCAAGATCCTTGTGGAGCAAGGTGTAAACCCTGGTAGTGATAAAGGTGAAGTAAAGTGGACAAATAATCCACAGATCTACAGATCCACAGACAAAGCAAAAAATGATGGGTTAGAAGAAATTCTTAAATCTTTAAATGAAAAATTATTCATTGATAAAAATCAAACAACGGTCCTTGAAAAAATTGGCATCGAAGAGTCAGAGCTCATTGCGTCAATTACAAAAAAAAATGGGAAGCTCTCGCGAGCGATTCACCAGAATTGAGATGTTTCGCACTAAATCTCCACTTTTATTCCCCAAAAGCCTACAGGTATGTGCGAAAAACTTTTGGGACCTGTTTACCAGCTCCACGTTCATTAACGAAATGGTACAGTTATGTTGATGAAAAACCCAGTTTTACCAAGGAGGCATTGGCGGCTTTCAAATATAAATCTGATGCCAATCCGAATACAAAAATTTAATGTACTTTTAGTATTTGATGAAATGAAAATAAAAACTCAGTCAAGTGACCATCCCTATGGTGACAGACGATTCCGGTACGTTGATTATGGTTTTGATTTGATAACAGATAACACAGACGAAGCAACAGATGTTCTAGTATTTCTATTGGTAGGATTTAATACGTCATGGAAATTTCCATTGGGGTACTTTTTAGTTAAAGGCACAAGTGCTAAGTTAAAAGCTCAGCTTGTAACTAAAGTTTACGAATTAGTACATGAGACTGGAGTGGAAACAAAGGGTCACAAAATGTATTTCGAATTAGTTTTAACATATGACACGGATCTAAAAAAAAAAGTCTTTAGGGAGTTAGTGTTCTGGGGCGACGGATAAATTAAAGTCGATATACGAACCATAATATTTATTGACCGAGTGCCTGTTAGGCACTCGGTCAATAAATATAGAGCGGCAAGTGACGCTGTAGACAATTACTAGTCACGGATGGTTGTCTACTCTGTACTGTCTGTAGATAGATAGATAGATAGATAATTCTTTATTGTACACCATTACATACAGTATTCTTAATTAAAACATATTAGCTAACAATGAGAGTACAAAGGGCGGTCTTATCGCTAAGAGCGATCTCTTCCAGACAACCTTGGTATGGAAAAGAAGATGAAGACAGAAAAGATAGTTGAATGGCGCACATTACTTAATAAATAACAATATATATAGTAAATACAATAACACAATTAATAACTATATTGTACACAATACATATACTTACAGTAATTAAAATAAGGGAAAACAGATATAAGTTACACTTATAGGGACAGAAAGTGCACTGCCTTAGGTAAAAGCTTACACTAAATTATATACCTATCGCTAAGCGCGTCACATGGGTAGGTACATTCGCGTACATTGCCGTTACAACCATTCCCCCCCCCCCTCTTTTAGAAAATGAAATAATATCTCAAAAAAAATAACTTTAAATACATAAATATTATAAGCTATGTAAAAACAATATTGCTTTGATCGTCATCGTCCACTTGCATAGATACATGATAGTGATACTTTGTTTATTTAAACAACGTTGCTTCGTATCGCATTACAAGCACCTGGGCGAGTCACCTTAGGTGGTAAGTACATAGTTTCATGCAGTTATAAGTTTTTTATAACACTACGACGGCATACCAGCATATGGCTTATTATCACTTAAGTACAAAACACAATTATAGTCTAATAGGTAACTTTATGAATACATAGTATAAGACACATTACTATAGGTTAGCACTTTGCACCACGTGATAAAAATTAAAACACATTTTTTTTTTAAATAAACCATGCAGCTGACCTGATGGAAAGATTTTGATAAGAAAACGTATAGGGTATATATTTACGTTTATAGAACTCATTTTCTGAACTGTAAATAGTAAGTTTTATTGAATTTTATTGTATTATAAGAATTATATATATTCAAGGACATTTCACACAACGCTATTTGATCCCAAACTAAGCTAGGAATAACCTGCTTGTGTTATGGGTATCAGACCACGGATATTAATACTTAAATACTTTTAAATAGATACATATTATACATAGAAACACCCAGACTCTTGAGACAAACATTTATGGGTCACACAAATATTTGTCTCCGGTGGGAATCGAACCCACGACCTCCAGCGCCGCAGGCGGTATCACTACCGACTGCGCCACAGAGGCAGTCGCATTATTTTACACTATGACTACAGGGTTTGTGACTGGTTGTTGCCCAATTCTGTCAACTTGAATTGTTGACACGGCTGCAGGCATTTCCTTCCAGGCCCATTTTCTTACGCTTCTGTTACACTTTTTGTACAACACGCACATAACAATTATAAGCGCTGCTATCATAATGCATGTTATTGCAAGGCCATATACCTCGACTTTTTTCTCTATAGAAGTATTTGTTGCGGGCGACGGATAAATTAAAGTCGATATACGAACTATAATACGTCACTTGCCGCTCTATGTAAGGCACTCGGTCAATAAGACCGAGTGCCTTACATAGAGCGGCAAGTGACGCTGTAGACAATTACTAGTCACGGGTGGTTGTCTACTCTGTACTGCACTGCCTTAGGTAAAAGCTTACACTAAATTATATATCGCTAAGCGCGTTACATGGGTAGGTACATTCGCGTACATTGCCGTTACAAGTCGTTGCCCCATTGTAGGATCTAATATCGCAGTTTGCAATTTGTTTGCGGTTAAGCAATAACCTAGTTCTGTAGCCATAGCTAAATTTGCTTTGGCGCCATCACAAGTTAATGCTTTTGTATACATCAGCCCAGCATATCATTATATGTACACACAGTGTAGCTAGGGATACACTACATACTACATATAATGATAAACCATATAACTTAATACATGTGAGTGTATTGCTGGTGCCGTCAGCACCGCGCCAGTCGCGTTCTGCCTGGAAGACCCCGATGGTCCAGCCGACGTCCGGTAACACCTTTAGCACTCACACGGCGGAGACCGGTTCTCAACGCCACCGAATATGTACCGAGCGCTCACGTCCTGTATGGCGCAACTTAATAAACTATCCGTAATAATGGATGGGTAACCGTAACCCTGAACTTCGTAGCCACACCGATGTGGTAACTTCAGCGTGCTTTCCCGTACACGCTTTTACCTCAAAATTGACCTTTTCCGCCGACCGCTTTTACGAAGTGTTGTAACCGAACGAAGTGAAGTTTTTCGCGCTCGCAACGACCTGGGGCCTTACTCTGCAAATTAATTTCAATCTCAATTTAAGCGTAATCCAATTCCAATGTTAATTTTAATGTCGCCTAATTTGGTACTCTTGAAGCAAAATTGTATCGGAATCGCTATTGCCGCGCGATTGAAATGTCATCGTTCTAATCCACTTGAAGTTAGCTACGTCACCGGCCGCATAAGTGTTGCTCAACATATTACAATAAACTGGTAAAAAACTGTAAAATGATCAATCAGTTCAAATACAAGGCTAATAAATAAATATAACAAAAATAATTGAACTGTAGATTACTTGTAATCTTTTTAATTCAATTTAATGGAAACAAATGGTCGAAATCATAAAATTAACTACGCTATTGGCTGTATGTAGCATTATCGTTGCCTATTAAGAAGTGTTATTCAATATGTCTAAGATGAAGTGTCAAACTTTCTTGTGTGTCAGTGACAGTGTCAAACGATTTAAAATTCAAAAACACTGAAGTGGTGTTGGTTTTGATTAGTTATATTTTATTCAATATCATGTTATTAGTTATATTATATTGGTAAGCAAGGACCTAAGAATAATATTGGTAAGTAAATATTTACTCAATTAGACTTGTTATTTTAGCAGGTAATAGGTACTTACTGTGTTATACATAGCATTAAACCTAGAAAGAACAACTACGCCTCAAAGGCTCCCATGTCGGGATCAAACGCTCCCTCTTTCTAATAAGCGTTCGTATCTAGCTGTCCTTTTTGGTGTGCCCTGCCGTCGGTGCACACCATCGTGAGTCAGGCCTTTTTTCGCGATATCTTCCAGTATCCAGTGAGCCTCTACAGGCATTATTTAGTTTGCAACGCGGGCACCGTCACTGTCTAGCCCTTTGAAATCCGCACCACTGTTATTTTATGTTCAATGTTTAGTTACAATAGGAAGAATCCATAAAAAAAAACAAATAATAAAACCAATTTTTAATGAAATTTATGTCTTATTACATTGCAGTACCTGCATCATCCACCCGCTTGCAAGCGACTTGCCGAGACCTCGCCGGCGGCGCGGCATCGCCTTTCCGTTCCGATGGACTCAAATATAGAACGGTTCGCCATTATAGAAGCGCGACGGGTCGTAGCAGAGTTAAGTTCAGTGCATGCACTTAACAAGCTAGCGGAAGCAGTCCTGGCTGTTAGTGAGGCTTTATGGGAGATAGCCAGAAAGATGCATTAAGCTTACGTTCCTAATTGTCAAGTTTTTTTCTTCTTCTTAATAAAGGTTTTATAATGTTTTAATAATTATGTGTTTCTTATTTTCTCATTACGTGCTCTTTGTACATTATAGTTCACCCTATGTCCTTTACCAAGGTCCAAGGTCTTTGGTAACTTCCAGTGGCGTAAAATGACAGCCAATAGAATCTTCAAATTTGGTGATAATATTAAGTTATCGTTACCACATTTACCACAATAAATAATTGATTGAATAACTTGTAACAACATAGGTATATCCCGTTTGCTACCGTTCGTTGGTTTGCCGCTGGCGTAGAGGCTGGTGTAGAGGCGTTGTATGGGAGGCGACTGGCAAACTTAGAGCGAACGGGTAGTAGGTACCTTATATTATGATGATATTATATCACTTCTTCTCTTATGAGTTGGCATAAAGGGCTTTATGTTTTTATAAACTTCTGCAACTCGATAATTGGCATTAAATTCTTTATCTCCCATACAAAAAGACTTATCCATATATTGCATCATTCTTCCCTCGTTTCGTCTTAGTTTTAACTGGTCGCCACCCTAATACATCCCAAGGGTGTCATAAAAGGCGACTAAGGAAACACGTTCGTAAAAAGATCCATTCCGTATACTATGCCTCTGCCTACCCCATCGGGGATAGGGGCATGATTATATGTATGTAATTATGTAAAAAATTGAACATTAGTACTAAACGCACCATATTAACCACTATAATTGTTATTAATACCACTCAAAATGTAAAACAATATCTACGAAGTAGCACTTTTGTTATTGAGAAAATCCTAATCAATAAACAATAATAAACACAATTCTACGGCAATAGACAGATGTCAAATGTACTCAAGAGTAGCAAAATGGGGGGCGATTGAGCAATTCCAATCCCATTTAGTTCCCAATACGGCCACGCAATTCTATAATAATATTGCGCTAGTATTGAATTCAAGAGTACGAAACATCACAATTCCAATGTCGATCGATCGGAATTAAAGTCAAGAGTAAGGCCCCTGTTCGTTATGAAGTTAACGCGATCCGAACTCCCGATACATTCCAAATCACGCGGTTATGGGTGCGTTCCGAAATTAACCATCTTTACAGTGATAGCTTAAATAGGATACACTATATGTATCCTAATAAGCTATCACTCTCTGAAGGGATAGTGTCGCAAATTTGAAAAACTGCATTAGTGACCCCGGTTCTAAAAAAGGTGATCGAGCTAACATTGAAAATTACTGGCTGTTATCAAAATTGTATCTCATCTCTAAAGTACTGGAACGTGTCTTTCAAACTGATACACATCCAGCATTGGAGATGAACAGCAAGCACGGCTTTGTTAGTAACCGATCGACTACGTCCAACTTACTTTTGTCACATGACTAATTATAACAAAAAAGTTTTAACAATGCCATTAATAGCACCTACCTAAACATATGGGTTTACTTGGCGCCGACTATTTAATAAAATCTGATAAATCAAAAGACATATTACTTTAATTGGTAAATTTTACTTTCAAGTTT
The DNA here is from genome assembly GCA_933228765.1 of Miltochrista miniata. Lineage (NCBI taxonomy): Eukaryota > Metazoa > Arthropoda > Insecta > Lepidoptera > Erebidae > Miltochrista > Miltochrista miniata. Next base: position 20,320,539 of record OW121760.1, on the reverse strand, counting down.
TTGTTTGAAGTCGGTTTTTCATTACTTTAAGTAACAAGTGAACTGAAAAATATAATATATCTATCTAGGTGTAAAGTCCTCATCAATATAAATCAATCAATCCCAAACACAAGGTAACTGCTGTAAATCGATAAGGAAATACCTCGACTGTCTTTCGACTCCATCATCAAATCGACTCCAGACCTTCATTGAATTGTAGCACTATATAGCACTTATTTAATAAGTTAACAAACGCTCTAGTTGTCCCTACAATTGTCAGTGGTTGCCCTCGATTTCTCCTGGATCCCATCATCAGATCCTGACCTAGTGAAAATGGGACCACCTCAGAAGTGAACACTATCCAACGAAATAAGAATTTTTGAAATCCGTCTATAGTTAACGGAAATATCGGTGAATATACATAAAAAAACATACAGACGAATTGAGAACCTCCTCATTTTTTTAAAGTCGGTTAAAAAGGCATGCTACTGGGACAAACTGACGTAATCTATACGGACTATAGCAAATAATTCGACCGTATTGACCATAGAGTGCTATTAGAGAAGTTATTGCGTTCTGGAATTCACGGAGACTTATACAGATGGTTCTCCTCTTATATAGAGAACTTCAGGCTTACGCCTCTGGTTGGTATTCTGTCCAGTCGGGCGTTCCCTAGGGCTCTATTCTGGCTTTTTTGCTGTTTACATTATTTATCGCTGATATTAAACAATGCTTCCATCATTCATACATCCTGCTTTATGCCGTCGATAAGAAGATTTATGGAATCGTTCGAGACGTATCTGACGCTCAACGGCTGCAGGATTATCTGCGTAGGTTTGAAACTTAATGTTTTCAAAACAAGCTTCAGTTAAATGTATCCAAGTGTTTTCACGTGACTTTCTCACGTCGCACAACTTTGATAAATTTTGAATACACACTTAACTATCACAAAATTAGTAAAGTCAACAGCATTAAGGATTTAGAAATTACAATGAACAGTAAACTTTTGTTTGATCAACATTTAGATAACATAATTAAAAACCGGCCAAGGGCGAGTTGCACTCGCCCATGAAGGGTTCCGTAGCAGCAAGTAACATAATATCAAAGATTTTGTAGTTCGTTGTAAGTTTGATTGATGTTTAACACGTTCGCAGTGGTAGTGATTTTTCTAGGCGAAAATTGCGGTTTACGACGTATTAAAAAAATAACTACTTACTCGATCTCGTTCAAACCAATTTTCGTTGGTAGTTTTTATGACAATGTACCACATTTTTTTTTTGGATTTATCATTCTCTTAGTTTAGAAGTTAGAGGGGGGGGGGACACATTTTTCCACTTTGGAAGTATCTCTTGCGCAAACTATTCACTTTAGAAATTAATGATGTTAGGAATCGCAATACCATTTTTGAAGACCTATCTATAGATACCCCATACGTATGGGTTTGATGAAAAAAAAATTTTTGAGTTTCAGTTCTGAGTATGGGGGGACCCCCAAAATTTACTGTTTTTTTTCTGTTTTATATAAAAATCTAAATGCGGTTCACAGAATACATCTACTTACCAAGTTTCCATAGCATAGGCCTTATAGTTTCGGAGAAAAGTGGCTGTGACATACGGACGGACAGACAGACAGACAGACAGACATGACGAATCTATAAGGGTTCCTTTTTTTGCCATTCGGCTACGGAACCGTAAAAAGCATCAAAGTCTCTGGGTTTTATACTAAGTGCTTACAGCCTGTTTTCACACTCTGAAACCAGTAAATTTATATTGTTTGTTCGTTTGTCACAGAACGCTTAAAGGATCTAGAATACTCATCTTAGGTTTGGAACCCTCAATATGAGATATAGAAATCGCGTATTGAGAGCGTCCAGAGAAAGTTTCTACGTTGTCTAGATTATAGGGCCCAGCAATACTCCGTTGACTACGCGCATCGATGTAGGAGGTATCACTTCTTACCTCTGAAAGTAAGGCGTAATATTGGCGCCATTACCTATTTAATAAGTGCCGCAAATGGCCGAGTTGACTGTCTGGAGCTCTTAGCTAATGTGTCACTGCGTACCAACCTACTAAGTTTCCGTTAGCGATCATTATTAACGGGTACATTCGCGCCTACCAATTATAGATGGAATACCTTTTCTATAAGAAGTACATTCAATTTTAACCAACTTCTAAAGCATGTTGACATAGACTTATTCTGCACAAGTGTAGCGACTGCTAGGCGTCTCTTGTCTAATTCACACTTTGAAAGCGAGGATGCCACCCGAGACACGACAAACACCAGCAAAATATATACACAGATATGAGTAATATATACAGATAATGAGGAAAATATTGAGATGATAGGTGATTTTACTGTGTTTGAGTCTACAAAGGATAATGGACTAATTCCTAACGGACAGAATAACATCATTATTTTAGAAGAACCAACCCTTAGTACCAACAAACCTAAGATAACCATACTACCAGACATTTTATTACATCCTCAAAAATCTTTCACGGCGAATCACAAAGGCGGAGGAAGAGACAAAATATAGTTAATAAAAATTCAAAAAAGAGGGAAACAGAAATAAATAAGAAACAGAGAAAAAGGGAAAACATACTTAGGTTACAGGCGCGATCGGAAAGTAGACGAGTACAATCCTAGTTTCAAAGCCTTGCATGACAGTTTGTAATCAGCTAAAGAAATGGGCCCTGGCTGGGTATCTGGGGTGCAGGGTGCCAAAAATCAAAGCTCCGTGGATGTCATGACATTACTGAACCACAACGACAGAGTATCTTTAATACTTACTGGAAAACAATGAGCTTGGGAACAGAGATGACAATTTTATTGCTTTGTTAACTGTTTCTTCAGCGCCATGTAAAGGAAAGGTAACAAAAAATGAGACCTCTAGAAAAAAGGAAACCAAGACCTACTACTTGTCGGTTACCAGAAATTCAAATGTAACGAGAGTACAAGTTTGTCGAGGGATGTTTCTTCACACCTTAGGATGTCGGAGTGGTTCCTTGGGTACTGGCTCGATAAAACTAGAGGATCAAACGGTATAGCACATAAATCCGAAACTTCGCTATACAAAGACGATCATCTGCAAAGGAGAAAGAACTGTCTCTTACCTTGACTGCCTTTTTTGATAACCTTGCAAAGATGCCATCACTCTACTGCCGACAGAAGTCTAGCCAACTTTACTTGGAGCCTACGGTCAGAAATATTTCTGAACTTTACGAGGCATCTAAAAGTTATTGCCAGGAACAAGATAAAAAATTTTTGTGTCTTCTTACTTTTGATAATGAGTTCCTCAGAAGAAACCTTAGTTTTACGTGCCAAAGAAGGACCAATGCGATTTCTGTTACTCGTTCAAAGTGGGTAACGTTACAGAACAGGCTTGGAAGGAACACACAGATCTAAAAATAGAGATTGCAGATTTTTCAGCTAGAGCTGAAAAATCCGCAGACAAAGGTTTGGCTATTGACTGTCAATCTATAAGACTGTAAGTCGGCTTACAGTGTTCTTGCTTAATAAGGCGTAATCGATTTCTTTAAGCCTTTTTAATACTACTAGTTGCCTCTTTTACCATTTTGACATTTATTTTGCAAGATAAAGCAAGTAAAAAACACTGTATTACGTTGAAAATAAGGTATAAACACGCAGAAAACGGTAACTATGGATACAGTGTTTTGTCGAAACAAACTACGTGCATCGATAGATAAATACAGTGTTTTTATCTTGACGCATTATGACGCGTCTATGCACGTTGACTATCGCAACCAGTGTAAGTATATTTGACAACAATACTAGTATCTCGCTCTCTCCTGCACAATTATAGACGTATTTATCCTTGTTCTTCATGTTGAAGACGGTTCGGTTTATGCTAGTCGTATTTCGCGCGCCTAGCATAAAGCGAACAAACACGTTGCGCGAGCGCGTTGTCAACGCCGTTTGTGTTTTAAATAATTGCATGTTTTATTTGATTGAATTAGTTATTTAGTGTCAACTGTGAGTGAAAATGAGTACAAATCGTAGTAACATGTTAGTTACACTGTCGAAACACAATAAGAAACATTATAATAACACAGACTCCGTTACTGTTGTGGCCCGTGTCACAAGTTGTCTAGAAAAAGATAGACTACAATAACCAAAATGAGTATCAAAATTACTATCATAATAATTTGAAATGGAATCACGAAACTTTGTAAGTCCTATTGTTCCGCTCAGTGAGTCTCAACTTTGTCAGTGAATGTCTTACACTAATTGATACCATCATTGATTTCTTCCGAAGATATTCTGCAACCCAGTACGTCTTCGCATCTTCCTCGTAAAAGTGTTCTGTCTTCCGTAGATCTTACCTCCAAAACAAATATCACTGAAATTGCGACATTGAATAGCCAAGAACCTGTTAAGGATGCTAGTTTTGAACACGATTTAATTGAAAATGAAGATGATACCCTTTTGCCTCAAACTGAAAATACATTTTCAACTGAATTATTGCCCAGGATCCAACTATCAACTACTGGTTTCGTAGATTCTTCACTATCCTCACCGTCACCAAAACCTTCGACCTCCGTCGCTTTTGTAAATCCTATTACTAATCCTAATACCGAAACAAAAACCCCGACTAGAAGTAAAAGACGTCACACCTTTGACAAATCTACTGCTGCTCATGAACCTACCGATGAAGACAATAATTGTCAAATATCAAAGACACGGGCTAGAGACCCAGACGGGTTTTTGTTATTATCAGAGACATGTTTATTTGTTATAATCAGAGACATGGTTGGACAATCAAGAAGAATGTGATATACCGAATTTTAATTGTATAATCCACTTTAAACGTGATTTTGTTCGTTCAGGTGTAGTTGCAATATATCACAACACAAATGATACGACCAATCTTCTAACACCAAATATGTCGGTCATTATGAAGAATAGACTTGCACGTAAGGCGTATAAGTGTTGCAGATTTATGTGCAGCAGATTGTGTAATGGAAAAGGGCGTTACTTTATCATGGCAGTCATATATGTATCACCAAATAACAAATTAATAGATATTGAAGAGTTCATTCATCGAGCACTGCTAGAGTATACTAAAGATGTATCTCGAACGCTTAGATGATACAACAAAATTTTTTGATATTTCGTGCGCCTTTGATACATTAAATCACTACAGGCTTGTAAAAAGCTCGATAACTCCGGTGTTCGTGGACGATCATTGCTTAAATGGTGTGAGAACTATGTTTATGATAGGTCCTACTGTGTCAACGTTAATGATACATTTAGTAGGACTACCAAGATCAAAATGCGCATGGCTCAGGGATCAGTTCTGGGACCACTCCACTTCATTACCTACGTCAATGATATGAATAATGTTGTCAGCAACTGTGCCTCTTATCAGTATGCTGACGACACCTGTTTAGTTATTGCAGATCATGATATCTCAACGGCTCTCTCAAAGATGCAACAAGACTTTGACAACATTAACTAATCGTGCCATGATGATGGACTAGTCCTAAACGCAGCCAAAACTAAATTACTTCACATCCACTCCAGCTATAAAAGGCTCCCCACTGATTTCCGAGGAGTACTAGTAGCCCATGAACATGCTTGTTTGTATAAGGCAAATAATTATTGTTTTACCTGTCCCAAGATTGAGTGCGTTGACCAACATATGTATGTACTTAGGTCTAATAATTGATAAAAAGTTGAATTGGCTGCCACATATTCAATACATATATGTGTTAAACTTAGGGCATTTCCGGCAAATTTGTATGTAATTAAAGATAGAATACCATATAAAGTTAAACTCATGCTATATAGTCACTGATCTGTATTATTACCACTGGATTGGCTGTCTCATACAAATGACAGCGAATTATTTGTGCCGATTTGAAACGCCTCTCGAGTTAGTTTAAGGAACTAAATCTGACGTATCATGCAAATGACTTCCCGTATCGCGCCGGGAATTACGAATTATTTTGTATTTTAAGGACTATTGTGCAGTTTAGTGAGGATTTGTGTGGTTACAAAAAAGCAATAGACATGGTGAAATTAGTTTTGCAAAATTAGCTTCAAAAAAGGAAGCACAGATTTCACAGGTAAGTTGAATTTTTGTAATTTTTATCATTAAATCAGCCTGACCTACATGTGAAATGCTTGATTATTTACAAAATATGTATAAGAATAATAATATAGGTGAGATTAAATTATTTTTAAGCACAAAAATAGGATTTTAATTTCGTTTACTTGATCATGGTCTGATGTGATCGAAAACTTTTCGTTATAAGAAATATGTTTAATAATGGTATCATTTTGCATTACATATGGTCACGCCTTCATCCCCGAAGGGGTAGGCAGAGGCATACTATATGCCCACATTTCACCATTTTAGAATTTGTCCCACATAACAATTGATGAGCCGTATTGCCGTGTTGAGATGGACAGGCGCAGGTTGTGACTGCCCACTGTTGAAATTTTTCAAGCCGCCCAAAAAGGTCTTCAACATGGCTTAACGACTGCCATTTTACTGACAACCGGGACCAACTGATTAACGTGCCTTCCGAAGAACGGAAACGCTCAAATAAATGTGACAAAGTGGTCACCCGAATGGTCACCCATCCAAGGACTGGCCATAGTGAAAGTTGCTTACTGCAGTGATTATTTACAGAACACTGAGTCCGCGGGGCCACGAGCGCTTCAATATATAATAATGGTATCAACCAAACAAAATATTATTAGTAATATTTATTTAACTTATTTTCTGACATTAACTTGTGTCGGTAATACTTACTACATAATGTTTTTTACTCTATTGATGTATGTTTATTTTATTGCAGATTTCCAACTGATCCAAAAATCAGAAGTGCATGGCTTGGCAACTAATCATTTTGATGTTAAATGTTATTATAAGCATTACACAAAAACTTCCCGGTTAATAAATATACCGTCCGCTGGTGTACCATAGTTTTACAATAAAGTGTAAAATAAATAAATGATTAATAAAATCACGTTTATTTTTATTTTTTTCTACTTTCTATTTCTATGGCGCATGATATATATACGCTCACTTCGTAGTGAAATGGACAATGATAAATGCATCAAATTAACTGAAGTATATGAAAGCCACAGACACTTATGGGATCCACGTTCACCGCACAATGATCTTTGTCTGTCTGCCTTTTATTCTTTTTGTAGGGATTCATTATTACTAAAGCTGCAGCAAATTGGCATACGTCACCCATGGTAGCTAGTAAGAAACTATAGAAATTCGTTGCTCAGCTTGAGGCACGCTGCCGAGTTGCTGATTAATTTGGCCCAAGTGGAGATGCATGTAATTTCCCCAGCACGCGGCACGCTCAGATTGAGGCAGCTCGCCCCGCGGCTGCGCAAATGGAGATTCGCCTTAATACCTCTCTCAATCTCTTCAACAAAAGTAATATTTTCCTGCAATTTTGCGTCACGAGTATGCCAAATTGCAGGTAAATATTATTTCATTTTGGTAGGTATACTAGACACCAACTTAAACCACCCTTATTAAGAGCAATATTCATTAAAGCTTCGATAGCTTAGTGGTTAAGAAGACTGACTGTCTTGCGATCGAGAAGACCCGGGTTCGAATCCTGGCCACTCCTAGCACAAGCAATTTAGCTTAGTTGGAGAAGTTAAAGGGAATATTCGTAATTTCGGTTGGTAATATTCTTATATTAAACAAATTATAAACAAAATTAATTTTAAAATATACACGGTGTTTCTTTTAGGGTGTCAAGCCGCCACAAAATGTTTTCATTTCAAATTAAATCTATCGATACGCGTCAGTTCAAGAAAGTTTGGCACATCACTAATTTTAGTTCTCTGAAGCAGCGCTGCTGATTTCAGCGCCACAATGGCGAGAATTACATACATACATACATACATGTATATAGTGCACTAGCTGACTCAATAATCGGATACGGTATAACGAGCTATGGTAGAACATATAAGTCCTATCTCGATCAAATTTTAGAACTCCAGTTACGACTTCTCAAAAAAATGGTACCAACTAATATAAAACAAATGTATAGAAATAGTGAAAAAGAATTATATAAATTTTGTAAAGTTTTTTCCATTCACACAAAGGTTACGGTATAGTCTCTTAAAAAAAACAGTTTTTCAATCAAAGCATCTTACAAGAAATATCGCATAACATACTGTCAACTCGTTGACAGCGCCATCTAACGGCCTTTATCCGAACTACGTGGTATTGATCATTTAGTATTGAGTACACACTAAACCTTAAAGCCTAGGACCTACCTAGTACTCCCACGCGCCGTTAGATGGCGCTAATCAAATTATATATAAGCATCGACTCGCTGCATTTGTGTCCGCACAATTAAATAAATATTCATTCGTACAACAAGAGGCTACTCAATCAGTTCAATCAGCTGCTCCAACTCCCGTTACCAGTCCAGCCGAGGTACCAGATCCCACATTTTGGTGACCCCGCCTACGAGTTTGAACCGAAACCTCCAGTAAACTGCAAACAACATCAGGAGTGCAGAGGGATCTTCGGCGGCTTCACGCGACGGAAAACGTGAATTTTTTCGAGCCTTCTTTGACCGAGTTCAAGGGGCATACGCAAGTCCGAGACTTCAACTACTCTTCACGGTGCAGTCCGGTGGAAGTCAATATCCGCAGCCGAGACGTCCCGAGCGGCTTCTTCAGGCAGCAAATTCCCGAGGCTCCTACCTACCGACCGCATCAGAAAATACGATAAGTATCTACCTATCACGTGAGTTGGTTCATTTTTGCTGATATTCTGTGTTGTTAGTGCTTAAAGATCCCAATCTAATCTATTTTCTCTATTTTGTGGCTAGTTTTTCCCTATTCTCAACAATTTAAGTGTAAATTATATTTTTTTTCGTAAATTTTCTCATACCTACCTACTTAGTAAAAATTAATAAAAATGTCTATCGAACTTAACAAACTAGAAACTAAAGAATTAAATGATCTAATTCGCAAGCGCGGGGTGTTGAAAGGCAAGCTAACCCTATTCCGTAAACATGTGTCAACCTTAGCTCGCCCGTTATCAGCAGAGTTATGCATTAACCTTCAAATGCGAATACAAAGGGTACAATCAAACTTTACTGAATTCGATTTACTCCAGGACAAGGTTGAGACATTGTGCAGTGACTACGAGTCACAATTAAAAGAACGCGAATTATTCGAAAATAACTATTATGAAATTTTAGCTATCGCAAAATCTTTCGAATCTGATTATAACCAGGTTTCTAGTGCGTCGAACGAGCCCAAGAAACCAAACGAAGAAAGTTTAGAATTTCGCGAAAATATAAAATTACCCGAAATTTCATTACCCACTTTTACGGGAGATATTACTCAATGGTTGGAGTTCAGGGACTCCTTCGATGCGCTTATTAACCAAAGCAATCTGAAAGCGATTCAGAAGCTTAAATACCTAAGGAGTAGCTTAAAACAGGGTGCTTTAAATGTAATAAGTTCGCTAGAATATTGCGAAGAAAACTACGTCATCGCTTGGCAACTATTGTGCGAGCGGTACAATAACCCGAAGAAACTCGTCACAAATCATTTGAGGGCACTTCTGAACATCGGGAATGTTCCTCCAAATGCTAACGCTATCCGGGAATTAGTGGACAATATATCTAGACATTTACGGGTACTGAATAATTTAAATGTCGCAACTGAGGGTTGGGATATACTTTTAATATTTTTAATACTCCCTAAACTAGATACCCACACCCAAAGAAAATGGGAATCGAAAACTAATTCGAGTGAACTGCCTACGTTACAGGTCTTCAAGTCATTCCTGCGATCACGGGCTGACTTTCTGGAGTCCTTGAGCCTGGATGCAGCCAGTGATAAATCGCAGACGAATTCGAGCACGAGGAAGACCCTGGTAACTACGTCCAAACCCGACTCTGCCTATGACAAGGTAAGCACTTCTCGTTTACCTACACACACTCATAATCGATGCCCGTATTGTCAACAAAACCATTTCATTACTCAGTGTCCAACTTTCCTAGCACTTTCCATTCAAGCACGCATTCAAGCTACAAAAACAAAACGAATATGCATAAATTGCCTAAGACTAGGACATACTGTTCTTAATTGTCGAAGCAGTTACTGTAAGACATGTATGGGAAAACACCACACGCTATTACACTTACCTACACGAAACAAACATACAACCGATACAAACCCTATTTACGTAGGCTTAAAGATTGCATTGGTACGCAACCAATGCAATCTTTAAGCCTACATACAAACCAAATCTCGACACCTACATTACATACACAATCGAAAATTGTCATTTTACCCACAGCTATGGTCAATGTGACCGATTCCGAGAATCGGTTACATACCCTCCGAATCTTATTAGATTCGGGATCACAATCGAATTTTATAACCGCAAGCGTAGCCTCCCGGCTGAGGCTTCCGATGCAACTTCTAAACATGACAGTATTAGGTTTCAACGAACAAACAACCAATATTGATCATTCTGTTAATCTAAAGTTATACTCGCGAACTAGTGAGTATAATATTGCCGTGACGTGCCTGGTTGTACCCACCATTTGCAACTTATCCCAAAATATTTTAGATTATAAAAACATAAAGTTCCCGAAAGGGTATAAGCTAGCCGACACGCCCACATCCAACACAAAGCCGATAGACATGTTATTAGGTGCCGAACTATTCTATGAACTTTTATGTTCAGGTCAGTATAGGCTAGGCAAAGGCCTACCTATACTACAAAATACCCACCTAGGTTGGGTAGTCTCCGGGGCCATTTTTACCTCTAATCCTACAAACAAAACGCGATGCAACCTCACACACACTAACGAACTACGAAAATTCTGGAACCAAACAGAACCTATCACTAATCATCTTCCACATGATGATATCTCGGAGTGCGGAAAAAATCTTTGAAAATCACACTCGAAATACTGATGGAAGTTTTGTAGTAGATATACCCTTTAAATCACCTACCTCAATGCTAGGCCAATCTAGGCCTACAGTATTTAAACGATGCAAAACTTTAGAAACTAAATTCCAAAAACACCCTACATTTAAACAACAATACGTACAAGTAATGAAAGAGTTTGAACAGTCAGGTCACATGATTCGAAAATACAATAACCACGATAACTGTAATTATTTGCCACATCATGCTGTTATAAATACACAAAAAACAACAACTCCGCTTCGAGTAGTGATAGATGCCTCTTTCAAAACAAGTACAGGAATTTCATTAAACGATATACAACATAAGGGTACAACCGTTCAGGACGATCTCGTCAATATTCTACTCCGATTTCGAAAAAATAAATATGTGTGTTGGCTCGTGGTCTATTTTAATGAAAGTAGCGAGGATTTTGACACAATTTCACTTTATTGGAAAAATTGATTATCTATCTTAGGTACTACACATGGCTGCTCGGTGTGCACATATATCGGGACTTGTCAATTTACATAAATCACAAAATGGACGCCTCAATTACCGTCATTGTCAGCGCCATCTAGTTCGCAACGTGCGCAACTGGTGCCCAATAGTTCCCCCCTATTGCCACTAGATGTCGCTGTGTTAACATACTGCCCGCCTAGGAAATAATTTAAATGTTAAATTACATGTTATATGGATTAGTAGTGTTGATTCTACAGTATGTTATCTTTATGCTGGCTAAGTCACAAGTTACAATTCCAAACGATAACTAGAGTTGAGGGAAATTAGGTTATGAGTGCAAAAATAGGTTAAATGTAGTATGCCCAACGATATTCAGAATTAATTTCAATTTAGGTATAGATGCAATTATATACTATATATATATTAAATATTATATAGGCAGTTGCATATCATAAGACAATTGTCCCGACCTGTTCGCGTAAATTAGTTAGAGGTACACGTTTGATATTACTAGATACATATTTTTCCAACAAATGGGAGACTATAATCAAACATTTCAATGAGATAGCTATACATAGGCTCACGTTAGAACCTTATGAACACGAAAAATGCAGGTTAATCTTCCAACATTAACAATTAGTTACATAGGCACACGTTGGAATATTTGTTAGGCAAGAACATGCAGATGGTAGATTAACCAAATAGTTATATATATGCATTAGAGCATTGTTTACAATGTTAACGCGAGACATGCAAATTTAAAATTAACTTAATATGTATACTAGCTAGTTATATAGGTACACTGTACACATCAGAACATTAGTTTACACGGAAAAAATGCAACTGGTAAATATACCAAATAGTTTTATAGGTTCACATTAGAACGTTAGTTTTACACAGAAAGAATGCAACTGGTAAATATACCAAATAGTTATATAGGTTCACATTAGAACATTAGTTTACACAGAAAGAGTGCAACTGGTAAATATACCAAATAGTTGTATAGGTACACGTTAGAATATTAGTTTCACAGAAAAAATGCAACTGGTAAATATACCAAATAGTTTTATAGGTACACATTAGAATATTAGTTTTACACAGAGAGAATGCAACTGGTAAATATACCAAATAGTTATATAGGTTCACATTAGAACGTTAGTTTTACACAGAAAGAATGCAACTGGTAAATATACCAAATAGTTATATAGGTTCACATTAGAACATTAGTTTACACACAAAGAATGCAACTGGTAAATATACCAAATAGTTATATAGGTACACATTAGAATATTAGTTTTACACAGAGAGAATGCAACTGGTAAATATACCAAATAGTTATATAGGTTCACATTAGAACATTACTTTACACACAAAGAATGCAACTGGTAAATATACCAAATAGTTATATAGGTTCACATTAGAATAATAGTTTACATGAGTCATGCAAATTAGATTAAGATTTAAAAATTAAGTAAGTATGTACTAGCCCTACGACGCCCTGAATGGACGTCTTGGGTTCGGAGGTGTGCCACTCGTGGCACATCTCCACTAGATACATCAGTATTACTAAACTAGTTATTAGTACTTGTACTAAGTTTATACAGACTCTACAGAATTTACTGACGCCCGTAGCAGGGCAATTTAGGTTATTGGTAATGGACACAAATTGTTGAAAGCCCGTTTTATGGGTCCCTTTGCAGTTTGAACGGTTGCCACTCTTGTCACACCGTCAGCGCCGTCATGGGTCTTGATGATACGTCCCATTTTCCACTGGCAGGTAGGGGTTCGATGATCCTTGATTAGTACCACGGTGCCTGTCGCGAGACCGGGCCCCTTGCAGCTCCTCCACTTGGTTCGTTGCTGAAGACCACCTATGTAGTCTCTGGACCAACTCCGCCAAAAGTCTTGTTGGATTTGCTGTAGTTGTTGGAGATGGGTCAGTCTGTTGAGAGGTATATTATTGTATTCATAATCAGGTAATGCTGTCATCGACCTACCTATCAAGAAGTGAGCCGGCGTTAGGACTGGGAAATCGGTACCATCGGTACTACTTGGTAATGAACATAGGGGGCGTGAGTTTAAAATTCCTTCCACTTGTATTAGTACGGTCGAAAATTCTTCGTAGGTTAACAATGCTTGGGCTAGGATTCTTTTTAAATGATATTTGCAACTTTTGATGGCAGCCTCGTGGAGTCCCACCATGTGAGGGGTGTACACTGGCGCAAACCTCCATTTAATGCCCTCATTCGCACATGAAGCCATCACCTCTTCAGAGGTTTGCGAGAGAAATCGGTATAATTCAGATAATTCCATTCCAAACCATTATCACTCACCAGTTCCTTGGGTTTACTCTGCGGGCTACAAACCTCCGCAGCGCTGCCAGGAAGGTTTGGGATTCCAAATCTGAAACCAGCTCTATGTGAATTGCTTTGGTAGAGAAGCATACAAACATTGCAATATAGCATTTCGAAGTCTTGCAACCACGTCCTCTAAAGTTTCTAATTAAGAAGGGACCTGCGTAATCAATACTGGTTATCATGAAAGGGGGTGACGGTGTTACTCTCGCGGTCGGTAGGTCGCCCATAATGGGTTTATAGGTATTTGGTTTTGCCCTGAAGCAAGTCACACATTCACGCACCACCCTTGCGGCTAAGGTCTTGCCATGAGTGGGCCAAATTCTTTCCCTAAGCGTTGAGAGTAGTAATTGAGGCCCAGCGTGAAGCAACCTTTTGTGTTCTGTTTGAAACATTAATTTGGTTAGAGGGTGATCATGGTGCAACACCACAGGGTGTTTTTTATCGTGTATATATAATGATTGGTTTAGACGACCACCCACTCGGATAACACCGTTTTCCATGTAGGGGTTTAAACATAAAATGTTAGATGTCTGTGGGATAGGTTTTTTATTTGATAATCTACTGTATTCGGTGGGGAATGATTGTTTTTGTGCTAATTGGAATAGGATGGAGCGTGCACTATTCAATTCTTCTACAGTCAATGGACCTATTTGTTTGTTATTTTTAGACTTAGTGTTTGTGAGAAATCGAATTGAGTAGGCTAGAACACGAACTAGTTTGTCCGCGCATGAGTATTTTTCAAGAATGTCGGTCAGTAAGTCGTTGTCCTTTGTATTTATTGTGGTAGAACAGCACACAGCTTCGCCCTTTATTTCTGGTAATGGAAATATTATGGTGGGTATTTGTTGGGATGGCCACTGACATCTCTGTTGAGAGAGCCATGCGGGTCCATTCCACCATAACTTGTTGTTTGATAATTTGTCAATGTGCATACCTCGCGAGATCAGGTCCGCAGGATTGTCACCCAAAGCGATCCAGTGCCAATCCCTTGGGTCTGTCCGTATCTGTATTTCGGAAACACGATTACATACAAATGGCTTCAGCTTATCCTTAGGTGTATTTATCCATGCTAGAACGATGCTGGAATCAGACCAAAGATATTTGTTTGTAAATTTAATCTTAAGGGCACTGATTACTGTATTATATAGGTTTGCAAGTAACAGCGCCGCTCTCAACTCTAGTCTGGGGATGGTCTCCTGCTTTGCCACCCTAGATTTGGCGCACAGGAGGCGTACCAATATGTTATTCTCACTATCTACTGATCTTATATAAACAGCTGATCCGTAAGCGGTCATTGAACTATCAGAGAATCCATGTAATTCCACTATTGTATGATTGTCAATTAAAGTGCACCTCGGTATAGTTATCAAGTTAAGTAGTTTTAGGTTATTGTAGAAGGTCTGCCATTGATTATAGAGAGATGGGGGTAATCTTTCATCCCAAGAAATTTTTGATTTCCACAGTTGTTGTATATAAACCTTAGCGATTATTAGAAGCGGAGCGAGTACTCCCAGGGGGTCGAATATCTCACTGGCTATGGAAAGGATCTTTCTTTTGGTTAAAGTTTCTGGTAATGGTTCGGTTTTAACTGAGTAGTGTAGGTCATCGCTGCAGGTGTTCCATGCTAACCCAAGTATTTTTTGTGTGGTTTGTGCTGGTATGTTAGGGTTGTGTAGTTGTGTTTGTAAACTAGCATCATCGGTTATGGCTTGTAGTATTCGTTGTGAGTTAGACTTCCACTTGCGTAGGTTAAAGTTGCCGCCACGTAGTATGGTGGCTACTTGTGTTGCAGTTTTGATGACTTCCCCTTCCTCATCTCCACCGAAAAGAAAATCGTCCATGTAGAACTCGGTGGTTATAGCGGCAGCAGCCTTGGGGTACCGAACCCGGTTCTCCTCGGCCAACTGCAAGAGGCACCGCGTTGCAAGGTACGGTGCGCTCTTTAACCCAAAACTTAATGTTGTGAGGGTGTAGGTGAGTAGTGGGTGTGTTGGGTCCTCTCTCCACAGAATAGAGGTTAAATATTGTTGATTTGGGTTAATAAATATTTTTCGATACATTTTTTCAATGTCAGCACATATTACAAACTTATGTTTGCGAAATCGTAAAACGATGTTAATTAGTTCATCTTGATGTATTGTACCCTTATATTGTAGGTCATTAAGTGAGATTCCGGTACTGGTAGGGAATGAGCCGTCAAAAACTACTCTCAACGGTGTGGTGGTTTTGTGTGTGTTCACTACTGCATGGTGTGGTAAATAGTTACACCTTTCACTAACGTTTATTATATTTCTTAGATTCATGTGTCCGGCGTACTCAAATTCCTGCATAAACTCGACATATTGTTTCTTATAGCTTGGATCTTTTAGGAATTTTGACTCTAGGGTTTTAAATCTTTTATAAACTACTGGTCTCGATTGTCCTAACAACGTCGGTGATGCCTTAAGAGGTATGTCCACCACGAAGTTGCCCTCCGAAGTTCGAGTGTGTTTTTTGAACAAACTCTCACACTCCTCGGTATCATCATCTGGGATCCTACGTGACTTCGGTACCTCGCTATCATTCCAAAAAGTCTGTAGGTTAGTCATTACAAAGTTGCAGTGTGATTTGTTTGATGTGGCTGATGTGAAGATACAACCGGAGACTACCCAGCCTAGCCTAGTATTTTGCAAAATGGGTAGCCCATTGCCTAATTTATGCTGACCAGTGCATATAAGATCGTAGAAAACTTCAGCACCAAGAATCATATCTATTTCTCTGGCTTCCCGGAAGGATTTGTCTGCTAATTTAAATCGTTTCGGTATGTTAATAGGTGTATTAATTGTTTGTAGGGTACATATATTAGGTACAATAAGACAAGACACATTAGCAGAGAATGATCCTGTTTGTGATTGAAAAGTAAGTTTAATACTGTGTTTTATCTGTGTAGTGTTTTCATTAAAGCCCAATACCTCAATACTCACTCCATTTCTAGGTAGTGCTAGTTTGTTTGCAGCCCTTTCTGTGATAAAGTTAGACTGAGAGCCTGAGTCCAAGAGGCATCTCAGTGTGTGTATGCTATTTTTGTCATCAATCACCCTTATAAGGGCCGTGGACAAAATAACATATGATTGTATTGGTAAATGTTTCGGGTTAGCTGTGTCATGATGGCTATGTAAACTAATAGACTGAATTTGTTCGGGCCTTGGTTGAGGGTTCTGCATAGTGGTAGGGGGTGAAGTTTGCTCAGTAATGGATTGTGAAGCCTGCATGGGAGCACCTGGCACGTGTAGGAGGCTGTGATGTCTTCCCTTGCACGAACGGCAACTGCTTGCACGGCAATTTGGTAGCAAATGGTTTGATCGTAGGCAGTTGAGGCATAGACCTAACCTTTTTGTAGCGTGAATGCGTGACTTTGCATTCATAGATAAAAATCTTGGACATTGGTTAATATAATGTGTATCTTTACAATACGGGCACCGGGTATGATTATAAGATTGGTTAGATGTTACCTTGCTATTAGAGGTGCTAGGTTTGGTAGATGCGGACGTGCTTACAAAGACCTTTTTCGATGATGCCCTTGCATGCTGGTCCACCTGCTCCAGCGGGTTGTTGGCATCCATGGATTCCAACAGGTCGGCCCGGGAGCGTAGAAAAGATTTGAAGTCCTGTAATGTTGGCAATTCTTTAGAGTTGGTTCGTTCCTCCCACTTTCTTTGAGTTGTGTTGTCTAGCTTAGAGCTCAAGAGATGTATCAGTAAAACATCCCAATTCTCGGTTGAAATATTTAGCGTCTTTAAGACCCTTAAGTGTCTCGAAATGTTGTCAACCGTTCCTCGCAGCGCTGAGGGGGTTGGTTGCACATTAGTTATATTAAGTAGATCCCTTAGGTGCTACACATGGCTGCTCGGTGTGCACATATATCGGGACTTGTCAATTTACATAAATCACAAAATGGACGCCTCAATTACCGTCATTGTCAGCGCCATCTAGTTCGCAACGTGCGCAACTGGTGCCCAATAGTTCCCCCCTATTGCCACTAGATGTCGCTGTGTTAACAATGTGATTAGTGCCGACATCGAAAAAATGTATCGAAAGATTTACGTAAACCCCAATCAAATTAACCTACAGTGTATATTATGGCGCGATACACCTACCGAGCCTATATATACCTATTTATTAACCACTCTAAGTTTTGGTCTAAAATGTGCCCCGTACATAGCCACACGTTGTTTACTTCAATTAGCTGAAGAAAACAAACAAAAATTTCCGAATGCCTACACGGCGATTATTACCGATTTCTATATGGACGATCTGCTACATACGGGTGACAACAAACAAAAAGTGATCGAAACCGCAGTACAGATCGACCAAATACTACGAAGCGCGTGCTTCACTTTGCGAAAGTGGAAGTCTAACTCCCCCGATATTCAAAACACTATACAAAACATTGTAAACAAATCTAACACGCATTGTCCAAGCCATGAAAATGTATCTACACGAACACAAACTAAAGTACTAGGTATTCTATGGAATAGTCATGAAGACTCCATCACCTATTCAGTACAAAAGCGACCTATACCGAATTTATTATCTAAACGAATAATTCTGTCCATGGCCTCTGAAATTTTTGACCCATTAGGACTACTCGCACCTACTATAATCATTGCCAAACTATACATAAAAAACCTATGGTCAATTAACTCCAGTTGGGATGAAAATGTTCATTCCGAACTACATACACAGTGGACTACCTACTATAACAGTTTGTTATGTTGTAAAGTGTGTATTGTAAAGTACCTAGATGTACAATCGCGCACGGTTACACGGATCTACAGTTGCATGGATTCGCCGACAGCTCGATGAATGCCTACGGCGCGGTAATCTACCTACGCTCCACTGATAGTAAAGGAAACATTTTCATACAATTGTTGTGCGCAAAGTCTAGAGTAGCTAGACAAGAAACTATTCCGAAACTCGAATTAAGGGCCGCGACATTACTAGCTAATCTTTATAAAAACGTAATTAATGCACTAAAAATCGAATTTAAAAACATTTATCTTTGGTCGGATTCAAATGTTGTCTTATCATGGATAAAAATGCTATCTACAGAAAAATTAAATAAATTTGTAAGTAACCGAGTAAAAGAAATTCAAACATTAACACGTAAGGAGGACTGGCGCTGGGTCGCTTCCAGTCAAAATCCCGCCGACCTTATATCTAGGGGCGTACATGCCGACAAGTTGCAACCTACGCAGTTGTGGTGGCAGGGGCCATTCTGGCTTTCAAAACCACGTTCCGAGTGACCATCACAAATTATACCTAAGTCACCGATATTAGAAAATGAAACAATATGTAACCATTCCCAAATATTTCAAAATAATATTTTTTTTTCTCATTTATTCGAAAAGTGGTCAAATACAAACAAACTAATACGAATATTTGCCTACGTAATTAGGTTCACGCGAATATTGAAGGGACATCACCTCAGAGGACCTCTTCAAGTAGATGAATTAAACAATTCACTACTAACTCTAATAAAACATGCCCAAATGGAATCATTTCCCGTGGAATATAACCTCTTAAAAATAATAAAAAGATACACCAATCTTCGAATATTTTATGTTTAAACCCATTCATGCACGAAAACATAATACGAGTAGGTGGTCGTTTGGTACACTCACCCTACGACCATGATAAAAAGCATCCCATTCTATTACACCATAAACACACTTTAACTCATTTAATATGCCAAACCGAACACATAAAATTATTACACGCTGGACCACAATTATTATTGTCAAGCTTAAGAGAACGATTCTGGCCAACTCATGGCAAGACACTCGTAACAAAAATAGTACATAAATGTATACAATGTTTTAGAGCGAAACCTAACACATACAAACCTATTATGGGTAACCTACCGACTTCTCGAGTAACTCCGTCGAATCCCTTCCTGACTACGGGTATCGACTATGCAGGCCCCTTCACTATCAGGAGCGGGAGGGGACGCGGTTATAGGACTTCCAAATGCTATATAGCATTGTTTGTTTGTTTCGTTACGAAGGCGGTTCATATCGAGTTGGTTTCAGGCTTAGACACACCGACGTTCTTAGCAGCGCTGCGTAGGTTCATCTCTCGACGAGGTAAACCCCGGGAGCTGGTTAGTGATAATGCTACCACCTTCCATGGGGCTAACAAGGAACTCCGTGAGTTGTATACATTTTTACACGAATATTCTAGCGAACTTACGTCATCCTGTGCGAACGAAGGCATTGTATGGAAATATTTACCTGTGTATACCCCACATATGGGGGGGGGCTCCACGAAAGGGCCATATCCAGCTGTAAGGGGCATTTAAAAAGGGTTCTAGGACAAGCCCTACTAACCTACGAGGAATTCCTCACTATATTAGTTCAAATCGAAGGGATTTTAAACTCTAGACCTCTGTGTCCTCTAAGCACTAATGATACCGACTTCTCAGCATTAACGCCTGCTCACTTCTTGATAGGTAGATCTATCACGACGCTGCCAGATTATAACTATTCTGATGTACATGTCAACAGACTAAGTCACTACCAGCAACTGCAGCAGATCCAGCAGGACTTCTGGAGACGATGGTCGAAGGATTACATCGGAACGTTGCAAGAACGAACGAAATGGCGCAGTTGTAAAGGTCCTGGCCTCGCAGCGGGTACAATGGTACTTGTCAAAGACGACCGTTTACCTCCATGCCTGTGGAGACTGGGCCGCATCACGCATACCCACGACGGTCAAGATGGAATAGCACGAGTAGCAACTATAAAAACTGAGAAGACTATCATTAAACGCGCATTCAATATGTTATGTCCACTTCCTATTTCAAACTGAATAACTATTTGATAATAGTTTAAGTAGCTAAGTAGGGGTAACCTATGATTAAGAATCGTTTTGTGT
Source organism: Miltochrista miniata (assembly GCA_933228765.1). Lineage (NCBI taxonomy): Eukaryota > Metazoa > Arthropoda > Insecta > Lepidoptera > Erebidae > Miltochrista > Miltochrista miniata. The sequence goes on along the minus strand of OW121760.1, from coordinate 20,299,881 downwards.
AATCTGCGTTATATCTCTAAGTATGATAAGATTGCTAAGATAGTTCTATTTCATTAGGAACCGCTTGCTATGTGAAATTCTAATAAACCAATTATTTTCTCTTGTTTCATTTAACAATTGGGTAATGATCATTACACCAGATAATGATGAGTACTCAATACACCTAATACACCCTTCCAGTCAAACCCATGCTCTTGTCTCGATTTCTTTACTATTTCTTTTAACTTGTGTTGTGTTGTGTGTTGTATCCAAACACACAAGAGGGTTTGATTGCAGGAGTGTATCTGCATTGATAGATCAATGCTTGCCTTGGAGCACTGACCTATGTGATTACATAAAAATGGGTCAGTGGCCCAAGCCTGATAACGATATAACCCGTTATCATGTTGTAGAAGAATAGCGCCATCTATTGGCCAACCTGTGTAATAGAGGGTTCACTGAACACTCTGCCCTCAGCGGTGTCCGAGACACCCTGCCCCCCAGTGGCTACTATTGGAAAATACTATAATATACTATACTATATAATATAGATACTATTTTGTTATACTCGTTGCTCGCTGGGAGCATGTCAACTCGTTGACAGCGCCATCTAACGGCCTTTATCCGAACTACGTGGTATTGATCATTTAGTATTGAGTACACACTAAACCATATAGCCTAGGACCTACCTAGTACTCCCACGCGCCGTTAGATGGCGCTAATCAAATTATATATAAGCATCGACTCGCTGCATTTGTGTCCGCACAATTAAATAAATATTCATTCGTACAACAAGAGGCTACTCAATCAGTTCAATCAGCTGCTCCAACTCCGTGTGGTCCTCTTTGGCTGGACCACAGTTTAGTACTCAGATGCTATAATTCAAAATAATACCTACCTAAAGTCTACCTTCATCGGAATATAAATATATTTTTAGTACCTCAAGAGATATCTTTTTAATTAACAATTTATGTGGTCCGGCCGCCAGGCAGTGCTCTCTGGCCGCGCCACCTCAAATTAAATAGAGTATAATAAACTATTAATAAATCAATATCCCGAAAAAATCTACCTAAAGAGTACCTTGCATACGACAAATATGATCCATGAAAACCCCTTTAGTTAAGGAGTTATTGGTCGTAGGGTGTGGTCCGGCTGGAAGGTATACTCTGCAGCAAGTCAATTTTGCAATATTTAATATTAACTATCCATAAATCAATTAATATAATAGTACCTTTTCTCTACTCTTCGTTGATACTGTTTTCTCTCAAGAAACTATTCATTTTGATTAAATTATTCTTTAAAGTATGTGGCGCGGCTAGGGAGGATTACTTTTAGGAAACATAAGGAAATATGCTCTATTTCTTTATGCCAACGAAAACTCCATAATAAGTACTTTATAAAAAGACCTGGACTTAATCTATAAACGTTTATTTTTAATACGAACCAATGATTTTGAAAAAGGTGCACTTTTTGGTTTTTGTTTACCTATCTTCCTAAGAATAGAAGAATTTGACGAAGTACTGAAAATATTGGTTTAAAATAAACAATAAGCATACGGAAAACAAATATATTTTCATAATCAAATATTAGCAATTGTAAACTAGCTGTTGCCCGCGGCTTCGTACGCGTGAAAATTATGTTATAATGCCAATTTGATTGTTCTTTGCTTAGCCCCTAGGATACATAGCGTGATAATATATATGGCCTATTTGAAGACCCTATCCCTAGCTAATATTTGAATCAAATCTATTGAGTAGTTTTTGAGATCTTTCCGGACGAAGCAAAGCAAACAGACAATAATCAGACAAACAGACAAAAAAAATTCTAACTATATTTTCGGCTTCGGTATCTTATGTTGAACACCGAGCGAGTATTTTTTTTTATATTTCCAATGTACAGTTTTGACTATTCTATCATTTTATTATATGAATACTTATATTACGGAAATAGTGTGTTATATAACAAACTAAAGTCAATTGAATTTTAGCATTTAGCCGTTTAAACAAGAAATACCAATGAAAAAATGAGTACCAAAGCGTATTGCATTAACAATTTTTTATTGTTTATATTTGATTATGAAAATATCTATTTGTTTTCGTATACTTATTGTTTATTTTAAACCAAAATTTTCAGTACTTCGTCAAATTCTTCTATTCTTAGGTAGATAGGTAAACAAAAACCAAAAAGTGCACCTTTTTCAAAATCATTGTAGGTAATAAAAATAAAAGTTTATAGATGAAGTCCAGGTCTTTTTATAAAGTATTTATTATGAAGTTTTCGTTGGCATAAAGAAATAGAGTATATTTCGTTATATTTGCTGAAAGTAATCCTCCCTAGCCGCGCCACATACTTTTAAGAATAATTTAATCAAAATGAATAGTTTCTTGAGAGAAAACAGTATCAACGAAGAGTAGTGAAAAGGTACAATTATATAAATTGATTTATGGATAGTTAATATTAAATATTGCAAAATTGACTTGCTGCAGAGTATACCTTCCAGCCGGACCACAGCCTACGACCAATAACTCCTTAACTAAAGGGGTTTTCATGGACCATATTCGTCGTATGCAAGGTACTCTTTAGGTAGATTTTTTTCGGGATATTGATTTATTACTAGTTCATTATACTCTATTTAATTTGAGGTGGCGCGGCCAGAGAGCACTGCCTGGCGGCCGGACCACATAAATTGTTAATTAAAAAGATATCTATTGAGGTACTAAAAATATATTTATATTCCGATGAAAGTAGACTTTAAGTAGGTATAATTTCGAACTATAGAATCTGAGTACTAAACTGTGGTCCGGCCACAGAGGACCACACCCAACTCCCGTTACCAGTCCAGCCGAGGTACCAGATCCCACACATACAAACGCGACAAAAGACTAATAGGAAATTGGTCACGGTTGGTGCAATAAATGTTTATAGTGAGGGAATTATATCCTACATGACACATTCAGTTTTTAACCAGTTTATCATTAAAAGTTTTCTAGACCCATTACCCAGTAAATTAGTGGGAGTTACCTAGTGTGCAGAAAAATTAAACAGCTGTGCATTTAAAAATATCCCGTTTACTATGACCTATCCATTCATAAATGTAAGTAGTAAGTATTACCCACACAAGTTAATGTCAGAAAATAAGTCAAATAAATATTACTAATAAGATTTTGTTTGGTTGATATCATTATTATATATTGAAGCGCTCGTGGCCCCGCGGACTCAGTGTATTAAAACCTATCCATTCATAAAGGTAATTATCCTACATGACACATTCAGTTTTTAACCAGTTTATCATTAAAAGTTTTCTAGACCCATTACCCAGTAAATAAATTAGTGGAGTTACCTAGTGTGCAGAAAAAATAAACAGCTGTGCATTTAAAAATATCCCGTTTACTATTAAAACCTATCCATTCATAAAGGTACCCCTTTTTAACATTCAAATCTAATATATAAAATTCTCGTGTCACAGTTTTCGTTGCCATACTCCTCCGAAACGGCTTGACCGATTCTCATGAAATTTTGTGAGCATATTGAGTAGGTCTGAGAATCGGCCAACATCTATTTTTCATACCCCTAAGTGACCGGGAACAACATTCCACACGGGCGGAGCCGCGGGCAGCAGCTAGTTATATATAAGTCTCTTTATTACTAAAGGATATCGTAAGTTAGGGGCCACAATATAGTTAAGTCTTTGTTTGAAAAAAGATGAAAGTAATTTATTTTAATTGCCTGTAAATATTTTATATTGAGTCGTTATTAATCTAAATACTGCAAACATTTTTATTTGTACAATAGGCATAATTTATATTACTTTTATGTTTCAGGTTGATAATGTCATCCAGTAGGTCAAGAAAAATTATGGAACTTGTTCAGTCTCAAAACATGGTGCCATACTCGGCAACACAAGGTAAAAACCTTGAATCAGTGCCATCAACTGAAGTGAACGTAACTATTAGGAAGTAGCTTTAAAATGTAGATTGTATAATTCTTATTACTTATCTAGTTATTTTATTACTAATGTTTTTATTTTTGTTTTATAGATGTTAGCTGATATAACAAACAAGCCCGAAAATCAGCGTTACTTAAACGTTCAGGAATATTATGACATTTTTGATTCACCTTTAGACGGCACTGCAAATCACCTTCATAACACTACAGTCGTACACAATTGCACTGTGGAATATGCTAAATCTGAAAGTAGCGTCGATTTAACCCATTTGGCGCCTCTGTACTCGATTGGGTACAGTTAAACTTTTTCTATTTTGAAAATAATTGCCCATGCGACAACATTTCTTTAAATATCAATAAATAGAGGATAATATATTATATACATTTTTAGGGTTTCGTAGCCAAATGGCAAAAACGGAACCCTTATAGATTCGTCATGTCTGTCTGTCTGTCCGTCTGTCTGTCCGTCCGTGTGTCACAGTCACTTTTCTCCGAAACTATAACGCCTATGCTATTGAAACTTGGTAAGTAGATGTATTCTGTGAACCGCATTAAGATTCTTATATAAAATTAGAAAAAAAGCAGTAAATTTTGGGGGTCCCCATACTCAGAACTGAAACTCAATTTTTTTTTTCATAAAACCCATACGTGTGGGGCTATAGATACCCCACACGTATGGGTTTGATGAAAAAAAAATAAAAAATAGGTCTTCAAAAATACTATTGAGGTTCCTGAAATCATTTTTTTCTAAAGTGAATAGTTTGCGCAAGAGACACTTCGAAAGTGGAAAAATGTGTGTGTCCCCCCCTCTAACTTCTTAACTAAGAGAATGATATATCTAAATAAAATATATGATGTACATTGCCATAAAAACTACCAACGGAAATTAGATTGAATGAGATAGAACTGGTAGTTTTTTTTAATACCACTGCGAACGTGTTAAAACATCAATCAAAGTTACAACGAACTATAAGAACTTTTATATTATGTTACTTGCTGCTACGAAACCCTTCATGGGCGAGTCCAACTCGCACTTGGCCGGTTTTTTATAGTTATACTCGTAATATAAAGTTGGTATTCGTAATATTTTTGTGTTAGTGATTCAGTCAAATTTACAATTTTCAAGGTAACATTCTCCTATGTTACCTTAAAAATTGTAAATTTGTCTTTTGCAATATCAGTATTTTTTAATTCGGTGTATCAATATTTATTGTATGCAAAATATGATGAGATATATGGTCGTTTACAATATTTTTAAGTATTAGTAGTTTACGCGCTCATGTTTCTGATCTGAATGATAAAGTATTAAAAGGTCCACACTGCTGTTATTCTCCGAAATTTTGATGAAAAATGACGAACAAATTCTTATTGAATTTTTTTATTGCGTTACTCAATAAACACGACCAGACTCAACTGCTGGTGGAGTAGCTGTATATCATTCATCTACAGATACACTGAACAATATAACACCAATTCAAAATATTTCAACAACTATATTATCACAAATTTCCGACGAGGTTTCACAAATTGGTGACATCGCCTTGGTTCGTTGTTCTTTACATTTCTACAAATACTAGCCTAACAAATATCGTAAAATTTATTCATCAGCAATTACTTCACTTCACAATTGAAGGTTCTCGACTTTTAAATAGTAATTATCACGAATTACCGATGATTCTAACTGGAGATTTTAATGTTAATTTTCGTTTTGACAATTCTCAGCCGTTAGTTGATTTTTTAAAAGAAAAATTTGATCTATATATGAATACTTCTCGACTTCAAATGCTGTATTTTCAAGAAAAGTAGCAAATTTAGAGAGCGAAATTTATGTTTCACATTATAGTTACCACAAACCTATAATTTCATGTATAATAAATTATAATGACGATCAAGTAACTATTTCGAATGAATGATATTAATACAACATTTGAATAATCTTTGTAAAACACATAAATAATAAATATAATTAAAAATTATAATATGATATTTATTATTTCAGTTAACCCAAATTTTATCATTTCAGTGATATATGCCGTCAATGGCAAAAAGTTTTACTTCAATCGCGCGTAAAGGTTACACGCACACACTTTTTTTTTTTGGCTAACTTTTGTGAAGATTTATCGAAGTGTACTCGGTTGAGTACAATGGCCACATGTGTATACAAAAGATGTTATATTTTGTGTCTAGAAAACTGCAACCAAACTATGAATCGAAATCGTTTTATCATCTATAACTCTGTTTTAACATTAATATGATGGCTTTGAGCAATTATTTAGAGTTCATCAATGATGGTCCTGAATATAACTTGGCCATTGCACCACTTGCTCCTTTCATAGCCGCTGAAGAAGAAGAAAAGGGAGTAGAAAAATTAATGGCAACTAACACATTACCAAGATATGGAGCTTGAAATATCGAAGTTATTTATCAATAAATAAGGCGATGTTCTTAGTAATGGTGAATAGGCAGTAAAGTGGCAGGAATAGGTCAGAACTGACCAAAAATAACTAATTTTGCAGCAATACGAAAATCTCCTGTTTATCGCAAAATAATATACACCACGTTACTCTTTCGACGATTCTAAAATTCTATTCTATTCTATTCGACCCTTTTTTTCCTTTGTACGTGAGAGAAAATCCTCAAAGGTTGTTATTCCAGACTCTTACCGACTAAAAAACCTAACGCCCAACAACCTGTGGTTGGGAGCACCGGGTAAGCCCTCGGAAGGACGTCCCGGGACTCCCAACAGACCTACGGCCGCCACCGCGGCCTCGCCCAGGGGGCGTTTCGGGTGCTATCCCGCGTCTTTGGGGGGTTTTGGGTGTGATCCCGCTTCTAAGGGAGGACGTGCGTGAGTTGCCAACGTCACGCTGCCGTCATGGGCCTGCTTCTGTAAGGACGGTGAGCGACCCTCTCACCGTCTTCAGACCCCGGTCATGGAGGCCGATAGTCCTCGGCGAAGACACGTCGGCGGCGCCCAGGCCGCCGACTGCGGAACTCGGGTGGGAGATATCTCTCCCTCACCCGCCCCGCCGCCTCGGGTTTGACGCATTCCGTCCCATTCGCATTTCGTCCCATGGTCCCATTCACATTCGGTCCCATTCGCATTCAGTCCCATTCGCATTCGGTCCCATTCGCATTCGGTCCCATTCGCATTCGCAAATTGGTCACACTCAGATAAAAGTTTAATTTATCTGATTATTGTTTCAACTGGTAGGCTTGAAAATAAAAACAGCTTTAAATATGTAATTATGTGTATTTAAAAAAAACAATATTATCCTTACACAATCAACATAACAATAAGTAATATATAATAAAAATTACCAAAATGATGATGAATATGATGATACATTTACATAGGATAAATACCTATTATGTACTATTTTGTCAACTGTAAAAATTTTATTTTTTTCATAAATTCTTGAGTTTTTGAATTACAATTTAGTTTTGTTAAACGTTTTTTGTATTTTTATTTTTATCAAAGTTGATATCCTTATGCTTTCTGTTCAGTCTATAATTTCCAAACAAACTGTTTTTATTTGAATATCCCAATGTCTTGCTTCCTTTGTCAGTTTGTAAATGAATAAATACAAGTTCGGTCTTTTTTCTATCAAAATGTTAAGTCGGCGGTGCCAGCCCTCTAACGCGTTTGTGGTTCTATGTCTTTGACCTGCACAGCTTAACATTGTTGGTGATAATTTAGGATACCATTGGTTTTCAAAATAATGTTGAAATCTTTGCATTATTTGTGTGTCAGGTGCTGAATCAACTATATTTCGCCGGGCTTCTGGAATTTGGTTGGCTGGAACTAATGGAATAATTGCGCATAATCTTGTTGTATTACGCCCTTCCTTTGTGTAAGTCAGCTTTAATTTCTTAGATTTTTCCAAATAGCTGTATTGTAATGGCGATAGCAACCTGTTACTTTTGCATTGGGGAAAACTGATAACACAGCGTTGCTTTGAGCAATTTCGTAATCAGATTTATAGGTGGTGTTACCGCCCTCTAGCGGCAGTTATGCGCAATTGTAGACGTGAATGAAGTTAGACGCAAAGCGGCCAAGAGACCGGAGGAGAGGAGGCGTGCGGTGGGGGGCGACGGCCAGCTGACGAGGGGCATCGTTCGCCGGCCTCGCCACATACGCTTACCCATCCACCGTGCACACTCGCTACCATTAGACATAGAATATATTTTTCGTATACCTTATACTTACATTTTGTAAAGTCAGTTAATAAAATTATTTGCTATATATATGATCAAGAAATAAACGTATTCATTGAAGAGCACCTCCTAACCTACCTAAGAATTATCCATCGCATACGGGAGCCGATCGCCACCCAAGCTGAGGGACGACGAGCAGCTGCGCCAACATTTTTGGACCTTCAGCCGGATCAAGTAATTACCTGCGAATATTATTTGAACCATCGCCAACTCTCAAGAAGCAGTAGCCCATAGCGAAGCTGGTCCTCCCGTCGTCGGTCCCATCTATTTGTCCGCAATTTGTGCTTATACGGATTTTTTTCTGATTCAGATTTTGCTGTCTGCCTACCTACACTTACCTGCATTGTGTGCATCGCGTCTCCAGTGGTACTTTCACGTGAGTAATTACTGATTTATTTGTAAATTGGCCATAATGAGTGACGCGGAATATGATGATGTTATTGGTGTAGGTATTAGTAATTTGAAGAAGCAAAGGGGTTCATTAAAGTGTAGATTAACTTTATTTGAAAAATATGTCTGTAAATTTCAAAGTGTCGCTTTGTCTGAAACACAAAAGGCAGAAATGCGCTTGCGCATCGAATCCAGCTCAGTTCTGCTTAGTACTTTTAATACCATTCAAAGTCAAATTGAGCAAATGTTAGATGACTCGGAAATAATTAAAGATTTAGAGTACAGAGAAACATTTCAAAATCAATATTTTAATATAATGGCTGTTGGAAAGTGTTTAGTGGCTAGTGACGACAAATGTGATGAATCTCGGAATACACGTCCTTTTAATAAACCTATATCAATCAAATTGCCCATAATTAAATTACCCTACTTCAATGGTTCTTTCGATAATTGGTTAGAGTACAAAAATTCTTATTTATCAATCATTCACAAACGAGACGATTTAGACGCTATACAAAAATTCCATTATTTAAAGTCATCCCTTAGTGGTTCTGCCCTCCAGGTCATAAGTGCATTGGAATTCACAGCGGCTAATTATATACATGCTTGGGAACTGTTAGAAAATAGATACAATAATAACCGACTATTAGTTCATAATCATGTCAAGTCTCTTTTTACGGCACAAACAATAAGTAAGGAGTCTCCGTTGCAAATTAGAAGTTTGATAGATACTATTTTACGTAACTTGCGAGCACTTAATTCTTTAGACGAGCCCACGGACTCGTGGGATACGTTATTGATTTATATTTTAGTTTCCAAACTGGACTCGTCCACAGAACGCGAGTGGGAAAAGCATAAAGGCACTATTCCATATGACTCGCAAAAATGTAAAATTAAGTTAGACGATCTATTAACTTTTTTACGGAACCGTGCCGATATGTTGGACATGATTCAAAATAAGAATAATAACGGTAACCCCCGAGTATTACATAATAATTATAAAAATAATTCTTTAGAAAATAAAGTAAAACTTGCGTCTAATTCGGATAAAACACATAGTTTTATTTCCATGCGTTCTAGTGAGGGTAGATCCGATAAGGTATCGCGGTGCTGTACCATGTGTGATGAAAATCATTATTTATATACATGCGTTTGTTGGGTATGCTTATATATAGGTAAGTTACTTGGTTGACCGTACTGTTCATACGGCAACACGTTAGAAGGAACCATTATTTATTGTTCGGTAAACATTTTAATATTTTGTGGTTGGTACTATTGGCAGCACTTGTAACAATTTAGCCAACATGCAAAATATAAGTTCAGTTTCAAAAGAGTTTTTGAGAAACTGTGTAGTATTAATTATTAATATTGTTTCATAGCACATAGATATTTAATTGTAGAACAATTATATAATAACTACGATCAGGTTCAGTAATCTTAGTTTGGGATTTTTTTGATTAAATGATCTGAGTGTTGTCATGTTTCCAGTAAATTGTCAGTAGTCATAACATGGAATAATTTATGTTAAATGTAATAATTGAATAGATACTATAATGTTTCACATTTACAATTAGGTAAATTAATTATTTTAGACGATACTTTGTTTGTATATGTCATAATATCATTCAAATTAATATAATATAATAATCCGTTTAGATTTGAGCCTTGTGAACAGTGTAATGCTGTTTAGGCGCCAAAATTATAGGACAGAGGCACAATGTTAGACAGAACAGCTCAGTCGCTCAGCAGCCGTCTTAAGGGTACGTTCCTCATTAATAACTTATGTAATTTATCTGATCTGATGTGATGTGTAATATGTGTTGAAATTAGCAGAGGTCTACGTCCAGCAGCGCTGGACTGCCATAGACCGATTTGATTGATTGTATTCAAGGTTATTTTATACTGCCCATGGCTTGGTTTAAGAGATAGTGTATAAGTACTATTCTGCTGAACTATTTGTAACGATATGACCCGTGTTGCTATTAATTGTAATAACGTTTGTAATGACAAATTAGATTATAGTAGAAATAGATGTATAGCAATATTTGTAAAGAATGTGACTTTAAAAAGAGTGGCCGTGAGTTTTATTGCCAGGTTCTTTCTCACAGGTTCTACCTATTGCGAATCTGGCGGTAAATGTAGAATCGGAAATCTTGACGAGAATAAAGATACTTTTATCTCATATTCATTTCTTTTCATTTCTTAACTTATTTGCTAATACCCTCCTTACAGAATATGCCTCTGGCTATCCCTTCGGGGATAAAAGGCGTGACCGTATGTATTGATATACCCACCCTTTACGAGACGAATCTAACACGTTCGTTTCTTAAATTTATCCAAAGCGGAAAGAATAAAATTTGTTAGCGATAAGCAGTTGTGTCGAAATTGTTTACGGCCGGGACACCTGCCAGCCGAGTGTAGGTTCGGTCTTTGCAAGTTGTGTGGAAGGCAGCACAATAGTCTATTACATAACGATCCTAACAAAAATGCGTCTACATCAAAGGTAACGGGTTCGAATCCGGACACCTCAATAACGGGAGACAAGCAATCTGCAATTGCATAAGTTCTGGGAGTTGGAAGAAGTTGGCGAGTCGAAGCCTGTTCTTACCGCAGAAGAACGTATCTGCGAAGAATTGTTTGTTAGAACTACCGAACGCAACCCTAGTGGTAGATTTTCGGTTTGAATACCATTAAAAGAATCAGCTGATGTACTCGGTTCAGCTGATGTACTCGGTGACTCTTATGAAAGCGCAAAGTCCCGGTTTCTATCACTCGAACGAAAATTAAATCGTATACCCACCTATAAAAAAATGTATAGTGAATTCATGCGTGAATATATTGAGTTAGGACATATGTCTCGAATAAACGATTACCCTCAGGAAACATCACGGGGTGTTCCGAGAACACAGTACAACCACAACATTACGTGTAGTTTTCGACGCGAGTGCTACTACCTCTTCAAATAAATCTCTGAACGACATACAATTAATAGGGCCGCCTCTTCAAAACGATATTTTTTCAATTCTTTTACGATTTCGTCAATACAAGTATGTCGCTTGCGCTGACGTGGAGAAAATGTACAGGCAAATACTGGTGCACCACGATCAGCGTAGCTTACAATTGATACTTTGGCGAGAAAACCCATCCGATGAACTTGCTATTTATCAGTTAAATACGATAACGTACGGCATGGCCTCGTCATCCTACCTCAGCATACGATGTCTACGCCAGCTCGCGCTTGAGACAGATGATAAGGAGATAGCTAGGGTTGTCAGCGAAGACTTTTTTGTCGACGACTTAATTACGGGTGAAAATGATCCTACGCGTTTGTTGGAAATATGCGAGAAAACGACAGCGCTTCTAAAATCAGCATGTTTTCCATTACGGAAATGGACATTCAGTTCTGACATTAACGTTAAGGAATCGAAAGACTTCGCGATTGGAGAAAATTGTCAAAATAAAACTCTTGGTTTGGGTTGGCAGGTTTCGACTGACGAACTTCACTTTACGACTCAACCAAAACAATTTTCAAGAATTACTAAGCATAGTATGATATCCGTCATATCACAAATTTATGATCCATTAGGCCTATTGTCCCCAATTATCATTACGGCAAAAATTTTGCTACAAAAGCTATGGCTAAGTAAGCTTGATTGGGATGATAGGGTTTCCAGCGACGTTGAACTCGCTTGGAAACAATTTAGTTGTGATTTATCAAATTTATATAATATACGTGTGCCTCGTTACGTCATGAGTGGATGTGCGAAACACATAGAATTGCACATTTTCACTGACGCATCCCAACATGCCTACGGAGCTTGTACATATATACGTACTTGTGACGACACGAACATTATCACAAGGTTGTTATGTGGCAAGAGCAAAGTTGCACCGGTGAAATCTGTGTGTACCATCCCTAAGCTAGAATTGATGGGAGCTCTGTTAGGCGCGCGCTTATACAAGAAAATATTAACTTCACTACGTTTAAAATTTACTAAGACTTAATTTTGGACAGATTCGACTATTGTAGTGGGTTGGATAAAAATGTCACCACATCGTCTTAAAACCTTTGTTCAAAATCGTGTATCTCAAATAAACGAATTAACAGGTGACGCCGCCTGGTTTCATATAAACGGAGATGCAAACCCGGCGGATGTCCTCTCAAGAGGTACTACGATCCCGGAACTTGTGAAACACTGTTTGTGGTGGCACGGTCCTGAGTCTTTACAAGATCTTATTAATTATAATCAATCAGATAACATTTACGTGGATCATAGTCAATTACCTGAATTAAAATCGAATACTATTTGCATGAGTAATATATGTGATCAAAATAACATAATAGATTTTAATAGATTTTCTTCTTTTAATCGGTTGCGGCGCTCACTCGCATATACATTGCGATTTATACACAATGTACGCGTGAACGTACAGCAGCGCAGAACCGGTTTGTTATCTATCGACGAGTTGGACGCCGCGGTGACGCATCTCGCTCGTTGCGCCCAGGCACAATCGTTTATATAGTGATGAATACAGTTCTTTAATGAAGCGTTCTAAAGTTAAATCAAAACAGTTAATCAGTCTGTATGTTTTTATTGATCAAAACAACTTAATTCGCGTTGGGGTCGCTTACATAACTCACCGTATTTCGATAATAATAAAAAACATCCAATATTGTTGTGCAGTAAACATAGACTTACAATGTTATTGTTTAGATACGAACATAACCGACTTTTACACGGCGGACCACAACTGTTGTTGGCGTCTATTCGTGAGACCTGGTGGCCTCTTGGAGGGCGAAGAAAGGCCTGGCTAGGAAAACAGTTCATAACTGTGTCAAATGTACACGCTTTAAGGGGAGAACCGTACAACCTATCATGGGCAACTTACCATCGGCGCGCCTTGAACCGGGGTACCCTTTCATGCGTTGTAGCGTAGACTACGCAGGACCTGTTATGATATTGAACCGGAGAGGTCGAGGTTCGAGCCTGGTCAAAGTATATGTGTGTGTATTTGTTTGTATGTGCACACGTGCTATACATTTGGAGGTATTCCCGTCGAGGTAAACCAATTGAAATACTTTCAGACAATGCGACAAACTTCGTTGGGGCGGAACGGGAAATTGTTTCGAATTTAATGAACAATAGTAATGATATTATTAATTTTACAACAGATAACAGTATTAAATTTAGCTTTCTACCACCGATAACTCCTCATATGGCCGGCTTACATGAATCAGTAGTGAAAATGTGTAAGTATCACTTGCGACGAGTAGTAGGCTTCACTAACCTCACTTACGAGGAATTCAATACCGTATTGGCACAAATTGAGGCCATTCTGAATTCCCGTCCTTTAACAGCCCTGTCCACAGATCCTAGTGATCTGCAACCACTCACCCCGCTCACTTCCTTATCAGCCGGCCTATGACAGCTATTGTCAGTAAGGATACGACCACCATACCCAGTCATAGATTATCACGATATGAACTGATAGAGAAGATGCGGCAGAGCGTTTGGGAACGGTGGTCGAAAGAATACGTTTCTGATCTACAGGTCCGTACTAAATGGAAAACGCACCAGGGAGACGTTCAACTTAACGGACTTGCCCTTATTAAGGATGATCACTTACCTCCATTGAAATGGAAGCTTGGAAGAATCATACGTGTGTACCCTGGAACAGATGGCATCTCAAGAGGGGCTGATCTACTTACTGCATCCGGCATGGTGAGACGGGCATTCCCGAAGATTTGCCCGCTGCCAGTTCACACCATCAGCGAATCTGAAGACGTCACGTCATCGACGCCTTGCTAATCATTTTGAAACCTAGTGGTTCCAAGGCCGGGCCTATGTTACCGCCCTCTAGCGGCAGTTATGCGCAATTGTAGACGTGAATGAAGTTAGACGCAAAGCGGCCAAGGGACCGGAGGAGAGGAGGCGTGCGGTGGGGGGCGACGGCCAGCTGACGAGGGGCATCGGTAGCCGGCCTCGCCACATACGCTTACCCATTCATCGTGCACACTCGCTACCATTAGACATAGAATATTTTTTTCGTATACCTTATACTTACAATTTGTAAAGTCAGTTAATAAAATTATTTGCTATATGATCAAGATTAAACGTATTCATTGAAGAGCACCTTCTAACCTACCCAAGAATTATCTATCGCAAAGCTGAGGGGCGACGAGCAGCTGCGCCAACATAGCCTATGTGTTATTCCAGACTATACTCTATCCCTACCACCAAATTTCAGCCCAATCCATTCAGCTGTTAGAGCGTGATTGAGTAACAAACATCCAAACATCTTCACAAACTTTCACATTTACAATATTATATATATATAATATATATATGTAATATATATATATATATATACTAGCTGATGCGCGCGGCTTCGCCTGCGTGAAATTTGGTTCCCGATCCCGCTTCCCGTGGGAACATTTTCCCGGGATAAAAAGTAGGATATCGAGGAAATAGCTTTTTAGCCAAGTAGAATTAAACGATTTAATAAGGGATCTTGAACTACCTAAATAATCTGCAGAGGTGTTGGCTTTTAAAATGGGTCTTTCAGAATACCAACCAAATGAATGTCGTCTCTTCTTCCAAACGAAGCCTTAAGTGTGTTCTTCTACACAATGACAACTAATATGGTTCAGTTCCCGTTGCTCATTCAACCAAATTAAAGGAAGAATATAAAAATGTTGTTCTTGTTCTAGAAAAAATCAAATATAACGAACACAAATGGAGTATTAATGTAGATCCAAAGTTTTCTTCCTGACCATACTTAAAAATTGTGTACGGATGTAGTACAAAAGAAAATAATGTTTTATATTTTTTATGTCGTGGAAGTAGGGGGAGCTAATACTTCGTGTATTAGTTTATTTTTCGCGAACAATAGGTTGTGGATGTCTGGGAATAAGCCGAAATTTCTCCAATAGATTTCTGGAAATGGATTGTATCTAGGTACCTAAGTAGGTACTCGACTCTTAATGTAATATAAACATTTATTGTTAAAAATTACAGAGAAACATAATTATTACACATCTACAGGGTGAATTTTTGAAAAGGGCTTGGATGGCCAAATCCGAAACTATAAGGAATAGCTAAAAATGCTCGAAGGAGTCACGAGCCCGATTTTGATAAAACTTAAAACCACATCATTAGATTTTTGAAAAACCAATAATCCTAGCTGGGAATCGAACCCATTGATTTTGAAAAAAAAAAACACTCCCTTTATTATTACACGATACGATAGTGTCACTGATAAGGATCAAATTCTGCGAAGTAATGATATACGGCAAATTTAAGGAAAGTTTGGGATTTTAATAGAATTCATATTCCATGTACCTAAATTTTGTATCATAATTTGTTTCGTTCGAAATCCCAGAATAGATCGCAACTATTCCGTGTTTTAAATCATGCTCAGAATCATCCTTTGGAGAATATTCTAAACAGAATTAATAATATTTTATGCAGTACGATCCTTGAGATCTTGATTCCAGCTATGTATTGAAAACAATGGTTTACATTTTGAACAATTAATCAGTTAACGTATGAAAATAAATTGTATTTTGTTAAAGATCAGCACTTTCCTTTAATTTGCCGTATGTCATTACTTCCCAGAATAAGATCCTTAATAGCAACACTATCATATGGTTTAATAATATAGGGTGTGTTTTTTTTTTTCAAAATCAATAGATTCGATTTCCAGCTAGGATTATTGGTTTATCAAAAATCTAATGATGGGGTCTTAAGTTTCATCAAAATCGGGCTCGTGACTCCTTTGAGCATTTTTCGCTATTCCTTATAGTTTCAGATTTGGCCATCCAATCCCTTTTGAAAAATTCACCCTGTATATTTACATTATTACTATCTAAACTAAACCTAAATAAGGCCCCAGTGGCATTGTGCCGACGACGTTGTTCGACGTGTGCGATCTTTCAGATAATAATCATAACAATAATAAAGATAAAACTGGCAACCCAACCCAATATCAGTGGTGTATTTATTTTTTATCGCAGAAACAAATAATTATTTCCGAGTTTTATATTTGTATTTTGTTAAAAAGTGATACATAAACCTACATAATCCTACTTCCTACTAATATTATAAATGTGAAAATTTGCAAAGATGTGTGTATGTTTAGATGTTTGGATGTTTGTTGCTTTAACACGCTCAACGGCTGAACAGATTGGGCTGAATTTCGGCATAGAGATAGCTTATAGTCTGGAATAACACATAGGCTACTTTTCATCCCGGTAGGTAATTTACCGACGATGTCTATATGCACGTGTGAAAAACGCTTTGTAGGCAAATATTTCCCAGTCGGCGAGACAGTGTGTCGATGCACTTTAGAACGCTGACTTTGAGGTAAGTAAATAAAATGCATGAAAGTATCCGTAAGCAAATAAATTGTTTATTAGTCTTTAATCTATCTATACTAATATTATAAGGAGGAAAGATTTGTTTTTTTGTTTGTTTGTAACGAATGGGCTCCGAAACTACTGGACCGATTGGAAAAATTCTTTCACTGTTGAGAAGCTACACTCTTGGCGGTGAACATAGGCTATTTTATTCCAGTATTCCCACGGGAACGGGAACTACGCGGGTGAAACCGCGTGACGTCCGCTAGTATGTTATAAAATGATTCTGCGAAATGATTTCGCTAGTTTTTTTTGTGTTAGTTATAGCCAGGGCAAGGGCTGTATCAAAAAAAAAACATATCCTATATCGGGTCAGCTTGATAAGGCGGAACAAAGTTCGCCGGGTCAGCTAATTAAGTATAAATATATAGGACCTACATCGATCTATATGTGGTACCTACACAAATACCTACTAGTTAGGTATTAATAGGTCAGGTAAGTATTTTTGCTAATACAATAATCACAGGTTGAGGTTCGAATAATAGTAGGCAATTATTTAGAGTCAGTCTTGATTATAATTAATGTAATTTAAAAATCTCTTAATCATAATATGTAGTGTCAACGCGTCGGTTCGCAGTCCAGTTAATCAAACTGCGCCAAAAACACCGATCTACCTTTCCGTACAAGTTGGAACTTAATGCAGGCAATAATAGGTTTTAGCATTAAATCTACCAATATGAAAATCTTATTTAACAATTAACAAGTGAAATAATCATAACTTCAATAGCTGCTCTTATCATCAATCAATTTAGCAGTCCACTGTTGGACATGGGCCTCTTCCAAATTTCGTCACAACACACGGTCCTGCGCTTTGCGCATCCAGTCAATCCCTGTAACCTTCTTTAGCTGCTGTTATAAAAAGTGAATTTTAGGGTGTAAGGCGTCGCACTGAAGTAAAAATTCAGGGGCCCAAGCGACATCACCTGCACGCGGTGCTCTTGCTGCTGATAACGGTCGCAATAAAGATTAATATTAGCGCTTAAATAAATATTATACAGTTAGGTAGACATACCTTCATATTACGTCACAAATTTGGCAACTCATATACTTGGACGAAAACCAACGTAATGACCCTACTAAATATTATATTCGTACAATAATCACAGATTAATTTTAACATATTGTTTTGATATAAAATCAGTAAAGTAACAAACATCCGCACTCATAATCTTTCGTATTTATAATAGGTATCAGTAAGATTAGTAGGTAAGAAAAAAAAATGTGTTACACGCACACACTTTTTTTTCTTACCTTTACGCGCGATTGAAGTAAAACTTCTTTGCCATTGACGGCATCAAATGTTATATTAATATCATTCATTCCAATTTTAAATAGCGAAAACTACGTTTCCGCTATTTAAAATTCAAATAGTAAGCGTTACTTCTGTCAGAAAAAAAAGTGTGTGCGTAAAGGCAAAGATAATATAATAGTATTACATACAGATCGGCAACTCCCTGCCTCCCACCGAGTAAGCTCCCCATCCCCCCACCAAAATTTAAGTGTCGTTTGCCGTGTCAGTACTTGAGAGAGTGTCACTGCGTTGCATTACGTATTACTACCTACGTACTTTGTGCTATTGCTTTGGTTTAATTTGTGCTTAGCCGAGGGTAGACTTGAAAAAAAAGTACCTACATACATGAGATTGAGTTCTGTTCCTTATTATTTAATTTCCATAGCTAGTGTCCCTAGCATACTCACACACACATTCAAGCTTGATTCAAGCATTCACATTACGTGTATATTAGTGTGGGTGAAAACGAACATTTTTGTAAGGAGTTTCCACCCTGTGGTAAAGGTTAACTTTACGCGCGATTGAAGTAAAACTTCTTTGCCATTGACGGCATCAAAAATGTTATATTAATATCATTCATTCGAATTTTAAAAATCTGAGTTACTTCCTAGTCGCGCCTAAAGAAGTTTCACTTCACTTCAATAATATTAGGCACAACTTAAAATTTATGAAATAGAAATGCTAGTAGGTATCACTAGTTAATGATTGTTTTGATTACATAATCAAAACAATCATTAACTTCCGGTCGCCACCGGCTATCTAACAATGAATAATCATTGTTAGATAGCTGGTGGCGACGGGGGTTGTGTGTAGTTATGGTCTAAGCGTGTAGGTAAGCTACATATTATGCCTGTTTAACACCAATTCATCCATCAGAATTTCGTTTATTTTATTTCGCACTCTCATTTTCTGTATGGAATTTAGTTTTTCCATTTCAGGCAAAATGCTCATAAGGTAATAATAATACTGTGTTTTTTCAATAACTTGTGCGCTATTATTTTTTGTTACTTCCTTCTCCAAAATTTTTAGCTTTTTTTTTCTATTACTATATATTCGGCCCGAATATCCATTATTTTCCGTTTTCGCGAATAGCTTCTGGGTGTTTCATGAGAAGTACTTGGTTCAGGTGCCATTGATACCTCACGTGGCTGTGGAGGTTCTGAAGGTGAAGGCGATGATAGGGAAGGTGTAGAAACATTCAATTCATCGACATCATATTCGGACAGATTTGAATCGTTTCCGCTGGCATGAATTCCTGTTTCAAAAATGACATAAAATTAAAATACTTCCACTGCGATTCCTAATCAATGTTGTCGTGGCCAGCGTCCCCTGAGCGTGCAGTCGGACACTTCCTTAACTCTTTTCTATGCGTATCCTTCAAATTTTTCCATTTCTTTTTTAAATGCGCAACTAAAAAAAACTTACTCAGAGTAAAAAAAAAACAATAATATATATTCAGACATTTTGTTTCAGATTCCTTGCACATGGGACATCTTTCAAATTACTGTCGCATTCATACCACCTTGGTCCGAATTACAGTCGCGAAAATAATTTATCAAACGCTAAATGCTATATGGGTGGCCTTTTGCCAAGTTCATATGCCGCAACCAACAGGAGAGGATTTAAGAAAAATTGCTGACGATTTTTTCATAAAATAGCAATTTCCTAACTGTATTGGGTCGATAGATGTAAAGCATTTCCGGATAATAAAGCCCCCGAAAAGTGGTAGTGATTATTACAACTACAAAAAGTACTTTTCTCTGGTACTCTAAGCTATTTCAGACGCCGACTATAAATTTACTGCAACCGAGGTTGGTGGAAAGGGACGTCAAAGCGACGCTGGTACTTTTCATTTTTCAATACTAAACAAGTTGCTAACCAACGATAGATTTAATGTACCTACACCGCAATGCCTGCCTGGCTCGAATGTAGTATTACCGCACGTTTTAGTGGGAGACGAGGCGCATCCACTTAATACTTATTTAATGCGCCCTTATCCGTCCGGAAATTTGGACAGAGAAAAAAGAATCTTCAATAATAGATTATCAAGAGCAAGAGTAACTATTGAGTGTGCCTTTGGTAAAAAAAATTGGCGTATTTTTATGAAATCTATAGATACCAATCTAAAACATGCAAAATTGATTATAAAAGTCGCGTGTTTATTACATAATACTGTAAGGGAAAAAGATGGGAATAATGACAGAGACTTCAGAAATCACATGAGAATTTTTTCAAACGGTAACGATATTTTATCGAGATCGAGGCCGAGGCGGAATAATCGAGCTTCACAACAGGCTATCGATATACGCAATCAGTACAAGAATTATTTCCAAAATAATCCAATATAGTCATATAGGTTACACAAAATTCCATTAGAAAAATAAATGAGCAATGAGAGCTAACTTTAGTGTTAAAAATATGCGTCTGTGTTATATTGATAAAAATATTGACAGCTATTATTGGTAGAACTTGGCTCTCGTTTCACTAAAGTAAGGACCTACCTATATGTTTAAGATGGAATTTTTTCACAAATTTTATTAAGTATTTTTGATTCGTCGAAATTTTTTTTGGTGCTAACTCATTCATAATCAACTTTATCATAAGTTATGTATCTCACAAGCAATACATTATATTAAATTACATAGATAGTTAAGTGCAATTGCCAAGTCAATATATAAAGTGTCCCAAAACTACCTGTCCAAATTTCGTCACGTGACGTTGCATCAGTCAAAAAAAAAATACAAAAGTGAGAAAATAAAAATCCCAAGAATGTTTGACTATAAATCCGTTTCAAAGATCCTGTAAATTTTCATAATCACCTTTTCTATCGCTACTGAGCGGCAGAAGAGAGCGACAACGACATCCATGCGGGTGCTCCGTGGTTTGTTTTGCCGCGCCGTAATATGTTACTTCGAAATGTTATAAAAAGTAGATTTACTTGGCTATCGCACTAAACAATGTAGTTTTGTATAACTCTGATTCATCAACTGTAAAAATTACTGAGTTTTGTAATTAAAAAAACTTGGTAATTGAACTATACACCAACTGCACTAATAACTTTGTAATTCCATGGTAATTATATGGGATTACAAAGTTATATATGCAGTGTAATAAAATAAGCCGAAAAGTTTGATTTAATACTACAACAGATGAGTACTTTGATAAGCCTCATGACAACGCTAGTAGCAAAAATTAAATAATGGCTTCCCTCAAGATAGCTACGTGGAACTTAGATGGGCTATCCCCGAAGCTGGATGAGGTAGAAGTATTACTACACACGCACAACATAGACATATTATTAGTGTCTGAAACCCATCTTACCAAAGTCAAGAAAATCAAAATACGCAACTATAGTATTTACCCCACCAACTACCCAGATGGCACAGCGCATGCTGGTGCAGCAGTAATTATAAAGTCCAATATGAAACATCATGAACATCCACAGTTCCAAACGCCACATGTACAAGCCGCTACCGTAACAGTAGAAGATAGGAATGGAACTTTTAATGTATCTGCTATATACTGCCCTCCCAGGCACAGCATAAAAGAAGAGCAATTTGATGAACTGTTTAACACTCTTGGGAATCGGTTCATAGCTGGTGGTGATTGGAACGCCAAACATGTTCACTGGGCCTCAAGATTAAATAGTACTAGAGGGATTGAACTTAAGAAAAGTATAGACAAAAACCACCTAGTAACAATGTCAACGGCAGAACCAACCAACTGGCCTTCGGATCCTGATAGACTTCCTGATGTCATAGACTTCTTCATTGTCAAGGGGCTGTCAAGACTTTTCTACCAAATAAGAACATCCTTAGACTCGGACACAAATCATGTACCGGTGATATTACCAATTGGCACCACAGTCTTAAACATGGAAAGTAACCTAAAGCTGTATAACAAGCGGACAGACTGGAACTACTTTCGTGAACTGATTCATGAAAAGTTAGACTTAAAAGTTTCCCTTAAAACCCAATATGATATTGACCTCGCTACAAGGTCACTAACCTCAGTGATTCAAGAATGTTGCTGGCTGACCACGCCTGAATCGATGAACCGTCCTCCTCAAAGTAAGACATACTCTGATGTTATACGGCAAAAGATCATCGAAAAAAGAAGGCTATGACGGGTATGGCATAATAGCAGACACTCCAACGACAAAACAAAACTGAACAAAGCTATTCGAGAACTGAAAAATCTCATATCCGAAGCTAATAACACCGCTTTAGATACCCACCTAGGGAATCTCTCGGCTACAAAAGCGACAAACTACTCGTTGTGGAAATCCTGCAAAAACTTTGACCGTCCCCTGCATCAAAAACCGCCACTACGAACACAGAATGCACAGTGGATCAAAACTGCTCAAGCTAAGGCCGAAGCTTTTGCTAACCATCTTAGCCAAATATTCAAGCCGAATGAGCCTATAATAAATGCAAATGAATGAAATATCGACCAAATTCTCGACCAGGACCATCAACTTGATCTGCCATTGAGGCAAGTAACACCGAGAGAAATAAACAGAAATATCAGGTCAATAGAGAACAACAAAGCTCCAGGGTATGATCTCATAGACAAAAAAGTACTGGAGGAATCACCTCGTAAAGTCATTGTCTACTTGACGATACTGTTCAATGCCATATTGAGAATGAGATACTTCCCAGACTTATGGAAAGTTTCTCAAATCATAATGATTCACAAACCGGGAAAGCCTATGCATGAAGTCACTTCATACAGACCAATCAGTCTACTACCAATTATGTCAAAGTTACTTGAAAAGTGCCTACTTCATAGAATGTTGTTAATCATCAGAGAAAGGTCGATAATCCCAGATCACCAATTCGATTTTAGGAAAGAACATGCGACTGTAGAGCAAGTACATAAAGTCTGCAGAACTATAAGAAAATCGTTCGAGAAAAAAGAATACTGCTCCTCAGCCTTCCTTGATATACAGCAGGCCTTTGACAGAGTGTGGCACAAGGGCTTGGTCTATAAAATAAAGGTGCTCTTACCACACACATTCTACGAAATTCTGAAATCCTACATTTCTAACAGAATATTTCAAGTTAGAGAAAAGGACTGCACATCGGATTTTCATGAAGTGTTATCAGGTGTGCCACAGGGCTCGGTGCTCGGACCAGTCTTGTACACATTGTTCACCTACGACCTACCACAAATCCCGGGTGTGACAGTTGCGACTTTTGCTGATGACACGGCCTTACTTGCCTCAAGTGAAAGCCCTATTGAAGCTTCCAGACTACTGCAGAAGAACTTAAACAAAATAGAGGCATGGTTAGGCAAATGGAGAATTGCTGCCAGCATAACCAAGTCGGTACAGGTAACATTTACTCTTAGAAAGGAAGACTGCCCACCAGTTACCCTAAATGGCATGCGGCTACCACACCGTGGAACAGTCAAGTACTTGGGTATGCACTTGGATCGTAGGCTAACCTGGAAAAAACACATCCAAACTAAACGAGACGAAGTGAACCTAAAATACAGAGGCCTCTACTGGCTGTTGGGACGAAATTCTAAACTCTCACTTGACAATAAGCTGCTTATTTACAAGACTTTCTTGAAACCTATCTGGACCTATGGAATTCAGTTATGGGGATCCGCTAGTGCCTCAAACACTATGATCATACAAAGGGCACAAAACTGCATCCTGAAACAAATTTCAAATGCACCCTGGTTCACAAAAATAACAGAAGTCCATGAAAACCTTAACATGGCTATGGTGAGAGACTAGAAAAGCACCCGAATCGACTCGCGGGTCAACTCACAATCCCAGAAACCATGCGTCGACTGAAAAAGCGTCGAGACATATTCGACCAAGATAGTCAGAAGGACTAACTAAAGACAGGGCTGACTCTGCTGGGAGTAGCGCCCTTCACGCCAAGAATCATTCACCCCATCTGTTTATAGTCAAATGACTGATTGCAAGATATTAAACACAAAAAAAAAATATAGGCAGTGTATCTAGAAAACTGAACTGAAATTGACAATATTTTAGCTTGGTTTAATTTTCAAACCAAACACTATTTTTTCCTTACATTTATTGATGATTGATCAGTCAGTGTCAGTGTGAGTGAGTGACAAAATTATTAAAATATTATAATTAAAGTAATGTTTTTCAGTAAGGTGTTCCACAAAACCATGAACTCGGATACATACGGAAAACGAACTTAATGGGTAGTTATAATGTCTCGACTCCTATTCAAAAAACGACTGGTATATAAACTAATAGACTAGCGACACGGTCAATAGTATTGAGTCAAGTCTGATATTTATGAATGGAAGTTGCTTCAGTGTGCGTGATTTCTTTACATGTGTGTGAGCATCGATTGTATATACAGTGATATTGACGAGGCATGACAATTACAGTTTGATCGTGTCGCTAGCCCTTAACACGTGCCAAATGCAACACAAAATTCGTCTAGCTATATGAATCGACACCCAAGAGCATGTTGAATTCTAACACTACTATTTGACTTGATTTTTTTTTTGTTTTGAAGTGGGCGGTACCTAGACAAAATAAGTTTGGGAAACTCTGCCCTAGGTGGTCAATCAATCAATCAAATGAGCCTATCGCAGTCCACTGCTGGACGTAGGCCTCTCCTAATTTACGCCACAATCCACGGTCCTGCGCCTTACGCATCCAGTCCCAGCCTGCGACCTTTACCAGGTCGTCGGTCCATCTAGCGGGTGGACGTCCTACCCCACGTTTGCCGAGACGCGGTCTCCACTCTAGAACTCGTTTGCTCCATCGGCCGTCGGTTCTTCTGCAGATATGGCCGGCCCACTGCCACTTCAATGTACTTATTCTGCGAGCTATGTCGACCACTTTAGTTCTTTGCCGGATAGTCTCATTTCGGAGTCTATCCCTCAGGCCGAAAACTGCATGTCAGCGGGAGCGGGGCGGGAGCGGCGGCGACAGCGGGGCGGGGCGGGGCGGATCTTGACCGAACTTGATCTCAGCGGCCGGATCGCTCGTGTCGCGGCGACGAAGTGTTCGGTTTGGCGGTAACCCGACAACCACATCTTTCGGAACGGAGTGCTTTTGTTTCGTCGTATGATTTATTGTAGGCAAAAAAAGATTATTGGTCTTTACAATAAATAAAGAAAACAAAAACGCGATTTTTATACTAATATTATAAAAAGAAAAGATTTGATTGTTTGTTTGGCATCTAATAGGTCCGAAACTACTAGGTACTGAACCGATTTGAATAATTCTTACACTACTGTTGGGAAGTAACATTATCCCAATATGTGTTCCCAATGACCTATCAACTTGTGATTATGTACTTTTTAGGATTCCGTACCCAATGGGTAAAAACTGGACTATATTCATGAGATTTCGCCGTCCATCTATCTGAATGTTCGCCACGAGACTGTATATCTAATATAAAAGGGGCTGCCATACATGCCAACGTTTTTAGGGTTCCGCAGCCAACGGAACCCCTATATCGTCATGTCTGTCTGTCCATTCGTATGTCACAGCCACTTTTCTCTGAAACTATAAGACCCATGCTAATGAAAATTGGTAAGTAGATGTATTCTGTGAACGGAATTAAGACTTCTACATAAAATTAGGAAAAGCAGTAAGTTTTGGGGGTCCCTATACCTACTCAAAAGAACTGAAAGTCATTTTGATTTTCATCAAACCCATACGATACGAGTGGGGTATCTTTAAATAGGTCTTCAAAAATGCTATTGAGGTTTTTAACATCATTTTTTTCTAAGCTGAATAGTTTGCGCAAGAGACACTTCCAAAGTGGAAAAAATGTGTCTGTCCCCCCCCCCCCCCCCTCTAAATTCTAAACTAAGAGATAAATCGAAAAAAAAAATGTACATTGCCATAAAAACTTCCAACGAAAATTGGTTTGAACGAGATCTAGTTTGTAGTTTTTTTTTAAACGTCATAATAAACCGCGATTTTCGCTTAGATAATTACTACCACAGCGAAAGTGTTAAAACATTAATCAAAGTTTCAACGAATTACAAGAACTTTTATATTATGGTACTTGCTGCTACGGAACCCTACATGGGCGAGACCGACTCGCACTTGGCCGGTTTTTTATTATAAAATCACTCTTTGATGTCTAGAAAGATAGAAAGAAAGAAAAATGCGTCTGCCTACCCCTTCGGGGATAATAGGCGTGATCATATTATGTATGTATTTTTATGACTAACATGTTTCCTTGGCCAAATTGGCGATCTATTAAAAATATACCAATTAATTTCTCCGCTTATATCATACGATAAAATACACAGAGGAACGGCACTACGTCAGCTCAATCGCAGCGATATCGCGCGACTGGCGCTCCCCGCTCGTGCACCGCTGCCCGCCCCGCCGTCGCCCCGCTGACATGCAGTTCACTTCTATGGGACTCCATACGTTACACCGCCCCGCTCCCGCCCCGCTCCCGCTCCCGCCCCGCCCTCCGCTGAGATGCAGTTTTAGGCCTCAGAGACACCCCAAGCATAGCCCTTTCCATAGCCCGCTGCGCAACCTTTAGAGCTTTGACCAACCTCTCTGTAAGTGTCCACGTCTCGGCACCGTATGTCATAACAGGTAGAACGCACTGGTTGTAGACTTTGGTCTTCAGGCATTGCGGTAAAGGCGAATTGAAGACTCGACGCAGTTTGCGAAATGCTGCCCAGCCCAACCGTATCCTTCTGGCGATTTCCTTGTCCAGGTTCCCTTTCCCCAGTGTAATAACCTGCCCAAGGTAAGTATATTCCTGGACGACCTCTAGCCTCGATCCCTCGACGTATATTGGCCTCGGCGTAACGTGGTTATTAAATATAACCTTGGTTTTTTCCAAGTTCATGCCGAGTCCAACCCGTCGAGACGCTCCGTTCAGGCTATGCAGCATTCCGCTTAGCTGTTCCAGCGTCTCCGCCACAATTACGATGTCATCGGCAAACCGAAGGTGCGAGATTTGCGTGCCGTTGATGTTCACGCCCCACCCTTCCCAGTCCAGTGTCTTAAAGATGTCCTCAAGCGCATTGGTGAAGAGTTTCGGGGATATCACATCACCCTGTCTTACACCTCTACGCAGTTCAATGGGACTGGTTTTTTGATTATCTAGCTGGATGGTCATGGTAGCGTTGTCGTAGAGACATCTCAACACCTCGATATATCGCCAATCTACACGACATCGCTGCAGAGCGTCCAGGACTGCCCAGGTTTCGACAGAGTCAAAGGCCTTCTCGTAGTCCACAAAAGCCATACACAGCGGCTGATTGTACTCGTTTGTTTTCTGTACAATCTGCCGTACAGTATGGATGTGGTCCACGGTGCTGAAGCCTTTTCGAAACCCGGCTTGCTCCTTTGGCTGAAACTCGTCGAGCCTAAGGGCGAGGCGGTTTGTGACTACTCTCGAGAACAACTTGTAAACATGGCTCAGGAGTGAGATGGGTCTGTAATTCCTTAGCAAGGTCTTATCACCTTTCTTGAAGAACAGAGCCACCGCACACCCGCTCCACGCTTCAGGTGTTTGTCCCTGTTGGAGGACGGAATTAAACAAACTCGTCAGCTCGTTGAGGACCGGAGCCCCCCCCCGCCTTCAGTAGTTCACTTGTAATTCCGTCCTCCCCAGGGGACTTGTTGTTTTTTAGTTGCCCGAGAGCCGCCCTCACCTCGCACTGGTCAATGTCCGGAATGTCCTCGGTATAGTGGCGCGATAGTGGGGCTCGGTGGTCACAATCAGTAGGACCCGTCGGCCTTTTTGTCCGTGATGCATACAGGTCTCTGTAAAAGCTCTCAATTTCCTCGAGAATCTCGAATCTTGAGGTCACGGTTCTGCCATCCGCTGTCTTCAGTTTCGTCAGACGGGGTCTTCCAAGCTGTTGGGCAAATACCTTGGTACCCCTGTTCTGCTCGATCGCTGCCTCGACGATACTGGTGTTATACCGTCTAAGGTCGCGTCGTATCAGCTTTCGGATTTTGAGATTTAGATCCCGCTGGTCTGACGAAGACGAGTGCGTAGATGGCGTTTCCCGTCTTATTCTCATAAGTTCGAGAGTCTCGGGCGAGAGCTTAGAGCACCTGTTATTGCTTTTTCCGGACAAAAACCTTCGGGACACTTGCTGTAGCGTCCTGACCACATTTTCGGCCTTATCGTGAATATTGCCAGTGGTTTCCAGCAGATCGAAACGATTTTGAAGTTCTAACTGGAACCTCTCAGCCCCTGAGGCTAACTGGAGCGCGGTAGGTCGGAGAGTAGGCTTCATCATACGAGCCCTTTCAGCTCGGAAGTCCAAATTCAGAGATGCTCGCACAAGTCGGTGATCACCACCGGTATTGAACCTGTTAATCACAGAGACATCTCTAAATATACACTTCCCGTCCGTCATGATGAAGTCTATCTCGTTCCTTGTGACCTTGTCGGGGCTTCGCCAAGTCCATTTTATGTGGGGCTTCTTCTTAAAGAAAGAGTTCATCAAGAAGAGCCCCTGAGACTCAAGAAAACTGACAAGCATATGGCCCCGGTCATTTCTGCGCCCCACACCAAAGGGACCGATCTTCGTTTCGCCGCGTTCTTGTACTCCCACTTTGGCATTGAAGTCCCCCATCACAACGCTGTAGTGAGTCTTGGCAGTACCATGTAGTGCTTTTGCTATGTCCTCGTACACGGTCTCAGCTGCCTCGACAGTGCTGCTCGAGGTCGGGGCATACACTTGTATCACCTTCAGGGTGAACTTGTTGGTGAGTCTCAGTATTAAGTATGCTACCCGAGCCGAAACACTGCTGATCTCCACAACGCTGCTAACGAGGTCCTTTTTCACCATAAAGCCGATCCCGCCCTCGGAAGAATGTCTTCCGTCACCTTCCCGAAAGTAAAACAGGTCGCCTGATGCAAGGGTTAGCGTGTCCTCCCCCTTTCTTCGGACCTCGCACAATCCCAGTATGTGCCAGTTAATACGACCTAGTTCTACCTCGAGTTCGGTGAGCCACTCGTCCAGGCGCAGAGTAGTTCCATTAAACGTAGCCAGGGTCAGTTTTGTATGGCAGCCTCCCGTAACCCGAAGATTCTTAGCACCCCCCCTCCCGCCGTCACTCCGACCGCTGCCGTGATCGGGAACAGCGGGAGTGCCGGGAACTGGGGGCCGTTGTTTTGTTGTGTGCATCATAGGAGGACATTTGGCCTTACTGTATCACGCTGGCCAGACGGGTTGGTACATGGTTTAGTTTCGAATTTTCCTTTTCTGTGCGCCATGACCTCGTCCGTTTATCAGCAGGTGCACCACTCGCAGGTGAGGCTGGCTTGGACCCCGGGGTTGGTGGTAGGGCCCCATTGCACCCCACAAAACCGGCACAAAACTGCATCCTGAAACAAATTTCGAATGCACCCTGGTTCACAAAAATAACAGAAGTCCATGAAAACCTTAACATGGCTATGGTGAGAGACTAGAAAAGCACCCGAATCGACTCGCGGGACAACTCATAATCCCAGAAACCATGCGTCGACTGAAAAAGCGTCGAGACATATTCGACCAAGATAGTCAGCAGGACTAACTAAAGACAGGCCTGACTCTGCTGGGAGTAGCGCCCTTCACGCCAAGAATCATTCACCCCATCTGTTTATAGTCAAATGACTGATTGCAAGATATTAAACACAAAAAAAAATATATAGGCAGTGTATCTAGAAAACTGAACTGAAATTGACAATATTTTAGCTTGGTTTAATTTTCAAACCAAACACTATTTTTTCCTTACATTTATTGATGATTGATCAGTCAGTGTCAGTGTGAGTGAGTGACAAAATTATTAAAATATTATAATTAAAGTAATGTTTTTCAGTAAGGTGTTCCACAAAACCATGAACTCGGATACATACGGAAAACGACTTACAATTTTCTTGCCATTCCTGCCTCCCGTGAGAGCTAATTCTTATGAAAAAATGTAACCTATATGTTATTCCAGCCTTTACTCTATCCCTGTACCACAATACTACAAGTATACCGTAATACACAGTTAAGCTAGATCCGTTCAGCCGTTAGAGCGTGAAAGATGAACAAGGACAAACATTTTCATATAAAGATATAATATAAGGATTTGTAGGATTGAAAACTGAAACTATAGAGATATAATTATTTAATATTTATCCATTCTTCAAATTTTATCCGACCGCGGTGGGAGTCGAACCCACCATCTAGTAATCAACAAAATATTTTCTTATGTATCTACCTATATTCTTGGTAAAAAAATGTATAATGTATAGGTACGTAGGTACTGTAGAATTATAATAATAAAACATCTTTATTTTTCCATTTTAATCAAAACATTGTAATTGAGTTTTGAAGTTGGTTAGACATGAAATCGTACATTAATTTGTCTACACTCAATCTTGTTCAAGAAAAATGTCTTTATATCTGCTTACCAATAAGTCTGTCTTACAAGTCCCCAAATCTATCTACAAAAACATTGAGTGTATTTGCTATTATACACTCATTTGCAAAAAAAACGGGCGGTTTTGATTTTCATTCATCTTTAAAAAGATTCAATATCAAAAAGGGTTATTTGTATGTACACGTTACTGGCCGGTTTTAAACTTGCCGTGGTATTTAAAAAAGTACGTTCTAAATTCAAATTTTCATTTGATGCTCATTTTTACAGAAAACCCCTTTTTATCCTACATTTTTGGCGCGAAGTTCCAGAAGTTAACATCGACTTTCACAACTTTTATTCAATTTTTATCGATTAATTTCATATCCTTGACTGTCAAAGCTTTATTTATTGCTGTTTGGCTGTATCAAAAATGGTAGATAAAGTGGTAAAAGCTACCAAAATTATCGCGCTGCTTGAAGAGGGTTGCAGCCAATGTTTCGTGGCTAGGAGGCTAAATGTTAGTCGCTCGACGGTCCAAAGGACCTGGCAGCGATATCAGGAGACTGGTTCCGTCGAAAGAAGGCCTGGTTCTGGAAGAAAACCATGTACCCAACCACGGGATGATCGTTTTCTTGTGAGTCGCGCATTGAGAAATCGCAAATCTTCGTATGTGGATCTTAAGAACAACCTCCAAGAAGTAAGAAATGTGCATATTAGTCTATGGACGGTCAGGAGGAGGCTTCTCGCTGCCAATATACGCAGTCACCGCCCGGCCCGCGGCCCCTAATTACTCCGTGAGCACAGAGTTCACAGGCTTAGGTTCGCTAGAAATTGTGAATCATGGACTCAAGAAGATTGGAATAGGGTTTTGTTCTCTGATGAAGCCAGGATATCTCTGTTCGGTGAAGATCGACGTCGGCGAGTGCTAAGAAGACAAGGAGAGCGCTTTGCAGATGCATGTTTCGAAGAAATCACACATTATGGTGGGGGCTCTGTTATGTTTTGGGCAGGAATAAATTTAATGGAACGTACAGAGTTAGTCTTCATTGAAAACGGCTCACTGACTGGGCATCGATACATAACGGAAGTTCTAATTCCTCATGCACAACCCGCATTGGCCGCTCTAGGTCAAGACTCGATTTTTATGGACGACAATGCTCGCGCCCACCGATCCCGCGATGTTAATGCGTATGTGCAAGAGGTCGGCATTCGTCGTTTGGATTGGCCAGCTCGAAGTCCCGACATCAATCCCATAGAACATATCTGGGACGTTCTAAAACGGCGTGTGAGATCAGTACACCCGGCTCCGCAGACCATCAGAGAGCTGAAGAATGTGATTACTGCGGAGTGGGAACGTATTCCGCAAGCAAGTATCCTGGATATACTCGCTAGCATGCCCAGACGAATTCAAGCTGTGGTTTAGCTAGAGGGGGTCACACTCGATACTAAACATTTATCTGCTTTTACTTTATTAAAGAAAAACAAACAAAAAAACTTTTTTTATTTTTACTTCATGAGCATATGCACTACTAGCGAACATACACTACTAGCGAGGTTTAGCATTATTTCCCATAAATTGTAACAAAATTTTATGAAATACTGATGAAAACGATTATTTTCTTATTAATTTACCAAATTGTGAGGATAAAACTACCTATAATTATCAAACAAAGCAATATTAACATTTGAAATGGTCAATTGCTTAGGTGCCCGTTTTTTTTGCAAATGAGTGTATAATTAATATTACGGTATTTTGCAGGTATTTTACCTCCATTTTCTTTTATCAAAGACCTTATAAAAGCTTCAGTCTTTAAGCAAACCTGAAAAACATTTTCGCTGGAGTAGCAAAGCCCTCCCATATCCTTTAAGGTTATTAACTTATGATGCCACAACTTGGTAACTGTTGTTAAGTAAGTAATGCACTCTTCACATTTTATGTGATTTATCAATTTGCGAGCCACATACCTCGAAATATAACCTACTATTAATTTTGACGCACTCGTTAACTTTTCGGTGTTGAGTCTTTCGGCAAAAATTTCACAGTTAACACTTGCCTCAATGTCGGAACCTAAAATTTGGTTTTCGTATGGATGAACTTGGAATTCCTCATCGTCATGGCAGTTTTTGCCGCTGGTACTGTTTATCACGCCAAGAGATGTGGTTGTTAAAATGGTAAAATTATCAAGTGGAATACAATTACCGGTAAACGATGATCTCAACTCAAGATGGCTAAGAATTTTTTTATACGCAGCTCGGAACTGCAGAACATTTGGGTTATTGTTGTTACCACCATGTTTTCTAATAATTTCTAAATAAATAAACAGCCAAAAAAAAGTTCAAGATGGTCTTGGCTTAGACGGTATGTCGAAATATAAGACATTTTTTTTTATCCTCAACCATTTCGCGATACATGTTTTTTAAACTTTCTATACATATAATGGCTCCAAGAAATCCAGTCATTCTTTGGGTTTCTATAATTCTTTTTCTAATTATATTCATTACGATTCTAGGTTCTCGATTTGGACGCCGGATGATTATTGTTTGTTTGACCTGAATGTCCAAAGAAAGAATGTAAGTCTTCGCTTTATTTAGGAACTCTATTATAGTATGTTTATTTTTATAGCTCATAGGGCATTTGTAGCCATAATAATGACATTTTTGAGAATTTAATATGTCAAATAAATTATTCATCAACATTATAAAATTAAATCTGAAAAATTGGAAGACTTTAATACTTCATCACAAAGTTGAAGGGCTTTCGCGACACTCGTGCTTAGCAATTGAGTTGCAACTTTCATTACCTGATTCCGAAAGTGTATATGTTTTGGTGAAAGTTTGTTAGCAAATCGAAGACCTTCATTTTGCTGCAATTTGTTTAAATAATGAGCAATTGCCATTTTATTTTTTTATTATTTTGATCATAAAATATCTTTTTATTTTCAAACGCTTTTCTTACGAGTTTTATTACGTGACAAGGATCTATAAATATATAAACATTTTCCAGCGTAGATGGATGACTAAAAAACGTTTTCATATCAGATATGTTAGTAAATTTACAGCCTAGAGTCTCCACAGCAGTAAAATTAGCTTTGCATCCATCAAATGTTAAACTAACGACCCTTACTCCAACTTTATGACACTTTTCTAAGCAAATTTTTATCAAAGTCGATTTAGTTTCAGCCCTAATACCAGCTGCAAGGTAATAACCAACAGGCAATTTCCAATTCTCAGTTAGTGAGACCACCATAAAAACTAATACCTGTGTAGCCTTTTCTTGTTGGGGACCTGCGCCAAAATTAACTAAGCCCAAATTTTTTGTCTCTGAATAGTTTTTGCTGACGAATAGCCATTTCGTCAAAAATAAGAGAGCACAATACGGGTTTATTAGATGGATTGGTGTTAGATTTAATTTCTAAGGCTTTAAATGCTTCCTCAGTGAAACTTGGCTCTGCTTTAACTGATCCATACCAACTGCAGAGTGTTCGTGGATGTGGTAAGGCGTTATTATAAGATTGACAAATTTATACGCTGCTGCAGAATAATAATGCAAAGTAAGTGCAAATTTACGCACACGTATTTCAATTTTTTTTTTTTTGGTATTTAATTTTTTTTTGGGTGACCTAACTTTTTTTATTGCATTCAGATAAGCTTCCACGGCTGCGGCTTCAAGCATAATTTTTTCCTCATTTTCAATAGGAAAATTTTATTTAATTTTTTTTACTAAATCTGTCAATTTTTGATTTTGAGATTTCAAATATCTACATTTCCTTTTTAATTTCCTAATTTTTTTAATTGGTTTTTCAAAGTAATCTTTCTGGGCGTGTCGAAAATTGAATCCGTTTCTGAAACATGGACACCTTCAAATGTAGGTGATGCATTTCTTTCAAGCTCCGATCCTGTAGAGTTTTCTAACGGTTCAGCACATTTCTTTAGATGTCGTCTACCAGCTTTCGTGAAGTAACTATCTTGCTCTCGAAAATGTTCCTAACAAATGCGAGAATGCTCTGACGGTAACCACGTCTCTTCGCATCTGTTCTTTTGAACAAATTTAATCCATTGCTCCCTTTTTTGGCCAGGACGAGGAAATCTATAAATGAAAAAAGCACCCGACAATTGTATTCAGCGTATCAAAGATCTCGATAAACGATACTCACTGTGAAATTAGTAACAGCAACCTGGCCATATTAGATTGTAAAATAGACATAAAGTTATACAACGCACCAAAAAACCCCTTAAACG
This sequence comes from Miltochrista miniata, assembly GCA_933228765.1. NCBI lineage: Eukaryota > Metazoa > Arthropoda > Insecta > Lepidoptera > Erebidae > Miltochrista > Miltochrista miniata. Next base: position 20,265,066 of record OW121760.1, on the reverse strand, counting down.
ACACCCAACTTGAGATTTTGTATATTTCGCGACGGCCTTATTGGATCGCAAAATAGTCACCCCATTGGACCGTAACCGGCTACCGGGACCAACGGCTTTACGTGCCTTTCGAAGCACGGAAACGCTCGCACAAAGAATGTTACAAATCGGTCACCCATCCGTGCCGGCCCCAAGAAAATTGCTTAACCACAGTGATCAGTTACAGAACACTGAACAAGCGGGGCTACGAGCGTTTCCACCAATTTACTAAAAATAGTGAAATGTGGTAATCTAGTATGACTCTGCCTGCTCCTTCGGGAATAAAGGCGTGACCGTTACATACATAAGTATGTATGTAATGTAGCAACATATTAGTAAAACAATTTTCGAAATAGGTTCAATAGTTGCGGATCCTATTCGTTGGAAACAAACAAACAATCAAATATTTCCTCGTTATGATATTAATATATTATGACCCAAATAGTGGGAGTTGAACCCACCCATCTAGTAATCAATACTCGCAATAAGTCACATTTGACCAACACTAGAAGTGTAAGGTACTTATATTAAGTAAACGTAATTACGTTATAATGTACTTACTTATGATAGGTGACACCCGTAGTAGACTTTTGTTTTTCTGAGAATAATTTCGACAGTACCTCAATACACAACTTGGCATTTTTACGAAAAAAGAACAAAAAGAAACTATACGTAGAAGTTATCTGAAACAAAAACAAAATAAACATAGGTAAAAACCTTTCTCGATTTTGTCTTATCTGTTTGGTTGATCTATATTTTTGTAGTAGTCACGCGCAAAATATGGCGTAGATGTATCTGTTGCAACTTAACTTTTGTAAAAATGAAAATAATGGATATATTAATTACTTACCAGATATAGAGAGACCGTATTCTTAGCATTCCATGGATTCTCCGTGCGGGCGCCGGGTCCATAGCGTGGCACAGGGGGGAACACCCCGACGGCGTCTGGGACTTGCGACCCATTCGAGTAGGTTTAGGGTGGCCACCTTACTATGCGCATAAACGATCACCTTCCACCGTCAACAATGTTCCCCCCCCCCCCCCCCTGCCCAACCAGATTTGGTAAGATCCTATCAATGCCGCTTTGGATACTCGTTTTAGTAAAGAGCTTACTGAAGCTCTTGGCAATCCAAGGTCCTTAAATAAATTATACAGGGATTTAGCTGGAATTCCCCTTGCTCCTACTTCTACGGCATAGAGTTTAACCACATAGCCATTTTTGGTTAACTCATTGGTCAAGTCAAAGTATTTATTTGTCTTCATGGCGTGGTCCTTCGGTATGTTGGTCTCCCACGGCACCGTCAGCTCCACGAGCACCGCACGCCTGTGTATTCTCGAAAACAGGAATATGTCGGGTCTGGATGACGAGGCACATACATCCTCCGGGATTTTGTAGTGTTTTTCATACGTGTCTGAGAGTATAGTCCAATCGGCGGCAGCCATCAAAATTGAGTATGGCTTTTGAGGTACTTTCTTTGAACAGCCTTCCTTTACAAACGCAATGTCATTTCTTTTGTTTGTGGTTAATCCCTTTTTCGCTCTCGCTACCGCCAAACTGACAGCCTCACGTATGATTTCCAATACCCTATCGTGTCGGCGTGAGTAATGACCCCGGTCTAGTAACGTCCTACAACCTACCAGCAGGTGCCTAGCAGTTCCAATCGCTTCTCCACATGCATTACATGTTTTATCTGTGGCTTTCCCCCACCTGACCAGATTACTTGGGTCGGGGAGGGTCAATTGAAACGCGTTCAGGTAGAACTTAAGCAAAGCCGGCGACCAGTCGTACAATAAGGTACGCCACTGCAAGGCCATGGGAATACAAAACTCGCCCAGAGTAAGCCATTCATTCTGCATCTCCAGGATCATCGCGTGCACCTTGTAGGCATCGCTCTCATCCTGCTCCAGAAAAGATTTTGTAATGTCTTTATCTGTTTGTCTCCGGATACTACCCAACCCCGCTCGACCAGCCTGCGAACCCACCATGAATCTCTTGTGGAGGCGTGACTCAAGTTCTGCTATATTTTTATCCTTTGGAAGAGTTTGAACGATTTTGTCTCTTGATTTTGCCAAGACGTGCATTTTAGTAACTCTTAGATGTTTATAGAGTTCCGACGGCTTCTTAAACGTCATTCCGAAGTTATTAGAGGCTCTGTATAATGCCGACGGGTCGGCCGATTGAGCTAGCCCTAGCCACGACTTCAACGTCTTCGTAACATTCGCATCCATCAAATCACGTTCTAAGTGCGTAAGTAGATATTTTCAAATATTAAAATTACAAAATTATTTGGAAATACGTCCACTACACTGATCACTGCTTTAAATAAACATGTCTACCTCGCTCGCTTACTCGCAAGTGACTAAACGTGCGGGGGACAATTGGCTCCGTACGGGTGGACAATTTTGAAGTACCGATCGCCGCGTCTAGTGTAACATAGAAGTCATTGATTTATTCATTATTGTTAACTTATTCAGGTAGAGACCGTATTTGTTGTTTGATGAAGCCCTAAAAGAGAATCAACTCGGCATTCATTAACTTGTTGTCATTCCATTTAAAAATGGACACTTTATTTTTGTTGCACACAGTTTGGCAAAATGATCCTCTGCCTTGAATTTTGAGAGCTTTGTCAGTTTTGAGCTTAGCTGCTGCATCTTTCAAGCGATTATTACGCATAGTGCCAAGGCTAAAAATCCCATAAGAGTGTCGTAAATGGTATATTAGTCCCAAACTTGCGAAAAAGTTATCAAAATAAACAATACAGGGTTTGTTGCGTATCGTTTTACGTAAATGTTTTAAAGAGGCCTACATCATGAATATGACATAAAATGTATGAAATATCGTCGCTTACTGAGTTATGTGTCATATGATTTGACCGAACACTGTCTCCCAAAATACAGGCGCGAGCCTAGTTTGGGAGTCAGTATCTGGTACGGTTGTAACTCTCACTGTAACATAGTTTAAGCCATAAATTGTAAATCCTATCCTTAACACAATAATAGTAGTTTATGACACTGTTGCATAATAAGGGTTCTTATAACACGAGTGTGTTTTAAAAAAACGAGCCGTAGGCGAGTTTTTTTATAGTATCACACGAGTGTTATAAGACCAAGTTATGTACAGTGTCATACACTATCATACACCAAGGTACAGTGTCATACACCAAGTTATGTACAGTGTCATACAGTATCTACTCTCATACTATAATACCTGATTTCATTTTGTTGTGATATATAGTTGCTCCTTGATTTCGCCGGTAACAGGTTCATGGTCATGTTTGACGCAGTTTCCAGAATGTCTGGTGGTGTACAATTACCACCATCCTCGCTTTAAGACATGTTTTTACACAAAAACTAATTTATTTTACAAACAAAACCAAACTTTGTTTAATTTTAATGTAAAATGTTGGCGCCAAGGCGCAAACATCGATTGTGCATGCGTGTTTCCTTTTTTTTTTTAGGCTGCGGAGTCCATAGATTTAGGATTTTTCGCTACTCTGGAGACACAATTTTTTTTTAAAGTAGTGGTTCAAACTTCTTTTTCAGCTGGAGATTGATTATGGTGTATCGTAATGATTAAAAAGTTTTATTATGATACAGGTGTCCATACAAGACCTGTATCGTAATAAAACTTGTTTTTTGGCCTGTGCGTAATGTTTGTCATAATAGTATTGATTTCAATTTTATAATCTTTGTATTATAGTATCAGAGTAGATAAAAACATATTATTATATTATTAAAACGTTTTGCACAGTCTCAATACTGCCTTGGCGCCCCAGCCTATTTGATCTTCTACGTCTGTGAAAGAGCAGTTATCAAAGGATTCATTGCCAGAGTACAAGAAAAAGTCATAAATAATTCCAGAGGCTCCTGCACGCACTAGGTTCTTAAATCCCCACTTACGGGGCTTTTGGGGATTATATTGTCGTCGTTTCCCAGCTTTGGTTCCTTTGTATGGTATAATCATCTCGTCAATGCTGAACCTACGCTCCTCTTCAATTTTAAGGCAGTTTTGTCGAATTTTTTCTACGATCGGTCTTATTTTGAAATAAGGATCTGTGTCTATGTGGGTGTTGTCTACAAAATGCAAATATCTACGGATAGCCTGGTAGCGTTTTAAAGACATTAAATCTGCCACTGGAGGAAAACGTGTATCTGCAGCCCAATAATCTAAATAAGAAGGCATAGTCACTACACCCATCATTATTTTTATGAATATAAATTTACGCAGCTCACTTATAGTTACATTTATAGATCGGCCCTTTGTTTGAATGGAATACATGTTTGTATATTGAAGCATATGTTCAAAAATATCTTCAGAAAAAAAGTCAGTGAAGTAGGCAAACATAGTCTTATCAACAGGTAAAGGCCTTAAAAACGCATCTGGTTCAATCTCTGCACGATATTGGAACCTGCCGTTTTTTCAGTCAAACTTTAGGTCGGGTATTTTCACCCTCCTTTTTTTTACCACCAGCCGCGGCCTAATGACATTGGCGCTCTGGTTACGACGTTTACGTTGGGTACGCAGCACCTGTGGTGATATTGAAATATTTTGTGGTGACGATTGACACGCACCAGTCACTTCATTAAGTATAAACGACGCCGTAGTTACTGACGGTATATTGGACATTGGAGAGATCATAGGCAGGGGACTTATTGATAATAAAGGGCTTTCCACGGCAGAAGTACGAGGTGCTTCATCTTCTGATAAATTTAAGGCTAACCGTTCTAGTGATGAGTCGAGTGATGGAGCTTCAGATGACTCCGGTATGCGGCGTTGAAATCGTCGCACTTCTTCTTCTTCAGAGGTTGAGCTGCCACTGACATCTGACTGAGCATTGCTTGGAGGTACAAGAGCCAGAATACGGTTTGACCTTGAATTCTGAAAATAAAGTAGTTTTTTGCAGATAAACAAGCAAAGCGTATAAATGCATATAAAGGAAAATAGGGATTAGTTTGTAAGAAAGGCCATTTGCAACAAAGAAAAAACAGTAAAAATATGTTTCTTTGCCCCACACATTGTTAAGCATACATAACAAACATAATTGCCACTAAATTGTTAGACATGCAGAATTGTTGAGAATACTCAACATAAATATAAATAGGTTAATAACTCGCCACCTGACTTTGTTAATCATACTTAACATTTAGTTTTACCGACCTGTGAAATCCTTACCGCACTGATTACAGACATAAAAAACGTCTAAAAACATTGAATACACATTAGAAACAGGGTACATCCGACCACTGTGTTGTGCGTGCCAGCCTGCAGGTGTCATCTCCTGCAAGGGCAGTAGAGGTGACGCGGCGACTGTGGCACTACTCGTCAGCAGACTGGGACGGACTACGAGAATACTTTGCAGCCGTCCCGTGGAGTCAGCGCTGCTTTGCAGGGAGGGCTTCATCGGAAAGCGCCTCTGCGGTTGCTGGTGAGATAGCTTTAGGTATGGAATACTATATTCCATACACTGATGTTGCCAGCATCCGCAAAGCCCGCCCCTGGTTCGGGCGTGAGTGCGCCGTAGCTGTTCAACAAAAACAGACGGCTTACCGCGCCTGGATCAGGGCTCGGGCTGTGTGCGACCCGAATGTGGCCCAACTCAAGGCAGCGTACAACAGAGCCACTAGGTCCAGTAAGAGGGCCTTCAAGAGAGCGGACGCCCAGCGCGTCACGCGGCTTGGTCAGGAGCTCACGTCTCATCCGACGGGCAGCCGTGGATACTGGCAACTGGCCAAAGCCGTGCAGGCCAACTTTTGCAAGCCCTCGCTGCCGCCGCTACGCTATCCTGACGGATCACTGGCTCACAAGGCCCAAGAGAAAGCGGAAATGCTGGCCAATCTCTTTGCGGCTAATTCCCGGGTTGATGACTGTGGCAAGCAACCTCCCACTATCGCCAACTGTGGAACCACGATGCCGGATATTAAAATCCGGCAGTGCGATGTGCGAGCGGTGCTACAGTCACTCGACACGCGGAAAGCCAGTGGTCCTGATGGCATTCCGGCAGTGGTGCTGAAGAATTGTGCAGCTGAATTATCTCCAACGCTAACACGCCTGTATCGCCTTTCCTATTCCTCGGGAGAAGTGCCGGAGGCTTGGAAGGAGGCGAACGTCCAGCCGATCCCCAAGAAAGGGGATCGGTCGGATCCGGCCAACTATCGACCCATAGCCGTAACCACCGTCATCTGCAAGGTGTTCGAGCTAATCATCAACAAACAGCTCATGCGCTATCTGGAGGATCACTCGTTAATTAACGATCGCCAATATGGCTTTAGGCCGAAACGATCAACGGGTGACCTCCTAGCGTACGTAACGCACACCTGGGGTGAGGCTATGGAGAGGCACGGCGAATCTCTGGCTATTGGCCTAGACATCGCTAAAGCCTTTGATAGGGTATGGCATGCGTCGCTTCTTTCCAAGCTGCCGGCATATGGTTTATCGCCTCAGTTATGCCGCTGGTTGGCCAGCTTCCTGCACGGGCGACGTATACGGGTCCTCTGTGATGGTCAGGCTTCCTGCTTTTTGCAGGTAAATGCCGGGGTACCACAGGGATCGGTATTGTCCCCAACTCTCTTTCTTCTGCATATCAATGACATGCTGTCCCTTGGGTGCATTCATTGTTATGCGGATGACAGTACTCTGCATGGGAGCTATTCTGGCCTCCCAGCGGAGGGGCGTTGTGACGTGGACGAAAAGAGACGGCAACTCGTGGCGGATCTCGACCGGGACCTGGGTCGCATTGCCCAATGGGGTTCAGACAACCTGGTCGAGTTCAATGCCAGAAAAACGCAGGCGTGTGCGTTTACAGCTAAGAAGTCCCCATTCCTACCCCTACCCTCTCTTCAGAACATTACGGTTCCACTAAAGGACAACCTGGAGATTCTCGGTATAGACGTCCGGCGTGAGCTCAATCACAAAAACTACATAGAGAGTTGTATTGGGCTGGCCTCGCGGAAACTCGGAGTTCTAAATAAGGTGAGACGGTACTTCACGCCACATCAGAGATGTTTGCTGTACAAGACGCAGATTCGTCCCTGCGTCGAGTACTGTTCTCACCTCTGGGATGACTCCGCGAAGTACTTGTTGGACGCACTTGACGCTATGCAGAGACGTGCTGTCCGAATAATTGGTTGTCCTGAGGTGACGGGAGGCCTCGAACCGTTGGCGCAGCGAAGAACCGTAGCGTCCTTGGCTGCCTTCTACCGAATGTATCACGGCGAATGTTCTGAAGAGCTCTTCAATCTGATCCCACCATCACCTTTCCGATCCCGAACAACGCGTGCCGGGCAGAGATGCCACTCATACACAGTGGAGAGAATCTTCGCCAGAACCGAGCGTTTCAAAAGATCGTTCCTCTGTCGAACTATAAAAACTTGGAACGACCTGCCCGCACACGTGTTTCCCTCATCCTACAACCCCGGGTTCTTTAAGAGGAGCGTGAAGAGGCACATCACAGGGCCGCCAACTTGAGGACCGCTGTAAGAAGTGGCCCCCAATCGCAAGATGCGCCACGGCTATCCATCGTGGCGACGTCAATTTGGCGAGCTGAATATAAAAAAAAAAAAAAAAAAAAAAAAAAACTTATATTTACCTTACTATAAAAAACTTTGAACTAAAAAATAAAAATAAATGAGTACTAACCTTCATTCTTCGCAGCTGACCCGGTTTCGTCGCCATTTTAAACCGAGATTGTCAAAATTTAGTAATGCCAGCCAGGTGAAATATTTTTTCTCCCAAACTTAGATATATTTTGAAATATTTACACTTTAAAAAAACATTAGCTCGGTAGTAAAATATTTAGCCACATTTTTACAAAGTGACTGTTGAGTATACTTAACCTTGTCAAATTAAGGGTTAACGACTCCGCTTCAACACCGCTCCCACCCAACACTGCCCTAAAAGAAGACTACTGCTCGCAGTCTACGCGGCGACAGCTAGCAGGCACGCGGCGACAGCTAGCAGACGGCCAGCTGTCTACCCGCCGACCGCTCTCGCTTTTCGCAGTAGACATAGTTTGCGATCGGTTTCCATTAAAGCAACTCGTAGTAGCGAGCCGGTGAGGCGACTGCTAGCAGTGAGCGCGCGGGCGCCGCGCCGACCGCTCGTCTACAACGCACGGCCAGCGAGACGTCCACTCCCGAGCAGTCTGTCGGCGGTAAGCTCGCTGACAGCGAGCTGTCTGCTAATTGATGATGGCAATGTAAAATATACTTATCTAAAGAGCAATATTTAAAGCCCATATTTGAATTATATTGTTTTTGCCGGGTGGGAGCGGAGTCGTTAAAGTGGGCTTTGACCTTTAGTTCTTTGAGACCTTTGAGTCCGGCATTGCATCCATGATCGATTTTCCCTCAGCTTAAAAAAACCCTTACATTCAAAGAATTCTATTCAGCTTCATAAATCATAATCCATGTACTTACGTCAACAACTACAATGAAATGTAGTTGTTGACTGTAATGTAATATAAATGTAGTTGTGAACCTACATGGATTATGAAACCTGACCACCCTTAAAATAAATTAAAAAATGATAAGTCTTAGTTTTCTTCTATTCCTTATTCAATGACTTTAGTAAAATTTGAAATACCTACAGATGTCAAGTGTAGCGTGAAAAGTTCGTATTATCGTACTTTACTCAGTCAACTTTAAAATAAAAAAATAAATGTACCTAATTGGGATACATAATTATTGCTCTTTCTTTACACGTAAACATGTTACTGTCGAGTTAGGTGGATACCATGTTTATAGAAAGAAAGAAAGAAAAAGAAAAAAGAAAAATGCATTTAATTCCGACAAACAAGTGGCACATCGAAAACGGCATATATGATAAATACAAAGTAGCAATTAAAATTATAGTACTTACAGTTATCACAATATTATATAATATTCGGGAATTTATTTCTGGTATATAAGTATATGTATGATTTCAGATTAAAATCAATACCTGTACCAAATTTTAGTCAGTTCGGTTCAGTCGTTAGAACGTGAAGGAGTAACTAACATCTAGACTCAGAAACTATTTATAAACATCTAAGCAGGTACATCTATAGGTATTATAAAATAAATAAAATAATAGGTATAAGTAGTAAAGTTTATGACCATATTCTGGGAAACATTGTTTCATTTCTTCCCAGAACCATTTCATAACAATTATAAATTCATAACACAGTATGTAATATAATGTCTCAGTTTCTTTTTCTAAGACTATTTGCAAACAACAGTTGCACAGATAATTAATAATAATTAATTATCTGTGCAACTACTATTATTCTTCGATTCTGAGTTCGTCACTCCACACCTCTGTCCGTGCCGCCCTTGAGTCATGGCATCCCACTATGGCGCCGGTACATTTGTTCCTGCCGCCTGCCACGCCGCTCGCCGCTGTAGGTATCCGCTCGGCAAAACCGCCCGCGAATTCGCTAGAGCGGCGGCTCGTGGCATGCTTCATACAACTCAGTACATTTGATCGTTTCGCTCGCCGCGCCGCACCTAGACTTCGCTCTGAGCGGAAATTGCGTGGCATCAAACGGATGCCAAATTATACGATAATGCCATTCATATTTTAGAGAGTAATAATGAGAAACTAGTATCAGAAATGAATGACCACATTAGTCTTAATAAAGCCTGGATGATTATACACAGTAGTATACTAGATAAACTTATACAAAATCACGAAAATATTAACGCCACTTTAGAGTACATCATAGACGAGAAACTCTCGTCCCAGACAGAGTTTATAACGTATTTCAAACTTTCTCAACTCTTGTCTATCATTAGTGATAATACAGATGATTTACTTTTAGAACTAACTACGATAGAGAACACGTTAGCTTTTATCCGTGCATCGAGCACACATCATAATTCGTTAGATATAGTAACTCTAGGTAATATATATCAGCCGTTTAAGATCATTATATAGCTTAGAGCAAATTTAAGATATTGATTTAAGGGAGTACTACTCCATTATAAAACCTGGGTGTTAATATTCAGGAAAAAGAATAGTAGTAATAATTAAAATACCAATCGTTTCTCCAAACGATTTTGACTTATATAGGTTAGCAAGCAAATTAGGGTATACCTTTATTCCTCCCTATCCCTACCTAGCAACAAATAGAAAAACTTTCTAGAACATAGAGGCTGAATGCCCGAAGTTAAGCCAATATCATCTCTGAGAAGAGGACATCTACCACCAGACTAGAGATCATCTCGACTGTATACACGGCGTCATCTTCAACCAATCTCTGGATAAGTCATGCCGGCCTGTCAAGATCACACTGATGAAAGAAACTATGGAACAACTAGACGATCGCCACTACACCCTAATTTTCCTACAACCAACTAGGATAGAAATTATATGTGAAAGACAAGAATCCGTACTCCTGCATGGCAGCTACTTAGCTACAATACCCCAAAATTGTCAGCTGCGTACCAGAGAGTTCACCATTACAAACACTAACGACCAAATTAAAGGACAGCCGTTGAAGATCACTGAGATACCTATGGAAGAGAAATCTGATGAGAAAACCGTCCCACATTTGAAACTGAATTCGGTTCATATGAAAAACTTGAGAGAAATTGAAGATAAGATCCTTCTGCAGCATGCAGTACAATTAGAACATAGTCCAATTGACCAATCGCTATTTCACACTACTATACCTGTATATTCAATATTATCCTGTGACTGCATCCTGGGCATCATCATCGCCTATCGCAGATACAATCCCTGCACCGAATTTACAAAACTGAAAAGGAATGCAGCATCACTCCATGAAAGAAACAAGACTCCAGCAACATTTTCGCTTAAAGTTCTCAAATAGTTGCTGTTCTGAGGGTGGAGGTGTTACGTGCTCTGCCTACACCAATTCCGCTGACGTGAATATATTGATATAAACAGCCATAGTAACTAATCTGCAACTTCAGCGCCTCGTGTTGCCGGGGATTGACATGGATAACGGAATCGTAGGAACGCTGAATCGGCGTCTCGTGTCGCCGCTGGTCACGTAGACCCAAGAACCGCTGCCCATACATTTTACCCCCCCATTTGCGGGAGGAAATTAATTATTTTATATAATTGTATCGGCACTTCGGTCTTCATCGTCCGAGTCTAGACATAATTGTTTTAAGTTAATTTTGTAATTCTTTTATTAATTAAATAACCTTTGAAGTATTTTCGTTTTTTTTTAAGACCTCCGGCTGCCACCTTCGTATCTCGCTCCACGACATCACAATGTAAACAAACACATTTGATCCTATATATCCATAGTTACTTGCAATTGAGTATTCACCCTGATTATATTCCAGTATCCAGGAGTCATACAGTGTTCTTGCAATCATTTCGACACCAAATAACTTCTTTATGATAGTTTATTTTCATTTAAAATACATACTCAGGATAGTAAAAAATTCAATTATTTGTCATACCTACTATATTTTTCTACTCATCTGTCTTAGACAACGATTGTCAAAGCATGACATGTTTACATTATAGCCAGATCGGGCAGTATTGGACTATATTTAAACTCTCATGGTCACACATTACATTGGTATTAGATTTAACGAGAAATTTACCGAGTATGGTATTGAGTTCTTCGGATATTTCTGACCACAGATATCAGAAAAAAGGAGATGTGCTGTTGAGTAAGGAAATGTATAAAAACCGGGTGTCGCTAACTGAGCCCCACTCCGTGCTCAACGCAATCAACCCGACCAATCATCGGAATATTAAAAACCAATCACACCTCAGCTCCGCTGCTGCAAACAAAATCATTGGCCAAAAATGTCGGTTTCTCTGCCAATGAAATAGCTCTAGTGATGGGGCAATATTTTAAGAAATGGTACAGTATCGATAGTTGTATACAGTTTTAGAGAATAATGTATGTGAAAAAACATTTGTGATATACTTATTGGGAAGTACCTAAATGTTTTATAACTATAATAGTGACCTGTATTATGTATTGTATCCATGCGTGGTTAGATTAAAAACAAATAATACTGTGTTTACTCATTTAATTAACATGAAGTCAATCACAATCTTATTACTAAGTAAATGAAATAAATAATGTCACATTTTTATGATCCGCTACATAACTATAGCAACGCATAGGACCTTTTATTTTGAATAATAGTAATAAAGAAGCGCTTGTGGCCCCGCGGACTCAGTGTTCTGTAAACGATCACTTTGTGACATTTATTTGAGCGTTTCCGTGCTTCGGAAGGCACGTTAACCCGTTGGTCCCGGTTGCCAGTAAAATGGCAGTCGTTATGCTAAGTTGTAGGTTTTATTTCAACAGCAGGCAGTCACAACCTGCGCCTGTCTATTTAAGCACGGCAATACGGCTCACTACCTATTACGTGGGACAAATTATACAAAGGTAAAATGTGGGCATATAATATGCCTCTGCCTATCCCTTCGGGGATAAAGGCGTGGCCATATGTATGTATGTATGTAATAGTTTCTTATAATCTAGGTCCCTTTTCTTTACGTGAGGGAAAATCCTCAGAGGATGTTAAGCCGGCCTCTTACCGACTAAAAAACCTCACGTAACGCCCAACAGCCTGTGGTTGAGAGCCCCGGGTAAGCCCTCGGAAGGATGTCCCGGGACTCACAACAGACCCACGGCCGCCACTGCGGCCTCGCCCAGGGAGTGGTTCGGGTGCTATCCCGCGTCTTTGGGGGGTTTCGGGTGTTATCCCGCTTCTAAGGGGGGGCATGCGTGAGTTGCTCACGTCACGCTGCCGTCATGGGCCTGCTCCTGTAAGGACGGTGAGCGGCCCTCTCACCGTTCTCAGACCCCCGGTCATGTAGGCCGATAGTCCTCGGCAAAGACACGTCGGCGGCGTCCAGGCCGCCGACTGCGGAACTCGGGTGGGAGAGCTCTCTTCCGCACCCGGACCGCCGCCTCCTTCACGAGCATTAGGTCCCTTATTTGAGTTAGGATTATTAACTATACTCTGCATTTCAATCATGTGTACTTAAGTGTACGCATATTACCATTTTAAAACACACAAACTTGATGATTTAAAAAAAATATTGTAGTTATCAACCCTATAATACCATTTCTCGGCCTACCCCTTGTAGGCCAAGATTTGCTGGTGAAATCTCATTTCTACTTAGAAACGGCGACATGACAAAACAAAACTCCGCTTTATTTTTAGAGGCTGAAACATTTCAGGCTCAAACTAGGTAACTAGGTACTATTTTTTTGTGGGGAACCAATTATCTGGCCGCCCTGTAGCATCGATCCATTCATCTTTTTAAAAGTTGGATCTTTTGGAAATCTGTAAAGACAACGCAAGGCACATTTTTGATAAAAGCATCTAATTGCAATGTTACTTTTAAACCTCACATGCGAAGGCTGTAAAAACCCAAAAATAGTAGATTTTTAATAGCAAATCTTAATTGGTTACAATACATATTACTTTGATCTTGCATAAAAGAGGGTGATTTGCAACAAGAAAAGTAACAAAAACCAGTTAATAGTTGATTTAATTGTCGCTTTATTGGGTCTAGATTTTTTTTAAATATATACATATTTGGATGATAATTTGTTGTAAACGCCTTCCCTTATTTTAAATAAAAAGAAATTTCCAAAATAATCCCATAGAAAGCTTCAAAACCTATATTGAATTCATGCCATACATAAATGTGCATTTAAAACAGTGTAAGCGTGCAAAAAATATAAGTAATACCCATCAAGCCATTAGAATGGGAATAAAAGGGATATTTATTAAAAGGTAACACTACCACAGTAAAGCACTTAACACATTCCTAACTATGTAGGTAACTCACTAACCTTCACTTTTCTATATACATATAATAAAATGATAGAAAAGTCAAAACTGTACATTGGATATATTAAAAAAAAATACTCGCCGGGTGCTTTAAATAGGATACCGAAGCTGAAAATGTAGTTAGAAATTGTTTTGTCTGTTTGTCTGTTTGTCTGTTTGTCGGTTTGTCTGTTTGTCTGTTTGTCTGTTTGCTTTGCTTTGTCCGGAAGGATCTCGAAAAGTACTCTATAGATTTGATTCAAATTATGCACAAATACTAACTAGAGGCACGGTCTTCAAATAGGCTACATATTATCACGCTATCTATCCTAGAGGCTAAGCAGAGAGCAATCAAATATGTAAGCTGGTGGATTTATTTAACTAAAACATTGCAGGAATATTAGTAAGAGTTAGGTTTTACACACAGGCTACATGTAATTACGCTAAATATTTTAGGGGCTCGGCAGAGAACAATATAAATCTGTGTGTATATTATAGCATAATTTTCACGCGTACGAAGTCGCGGGCAACAGCTAGTTTCAAATAAACTTACTGTATTGTTCTGGTTTACATTTTTGTACACTGTAATATAATTGAAATATGTTTTAAAAATATTTAACATTCACTCACCAATCTATAAAATAAAATATTCCTAGGAAAATGTTATCGATAACTTCCCGATATTTGATCTGAATGACCGGCCGGTACATCCCTAACTCGCTTCTCCATGCAGCGAGCGTATTAATCGACTCATGAATCGAGTACGATTCTTTCCCGCGTAAGCCGCGTACTATCCATTGCGTCGTGGGATGTGGTATCGAACTTAGTTAGTACTACTCAGCACGACATGTATTTTGAACACAATAAGAGTCTACGTCTACTGCGGTAATACTGCTATATCACAGTAAGCAGTAACAAATATGTGTCGGCTGTTGTTTTTAATTGAATTTAATAATAAATACAATGAATTACTTGTATTTACATATGGTAAGTGATGCCATGGGTAGTAAAGTTCTTTATGTTACTTCGGTTTTTGCATACAGTGACGGAACAAGGCGGCATTTTGAACTATTTCATTGTCGCAATCAACTCAACACTGATCACTCTGACATGCCGCTCACGACTAACCTGATCATTTTTGTCAGATTGGACGGACACCGATACGCGCGCATGCCTTTTCTCCTTTTTTCTGATTTCTGTGTTTCTGACTAATCTTAACATAGGAGTACATTGAATGTACCAACTAATAATGTTACTTTTATTGACACACTATAATTATCACAAACGTTTGCATACAACTACACACACTTAGTCTAACACATGCTAACACACACACGCACACACACACACACAAACACACAAACACACACACACACACAAACTGCATGCAATTGTGTTCACTTTTATTTGGATATTGTAGTTTAAAACATGTACCTAAACACTTTGTTAAACAATTTTAAATAGTTTAAACCACGGGAAAGGGACTGTTTTCCTGTATTAAGTTAGATATTAACCTGTAGTAAGGCTACAGGTTAATATCTAACCTATCAAGGGAAACAGAACTTCACCCACTAGGTTGTAAACAAAATAGTTGTAGGATCTACCCTGTTATGTTTGATCAGTAACTACAATCAATTATTTTGAAATATACATATATTATTATATATATTAAAAATGATTATGGAATTTATAAATGAAGAACTTGACTTCGGAATTACTATTAAATTCTGAAAAAATAGGTATAGTTATTGAGTGCTCGTGTGTACTCGTAAGGCGAGCGTTAGTGACCTCGAAAGGATCATAATTTAATGGTATGTGCGGGAAGTACATCTTAACTGATGCTGGCGCTGACGCGCTGACGGATGATGGCGCTAGTAGCGTTCATGTTTACATCAAGTCTGTACAAAAAATTCAAAGTTGATAGTTAAAGTGAATAAAAGTGACTAATTTTATTGTGAATCCATTGTTTGAGTGTCAAGGATAACTGTAAAATGTTATCTTCATAAGATCTGAAAAGAATGTTGAAAACACGAACATCATCAGTGTAGTGCTTATTGGTCGATATATATTCACTATTGATCACAGTTACACATATTGGATCACTGTGGAAGCTGAGTTCCTGCTTCGTCTATGTGAGTGTCCATAAAACATCCTAGAATACTGATGCAGTTGTTATTTATGCTGAATATGTTAAAATTAGAGGTCGTTAATTTTCACTGATTTTGAATTTGCAATAACTGGCCCAGTGGCGACATCTAGTGGAGAGTGGCGGAACGGTGTAGGCACTTACTTGACTAGATTGAACAGCGCCATCTATCGTGGAATAGCTAAAGTGCGCAGTTACTTAGTCTACTGTAACGATCAAGATGACGAAGCCTAAAACTTTGATAAACAAAAATAGCCAGATGGCGCCACAAACAAATACTACCAGTAAAAACTGTAGGAAACCCAAAACCAAAGATCAAACCACATCTGTTGCTGAGCAGTCTTTTGTCACAATGAGAAGGAAGGTTTCACAGAATTTAAAGGAAAACTCGTCTCCATTAAGGAGCTCGCAGAAAGAAGCGGTTGTAAATAGTCTCTCTGTGGCCGAAAACAATCTCCGGGAAAGTGACCAAATAATTGTGGCAACTACTCCTACTGGTTTGACTGAGTCATTAGGCGGTTCTACTACGGCTGCAAACAATCTACGGGAATGTGAATGCATAAGTACGACTTCTGTTTCTTTTTTAAATGAGTCCTATGATACTACGGATCTGCCTCACTCGAGAAGCATGGACTATATTGCGACAGACCTGATTTCAATACAAGAAATGCAGGAGTCTATGGAAAAGCTCCAATTGGAACTTCGTAGTTCGCAAAATGAGCTTGAAGTTATAATCCTTGAAAATAACGGACTTCGAGAGCAGGTCAACAAATTAAATAAAGATAATAAAATTTTAAAGAGGTTGTTAACCGAATCCACCACTAGAAGTATATGTAAGAAAAGTAGATACTCCCTACAACATTCTGATGCTAGTGTTGTCTCCACGCCGGCCAGATGCTGTAAATCGCAACAGGCTGCCACGGACACTAGTGATAGGATGATATTATTGCAAGAAAATCTAAAGGACTTGGAGAAGCAATTGATCGAAGCGAAATCGGAGATTGACAGCCTAAATGAACAAATATGTGCACTAAAAACCAGAAATAGCATTATGTCATTGTCATCCCATAGCTCATCTGTGACTAAATCCGACCACTCGAATTTTGTTAAAAATAAATTATGTATAATAACTAATATTAGTAGCTACGGTACACAAACAATTATTGAAAAAACTTTTGGTGATTATTTTAACTATTGTCGCTATATATTCACAAATTGTACAATAAAACGGCTTCTCCATAATATTGATGACAAATTACGGAATTATAATATGAATGACTACTGTCTTATAATGTTGGGAGGTGATTTAGTTAAATCTAATGATTGATAGAGTCTATAAGGGAATCATTGAAGCATGTAAACTACACAAGCATTGTTCTATGTACTCCAACATATATCTGCGGAGCCCCCATATACAACTATAAAATAGATTTATTTAACAGCCTATTGTATGAGGAGCTGTTGAACTCAGAGTATGGATATTATTTTGATTCCAACAGCTACCTCTCTTTTAATATGTTTTCAAATGTTACAGGTATAATTAATAAAAATGGAATAGAGACAATATGCAAAAAAAATATGGAAAATATAAAAATAGACATACAAATTTTTTCTTCTTCCCAAAAAGTGTTAGCAAATGTTGAGGCGAGTTCAAGGTTTTTTCGTTAATACCAATATTTGCAATCATAACATAGGCAAAAAAAAAATATTAAGAACCAATAAAAATAAGCAAAAGTCCCGATCAGTAAATGTAAAAAAGGTATTAATATATTACCAAAATGTTAGGGGGCTACGTTCTAAAACGACTACTTTTTATAATAATATTCTGGGTAATTCATATGACATTGTAACTCTGACAGAAACGTTTCTGAATAGCTCTGTAAATGATGCCGAGCTATTTCCACCTGGCTATGTAGTGCTGCGAAAAGATAGAGCTGGTGAGTCTGGCTATGGTGGAATACTGGTGGCTGTCAAAGACTGCTACAGCGTAAAAAGAATAATAAACGTAGATGGACTTACTGACGAAAAGGAATTATTGTTTGCTGTAATGTCAAGAAAAAATCTAAAGTTCTTTTTATGTATACCTACCACCCAGCTATAATGCAGATGGTCCAAGATCCCAGAGCCCCCAGACGTCACTCATTTTCTGATGGACAAAATATGTACGAGTGATTAGTGGTGGGGTGTACTATGATCATATGACTAGTTGCTACCTTGGCCAGACGGCCAATTTTCTGGTAGCAATTAATCAAGGTACATAAAAACACTGCTCATGTCACTTAAATTCTGATAGCTGATTTTAACATATATTTTACACAATATCGTTAAAAATCAGTATTCATTACTCCCAGACATATGCGGTCGGCGGTTTCACCTTACAGACGCTTCAAAGCTCTGAAAAAAATTTATTAAGGTCACTTATTTTCTGATGCTTGATTTTTATATATGTTATTCAGACATCTGTTTTAAAACGTTTTGCAAACGGACAGACCGATCCAAGGGGCCAAATATTCCCCAGACCCAATTTTAATGTCGCTGAGAGTATGGGCGCGGGCATTATCCGTGCGTATTATGCGTATATGTAGCATGTCTAATCGAAGTCGGAATTAATACTGAAATGTAAATAAAAATGCATAAGTACCTATTAGTAATGAACGCCTGTCATTTTAAAATTTACATTTTTGTATTTGTTTTATTTAATAAAGACTTAAGTTTTAAAGGTAATAATTTGAAAATCACGTAAATAATCAAAGATTAACTTTGAGAAAAGTGCTCGTCTGACCGCAATAAATATAGAATTGTGCCTTACAAACTGTTTCATGAATTTTTTTTTAATCGAATTTATTTTAATTTTTTAAAGTAAATATCAAGAGGTTCACAAAGTATTAATAATTTAATTAAATAACAGCAACCTTTTCAAATAATTATTTATTGGTAACAAACCTTAAAAAACTACAAAAAATAGGACAAATATTTTTTCTAATCTTCATTGTCATCGTCGTTGAAGTCAGGTACCTAATTCATCATCGAGTCAATCTTGATATCGAATATCTAAATCGTCATCTTGTTCATCAGTGTTTTCCTCGGGCTAAGGTTCGTTACCAATAAATAATTATTTGAAAAGGTTGCTGTTATTTAATTAAATTATTAATACTTTGTAAACCTCTTGATATTTACTTTAAAAAATTAAAATTAATTCGATTAAAAAAAATCATAAAACAGTTTGTAAGGCACAATTCTATAAATTACTAGCTGACCCGCGCAACTTCGTTTGCGTCAAATGAGAGTGACAAAGAGAGTAGTATAGTATTAATATTTTAAGTAGGTAATATAATCCCGTCGCTTTTACACTCGTCGCGTGTCTTAGGTTTGCGGTCAGACGAGCACTTTTCTCAAAGTTAATCTTTGATTATTTACGTGATTTTCAAATTATTACCTTTAAAACTTAAGTCTTTATTAAATAAAACAAATACAAAAATGTAAATTTTAAAATGACAGGCGTTCATTACTAATAGGTACTTATGCATTTTTATTTACATTTCAGTATTAATTCCGACTTCGATTAGACATGCTACATATACGCATAATACGCACGGATAATGCCCGCGCCCATACTCTCAGCGACATTAAAATTGGGTCTGGGGAATATTTGGCCCCTTGGATCGGTCTGTCCGTTTGCAAAACGTTTTAAAACAGTTGTCTGAATAACATATATAAAAATCAAGCATCAGAAAATAAGTGACCTTAATAATTTTTTTTCAGAGCTTTGAAGCGTCTGTAAGGTGAAACCGCCGACCGCATATGTCTGGGAGTAATGAATACTGATTTTTAACGATATTGTGTAAAATATATGTTAAAATCAGCTATCAGAATTTAAGTGACATGAGCAGTGTTTTTATGTACCTTGATTAATTGCTACCAGAAAATTGGCCGTCTGGCCAAGGTAGCAACTAGTCATATGATCATAGTACACCCCACCACTAATCACTCGTACATATTTTGTCCATCAGAAAATGAGTGACGTCTGGGGGCTCTGGGATCTTCCTCTAAGACCAATATAGTGATGTTTTGGCTTGTATTGAGAACGCCATAAGTACGTATTCCGATTATATGTTTGTAGTTGTGGGTGATTTTAATCTGAATTCTTGTACTCAGACTACTTTAACTCAATTTGACATGTTTTTGAATTTCTGTAAACTGCGACCATGTAATAATATATATGACGATTTCACGAATAGGTACAATTTAGATTTAGTTTTGACAACTGAAAGTCCCAGTAACTTTAATATTACATCTAATACTGACTCCCTCGTGCCATTGGATACCGCTGCTAATCACCCTGCTCTGGAAATATATCTGGCCTTAGCTGGAGGTAGCCTAAGTAAAAAGGCACCTGTATTAGCACAAAGTAAACTACTTGGGAGTTCTAATCGCGAGGTTAACCCTGAGTGGAACTTTCGCAAGGCCAATTTTCGGGGTTTGTACTCGCAAATTGCATGCATGGACTGGCAGGACCTTCTACTACAGAATGATGTTAATGAAGCTGTTAATATTTTTTACCAAAAGTTGATTGGAGCCATTAGCAACCACGTACCACTGAAGAGTACGCCACGGAGTCAGAAGTATAAATATCCAACATGGTACACCGGTGAGATAATATACTACATAAAGTTAAAATACTACAATCTGAAAATGTTTAAAAAAAAAGGACATGAGGTTAATAGAGAGCTTTTTAAATATTATAGAACCAAGGTTAAGCTACTTATAGACCATGCCTTTCAAAATTATACTAAGACTTTATGTAGTAAAATCACCTGTGACCCCTCAAACTTTTGGAGGTATGTGAGAGATAAAAAAAAAAGTAGACAGCAAAACGGGGAATTCACTTATGGGGATAGAACGGTGGTTGGACAGGAAGCGGTGGATTCGTTTGCTCAATACTTTGGCAGTGTTTTCCATAGTGACATTCCTCAATTAGACGCACAGTTG
Organism: Miltochrista miniata; assembly: GCA_933228765.1. Classification (NCBI taxonomy): domain Eukaryota; kingdom Metazoa; phylum Arthropoda; class Insecta; order Lepidoptera; family Erebidae; genus Miltochrista; species Miltochrista miniata. The sequence continues at coordinate 20,244,149 of OW121760.1, read as the reverse complement.
GCAGAGTTGAGCGCAGTTCAGCAGGGACACTCAGTTAGCATCCCGAGCATCAGCAGCGCAGATCTAAGGATGGCAGTGTGTCGTATGAAGTCAGCATCTGCATATGGGCCCGATAATATACCAGGTTTTTTAGTGAAGGACTGTATTTCCGCTCTTGAGGAACCTCTCTTGTATCTGTACAACCTTTCCTTAGAGCGATGCACATATCCCAATTATTGGAAAATTTCAAGGGTAACGCCGGTACCCAAGAGTGATACATCGGGGGATATCACCAACTACAGGCCTATCGCTGTCTTATCAGTGTATGGAAAGTTATTCGAGTCCATTCTGAACAGAAAAATCCTGGTGCAGGCCAATGCTCTGTTGAGTGACGCTCAGCATGGTTTTCGCCCTGCACGCTCCACTCTGACCAATCATATTGGGTTTCTTGACTACCTCAAGACAAATGTAAAGGCGGGCAGTCAGGTTGATGCGGCATACTTTGATTTTGCCAAAGCTTTTGATCGAATCGATAATGACGTGCTCCTGGCCAAGCTTTCAATCCTAGGTTTCAACCGGCACCTCTTAAACCTTATGGCGGACTATCTGAGAGACCGTAAGCAGTACGTTAAACTGGGAAACCATAAGTCGCATGATTATTATACGCGATCTGGGGTAAGTCAAGGTAGCACTTTGGGACCGACTTTGTTTATTTATTTTATTTAACAGTTTATGTACACACATTAAAAATACATACAGTAATATAGTTAGGAGAAAAGGAGTACAATGGCGCTGCTTATTTCTATTAGAAATCTCTTCCAGCAGGCCGGCGAGAGGAGAATGACATGAAACAATAGAGAAAGGCAGAAGTGTGAGAGAGAACTAGACAGAAAATGCTTACCTACACATACTTTCACAAATACCTACATAAATATACTTGCTCATAACATACATACATATATATAAAACTAATAAAAAAAAAAAAACAAATACATGTATACAAATAAATACCTAAATACTTGTAGATGTATTGGAGTGGCTAAAATAGATACAACCATTTATATGACACTGAATACAATAGAGAATAGATGACCTCAGAAGTTAATTGTTGGAATTAAGATAGTGTTCGCGGACTTTCTTTTTAAACATCGCAGCCGTTTTAATGTTTCTGATGTGTGGGGGCAGTGAGTTCCACAGCCTAACCGCTTTGTTTCTTATTATGGTCAATGACTTACCCACAGTTGTTACAAGATCGAATTGCCTTATGTTTGCCGACGATCTTAAATTGTTTAGAGCTGTTAGGAATGTTGGTGACTCTGAAGCGCTCCAGCATGATATTGATGCGGTCGTGGGATGGAGTATAGTAAATAAACTATCATTAAACATCTCAAAATGTAAATACATTACTTTCACACGATCGCGGAGTCCCATTGCAGTGCCATACATGCTAGCCGGAGAGGCGCTTGAGGGTGTGACTACAATACGCGATCTTGGCGTAACGTTCGACGCAAAATTGAGTTTTCGTGACCATATCATTGACATATGCAAAGCTGCAAATAGGTCTTTGGGATTTATAATAAGAACATCCTCTCAATTTGATAATGCTCTCGTTTCAAAGCTCCTTTTCAAGGCATATGTGCGAAGCAAGTTAGAATATAACTCTATTGTCTGGAGTACACACGAAAAATTATACTCGTTGAGTATTGAAAGGGTACAACGTAAATTTGCTCGGTTCCTATATAAACGCACATACGGATACTACCCCTTTTTGTATCCTTCTCTGTTTGTCTCTGGGATGGTAGGTCTGGATACTTTAGAATTAAGGCGAAATTTCATGCATATAATGAACTATTATCTGCTACTAACAAACAGAGTAGATAACCCTTTGGTAAAGGAGTGCATAAATCTATTTGTACCAGAGCGTTATATGCGTGGCTCAGGCCGCAGACAGCATAGACTGCTGGCAACACCACCATCTTGGAGCTCGCAACAAACTGCTGCCAGTCCTACTGCCAGAGCGGTTGAGCTAATCAATGATCTGTTGCGTAAATGTCCAGACGCAGATTTATTTTTTGACAACGTGGATCAAATGGCGCGGAAAGTTATGAATTACTTAAATTTGTAATATAGTATAATTTTGTTATATAAATAAATTTTCTAATTTTCTTATTATGGCTGTGACACTCGGTTACTGAAATGAATAACTTTGATTTGACATGTTATATTCCAATAATTGACATTAATCTCAACATTTTTATTTTATTTCTTATTTTGACATTGTACCTAGTTATAAATTGTAATCAAGTTGATGATTATTACTGACACTGTTCTGTTTAGTTCTAAATTTAGTTAAATGGAAAATTGTTAATGGTTAGGACACTCTTTTATGTATAACTTAGTATAGCATATAAGCGATTTGGTGTCAAACTGTAAGCTTATACTGTTTTATGGAAATAAATAAATAAATAAATAACTGCTTCAGGTCCAGAAAAGATTGGTTAGCTCCGGTCACAGATTAAATAATAGTTACTACGTAACAGATACATCACTCCCATACTTAACCTCAAAAATATTACCTAAAACATATCGCTACAGTGGAAAACATTCTCTACGACGTATTCCGAGAGTCGAGTTTCGTGCGCACACCGTATGATTGCGTCATCGAGTGACAACTACTGTCAACATTAGGGTTGTAAGCACGGAACAAAAATACATATAACTACAAAAAACAATAAACACAGTGTCTGAAAAAAAAACTTTATTATATTTTACAACTTCTTCTTCTTTACATAAGAATTATTTATTACTAGCTGATGCTCGCAGCTTAGTCAGCGTAAAAGTTTGTTCCTTTCGCGCTTCAAATGGGAACTTATTCCCGGGAAAAAAAGTAACCTATGTGTTATTCCAGACTACAATCTATCCTTGTGTCAAATTTCAGCCAGATCCGTTAAGCCGTTAGAGCGTGAAAGAGTAACAAACATCCACTTATTTACACATCCGCACACAAACACTTTCTCATTTAATTTTAGAATATTAGTAAGAAGTAAGATGAAAAAAAAAGCAAGACTAAATAAAGCGAAATATTATTTTACGCGGGAAATGTACATTGCCTGTGCGCAATTCGCTCGGTCCGGCGTGTGGCAGCCCTCTGCCGGTCGGCCACGTTAGTTCTGCTACATGATACTTAGGAGTAGGTGCTTATAACACGACTTGTAGCGAGTGACGGAGGCCTGCTCCGGTGTCTACTAGCAGTTTAAGGGGTGGTTCTAAGATTTGAATGTACCGCAGTTCCCGTTTAGATTGTATATTTAATTCTATTTTGATTTTCTTTGATCCGTGGTCTTGAAAAAATCCTGATTCTCCGTATCTTGTGATTTATTATCGGTGGTACTTGTTTGTGAGGATGGCGTACCATTTTCTATACCTAGGTTCTGATAAGGGGCGTTGTCCTGTTCGTACAGGTAAGAGTAAGGGTCAGCTACACAGTTATCATAGTCATAGTAGTCGGAATAGTCATGGCAGTATGAATAGTCAGTTTCGTCATATTGATAGTCATAGTTGTAAAACTCGTCAAAGTAATTCATCTCGTTAAAATTCATTTCTCGAGATTTCAAATAATTAGTTGGCGGCGGGCAGTAGCGAAGGCTCCATACAAGCCGATTCCCGCTGGCTTCCCTTTTCAGAACTGACAGCAACGTATATCAATTTTAAATTATACTCCTAAATTAATCTCAAATATTCAGTTTACTTAGATTATAAATGCACTCAAATATACGAAGTTTCATTAAATATACCAAAAACATTAAAAATATATCAGACACCTACTCCAAATTAATCGATATTCGTAAACCACACCGTTTGATCGAACAAGAGCGCGAAAATAATCCGGCTTACAGACTCATACTACCACAGTACATGACTCGCGTTGTTCCATAAATTAACGCACCACGCTCTCCTTAGCGAAAAGGGCGGCGCTAGGAGCGTGCGTGAAAGCCGGAACGATATAGCTTATTTCTCTCCGCATGTGCTCTGCAGGAACTGCAACCACAGAGTACATTTGTATACTATGAGATAGAGACGTCACTTGACTTATTGACGACATCAGCGGCGCCAAGCAGTTTTTGCAGGAAACTCGCCGGCTGTTTGTTTGTTTATTGTATCTAATAAATAATATTTATAATTTTATGAAACTAGAATTAAAAATTATATTAAAGTATAAGTTACAGGTAATAAAAATTGCTTACGGAGTGTAGTGTGGTGATGTGGAAGTAGGAGAGGATAAGTACCTATCTTCTTTTGTTACTTGAAAACATTAGAGATGCCTATTCATTGCATTGATAATGTTGAGGCATTTTAATTACCATAGCTAAATCTAGATGGCGCCAGCCAAAATTATAGAAGTCGGTGTTGAGAGTCTCCACAACCTTATGACTACTCAAGAATTATTTTTTGAAAACTGAAGAACTGTGTTTTTATAAACCTTATTTCCTCCCGCGATAGATCGGCAGGGAAAATTGCGAGGAAATAAGAAACTTTAAAATTAAAAAACTATTTTTTGACCTTTTTAGGGTTCCATATCCGCTCGTACTCATGGTGGATAAAAACGGGACTCAATTTTTATTCATAAGACTTAGCCGTCCGTCTGTCTGTCGGTCCGTCAGTGACTTACAGGCCGACGCGACGGACCGTCACGCGTCACGAGGCTGTATCATAAGAAAACGGTGATAGCTAGAGAGCTGTAATTTTCACAGATTTTGTGTTTCTGTTGCCGCTATAACAAATACTAACAACAGAAAAATTATAATATTTAAGCGGGTCTCTCTTAAAACGAACGTAATTTTTGCCATTTTATTTTTTATATTAAAAACGGCAACAAGAAGCCGCTTGAAATGATCACAGAACATTGAGCTGTTTATTTTCATAAAATATAAATGATTTCATTAAAATAAAATTGAAATTTTAGGGGGCTCTCGTACATACGTTATTTTTGTAGTTTATTGGTGCGCAAGTCCGCTTCGCATTTAGAAGGTTTTTTATATTTGCTCTTATCATGCACGTAAGACATTGGTCGTGTATAAGTGGAGGTGGCAAAGTCGCAACATCGGGGTGTGATCTAATGGATCGCAATTACATTACATCTACGTAGAGGCAGGTATATCTAGTATCTACTAAACTAAACTAGGTTTATTTGCTACTAAGGGCAAGAGCGATTTTTTTTTTAATTTTCTTTCGGCTTCCCTTTAAAAAAAAATCATTCTGCGCCCCTGGCGGCGGGTTACCAGACTTACGCCAGTCGTGTCCTGTAAACGCTGCTGGCTTGGATGAGAAATGACTGATGCCGCTCATGGGTTTCGGACCCGTATATGGTACGTGAGGATTTTTATTAGGTAATCTAAAGACGTTACTATGTGGTTTATAATTAGGCGGGGGCGCCCGGAATATCTGTTGGGTACGATTAAAATTATTAGGTACACGATAAGGTACCTGCGGTTGCTGGAAACCTGGTCTCCACGGCTGCTGCTGCTGCGTATGCTGCGGCATATGCAAAGGTTTATGCCAGCTAGGTCCTGTGCTAGGGAACTTAAAACTATGGGGTGCGCTAGAATGAACAATCGGCGTGGGCTTAGAACTAACATTAAATTGAGGTGTAAAAGGATTACGCCGCTCCGGAATGCGCTCGCTGCATTGCTGTAAATACATTACATTCAATTCTTGTTGGACAAACTTCAGAGCCTTTTCTATCGTCTCAGGCCTCATACTGCGTATGCGGGACCCTTTAAAATGCCGTTTATTACACTTAAGTTGCATAACTCGTTCCCGGGCTCGTCCTTTACATACTGAATAACCACTTTGTCGCAAATTCTAATAAATCGTGTTAAAATGTTGGCATTGCCATCAAATTCTGGCACTGCACGCAGAGCCTTATAAATGGTATCAGGATTGAACGATCCTGGTCCTGTTGCCATATTGGATGAATATAAATTACAACTATTAGAAACACTTTTAGAGTCTAAAGACCTATTTAAATCTAATTCCTTACACCTATTTATCTGTCTTGAGGAGACAGATTTATCCCTATTTTTCCCTGGGTGGAAAATTTTGGAAATGTAAATTACAGGAAAAAAGGGATTATTAAGGAAGCAACACAAGAAAATTTCAAGGACTTACATGAACATGGTTTTTCTTCGTGTATCGATGTCTGGATACGGCCTCAGCTGCTCAGCTACCGTAGATTCTTGATTTTCGTAGTACGGCTTAGGCCGCCGTTCGGGGCGATACGCGAACGCGAATATCGATATTAGATGACCCGAAAGCTCGCAAACCGGCCCGCGAAAATCCTTTCGACTGCGCCAGATACGAAGGTGGCAGCCTGAGGTCCTAAAAAAACCGAAAATACTTCAAAGGTTATTTAATTAATAAAAGAATTACAAAATTAACTTAAAATAATTATGTCTAGACTCGGACGATGCTAGTACCGAAGTGCCGATAAAATTATATAAAATAATTAATTTCCTCCCGCAAATGTGGGGGTAAAATGTATGGTCAGCGGTTTTTGACCAGCGGCGACACGAGGCGCCGATTCAGCGTTCCCACGATTCCGTAATCCATGTCAATCCGCGGCAACACGAGGCGCTGAAGTTGCAGATTAGTTACTATGGCTGTTTATATCAATATATTCACGCTATCTTAGTCAGCGGAATTGTTGTAGGTAGAGCACGTAACACGTGTGATAAATAAATAAATAAATAAATAAACCTACAACAACAGAACTTTCGCAAAACCAAGAGATAGATGAAAATATTACACTACAAGTAGAAAAAAAGAAGGGTAGAAAGCGTAAACGGAATGAAGAAAGCTGGAAACAGAACAAAGCTAAAATTACTAGCAAGAAAAATAAACCAATCAAACCTCGTTCTGTTCAACCACCTTGTAGTGATTAATGTAGGCAAACATGCCACGAAAAGATAAGTGAAGTTCAAAGGCAAACAATTTTGGATATGTATTGGAACCTCGGCCAGGTCGACGACCAATATAAATATACAAATGCTCGTAATTCAAGAAATTGTAATCAAGCATTCCATTTCTTAGTAGAAGGACAATCGGTACGAGTCTGTAAAATATTTTTTAATACAGTTGCTCAAAAAGTGGCGTATTACAGGGACTATTAGCGTTCGGGATGTGGGCTATTACACACTCGTGCTTTTTCATTACCTTTCCCGTACTAGTGCACGTTTCCTTTCCCAACTGTCAAAATAATGTCTGTGATTCATGCAAATACTTCAAAAAAAGATACTAACTTGTTGCAATATCAGATTAATAGTTATTTATGATACAAGTGAGGTATGTTGGTCATTACACTCGAGGTGATATTGCACAGCCCGAGCCGAAGGCGAGGGCTGCAAGGAAACCGAGAGTGTAATGACCAAACCTCACGTGTGTCATACGACGGTTTTCAACACACTTACGAGTAAAAAAACTTAATTTTATAATTATTCATACTCAAATAAACAATGCTCACAGCACACACGGAAAAAAGTTTGTCAAAAAGGCGCGCTCCGCGCTGATATTTTTTTTTCTGGGCGCGCGATGTCAGCTGTTGGATCGTAGGCACGAACAATTACGCTAAACAGCCAAAACGCAAAATGTAAAAAATCCCATTTTTATGTATTTATAAATTAGTTTCACGTTGAATTATTAATGAAAGTAAATAAGTTGTTGAAAATTTTATTATATTCAAGGTGGTACACTTTTTATTTTTTACAAAAATTGTGTTATTTTTGTAACGAAACGTATCTAAGTCAATACTTTTTTCCGAGATTTAAAAATAAAACTATAACCCAGTTAAGTTAAGAGCAACTAGAATGCATAACTAATAACTTTCAGCGAGGTACAAACTTAATTTGATGGAATATAAAATAAAACACTAGTGCGATAAAGAGAAATAAAGCACAAGTGTTTAATACCATGGTTTATACGTGTAAAAGCCATGTGATAAAAACCAATTTATGAGCAAGGGTGTTGAAAAAGTAATTTTAATAAAAATTTAAACATAAATTGATATAAGTATCGGCCAAATTAAATTTATAAATATAAAAAAAGTTGGCTTTATGAAGTGCACTGCCATAGTCTCTGCTTAGGTAGGTATATATTCTTTTACGGTTGCCGCCATTTTGGACAATTCAGGTTTATTGTTTTTATTATTTTATTAAATTGCTTAATTTTTTCGCAACTGTATTAAAAATAGTTTTTTAATACAGTTGCTCAAAAAGTGGGGGATTACAGGGACGTATAGCGTTCGGGATGTGGGCTATTACACACTCGTGCTTTTTCTTTACCATTCCCGCACTCGTGCGTTTTCTTTCCCAATTGTCAAAATAATGTCTGTGATTCATGCAAATATTTCTAAAAAAAGATACTAACTTTTTTCAATATCAGATTAAAAGTAATTTTAATTAAAATTTAAGCCTAAATTAATATAAGTATCGGCCAAATTAAATTTATAAATATAAAAAAAGTTGGCTGTATGAAGCGCACTGCCATAGTCTCTGCTTAGGAAGGTATATATTATTTTACGAATGGCGCCATTTTGGATATTCAGGTTTATTGAGTTTTCATTATTTTATAAAATTGCTTAATTTTTTCGCAACTGTATTAAAAATAGTTGTTCAATACAACGTGTGGGACGGTTATTTAACTCGTTCCGACTGTCTACCCTCGCCTTCGGCTCGGGTCAACACCTGTCGTAACTCTTTGTAATAACAGAAATCCCACACTTGTATCGAAAACTACTATTTCAATACAACGTGTGGGATTGTTATTTCAACTCGTTCCGACTGTCCACCCTCGCATTTGGCTCGGGTCAACATCTGCCGAAACTCGTCGTAATAACAGAAATCCCACACTTGTATCAAAAACTACTATGTTTAAAAACCTTAGATATTTCTAATCGTGTTATATGTACTGTAAAAAGCAAAATTAATGAATACATTATTGAAACACACACTTGCACTTACATTCCACAATTTAATTTGATTTAACACCTAACCGGTTTCGCTTTATAGCTTTCTCAAAGGGTATTATAATGTTCTTCCACTATTACTTGTAACACAGTTTTTTTTACTAATTTGTGATGTGGGTATACAAAAATAAATGGGGTTGTCCCACAGAAGAATTTTCCCTAAAAGTGGGGAACTGCAATTTTATCGGTTAATTCAACCTTATTTACAATCCTTCAAAATTAACTATCCAATTCAAATTCAAATCGACACACAATTTAGCAATAAAATAACTTAATGCATTAATAAATTCAAGTCACTACAAAATCATTACAAAATAATTCTATGTCAAATTAAATCCAAGTTACATTAAATATTCAACAAAAATAAATGTCCAAATAAATTATATTTCATTAAATGTCAAAATTTCTATATGTACTTATTTACTATGTCCGATAAATTAATAATAAAATCGATCTGTAAAAACATTCTATTTAAACTCCAGCCGATCATGTGGATGACATCACTTGAAATATTTCAATAATGTTGTGTGTCGATTTGAATTTGAATTGGATAGTTAATTTTGAAGGATTGTAAATAAGGTTGAATTAACCGATAAAATTGCAGTTCCCCACTTTTAGGGAAAATTCTTCTGTGGGACAACCCCATTTATTTTTGTATACCCACATCACAAATTAGTAAAAAAAACTGTGTTACAAGTAATAGTGGAAGAACATTATAATACCTTTGAGAATGCTATAAAGCGAAACCGGTTAGGTGTTAAATCAAATTAAATTGTGGAATGTAAGTGCAAGTGTGTGTTTTAATAATGTATTACAACAAGTTCCATCAAGTGCCGACAATCGAAAGTATAAATAATATAAGGACAGCAGGTACAGCTGAATTGATTGTCATGTTCAGAACACTAAAATTAAAATTCTCTAAAATAAATGAACATCTGTGGTTTAATACAAAATGTAAAAAAGAAGGATTAATACCCAAATATATTTTTACGAGTGTAAAATTTAACCTAGACAAATATTATAAACAAGAATTTTTAAATTGCATGAGAAAAAATTTGCTTCAACGAGAAATTAGATTCCAGTATTACCAGCGTGATAACATAGGTCTCCACATAAAAATTTGCCATATTGAACTTTTTAATAGATTACATAACCTTGAGTTTGACGAATTACAAAGAAAGGTAAATGAGATGACACGCCACATTTCAGCAAATATACACAGCCGACACCTCGATAAATTGTCCAGGTTGAAAGCATCGGAATTTGGTAGACGGACATCTAACTGTAATCAAGACATACAGTTTTTCCAAAGACTTAAAAATTTTTCAAGTATAGAATTTGATTCCAAAGAGCAATTACTACTAGAAAAAGGTCTTAAATACTGCCCTAATTTCAAGCCATCAGAAAAAGACTGGGATAACTTAGCGGTCGACCTCGAAATTGCATGCACGGATTCAACAGATAAGCACATTGTAACAAAAATTTTGAAACAGGGAATAAATACAGAGAAAAACAGCACTGCAATAAATAACCCCGAATTAAAAACGATCAATAGTATAAAGGCTAAAATTAAAGAACACAATCTCATAATCACGAAAGCAGATAAGGGTAACACGGTGGTTGTGACAACACGGGATGATTATGTGTCTAAAATTACGGACTTACTGGTTTACCCTACGTTTGAAAAACTTAAAAGAGATCCCACAAAAAGGTTTAATGAAATAGTTAAGGGAACTTTGAAGTCTGCAAATAGCATTTTTAATAAAGATAACTATAAATTCAGAGAGATGAACCCACAAGCACCTAAACTGAAGGCATTTTATAAACTCCATAAACCAGGAGGGTTAATAAGACCCGTAGTGGCATATACAGGAGCTCCGGCTTACAAGTTGGCAGCAGAAACAAATAGGATCTTCAAACAAATGACTAGGTTCGTTCCAACCCACGCAATTAAAAATAGCATCCAGTTGGTGGAGAAGATCAAGGACATTTACGTGCCTGAAAACGCGGTTTTGGTATCCTTTGACGTAGTAAACTTATTTCATAGTGTCCCCGTTAGAGAGTGTATGAATGTAGTTAGTGATATTTTAATGGAATCAATTGTAGATCCACAAGTCATAATCGACTTGAAACATACTATATCTGTTTGTCTGGGACAAAATTATTTCAGATTCTCTAATGTAATTTATAAACAGACGGATGGTCTAGCTATGGGGAGTCCACTATCCCCACTTTGCGCAGATATTTTTATGGATCACATTGAGAATCAAATTTTAAAATTCAGTATACATGTGGCGTTTGTTAAATATTGGTACAGATATGTGGATGATATTATTTGTTTATGGACCGGAAATACTGACGAACTTAATAATTTTTTGACATTCATTAATAGTATAAATAATAACATAACATTTACAATGGAAATAGGACACAATAAATTAAACTTTCTTGACATTGAAATAGAATTAATAGACAATAAACACCAATTTAAAATTTTTCGAAAACCGTCTTACACTGACAATATAATTCCTGCTAATTCAAACCACCCAATGAGTCACAAGCATGCAGCTTTCCAATCTATGGTGCATAGATTACTTTCTATTCCAATGTCAAGGGAGTCGTTCAACAAAGAGTTGAACACAATAAGAGCCATAGCACACAATAATGGCTATCCGTCGAAGTTGGTTGAGGGGATCGTGAGCCGGAAAAGATCTAAAGTAGTGTTAAACTTAGCATACCAAGCCGATACAAAAACTATGGGTACCGAAAAGAAAAGGTGGGCACGTATACCATACATAGGCAGGGTATCTTACAAATGCTCTAGACCTTTAGACAAAGTCAAGCCAGCTTTTTATACAAATAATAGTTTAACACGTCACCTGTGCAATAATTCTGATAAAACTCCCATGGCACATAAGAACGGAGTGTATGAATTAACATGTGCAGTGTGCAACAAAAAATACATAGGACAGACAGGAAGGTCATTCCAAACTAGGGTAGCGGAACATGCTAGTGGCTGGCGTTTAAAAAAGACGGATTCTAATTTTGCTGAACATTTGTTGTCAGAGAAACATTCTTTTAATCCGCAATTAAATTTCAAGGCGTTACATATATGTGACAAGAGTAGAAAATTAACTGCTCTAGAAGCCCTAGAAATTAATAAATTATTAATTGGTAACCGCGAGGTTCTGTTAAATCAACAGTTGGACATAAATTCTTCTCCATTATTGAAATATTTCAAGTGATGTCATCCACATGATCGGCTGGAGTTTAAATAGAATGTTTTTACAGATCGATTTTATTATTAATTTATCGGACATAGTAAATAAGTACATATAGAAATTTTGACATTTAATGAAATATAATTTATTTGGACATTTATTTTTGTTGAATATTTAATGTAACTTGGATTTAATTTGACATAGAATTATTTTGTAATGATTTTGTAGTGACTTGAATTTATTAATGCATTAAGTTATTTTATTGCTAAATTGTGTGTCGATTTGAATTTGAATTGGATAGTTAATTTTGAAGGATTGTAAATAAGGTTGAATTAACCGATAAAATTGCAGTTCCCCACTTTTAGGGAAAATTCTTCTGTGGGACAACCCCATTTATTTTTGTATACCCACATCACAATTTGTAAAAAAAAACTGTGTTACAAGTAATAGTGGAAGAACATTATAATACCTTTGAGAATGCTATAAAGCGAAACCGGTTAGGTGTTAAATCAAATTAAATTGTGGAATGTAAGTGCAAGTGTGTGTTTCAATAATGTATTACAACAAGTTCCATCAAGTGCCGACAATCGAAAGTATAAATAAAATTAATGAACATGGAGTTTTAGCAAAAGATTTAAGAGGACAACACAGCAACCATGTAAGGGTTGATGAACAGCTATTAAAAGATTTTAAACAGTTCATAAATGCTATATATAGAATTGAATCCCATTACATCAGGCAATATTCTACTCGTGAATATATTGATGACGGAAAAACTATTTCAGACCTTTTCAGAGATTTTAAAGGAAATCAAATTAAAAATAACTAAGCACCTGGTAGATATTGCACATTCTTTAATACCCAAGATTATAATATATCATTTTTTCGTCCCAGAAAAGATCAATGTGATTTTTGTATGCATACAAGATACCTGGGGATCGTGCGAAGCATGGCCTTGTACGGGGCTCCCGTATGGGCGGAGACCCTGACGGCCAGCAATGAGGCTAGACTGCTGAGCCCGCAGAGAGTGATGGCCGTCAGGGTGATAAGAGGATACCGCACGATCTCCGGTGAGGCGGCATGTCTCCTAGCCGGGACCCCTCCATGGGACCTGGAAGCGAGAGCCCTTGCGTCACTGTTCAGATGGCGCAAGGAGGCGCTGGAGCGGGGCCAAAGGCCTGCGTCTCGAGAAATCGAGGCCCAGCGGACCCTGCTCCACCAGGAAACCATGGAGACATGGAAGGTGCGACTTGAGCAACCAAAGGGGGGATTCGCCACAATCGCGGCCGTCAGACCGGTCATGGACGAGTGGCTGGAGAAGACACGGTGCTCTCTCCTACCGGTTGACACAGATACTTGCCGGGCACGGTAGCTTCGGTAGGTATCTGTGGCGAAAACACCGGGAAACCACGGCCGAGTGTCAGCACTGCGAGGACCGCAGCGATGACACGGCGCTCCACACTCTGGTGGAGTGCACGGCGTGGGCACAACAGCGCCAGGTCCTCGTAGTGGGTCTGGGCGTAGACACTCTCTCGCTCGAGGCCATAGTGCGAGCCATGCTCTCCAGCGGGAGTAAGTGAGACTGCGCCGCCTCTTTCTGCGAGCAGGTCATGCTCGCGAAGGAGGCGGCGGGCCGGGTGCGGGAGAGAACTCTCCCACCCGAGTTCCGCAGTCGGCGCCCTGCGCGCCGCCGACGTGTCTTCGCCGAGGACTATCGGCCTCCATGACCGGGGGTCTGAGGACGGTAAGAGGGCCGCTCACCGTCCTTACAGAAGCAGGCCCATGACGGCAGCGTGACGTGAGCAACTCACGCACGCCCCCCCCCTTAGAAGCGGGGTCACACCCTAAACCCCCCATAGACGCGGGATTGCACCCGAATCACCCCCTGGGCGAGGCCGCATTGGCGGCCGTAGGTCTGTTGGGAGTCACGGGACATCCTTCCTGAGGGCTTACCCGGGGCTCTCAACCATAGGCTGTTAGGCGTGGCGTGAGGTTTTTTAGTCGGTAAGAGTCCGGCATAACATCCTATGAGAATTTTCCCTCACGTTAAACAAAAAAAAAATGCATACAGGAACTCGACGCCTGAACAAAAAGTATTGCTTGATGAATCGTACAATGCTCATTTAGAAGAAAAGACATTGAGCCGCCAAGAAAAATACGATGATCGTTGCAAAATAGATGATAAAATAAAGGTCTTGTGTTCAATCTGCAAGCCGTTCTACAATCTCCTAGAGGAGATACCTCAGGTCAAAGTTAAATGGTTATAATTTCACAATAACGCTTTTAAACAAAAAAAATGGCCTAATTAAAGACTCCTACGATGATGTGCATATTGTATCTTCTGGAATGAAACTGATGCTAAACGCGGGGCCAATGAGATCGGATCATGTTGACTAAAAGTTTTCGAGAAGCTCTCAGCAGGGAAGCTACCAGACGACGATGGGTGTGATTTTTACATAGGGGAAAACAACAGGATTGTTTTGTTTGCTGATGATACTTCTTTGATTTTCAAAGTCAAACGACAAATAGATAACTATGACGATGTAAACAATGCAATCTTGAAAGTGGTTCATTGGTTTAACACTAACAATCTTAGACTGAATGATAATAAAACTAAATGTATTAAGTTTACCTTGCCGAATGTAACACAGTCAGAAACCAATGTTCAACTTAATGGTCGAGAGTTGGAACTTGTGGAATCAACGACGTTCCTAGGGTTAACGGTCGATGCTGGTTTACAATGGGATCCACATATTGTAAAACTAGCTAGTAGATTAAGTTCAGCAGCATTTGCTGTGCAAAAGATAAGGCACTTGACTGATGTAGATACGGCTAGAATAGTTTATTTCAGTTACTTTCACAGTATAATGTCTTACGGTATTCTACTGTGGGGCAATGCTGCAGATATAAATTCAATTTTTATTTTACAAAAGCGAGCCATAAGAGCTATATATAGATTAGGTCCAAGGATCTCTCTGCGCGAAACATTCAAAGAGGTTAATATTCTTACAGTAGCATCTCAATACATTTTTGAAAATCTTATGTATGTACAAAGAAATTTACATAGTTTCCATAAGTTAAGTGATAGACACAATGTCAACACTAGAAATAAAAATAACCTTGCTGTTTATCATAGCATATTGCATAAAATCAGTAATTCTTTCAGGGGTAACTGTATACGCTTTTACAACAGGTTACCTAACGAAATTAAAAGTATGTCCCTAAATAAATTCAAAAAGTTTGTTAAAGGTAAATTATACAGCAAGGGCTACTATACGGTTGGTGATTACTTGTTGCATAAGGAAGCTTGGAAATGACCTGCTCTGCTAGATTCTCAAAAAACTGTTAAAATGCGTAGTTTTTAGATTCATTAATAAAGTTGTAAATAGAGTAGTTAAAAGAATAACCCGCTGAGTTTCTTGCCAGTTCTTCTCAGGTGGGTCGCGTTGTGAACTGGTGGTAACTTTTTGGTTTATATAAGTGACGTTTACAAGTGCATTTGTATATGCCTAAGTAAATAAATGATTTTTGAATTTTGAATTTTGAAATTTTGAATTTAACTCTTTATTCTGACAATTGTGTCGGTCAAAATAAAAATAAATTTATAGTAGCCTCTACCTGTATGAAGTCTCCAATCTAAATATTAAATCGTTCACTCATTAGTTTTTAATAAAAGGCCATACACAAAACGAGGGTTACATTCATAGCCTCACAGAAAAGGAGATTACAAAAATCTAAAATCGGGTCCTATATATTGCCCTCACCAATTATAGCAATAATTAAAAACGCAAAGAAGTCTGGCAAGAAATTTGCAGTACATGAACTGACATTTGAGTCAATTATAGACTTAAAAAATCTTCAACAAGATTGGGGTCTTAATTTTAATAAAACTATTATATGTTTTATGAATGATCTTAAGGCGATAAAAGTATGTAAATCCACAACTTTTTCATTTTACATAAAAACGTCGTACAAAGATAGCGAGTTCCAAAAAGTAAGTGTCCGCAATAAAAGAAAAAAATGCTTCCTTTGGATGAAATCACATTATCTAATGCCTACACACCACGCCAAGACTTAAACGAAAACAAAAAGAAAGAGCTCAGAGAATTCATAACAAAAAAATTGATCCCAAATTTTTATTCAGATTATTTTAAGTCTATTATTTAATGTTTTTCCGGTGAACGTGTTTACCTTAGCATTGATTTAATTGGAGACTGATTCGATACGAAGCTTTACTTTTTTTCGTGTAGGTGGTCGTGACAGAAACACATAATATGTTTATTGCTCACTAGAAAAATTAATTGAAAAATAATAATAACAGTTAAATTGATATTAATGTTGATAATTATTAAGTAGTCAAGATCACCTACCAGTGAGAGTGTTATTTCCTCTTGATATATTCACTGAAATGGACACCGTCAAGACTCAATCACAAGCTTGAGAACCATGTTCCGGGACCAGATGAGCAGTTTTACAGCGAGGTTGGACAAGAATAATAACTTCGAATGCTCATTTTATAATATTCTTTTAAATATCATAGAAATAATTTTCGATTTCTTTTTACTGAAACCTTATACATAGATAATCATACTTTCAAAATATAAGCTTTTTTTATATATTTGGCTCGCCAAATTGACGTCGCCACCAGCCTGATGGAAAACCGTGGCGCTAGCAGCCCCGCCGCGCTAGCGACGGTGACTGCGGCGCAATCCATCGAAGAGGTGTCATGGATTTGTATTTAATATAAGGAAGAATCCAATAAGATGACAGCGGTCCTCAAGTTGGCGGCCTTGTAATGTGCCTCTTCACGCTTTGCTGAAGAACCCAGGATTGTAAGAGGAGGGAAACACATACGCTGGCAGGTCGTTCCAGGTTTTTACGGTTCGACAGAGAAACGATCTTTTGAATGGTTTAGTTTTAGCGAAGATTCTCTCCACTGTGTGAGAGTGGCATCTCTGTCCAGCACGCGTTGTTCGGGATCGGAAAGGAGAGGGCGGGATTAGGTTGAAGAGTTCTTCAGAACACTCACCGTGATAGATACGGTAGAATGCAGCCAAAGACGCAATAGTTCTTCGCTGCGACAACCGCTCCTGACTATCCGTAACCTCCTGGCAGTTGAAAATGCGAATAGCTCGCCGCTACATAGAGTCCAGTGCTTCAAGCAAGTACCTCGCGGAGTCGTTCCAAAGATGAGAGCCGTATTCCACGCAAGGACGTATCTGAGTCTTGCAGAGCAGACACCTCTGGTTTGGCGTAAAGAACCGCTTCACCTTGTTTAGGACTCCTAGTTTTCTTGAGGCTAGCCCAATACATTGCTCAATATAATATTTGTAATTGAGCTCGGGCCGGACGTCTATGCCAAGGATGTCCAGATTGTCCCCAAGTGATATCGTTGTATTCTGAAGAGAGGGTAAGGGTAGGAACGGGGATTTTTTTGCTGTAAACGCACACGCCCGTGTTTTGCGGGCATTGAACTCTACCAGGTTCGAGGTCCCCCGTCAAGATCAGCCTCAAATTGCCGTCTATTCTCCTTAAAGTCGGCTCTCCCTGCCGCTGGACGGGCCGAGTAACTTCCGTGCAAAGTGCTATCGTCTGCATAGCAATGCATCCTCCCGAGGGAAGCATGTCATTGATATGCAGAAGAAAGAGGGTTGGGGACAACACAGATCCCTGTGGTACTCCGGCATTTATCTGCATAAAACACGAAGCCGGGCCGGTTATATCACGTCACAGAGGACCCGTATTTGTCGACCGT
The DNA here is from genome assembly GCA_933228765.1 of Miltochrista miniata. Classification (NCBI taxonomy): domain Eukaryota; kingdom Metazoa; phylum Arthropoda; class Insecta; order Lepidoptera; family Erebidae; genus Miltochrista; species Miltochrista miniata. The sequence goes on along the minus strand of OW121760.1, from coordinate 20,226,175 downwards.
GCAGGAAGCTGGCCATCCAGCTGCACAATTGGGGCGGTAGTCCATATGCCGGAAGCTTGGAAAGCAGCGACGCGTGCCATACTCTATCGAAGACTTTCACGATATCGAGGCTTTTATCAAAGTATCGACTATCCATCGTAGCTGTATATCTCATCACTAAATACATCTTTGGTGTTACGTTATACTCAACAATTTGTTTAATTTTTCTTCCAATTTTATTTTATTTGTAGAGTAGAATATTCTCGTTGAGTTTAATTTTATTTACTACAGTGATTAACGATTTAATATATTATGAATGTGATGTTGCTGAAATACTAAGTTCATAATTGTAATTCGCGACAACTTTCAACAGTGAAACGAAACGCGATCGACAAGTGTCATACGCACAATGCTACATCGAGTTGACTGTAGTCTTAAAACTTTGCAAAACATAAAGAGCCGAACTAACACTTCAAAACATTTTCACAAAATAGTAGTGCTCTTATTATGGACTATGTCTTTTACGCCACCATACAATGATGTTGTTCGAAATGTTTCCATTCAACCATTCTCCATATAGTATTGGACATTTTTTTTTGCAATGCAAATTCTACGAACATTTTTCAAAAACACATTATACTGCCATAAGCCTTGATGCTACGGGATCTCTCTTTAAGAATATACAGCCACCTTTCGACCCTTATCATAATTATCATTCAAAGCGTTTGTTTTAGAGAAGAAAAGTTTAAGAGAAGAAAACTGAAATACTACATATCCTAGGGGCTAAGCAGAGAGCAATCAAATTGGCATCATAACACAATTTTCACGCGTACGAAGCCACGCGTAAAAAAAATAATGAGTTATTTTGGAGATGGGACATTTTCAATAACACCGCAGCCTTTTTATACAGTCTACATGCAAATCTAGCAATTCCGTCGACAAAACCCACTTTGTAACCATTGTCTATGCGCCATTACCGGATAACAGTGAAGTTACATAATAAAACAGGTTTTTTTTATTTAATGAAAGGTCGTTTTGGCTTGTCCATGGTAGCATACAAATGTGACTTTGAAATAGCTACAATTAACGCAGTAAGATATGTTTTTTCGAACACTACCGTCACTGGTTGTTACTATCACTATAAAAAAGCCTTGTAGAAAAAATCTAAGGAACTTGGCACTTTCTCCACCACGGAGGGCCGTAAGCTCACGAAATTATGCACCATGTTGTATTTGCTAACGCCGTCATATACCTGAAGCTTTTCTTGCCATTTGTGTGATAATATCTAACAATGAAGAAAATATAAATTTCCAAAATTATAAGACGGATTACTGGATAAAACAAATTACATCAAAAGTATTAAGTGTTACAGTCAAAGAACATAAAACAACAATTTCAGTGGAGGGCTATCATCGCCGATTAAACAACAAAACACCAAGTATATGTACTAATTTACTTTATTTTATTAAACTTTAAAAAGATGAAACTTTAAAAAGATCAAGATGTGAGAATAAGACAGGGCCAAATTCATTGTAATAATAGAACTCGTAGGGTCGTAGGCTGGTAGGTCAAGAGATATTAATGTGTTTATGCAGCAGCGAGAAATTGTTAACGATTTTAAATGAAATATGTTCCACTAGCAGATGCGCGCGGCTTCACCAGCGTGATATTCAGTTCCCGTTCTCGTGTCCCGTGGGAACATTGGCCCGCGATAAAAAGTAGCCTATGTGTTATTCCGGCTTATACTCTATCCCTGTACCAAATTTCAGCCAGATCCATTCAGTCGTTGGTGCGTGATTGAGTAACAAACATCCGAACATCTTAACATCCAAACATCTTCACAAACTTTCACATTTATAATATTAAGTAGGAAATAGGATTATGCAATGTATTAACCGATTATGTGAGGTGTAATTTTTTTTGTCTATTTTTCCTTTTACTATAGGTAGCGTTAATTTTTGTACTGTTATTCTTTCATAATAATAATAATATGTTCTATTGCTCTGAAGATACGATTTACAATATATGACTTAAACTATGCTATAGTGAGAGTTACAAACGTACCAGGTACTGGTTCCCAAACTAGGCTCGAGCCTGTATTGTGGGAGACAGTGTTCGGTCAAATCATATGACACATAACTCAGTAAGCGACGACATTTCATGCATTTTATGTTATTCATGACGTAGGCTTAACAACTTAACATTGATAGTAAAATATATATCAGTAGCGGACGTCACGCGGTTTCACCCGCGTAGTTCCCGTTCCCGTGGGAATACGGGAATAAAATATAGCCTATGTTCACCGCAAAGAGTGTAGCTTCCCAACAGTGAAAGATTTTTTCAAATCGGTCCAGTAGTTCCGGAGCCTATTCGTTACAAACAAACAAAAAAACAAATCTTTCCTCTTTATAATATTAGTATAGATTGATAATAAAAATATAGCATTGATAATAAAAAAAAGTAAGTAAAAAAATAAATTTTAGAGTCCTCCAAAATTAAAATTTAGAGCTTTGCATTCCTGCGACAAGGGTAAAAAGTAGACACTTGAATGCTGACCCGAACATTCTCTTAAATCAACAATTAGATATAAATAATAACATGTCATAGTAATAATTATGATATAATTTTGACGGTTGGTTCTGGGGTTCTGTGTGGCCCACATGGCAAATGACAAATGACAATATTTCAGTATGAAAATTTAAGTAATCCGACATTTATATTCTTGACATTTAAATTAATTATTAACATTTGAAATCTATTGCAATTTTGACATTTAATTTAGTTTCGGACATTTGTAATTATAACATACAAATTGTATAAACAGATATTTTCATAAAAATCTAATAGTTGTATTCTTCCTTATTTTGGGGTAAATGTGGAAACTGATTAATATCACATTGTGACATTTATAATTCTTTAAGATTAGACATGTACTATTTAATGTGTTCCAATTATCTGATAAATATTTTTCCTTCCTTTTTGGGAAAATTTAAAGCTGGTAACCTCAAAAATATTCGAGTACTGGCATTGAAAATTGTATTCACATGATGTAGTGGTCATCAAGTTAGTTTTACCAGACACATTATGCACTTTTTGCTTAATCACTTGTACTTTATTCCACAATTTTTATTATTAATACATATAACCTGACCGGTTTTGCTTTTACAGCATTGTCAAAGGTAATTTAACTGTTCATACACTTACGTTTCCAAACACAATGATCTTTTTTAAACTCAAGTGGGTATACAAATAAAGTATTGAAGTTCAAAATTTTTTTTTTCCCTAAAAAAGGGCAAATTTGAAATTAACCATGATTTGACCCAAATCGAATCAACATTATAAATTATTGTTAAAATCTAATTACAAAATTGATTATTAATTAATTAAATAGCCCATTAAATTCTAGTTCAAATAAAGTCCGTGCATAATGTGTTACAAGAAATTTCACCAAGTGCCTGTATACGAAGAAACACACGAAGGAATTTTGTAATATTAGAAATAAATACGCCAGAGTTGAAAATGGTGAACAAGCTGCATTTTTATTCGAACAGACAGAAGTTTTGACAGATGACGGTTGACATTAGCCGTCAGTGTTGCCTTATAAAAATAACACAATATTATGTATCAAACATAACTCCGCACCTGGCAGAAAATGTATGAAAAACAGCAATAACAATGTTACAAAGATAACTCCGCACCTGGCAGAAAATGTATGTAAATAGCAATAACAATGTTACAAAGATTACACATTAATATGTGATGTAAAACAGCAATAGCAATGTTACAAAGGTTACACATTAATATGTGATGTAAAACAGCAATAACAATGTTACAAAGGTTACACATTAATATGTGATGTAAAACAGCAATAACAATGTTACAAAGGTTACACATTAATATGTGATGTAAAACAGCAATAACAATGTTACAAAGGTTACACATTAATATGTGATGTAAAACAGCAATAACAATGTTACAAAGGTTACAAGGTTACATATTAAGTCTTAAAAATAGGAACATAGTTTTTACTATGCTTCTAGCTAGTGAGGGCAAATTAAGTTAAGTGGACTGTATCTTGAAATGAAAACATAGGTTTAACTTTTAAATAAAATTAAGTAGGTACGCATAACATTTTGCTTACTTAAAATAAAGTAAATGCACTAAAATCGTTTCTTTTACACACTTACACTAATTTAATATTAACAATTATCAATTGGTAATGGACATATTTTTCTTAAAGAAGTTCTTATTATAGAGCCATTAGGCAACTTAAGATCTAAAGCCCTGACTTTTCCATCCGGACCATTGATTGTTTCAACAATGCGACCCATGGGCCAAGACAAAGGTGAAGATGCACACTTTACAAGAACCAAAGCATCTTTTTTAACATTCGGAATCTCTTGCCGCCATTTAGGACGGTTTTGCAACAAATTCAAATATTGCTTGGACCATGAATTCCAAAATTGATGCTTTAATTTCGCACAATGTTGCCAGAAAGTCAACCTATTTGTAGGTATATCCGTTAAATTAGGTTCCGGATAGGAAGTCAAAGTTTCACCAGTCAAAAAATGTGCTGGAGTAAGATATGTCATATCATTGACATCACTAGATAAGGGCGTTAATGGCCTGGAATTAACAATTCCTTCAATTTGCACTAGAGTAGTTAATAACTCCTCATAGGTCAGAATTAAATTGCCAACAATACGGCGTAAAAAATACTTGATACTTTTTACCCCAGCCTCCCACAACCCCCCAAAAACAGGGGAATAACTGGGAATGAAGTGGAATTTAATTCCTATAGTCCGGTACGAGAAAGTTATAAAGTTCCTATAATTCTAAAGTTGGTTTTTTTTTTTACAGTGTGTGAGGTAGGTATATATAATGCTACTGTAGCGTTTTCCAACAGATCTGAGGTCGGGGCTAGGTATCTGAAAGGATATTGAATTAGAGATAAAAATCTTTGCGCTATGGTGTTAAGCTAATAATTGCCGATATATATTTACATTTTCTAACAATTTCACCTAGGGGTTTACCCGTAAATTACAAGAAATGATTTTTAGGGCCTAGCTCAGTGACAAAAATATTACAGTCTATAAAACAAACGTATTGTAACGTGGAATTCATAAATAAATGCACGAAACGAAATTCTAACAAATTACTCCACATACTTTTTTGTTTTCATTAATCTTATCTTTTATAATCGATTACTGCTTAAATAAAATATTAGAGATATTAGAGTTTGTTGCTACTGTTCCTTAAATATCTAACAAGAATAATACAAAAAATTCTAACACATTAGTCAGTGAATTAAAAAATAAAAAGAGTTTTCTATAAAATATTATCCCCGCAGTCTGCGCGGGTAGGGAGGGGGTTCGCAGTGCCAGTCGCTAGGATCAAGTATAACCCAGTCGTATCGTCTAAGTAGGTATCGTATTACATTATGAAAATTCACTTGCACTATTCCACTTTTATTTTAATTTAAAAATACCTGACCGGTTTCGCTTTTATAGCATTATCAAAGGTTCTTTAATGCTATAAAAGCGAAACCGGTCAGGTATTTTTAAATTAAAATAAAAGTGGAATAGTGCAAGTGAATTTTCATAATGTATTATAACAAGTTCCATCAAGTGCCAACAATCGAAAGTATAACGGATATAGGTATCGTATTGTTGCGCGCCGCCCGTTTCTTTTCACGCCGCACACTGTTACAATTTTGTACACTTTGTTAGTAGAATTTAAAAAATATGCGATGAAACTATTATAAGAACCAGTAAAATTTTATGCAAACTATTTACATAATAAATTGTTTGTTATTTGTTTGTTTTTATAATGACGTTGCATTGGTGTAACTAATTAACTGCTAGGCGCAGCTTGTGGCGCAGCGGTCAGGTGACCACAAATATTTTAACTTTCTAGTAATAAAACAGTCAAGTGCGACTGGGACTCACGCACTAAGGGTTCCGTACAAAATTGACGACTTTAAAAACTATTACTATCTATCCCACTAGAAAACTGACATCAACGGTATCTTCCCATTCGCCTACCTACACATAGATTGCTACCAGGTGGCAATTGGGAATAAAATTCCCATTTGCCATCAAGTGCGTATTGGGAATTTATTGCCCCCACTTTAACTCGTCGTCGAAAAATTAGGACGTTAAACCAATTTTGTCGATGGCCCTAAACTAATCAATCGGTCGATAACACAATTTTACCTGAATTTATTTTGATGTGTTTAGAGCACATAAGCTACTCTGCTTAATGCAAAATTCATTTTATTAGTGTGATAAAACCACCAAAAAAGAAAGACAAATATAAAACACTGGCGGTTAGACTATACGTCAAGGTCGTCGTTTGCAGTTAGACCGCGGCTGTTAGCTAAGAGCCAAACGTTCTGTGGGTACTTCAGCCACCTATACGGTATAAAACTGGGAGACTACACCCATTGTCACTAGTCATAATTGACTAGTGACAACGGGTGTCATCTTCCACGATTATAACGAATGCTAATTTCTGGACATTTGCGAAGGCGAATATCTGCAGCCGATATTTGCACAAATGCGAAAACCTACTTATTGAATTCCAAATTTGCGTCACTTCACTTCACACGTTACAAAAATTGATTAAATTATTAAAGTATATTTATTAGTATTGCAGCTAACGGGATATTTTCCATGTGTTATTGAGAATATTTGATTTTTCGGCATATGGCATCAAGCATATGTGCATCTTTATCACAAACGGACCACTGAATCTGTTCATAAATACCATAGATGTGTTCAAAGAAAAATAACAAACAATATAAAGATAAGAAGAAATAAACACATTCAAAGACGAATACAGAAATGAAAGTAGATTGCGGACGTTCTTCGTGGGGCTAAAAAGCAGCCACACGCAGCAAGACCTATAAGACGTTTTTAAGGTTAACATCTGCAAACATAGCGTAGCGTCTTACGATCTGGTTAATATAAAAAACCGCAATCATTAAAGTAGAACACCTACGATGCAATATCCAGTCTTTCTAGCCCTGCAAAACAGCCGGACCAAATGGCGCAAGGAGGCGCTGGAGCGGGGCCACAGGCCTGCGTCTCGAGAAATCGAGGCTCAGCGGTCCCAGCTCCACCAGGAAACCATGGAGACCTGGAAGGTGCGACTTGAGCAACCGAAGGGGGATTCGCCGCAATCGCGGCGGTCAGACCGGTCATGGACAAGTTGCTGGAGAAGAGCCATGGTGCTCTCTCCTGCCGGTTGTCATAGATACTTACCGGCCACGGGAGCTTCGGTAAGTATCTGTGGCGAATACACCGGAAAACCACGGCCGAGTGCCAGCACTGCAAGGAGCAAAGCGAGGACACAGCGCTTTACACATTGGTGGAATGCACGGTGTGGGCGCAATAGCGCCAGGTCCTCGTGGCAGGTCTGGACGTGGACACTCTCTTGCTGGAGACGATGGTACGAGCCATGATCTCCAGCGGGAGTAAGTGGGACTGCGCTGCCTCTTTGCTTGCTCACCGTCCTTACAGAAGCAGGCCCTAGACGACAGCGTGATGTGAGGGATTCATGCACGCCGCCAAAGATGCGGGATAGCACTCAAACCCCCCGCCCCCTAAATGAGGCCGCAGTGGTAGCCGTAGATTTGTTGGGAGTCCTGGGGTATCCTTTCGAGGGCTTACCCGGGGCTCCCAACCGTAGGCTGTTAGGCATAATACCAAAGCAGTTCGCGTTAGGGTACTTCTTTGACGTCAAGGAATCTTCAATTCTCCGGTATTAATAGAAACTACCCTAAACTGCGAAAAAAGTGACAAAGACATAAAAATGGGTGAAACAGAAAATGCTGAGACACCGGCTGATGGAGTCAGAGATGGCAGCCGTAACTTGCACGATACACGTGAGTAAGGGAGGATACCTATCGCTACTTATGTGATGTCTGGTAATAAGATGAATAATAATAAAATTAAGAGAATGCTCATAATAATATACACATAGGTATATTCCGACTTTGGGGAACTCTTTGTTCTCTCTGAAGAAGGCTCTGGCACAATGTGTAAAGCAAAGAGACGAACCTAAATTAAGATAATGCAAAGCAGTGCTGAACCAGTGAGACTGAACAACAACGCTCTGGAAGTGGTCCAAATAATAAAAGAAATGGTGTCAATGTGTGAAATCACCGCAATCACTGAGAGCGCTCAAATAATTTACTACCAAACAAACTCGGGAAAGGCAACCATATACAGCGACAGTGAAGTGGCATTGAAATTTAAGTAAGAAAATAATAACATCAGCAATCGTGAAGGAATATAGAAAGTCACTTGACATGTTGGAGGAAAAGACCGAAGTATACGTACATAGATTGGGTACCTGGAACCTAGGGAATTTCGGGTGACGAAACAGTAGATAATCTAGCCCCAGAGGGACCAGATGAATGCTTGGTTGAACCTAAGACTGAACTTCCCATCGCTCATAAAATCACCAAGGGCGTTATCAGCAGGAGCATAATGACAACGAGAAGTTTAATCTTAGATTGAGATTTTCAACGGGAATGAGATAGTCAAAGCTAACAAGAGGAAATATGAGGCTAGTTAACGAGATAATTACAGGACATTGTAGCCTGAATAGTACTTGACAGTACTGGTTAAGAGTGATGGATTACCCCTCACGACCGATATGCTCCTGCTGGAGACCCGTCTCAACTTATGGCTGAGTATAAAATAATTTCAATTAGCAGATCTAAGATTATGGGTACGACAAGAAAAAACCAAGAAAATTTCCAGTATCTGGATGGGTCAGATAGTACGATCCTGTTAATAAACGAGAATTTGACCAGACGCCGTGAAAACTACTGGAATACTCATACTCATCTTTAGAGGAAGTCTGGGGAAACCGATTGTGTGGTGTTACACGCACAAAATAAAGCTTTTCCATTTTAATAACAGGGATTCATTTCAGAATCGTGTAGTTTTATTTTTATGATAATCCATAAAGTTAAGCTCTTGATTTTTAAGAAACATCAGTATACAAATATAATGTAATTTGAAGATTATTTTACCGATCACTTCCATAAGTCATTCATATTGGGAGATAATACTAAAAGTCTAGGAGTGACTTAACGTTTAATGCCGGATAAGATAATCTGGCTGTCATCGTTAGACTTGATTCAGCCCGATAAAACATTTTACTTTGATGTGAAACTATGCTGAACAGAATATAAAACATTTATCTAGTTCGTTTTTTACAGCTATTTGATCATTCAAACGTCTTTAGCGAACCGCAATGAGGATGTTACAGTAACTTAAGTCATTTTTACCTTACCAAAATTATGTTGTGCATTGTATTATCTCCAATATATTAGGAAGGAGGATACATACATTTTTTTATTTATATACATTTCATAGTAAACGTTATTTTATAATAACCATTCTGATTTACAATGGGATTACTCAAGTGGTTAATTAGTTATGTTTTTTTTTGCAAAATATGAAACTTTAAATGCCTCTCCTGAACAATTCATATAATGGTCGTTAATGCAATTAGCCTTTCCAGCGTCGATATCGCTACTATACGTAATTAATTAGTAAACAATAGACTAACATTATCATTTCATTGTGCAGTCTCAAGTGGAATCGGAATCGATCGATCGAATAATAATAACCGACGAGAGACCGTCGACTGCGCATGCGTACCACGGCTGCGCGCCGCCGCGTCGATGTCTCTCGCGCCGTTTTGAATTATGTTCGCGCCAATTTAAAGTTTTTGTTATTATATTACATATTTCTTGACTAATGTGTTAGAATTTTTTGTATTATTCTTGTTAGATATTTAAGGAACAGTAGCGACAAACTCTAATATCTCTAATATTTTATTTAAGCAGTAATCGATTATAAAAGATAAGATTAATGAAAACAAAAAAGTATGTGGAGTAATTTGTTAGAATTTAGTTTCGTGCATTTACTTATGAATTCCACGTTACAATACGTTTGTTTTATAGACTGTAATATTTTTGTCACTGAGCTAGGCCCTAAAAATCATTTCTTGTAATTTACGGGTAAACCCGTGGGTGAAATTGTTAGAAAATGTAAATATATATCGGCAATTATTAGCTTAACACCATAGCGCAAAGATTTTTATCTCTAATTCAATATCCTTTCAGTTATAGAATTGACGTACAAATACCTAAACCACACCTAGCCCCGACCTCAGATCTGTTAGAAAACGCTACAGTAGCATTATATATACCTACCTCACACACTGTAAAATAAAAACCAACTTTAGAATTATAGGAACCTTTGAACCTTAAAACACTTAGTTTTACTGGACTACTAGACTGCTTGCGTTATTCAAAATTGCCTGTTGGTGGTCTGTGGAAGACTGCAGCAAATACAACGAGTTAAGTTCATGGTTCGCTCCCTTAAAGGTTGCTGCATTATCGCAATAAATGTCGCTTGGTAGATTTCTCCTTGAAATGAATCTTTTTAAGCAGGCTAAAAAACAATTTGTTGTGAGGTCAGATGCTAATTCTACATGAATAGCTTTGGTGACAAAGCAAACAAAGATAAGGACATAGCCTTTTGATATTAAAGGATTTCTAATCCTAGCCTGTTTAACATTAAACGGTCCAGCATAATCAATACCAACAACTTGAAAAGGTCTACTCATAGTAACTCGCTGAGACGGTAAAGATCCCATTAGTTGTTCACAAGTTTTGGCTTTAAATCTAAAACACTTGACACATCTGTGAAGCACCTTTTTTACTTCCCTGACACCGTTTAGCAACCAAAATTTTTGAGTAAGATTAGCAAGAACTAATTTATTACCAGCGTGCAAAAGCTTAATATGTTCATTTTTAATTATGAGACTGGTAAGTTTTGAATTCTTTGGCAATATAATGGGATGCTTTTTGTCAAAAGACAGATTTGAGTTTTGTAGACGTCCACCCACTCTTAAAATGTCATTATCATCTAAAAATGGACATAAAGAGAGCAGGGGACCATTTTTAATTGAAACACTAGTTTTTAATGAAACTATTTCCTTCTGGAAATGGTTTATTTGTTCCTTTTTAATAATTAATAACAAAGCATTATTGAGCTCATCAGTTGTTAGAAAACCAATGGTTCTGTTTTTGTTATTTTTAAAATTGTGCAAGGCGCGTCTAGTGTAAGCTACCACTCCGACTAACTTGTTCAGATTAGAATATTTATCAAGATTAATAAAATCAAACGATTGAGTAGAAGTTAAACAAACAGAAACCCAGACCAATACTAGTTAAATTCCAAAAGGTGTCTGTGCGTGATAGCATCTGGTTTGCGAAAACTAAACTTAAAGGCTCTGGTGTTACAATTTCTGAGTTTCTGACGAAGCCTAGGCACCAAACATTCATGGCTGCACGGGAAAGGTTTGGCTTAAATAAGTGCTGGACGAGAGAGGGGCTCATCCACGTAGTGGGGTCTGATGGGTCCCGTCATCGCGTCACTTCACTTCACGAGCTCGATGATATAAAAATGCCTGCGACTGCTCCAAAGGAAACTGAGAAAGTTCCCACAGTTCCGAAGCCCACAGCTGCTAGTGCCAAGCCCAGACGTATTGCAGCGAATAAGAGATAAAGTGTATATTCCTGTTGTTATCTGCCACCGTCGTGTATATGCTATCTCATTAGTACATATTATTAACTTTCACTTTCAACTGATTACGTCACGTTTGAAACTCGTCTTGCTTAATTTCTTTTTTCTTCTATACCTTACAAAAAAATAATTAATATCAATGTTCTGTTCACAATGTTTGTGCAATGTTTACATTTGACATGTCACTGTCAATGTCAAGCCAATCGTAGCTTAGTTTTTATTTACTCTTTCCACTAGGAACAGGCTAAGGATAAGCACCATGCTGCCTTATCTGAAGTAAAACTTTTTTCTTGTTAATTTCTTTTAATTTTTGTTTTTAGTTTATTTTTATTTTATTAGGCTAACATTTATTTATGTAATAACTAGCTGACCCGCGCAACTTCGTTTGCGCCACTTAAGAGAGAGTATTACCTGTTCCCGTCGCATTTACTCCCGTCGCGTTGCGTTTACTCCCGTAGCGTCTCGTCGTTTATATTCAATACTACGTGAGAGAGAGAGAGAGAGAAATGATTGCCATTAAAATGGTTATTGTGCACCAACCCAAAGATAGACATAATATGCTATCGCCCAATTTTTTAGAACTTTTTTAAGAGAAACAATTTTTTAGTAGGTACATATTTTTTACATAACTATAAATACATATTTACGCAGCACACGCAACTAACTTCTCAAAAGGATAACTTTCCCCCGTTTTTGAAACATTTACTATTACTGCTCTGCTCCTATTCGTTGTAGCGTGATGCTATATAGCCTATGACACTCCACAATAACGTAACTTTCTATAGGTGAAAGATTTTTTATAATCGGTTCAGTAGATCCCGAGATTACCCCTTACAATTTAACAAACACACAAACTTTACCTCTTTATAATATTAGTATAGGTACATATTTTTTACATAACTATAAATACATATTTACGCAGCACACGCAACGAACTTCTCAAAAGGATAACTTTTCCCCCGTTTTTGAAACATTTACTATTACTGCTCCGCTCCTATTCGTTGTAGCGTGATGCTATATAGCCTATGACACTCCACAATAACGTAACTTTCTATAGGTGAAAGATTTTTTAAAATCGGTTCAGTAGATCCCGAGATTACCCCTTACAATTTAACAAACACACAAACTTTACCTCTTTATAATATTAGTATAGATATTCAATTTCAATTTTAAATTCTCTTAAAACTATAAGGCTCTGTAAAATTTGTTAATTTAATTAATCTGTTATTTGCACTCAACTGGTGGGTGAACATGACTGTTTGTACTCACCACTTTTTATTATTATTATTATTTATTTATTATTCTGTTTTATTTTTATCTTATTTATATTATATATTTGTAGTGTATGTCATCATCTGTAGTAGATGATGATTCTGTTATTAGATATTTAACTATTGGCCCAAGTAATAGCTCAGTAAGTACTCCTTCAATCGCAGATGTGCTCGAATCGCAGTTCTCTGATGTACCCTCAAATTTCAATGTTATACATTTCAATGCTCAGAGTATTCCCGCCCATTTCCCAGGTATGCTGGCTAACTTAAACAGTAATAATATCCATGCAATTCTTGTTTCGGAGACATGGTTGAGGCCTTCTTTATCTTCCCTTCCTGTCACTCTGCCTGGATACCGTCTAATTAGAAATGACCGCTCGGTTGACCGTGGTGGCGGTGTTGGTATCTATTTAAGATCACATATTCCTTACAACGTTTTGCGGGTATCAGCACAGCCACCGCCGTCAAATTCGGGCGAGTATATTTTTGTAGAAGTGGAACTGCATCACATCAAATTACTTCTTGGTGTTTACTACAGTCACTGCTCCAGAGTTGACTACTTCTCTTCTTTTGAACTGATGTTGGAAAACCTAGTGCCCTGCTATCGTCATACTATAATACTTGGCGACTTTAATACATGTCTTGTCAGGAACGACTCTCTCTCTCTCGCTCGAGCTGCGAAGCTACGCAATATTTTGGAATCCTGTAATCTTACTATCCTCCCTTAGAATACTACTCATCACTTTCCTAACTGTGCGCCTTCCCTTATTGACCTTATTATCATTTCGTCTACTGAGCATGCAGTAAAACATGGCCAATGCGCAGCTGATATCTTTTCCTATCACGACCTTATCTTTCTTTCCTATAAAGTTCGTCCTCCCAAGGCAAAGTCTAAGGTCTTAATGCAGCGTAACTTCAATCGGATGAACGTCGACAAACTTAGAGAAGACGCAAACAGCATTGATTGGACTTCTTTGTATAATAGTGGTTCAGTAGATGATAAAGTTAACATTCTAACTCGTTAATTGGTCAGCCTCTACGATGTACATGCACCGATCCGTGCAGTTAAAATCAAACATGCACCATCGCCGTGGCTCACCAAAGAAATTAAAGACTTAATTAATAAAAAAGGGAGGGCTAAAACCAAATATAAATACCAACCGAACGAATATAACCGTGAAAGATATATAAAAATCAGAAATCTCTGCAATAAGGTGTGTAGGAACGCACAACGCCAGCACATTCAAAACTCAATAGAAAATGGAGATCCAGCTAAAGTCTGGAAATTTCTAAGAACCTTGGGAGTTGGTAAGTCAAAGCAAGAAGTAAATTCAAATAATATTAATCTCGATGCATTAAATAAGCATTTCTCAACCTCTTCAAGTTTTGATGCTTCTACCAAAACTAATACACTTAATCGTCTTTCACAGCTACCAACTCCTGAATATGAATCTTTTGTTTTTAATCAATTCACGGCTTGTGATGTTAAGAAGAGCATAATGTCCATAGCGTCTAATGCTGTTGGCAATGACTGCATTAGCCGCAATATGATCGTACCGGTTCTTGATTCTACCAATTATCTGTCATATTTTGAATTATTCCATTTCCAGTGGCATTTTTCCATCGATGTGGAAGGAAGCCCAAATTATACCCTTACCTAAAAAGTCCAATCCTTCTTCTTTCTCTGATTTCCGTCCTATATCAATCTTACCTTTTCTGTCTAAAGCCCTTGAGCGCCTCATTCACACCCAACTCAATTCCTTTCTAATCAAAAACCATCTCTTAAACTCCTACCAATCGGGCTTTCGCCCGGGCCACAGCACAGTTACAGCCCTTGTAAATATTACAGATGACATCAGAACGGGCATGGAGAGCGGAAAGCTTACGTTGTTGACATTACTTGATTTCAGTAATGCCTTTAATACTGTGGACTTTCGCATACTCCTTGAGATTCTTCGCTCTATTAACATATCTCCACCAGCAATTGATTGGTTTCGCAGTTACCTGTCTGGTCGCCGGCAACGTGTTTGCATTGATGACTCGATTTCTTCTTGGAGTAATATTCCGGCTGGTGTACCACAGGGTGGCGTTTTATCTCCTCTTTTATTCGCAATTTTTATAAATTCCATTACAAAGCAACTAGTTTCATCCTACCACCTTTATGCAGATGATTTACAAATTTACTCACAGGCTGGACTCAATGACATACATGAGGCTTTTAGCGCAACAAATAGTGACTTAGAACAAATATGTGCATGGAGTAACAGCTATGGCTTGCAGGTAAACCCTACAAAAACACAGGTAATCCTTATAGGTAGTACTTGGAACATCTCTAGAGTTGATTGGGCGCAGCTGCCACAAATCGTTTTTAATGGCATGCCGTTACCTATAAGTGATAGGGTGAAAAACTTGGGTATCTTTATTGATAGAACTCTGTCCTGGGGACCTCAATTGCAGGAGGTGAATCGCAAAATGTTTGCCTCGGCAGGCTCTTTGCGAAGATTGCGTGACCTTCTCCCGATTCCGACGAAGATTTCGCTTGCACAATCGCTACTTCTTCCAATACTAGACTATGCCGATGCCAGCTATCTTGATCTCACGGAGGAGCATCTAAATAAACTTGAGCGCCTTCAAAATCTCTGTATAAGGTTTATATTTGGCTTACGCAAATATGACCACGTTTCCGAGTACCGCAAACAACTCAAGTGGCTCCCAATTCGCCTTCGACGGAATACTCATATCCTTTCTTTGCTATATAATATATTATTTAATTCAGTAACACCCTGTTACCTCAAGGAGCGCTTTCAGTTCCTATGTGACACGCACTCTAGGTGCTTGAGATCGTCTAAGAACTTGCGACTTTATATACCGGCACATTCAACAAATTTTGTTGGTAACTCTTTTACAGTTAAAGCAGCGCAACTGTGGAATGCTCTACCGGTCAGAATCAGACGAGCTCAAACGTTGGGATCCTTTAAAATTAAAGTGAAAGAATATTATCTTACAATTTAATTGAGCTACTTGCAAACTGAGTCTTGTATTTAAGTATGTATATCAAGGGCATATATATAATGTATATTTGTGTATGTATGTATGTACCTGTGTATGTATATATTATATGAAAGTATTTGTGTATATATGTAGGTATTTGTATATTTGTATGTATACAGGGTGTGGCGTAAATAGTGGTCCAACGTAAAGGGTGTGACATAACAGGTAGTCAACTACAACATACTACAATTTTGTCCGGTTTTGCCCAAGGGTTGCAGAAAAAAAAAAAAAAAAAGAGTCGGAAGGACACCGCAGACCCTTAGTGGGACCAAGGTGTTGACCAAAGTCTGTCAGGAATCCTGTAACATCCTTCCGAGTAGTTTTTAGAGGCGCCCGACAATAGACGGATAAGTAGAGACCATGTGGTTATAAACAGTTTGATTCCCTACTATGAAATTAAAATTTCAGTTTGTAATGAAAATGAAATATCCAGCTTTTAAAAAAAAATATTTGTTAGTGTGATACCATTTCGAAATCGGTATTAGACGGGCATATTTTTGAAATAATGGGTAGCAACAGTGCAGTACATTTATTTTTAGTAAATTAAATGCATTTGTATTTTAGTGATACTTTAAAACTTGAGGTAAAATTGAGATAAATTTATCTTTTTTTTCCAAGTTTGAAATGGAAATAAACAAACTATATTATTGTTTGTTAGCTAATGTATTAGGCTTTAATAAACAGAAATCAAAATTCAAAACTAACGATTTTTCTTCAAACTACAGCCAAATTTATAAAAAATGGGGTGAATTTCATAAAAAGTTCTTTTTTTCTGCAACCCTTGGGCAAAACCGGACAAAATTGTAGTATGTTGTAGTTGACTACCTGTTATGTCACACCCTTTACGTTGGACCACTATTTACGCCACACCCTGTATGTTACGTATACACCGGAATGCTACTTCTAATATTATTTATTACGTCACAAATTAAACCCGTTTTTAAATATTTTTACAGTCCTGTCCATCTAAAGGTTGCCTGGCAGAGATTGCTGTTAGCAATAAGGCCGCCCATTGTACCTGATTAATATTTATTATATCTACTTTAAGATTTTCTATCCTTGGTGTACAATAAAGCATATTACTACTACTACTACTACTACTTGTTTTACTTCACGTTTAAGCTCCGGAAGAGTTATATTATTGTCAAGGACAATTTCTTTAATAGACCAATGAGGTTCAAGAAGATAGCACGGGCCGTTCCACCACAGTTTGTGATTTTGTAATTCAGTGGGCTGAATTCCTCGCGACAAAACATCAGCAGGATTTTCCTCACTTGGTATATAATTTCAATGAACAGTCGGTAATAACTTGTTAACTTGTTTGATGCGGTTGGCCACGTAGGTATTAAGTTTTGCGGGATCTAATGAAAGCCATGATAGTACAATTTTTGAGTCACTGAATAAAAACACTTGTATTTTGCATTCGTCCTTCAAAACATCATAGACTTTATTAATTAAAGTTGCTAATAGCAATGCACTATTTAACTCAATTCTTGGTGTTGTTAAAATTTTTCCTTTTGCCACTATTCTTGATTTAGAGCACAAAAGATTCATTGAAACTTTATCATCATTGCTAATAGTTCGCAAATACAAATAACAACCATACGCCTTTTCTGAACCGTCGCAAGATCCAATAAGCTGGACAGACTTAGTATTTGAGACCTCAACGAGTCTTTTAGCAGAAATAGGAGCCATGCTGGTCAATGACATTGCAAAATTCTCCCATTCCTGGGCTAAATTATCAGGTAATGGCGAATCCCAATCAATGTTGGTTTGCCATAGTTTATTCATTAATATTTTTTTTTTGGGCCAGCAATTCCCAAAGGGTCAAAAAATTTTGAAATGAAACTATAAACTTCACGCTTTGTATAAAGTTTTGACTGGTCATATCGTTCAGAACAAGAAAGGTTAAAACTGTCATTTTTAACATCATATTTTAAACCAAGAGTTTTTGTGTAAATACTATCTTTGTCAAAGTCTTTCTCGTTAAAAATTTGATTTTCCAATGGAATATCTTTGATAGCTTCAGGGCAGTTTGATGCCCACTTATGCAGAGAGAAGCCGCCAATTGCTAAAAGCTCAATCAATTGATTCTTTAAAGTTATCAACTGCTCAATGCTGTCACTTGTGCATAAAACGTCATCAACATAAGTATTTTTTAATAAAACTGACTTGGCAAGCTCATATTTATCACCATACCTATTTGCAAGCTCTATTAAACATTTTGTTGCTAGGTATGATGAGCTATTTAGCCCATATGTAATTGTTTTGAGTTGAATGCATCTGATTGGCTCTTCAGGAGTTTCCCTCCACAATATATTTTGTAATGGACGAAAACTCTTTTCAACAAGACAGCAACAAAACATTTTAGCAATGTCAGTCATTAAGACATATCTTTGCAAGCGAAACAATAACAGAATATTGAATAATTTATTCTGAACGACAGGACCATTCAATAAAAAATCATTCAATGATAATTTTTTATCCACAGTTTTCATTGAACCATCAAAAACAACACGGCAAGGTGTGGTTTTTGACTCCTGGCGCAATACTGGATGATGTGCCATAAAATAAACCGGATCAATAGCAAGATTATATCTCTCAATATCAATGTACTCAGCATGACCCATACTTATATATTCATTTATGAAA
The DNA here is from genome assembly GCA_933228765.1 of Miltochrista miniata. Classification (NCBI taxonomy): domain Eukaryota; kingdom Metazoa; phylum Arthropoda; class Insecta; order Lepidoptera; family Erebidae; genus Miltochrista; species Miltochrista miniata. Next base: position 20,207,607 of record OW121760.1, on the reverse strand, counting down.
GCAGTATATTGTTTGTGCAATGCACTATCCCTTTGTGACGAATCGGCCCTGCCGTGGGAGCCCTCGACGTCACTCTGGGTCGGGAAACGAATATTATGTACTAGAATCTTCCCGCCGTGATAGAAAGGTTGGGTGGTTCACGAGTAGGTAGAAACCAAAAGCAAGTACGTACACTTACCTTATGATTCACCGCAACGAGTCCCTGTTCTCACTCTGGTCGATTTCTCTTGCACCAGTTGCTCTGGCGTGGGTACCTCGCCAGTGCCGTTCACACTCACTTATAAATGTTTGAATTATTTAACTAAAAGTCACTCCCGCGGGATCCCGGTATGTTAATCTTAATTTGGAAGATAATTATTTACTTTGATGAATTATTGGAATTTTACGAAGGAAACTTGTCGCTGCGTGTCGACCGAGCGAAGCGATTCTCACGCCATCTTGAATGTCCGGTTTCGCGTTTTCACCATTGGCTCGTGTATGCTCGGTTGAATGAGCCTTGCTATTGGTCAATACGTGGAACCTTCACGAATCTAAATTGGCGGGAAGATTTGAATCGGGTCAAAAACGTTTACGTTTCAATTTGGAAGCAATTTAATAAAAATACAATCGCGAAGAGCGAACATTCCGCCCACCAAAATACGGCTGGTATTTTCCGGATACGAATGAAAATTATAGATATATGAAAACGTGTAATGGATAAACTTACTAACGTGTAATGTGTAGTAAATAACTATAACTTAAGACGAATTAATTCTAATATGCTAACGAGTAAGTGTAAGCTTGATTGATTATTATTATTGATCTGTGGAAAGCAATTCAACCAGCGGCCGTTTGATAACCGCGGATTGAATTTTGATGGTTGCCACACGGACTATACCGTCGGAACCTGGATGTAGCTCGATTACCCTTCCCAGAGACCAATGTAATGGAGTTCGATTATCATCCTTAGTGATGACGATAGAACTCAGTGATAATGGTTTAGATAACATTGTCCATTTCGCACGCTGCGTTAGAGAACGAACAATTGTTTGGATAAGTTGCCCACGAGTGAGTCGATGGAAGTTAACGTTAGGATGGTTCTCATCTGACCCAGAAGTCATAGGTGCAACAACGGTTAATAGAACGAAATAATTTCCAGTACCGAATAAGTTTAGTCCCATGTTAGCACGAATAACGTTATAAAGGCTACGACGACCTACGAATCTATGCAACGCCAACATGAAAGCCTCTGTTAAAAGATATGACTCAACCGTAAGATAATATACCGCTTCTGTCACCAAGCACAGAAATAAGCACAAGCAAGCTTTATCTATCCCGGCTCCATGATGAGTTCCCAACCTGATACGAAACGGTGCACCAAAGTTAACACCAACCACCGAGAATTGTTTGATCGGGTTTAACCGGTATGACGGTAGATCCGTCTCAAACGATTGCAATGGCGTATGATGAGTTTTACAATCACATATGTAATGCGAAAAAGATTCACGAATAGCTTGCCTCACCGAAAAACCCATGAAACATCGCAAGAACCAGTAATGAATCTTATAGTGTCCGGTGTGGCGATGCTTACGATGAATTGGTTTTATTAGTCCGAACGCATAAGGATAATCGCAGGGGAGCAACGCTGGAGGATTTCGCTCGCGCTCAAAACTAGCGCGGGAAAACCGACCGCCCACCCTGAGGAAATCCATCGCGTCCAGACACAGATTAAGCTTGCGTAAGGATCTGGGAGATATTCGATTTAATTCCAACCGTTGATCAGTGTCTGAAAGCGCTTGGACAAGCTTAACTATAGACAGTAAGAATGTATAGAGTCCCTCGTCAGAATTAATTGGTCCTGGATCAAATACCAGAGGGACACGTCGGATATATGATAGACTATGAATGCTTTTATCGAATGACGAATTACGCTGCAAAGGATAATCGAATTGAGTCTCATCGTTGTTGATCACTTGATTAGTAACTAGTACGCGCGATCGGCGCTCCACCGCACGCACCACGCTGTTCCCCGAATCCCGATTGAAATGTGTGAACCAATGGTCGGATGATTGCGGTAACCAGGGTGGTCCTAACCACCACCAGAAGATATGTAACAAGTCACGTGGCAACTGTCCCGGCAAGCACCCGTCAGCGGGAATATCTGCCAAAGCCACAAGATGCCACGATTCCATTGGAACACTATACCGAGTGGGACCAACCCGATCAGCTACGAACGTAGTCCAACGCGAAGAATGCGGAGAGAACAACGATTGTACAATTATAGAAGAATCCGACCGCAAATAAGTCACATGCACCGAGAAGTTAAGACTATAAGTATCGAAAACGAATCTAACAAGATCAGCTAGAACCACGGTAACATACGGTTCGCAATGGGGTAACGAAAGTTTTCTAAGAGGGGCTACTCGAGCCTTCACGCATAACGGTATAACTTGTGTATAACGCTTGGTGAAAAGTATGCGAATGTAAGTTATAGCCCCATTGACCAGTTCGAAACTATCACAAAAGTCATGAAGTTCACACGATAGAACCTGTGGACCCGTGATATAACGTGGAAACCTAAGGTCTTGTAAAGTTAATAGGTGGTTACTCAGGCCTCGCGACACCTCAGAGATATCCGCAGGCGGAGTTTTATCCGTCAACTCTCGAAGTGACCAAAGCCTCTGTAAGAGGGGCTTAGCCAAGGCTACGTTAACGGGTGATACGAGAGGTGGATCAAGGACCCTTGCAATCCCGATTAAGATATTTCGCTTGGCACATGAACTATCAGATGGTTTGTAAGCGCGACGAGTATCGAATGTTGGATCCCACTGGAGACCCGGCACCTTTATTATAGAAGGTTGATCATCAGAAAACGATTTAGGTTTCAGAAGGTTTTCTTCTGAAGGTATAGTTGATGATAATTGAGACTCTTCATTAGGTTTGAGAGAGAATTGATGCAACGATGACGTCATCGACGACGTTCGACCCAACAGCAGCCAACCGAATATAGAATTAAACGCATTGGGTTGATTGGCTGTGCCCTTGATGCGTTGATTCAATAGTGAATCAACAAAGACATCTGCACCAAACAGAATGTCGATAGGTCCAGGTACATTAAAACCTGGATCTGCTAACGGTAACGAATTGATATGAGACCAACCTACGGTTTTGATTTTAGATATTGGTTGATCCCCGCATATTGTATGAATAACGTGGAGGTCCACGTTAAACCGATATTGATTGTTAGATGCAATAGAACAATTTACTAAGCCGATAGTGCTAGCATCAACGTCTCCCAAACCTTTGATATTGGTTACGGATTGATTAGGATTAAGAGACAAGCATTGTGCAGCGTTCTTAGTAATAAAGTTGTTCTGACTGCCCGTATCGAACATAGCCCGGAACGATTGATATCGTCCGCGACCGTCCCTTACTTGAATTATAGCTGTGGCGAGCAACACAGTGGTGGCAGAATCTGGTTTGTGGGTTAACCTTGCTTTGTCTCCCCTGGCTACCAGAGCCACCGACTGCGAGTCCGATCCACCCGTGTGACCATCACTGGTGACAGTCCGATCCTTATGGAGAAGGCTGTGATGTTTATGTTTACACTGGAGGCAGCGAAACACCGATATGCAATTCTTGACCGAATGTGATGGTTTAAGACAATTAAAACACCACCGTTTTTCAATAGCGATCGACATACGATCGTCTACCGATTTGTCAAGAAACGTTTGACAACGAGTAATAGAATGATTGCTTGAACAATAAGGACACTCAAGTGGTTTGCTACTTGGCACCCTACTATTCCGAATATTTTCGATGTTAGTTTGTTTGTCCGAATTTTCGACTAAAAGAGTGTGCGTTGTATTAATGCGCTTAGCGATTGCGTGAGAGGTTGACGTCTTGAGAACATCCTTGGAGGGACGATTTTCTTTGGTAGCATCAGAGAAATGGTTATCGCGTAAGGACGCCTCACACTTGGAATGCAAAAATTGTTTTATTTCGAGATAAGAAGGAAACTCAGAATGACAATATTTCTCCTCAAATTCACGACGTATTTTCGAATCGAGCTTAGATAAAAGATGATAAACGATAACAAAGTCCCAATGTTGAACGGGGAGTTTAAGTCTCCTTAAAATACTTAAATTTTCATCAATACTGTCCAAAGTCCTACGAAACTCGACTGCGTTTTGAAGTTTGAAAGTAATGTTTAAAACATCCTTCCAGCAAGTGAAGGCTAATTCCCGCTTATTTTGATAGCGAGCAACTAAACTAGCGTATGCATCCAAGTAGTGATCACCCGTTACAGGAAATGTTCTAATAAGCGTTAACGGATCACTGCTCAAGGACGACACCAAATAATGAAATTTCTCAACATTTTTGAGTGCTGAGCTTTCATGAATAAGCGCATTGAACGTGTCTATAAATTCTGGCCACTCTTTAATTTTACCCGAAAATATGGGTAATTGAATTTTCGGTAGTCGGACTCGGGATAATGATGATGATAATGCCTGGGTTTGTTGAGAAACCCCGGACGTGTTTAAACTTGAGTTTGTTAATTGACGACGAATTGACATTATTTGAAAATATGTATCATCAAACCGTATTCGAATCTCATCATCATCACCATCATCACCATCACCACTCTCGGTAGACTCGACAAGTTCCATTATAGCAAAATGAGCGTGCTCAAACTCAGCATGATATTTGTCTAACTGGTCACAGTATGAAAGGAATAGATCGCACTGGCTATCGTCGTTCAAAGCCGACTTACCTACTTCGAGTGCCTTTAGTACACGATTCACAGCAACAGTACGTCTTCTACGTAATACGGGTAACTGTTGAACAGTATAATTCACTGATTCCAGATGTTTCGGCTTAGAACTGCTAAGTTTGCGCACTACACGTTTCGGATTAAACGACATTGTATTGGTATAAGTTTCAAACGAATGTAAACAATACCAAAATATCTATCACTAATTTCACTGAACAGGCACAAATTGTCTCAACAACGGTTGTTGGTAGGTATATGCACGTATCGTATTAACAGTCGTAAAGAAATATACACTGTTAGTTAAATAAGTATAACACAATTATTTTCTCAAAATTTCTATAAGTGTTGAAAACACAACAATTACACGAAATGTAAACAAACTTATGGTTCTGTGGTCAGACTGAACGAACAGATCTGACGACCGAATGAACATTTGGTTTTTGCTTAATAAATTTGACTTGGTTACGAGACTTTTAAACCAAATTGATATGTTTGATGTCAATAAAATTGATGATACCATGATGAACCATAGATTTCTAGACTTATCGAATGAACAATGTTATCCACTGAACTGAAGCCATTCAGAGTGAGTGAATTTATCGAGTAATGACGTCAACTGCAATGACTTCCGTCCGTTCACCGTGATCATGTACCTACCTATTCGAAATTCGAATCTTTTCTGGAATACCTACTTTTAAAAGTATGATGCAATTTGGGTAAAATTATGAATTTCAACCAGCAAATTATATGTTTCGTACGAATTTGTGTAATGTAAAAATGCCTATGGAGTTGAAATATAGCAATATTAGATACGTGTGTAGATAAATAATGTAGTGTCAGATATTATGTGTGTATGGAAATGATGCGAGTTATAAGTATGAACGTACCAGCGGTATTAATTAAATGAAATTTCGACTTCGAGTGTTGATCAGGGCGAGTCCCGGGTTTCGGCACCAAAAAGATGTGACGAATCGGCCCTGCCGTGGGAGCCCTCGACGTCACTCTGGGTCGGGAAACGAATATTATGTACTAGAATCTTCCCGCCGTGATAGAAAGGTTGGGTGGTTCACGAGTAGGTAGAAACCAAAAGCAAGTACGTACACTTACCTTATGATTCACCGCAACGAGTCCCTGTTCTCACTCTGGTCGATTTCTCTTGCACCAGTTGCTCTGGCGTGGGTACCTCGCCAGTGCCGTTCACACTCACTTATAAATGTTTGAATTATTTAACTAAAAGTCACTCCCGCGGGATCCCGGTATGTTAATCTTAATTTGGAAGATAATTATTTACTTTGATGAATTATTGGAATTTTACGAAGGAAACTTGTCGCTGCGTGTCGACCGAGCGAAGCGATTCTCACGCCATCTTGAATGTCCGGTTTCGCGTTTTCACCATTGGCTCGTGTATGCTCGGTTGAATGAGCCTTGCTATTGGTCAATACGTGGAACCTTCACGAATCTAAATTGGCGGGAAGATTTGAATCGGGTCAAAAACGTTTACGTTTCAATTTGGAAGCAATTTAATAAAAATACAATCGCGAAGAGCGAACACCCTTTGTAAACGCTTTTCAAGATTTAAGAATCGCTTTAATGCAGCAGTAAATGAATCACCCAGTAATGAATTTATTTCATTCAATTTAACTTTAAGCGGTAATTGAACTTCAAATTTATTTTTATTTAACTTTACAGTTTCATTAAATATTTTTTCTGTTAATTGTTCCTCTGAGGAACATTCTATAAATGTTTGCGGCACCTGTTCATTCTCCCAGAATTTTTGAATTGTATCCCCTAAAGTGCTAGATGATTCATCCAGTATATTACAAGATTGACAAGCTAAAGAAATTACCTTATTAGAAGGGAGTTGGGTTACATTTCCTGCTAAGACATTGCCTACCAGTGTTTCTATGATATATGGTCCCGGAACACCTTCCTGAACCTGGACTACTTGCGGTTTATTCAGCAACAACTGAAAGAAAATATCAGCACCTAATAGTAGGCTAATCTTTTGTGGTTGGCAAAAATGTTCATCGGCTAGTTTAATATTGGATGGCAAATTCATTTTAGAAATATCTATGGGAGAATGTGGCAAATCCGTTGTAATAAGTGGCACAATGTGGCACTTTGCTTTAAATTGATACGGAAATATGCAAGAATAAATATTCAGCAATGCCGAGATATTAGAGATACTTTCCCTATTAGAAATACCAATAACAGTAGGAGGATCATGATGTGGTTTAATACCTAACTGTGTTATAAGTTCATTGGTTGCAAAAGAGGTTTGACTACCACTGTCAAGCAAGACTTTGACAATGACCGGCTTCCCATTAAAATCTATGAGTTTTACTTGGGCAGTCGGCAGCAATACAGTTTGTGAACCAGGCAATGTCCGGCTCTTAAAAGAAACCTTTGGCTCATTGGCCTTAAAATTTTCATGAATCATTGTGTTGTGAGACCCTTTACAAATAGCACATTTAAATTTAAATGTACAAGGTGTACCCTTGTGAGAATTTAAGCACAAATTGCATAATTTATGGTAGGTAATATAATTAATTTTTTCATGAATAGCTAACAGCTTGAACTTGGCACATTTAAATAATTTGTGATTTGACTTACATAGAGAGCAGGTCTGCATGTCCTTTACAATAGCAGGATTCATTACAGCCTTTTTCTGAGGGAACACATCTGAAGGTAAAGTTTTTTCAACACAGGATTCCAGTGCTTTAGCTTTCTTTTCTAGGAAACAAAGGAAATCCTCTATTTTTGGCAATTCATTGTTATTTCTCTCCATGTTGAATTCTTTAACAGTGAACTGATCAAGTTTTTTCATAAGAATTGTTATAAGAATAATGCTCCACTGCTCAATAGGTTGATTTAAATTTTTGAGCGCTGAAACTTGTTGCCTAACCTGTGAAACAAAGGATCGCAGGGTAAGGGCTGTGCACTTCGTAATACAGGGAATTTCTAATAAAGCATTTGTATATTCAGTCACAACTTTAAATTTATTGTCATATCTTGATTTTAATAAGGCTAACGCTTCCTTGTAGCTTGAAGATACTAATGGCAGATTAACAACAATATCTAATGGCTCACCTTCCAAATGTGTCCTTAAGTAGTATAATTTCTGTATATCTGACAAGTCAGATGCTCTGTCAATGACAGAAAGAAAAAGCTCGATAAAAGTGTAATATGAGCTTGTTTTTGACCCATTAAAAGTAGGTATTTGAATTTTAGGATTGCCTTTTTATAAGTTTCAATAATTCATCGTAGAATGCCTGTAAAGTATGGTTTTAATGCAATCAATTGCAGTCAATGCAATTCGAAATTTAAATGTACAAGCAACCTATATTATAATTGATAACAGACAATTCTACTGTTAAGTTGTCACAGGAAACTTTTTGATGTAATTTCTGACAGCAGGATGTCACGGTTTACCGAATTAAAAGCATTTTTGACATCAATTTTCAGCAGAACCTCACACTCACCTTTATTAAGGTAGGTGCGTAAGGCGTGGACCGCCGCTTCACACCCACCTTTGGTACCAAACCCTAACTGAGTCGGTTCAAATTTTTGTTGCAATTTTGACAAAATGTAACGGACAGAAATTTTGGATGCCAAACGCCTAAAAGTGGACCCAACAGCAATAGGACGGACTCCTCCGTCTTTTTTAGTGAGGGCAATGAGATTAGCTCCATAGATAACAGGAGCGATCTCAGGGTTAATGTTTCCAGAGAGCATGAGGTTTACTAATTTTGTTAAACAACCGATGAGGTGCTTACCTGCATCACCCACACAGTGAGAGGTTAGGTCTTTTAGGTGTTGTGGAGAAAGACCATCAAGACCAGCAGCTGATCCGACTTTAAAAGCATTACTCACTGTGTCCTTATCCTGTGCAAATAAATAAGTAAATAAATGTGGTGGAACAGTGCAAGTGGTGTTATTCAATAATTTAGTAAGAATTGCCTTATGCTCCCTGGGCCCTTTTTAATAAAAGTTACAAATTAGGTAGCACCATCGATTACAGTGGCGGTGTCATCGGCATAGGTGAATATTTTATTGTTAGGAAAAGACATAGTGCATAGGTCATTCACGTACAACTGGAAGAGCGTGGGGCCCAAAATACTACCCTGCGGAACACCGCAAGAGACGAGAACCTCATCACTCATCCATTCCCCAACCCTTACTCTCTGGCGCCTGTCTGTAAGGTAACTCCTAAACAGATCGTGAATGCATCCTCTTATTCCAAGTCGCTCCATTTTATCCAGTAAGATTGACACAGAGATTGTGTCAAAATCCTTAGAGAGATCCAAAAATATGCACAAACATCAGTTGTTGCTATCCAAATTTTTAACTACAGTGTTAGTTAGTTCATTTACGGCGTCGTCGGTAGATACATCTGATCTAAAGCCATACTGGTTTTCAGCTATTATGTTAAATGTGCTAATAAACTTCTTGAGTGCATTGTTCAGAACTCTCTCCAGAACCTTTGATAGAGATGAGAGCACAGAAATGAGCCGATAATTATTGACACAGTCTCTGTCACCAATCTTGTGGATAGGGTGAACTACTGCCTTTTTTAGAGTATTCGGAAAGCTATATATATACCCCTCTTGATCCTGACAGGTTCACCATTTCCAAGAACCTGATGACATCCTGGATAAACAAGAGCCGTTGACCATTGCCCCATACATGCCTTCAAGAAGGTGCCAAGAGTTGCATCAACTTTATACAACTCCAGCACCCTCAACAGCCATGTATGTGGCACTGAATCGTAAGCTTTCTTGTAATCAATCCAGCATGTCACGATAACGTAATGTTGCTCTCTTTTTCTATCACCTGATTAACCTATAGTGTTTGTATTTTTATTATTAGACAAATCTTAGATAAAAATTAGACATTTTTATATAAAGAAGTGATTTGCCGATATGAAACTTCTTTAGTAAGGCCATTGATGGCAGTAAAACTTCTACGTGTAATTACTGTCTTCGGGATTTGTCGTTTAAGACGAGTGTTACAAATTTAAAGTCGCATGTGAAACAACGACATATTTCGGTGTATAATATTTTTTTAAATTTTAGTAAATCCCTGGAGTTAAGTTCTGTACCTGTCACAATAAGGAGCATTCCCGAAATCGAAGGTGCACATACAAATTGTTGGTGATGGGAATGGGAACCCTGCATGCACTGGTGATGGAGAATCGGCGAGGTCTACCAACAACATCGTATACGGTGACGAACCCACCCTCTCTCGCTCGAGAGCATGGTGCGAGCCATGCTCTCCAGCGGGAGTAAGTGGGACTGCGCCGCCTCTTTCTGCGAGCAGGTCATGCTCGTGAAAGAGGCGGCGCGGCGGGTACGGGAGAGAACTCTCCCCCCCGAGTTCCGCAGTCGGCGGCCTGCCAGGCCGCCGACGTGTCTTCGCCGAGGACTATCGGCCTCCATGACCGGGGGTCTGAGGACGGAGAGAGGGTTGCTCACCGTCCTTACAGAAGCAGGCCCATGACGGCAGCGTGACGTGAGGAACTCACGCACGTCCCCCCCTTGGAAGCGGGATCACACCCGAAACCCCCCCCCAAAGACGCGGGTTAGCACCCGAACCACCCCCTGGGCGAGGCTGCAGAGGCGACTGTAGGTCTGTTGGGAGTCCTGGGACATCCTTCCGAGGGCTTACCCGGGGCTCTCAACCATAGGCTGTTGGGCGTTACGTGAGGTTTTTTAGTCGGTAGGAGTCCGGCATAACATCCATGAGGATTTACCCTCACGTTAAAAAAAAAAAAGGTGACGAACCCTTTATAAAGTGAAGAGGGTAATGCATGCTTACATACCAAAAAAACTTAAACCCGACGAAAGAAATAAAATTGGTGGTTAAAAATCATTGTGTACGATTTCCAACCATTTTCTATAGTCAATGACGCAGGTTTTCGTGCTTACACTCATGCTCTAAACCCTAGCTACGAGATACCTGACCGAAAAGCGTTATCAGTGAGTCTTATACCTAATGATTATAAGAGGAGAGACGAAGTTAAAACTTTCGTTCAACTAAACGCCAAGTCAGTGTGTGACTTGTCGTACCATAGAGAGTTATTAGGGTATTACGGTGCACTTCATGACCGAAGACCCCATAGAGTTGAAATCAGTGCTCTTTCAATGTGGCGAATCGGAAGGCCATCATACAGGCCTAAAAATCTATAGGGACTTAAATTTTTATTACAGAACTGACATATATATGATAAGGTGAACTTTTTTGTTACCGATAATGCCTCCAACATGGAGAGCGCCGTCAAAATATTTGGAGATCGATGGTTGGGTCCATTTTGGATGTCATGCTCATAAATTAAAACTTATCGTTCAAGATGCACTTGAAGAAATAAAAGACACAATTGAGAAAATGTAAAGGGTGGTTAACCATTTTAGAAAAAGCACAATATCTAAAGAAAAGGTATTAAAATACCAAATTAACCAACAAAATATGCAGCAACCAAAAACTGTAATTAAATCTGTTCCAACTCGATGGAACTTCGTTTATTTAATGCTGCAAAGGTTTGTTGAGTTAGGAGAATCTTTGCGAGCCACCATTCCCAATTTAGAAACCGATCTTCCAATAATACCGATGGAAGAGTGGAAATGCATAGAACAGATTTGTGTGATCCTCAAACCATTTTATAAAGCCACTGTAGAAATCAGTGCCGAAAATTATTTAGTCGCAAGTAAGGCCATCATTATCCACAAGCCTCATAAACATCTGCGACAATTATACAAAGTTGGAATATTTGTACTCTTCTGTAATAAAACTAGCAACAAAATTGAAAGATAATGTGATAAAACGACTGGGAGACTTGGAAAAAAATTATACTTTTATTATTTTTATAAATTAATTTTCTGGACATTACTATTAGCCTAATGAACCAAAGACATCAATTTAAAATTTATCGACAGGAAACATTTACAGACAGTGTCATACACGTAAATTCTAGACACCCATTAAATCATAAGCATGCAGCCTTTCATTCAATGGTGCATCGATTGCTTTCAATACCAATGTCGCAGATTGACTTTAAAAGTGAATTAACTTGTATTAAAACAATAGCCGTGAATAATGGTTTCACATCGAAATTAATAGATGGCATGGTGACACGGAAAAGATTAAGGGCTGCTACAGAACTGGCTTACCGAGGAGGTACACCCATGCATTCAAATTATAAACAATAAAAGATGGGCTCTCATACCATATTTCGGTAACATTTCATATAAGTGTGCTAGGAGCCTATCCGAGTGCAAACCAGCTTTTTATACCACTCACAACCTACAAAATTTAATTTGTAACAATAAAGACACAACTCCCGTTGAACAAAAAAGTGGTATATATGAACTGACTTGTGCTAATTGCAACAAAAAATAGTTTTAAGTTGAAAGTCTTTAAAGATAAAGATCAAATTAAAAGTAGGAGAAAAAACTAATAAAAAAATTACTTGCGAAATTAATAACAAAAATGTACAATCAACAACATTAGAAAACGTTGAACCTCTACCCTCAATTTTATCGTCTACAGTAAATTTCGTTCCGCCCCAAACTTCCAGTTGCGACATACCTACCTTTAATTTGTGGTGCGAATTTGTCATTGAAGCCAATAAAGACTTTGAGCCTAGATTAAGACGTTCAGGCTTCTGAGGAATTGGAAAAGTATTTAGCTGATTAGTTAATAAAAAGAACGGACTGCCCTTTAAAATATTGGCGAGAACACAAATTTATTTACCCCGATTTGTATAAACCCTTTGTAAAACATTGTAACATTATGGTGACTCGGTTCCTTGCGAAAGAATATTTTCCAAGTCGGGGTATCTTATTATGATCGATTAGGGTATTAGTGATCGAAGAACGCGGTTGTCCACTACAAAGTTCTCACAAATAATGTTCTTAAATGTAAATATAAGTTATTATAGTGTACATAAAAAGTTGTAAAAAATGTAAATATTTATGTAATACGAACAATGAACTATTAAATACGCCTATAATTTTTAACATAAAAACATACTTTATTTCATATTAATTATTTACTCAAAAATGCATGTAATGTGGTCATTATTTTGACAACCTTGTTTGAGCAAAGTCGACCTTGCCGTTTTGTTTCAAGGAGCGACCGGCAAAGTTTTGCTGGCCGCTCCAACAGGCCGGCAAAACATTGCCGGCTGCTAATTTGACGTTTCAACGCTTTAAAAAATCAAATGCAAGAAGATTTTATTTAAAGCAATGGTAGTTGGAACTATACAGCCAAACATACAACAGCTGTTTGTATTTATAGAGATAGGTACAAAAAGATCTTATTCCATATTTGGCTGTATAGTTCCAACTACCATTGCTTAAAAAAAAGTAAAGGTGGGTCTACGCTAGACGAGCCGAGCACGAGCAAAACACGAGCCGAGCCAAAATTCGTGTAGTGTGGACCGACGTACGAGCCTCGAACGACACTTGTCATCGCGAGCAGAGCAACTCGGCTCTTGCTCCGCTCGTGCTCGACTCGTCTAGCGTAGACCCACCTTTACAAAAGCGCGGTTCAGCGAGAATTTTGTTTTTATTTAGTGCATTTTTTTTTGCTAAAAATGATATTTCAAAGTGGAAATTCTTCCGATGTAATGTGTTTAACACCGCCAGACATTAAAGATGAAGCTAAATTAGAGGTTGAAAATTTGATACTGCGAAACTTAAACGAATAATATAAGCTTGTGTTGTGTTAAAATTTTATAATTGTACTTTTCGTAATACGCCTCTTGGATATCGTGCCGAAGCTACGGCAGCGCCAACTGTCGGTTAGCGGCGACAACTCGAGGTCGTTCTTGACATAACAGTGAACATATGATTCGCATATAAGTCGCTACAAATTTGAGATTATTGTTTTGTTTAACATAATAAGAAATTCTTTTTATAATATTATGAGCCGAACTATAATCAAGTGTGGATTCCAGAATATTTATGCAGAATTCTTTCGCGAAAAATCTGTGTCGAAAGGGAAATACACGAAACAATAAGATATTCTTTCAATTTCATTGTAATTTTTTCTACGTATAGGTATATTTGTAGGATTATCGTATTACTAGTAGGTATAACACGATGATCAAATCAAATCTATTATATAAAAATAAGTCGGGTTTTCCTTCCTGACGCTATAACTCCTGAACGCACGAACCGATTTCCACGGTTTTGCATTCGTTGGAAAGGTCTCGGGCTCCGTGAGGTTTATAGCCAATAAAATTCAGGAAAAAATTCTACAGAAAAGAGGGAAAATCATTTTTCACATACAGCGCCATCGCGGGCGAAGCTGCGGGCATCAGCTAGTGATTTATGAATTATAGGGCATAAATTATTCCAAAGCCATCATGTTCAGGAGGTCGTCGAAATCCATGATGCAGCTAGTGGAGAACAAATCATCAGTAGAAAAGTAATACCACAGTCGAGAGTCAATAATCCACCGTACGATGTGAAAGTAGAGGTATCTATGTAATAATAATTATTAAATCAATTAATAGTTGAATAATAATTGTTATTCAACTATTAATTGAATCTGAAAAAAATCTATTTACAGCAACTTTTCAACCATATACCTACATGCAAAACAGAAATAAGTATTGGTCATTGAAATTATATTATCTGTAAACTGCATTTTTCATATCGGTATAAAGGAACATTAACATTTCTTGCATTATTAATGTTAAATTAGTAGTATAAAGTCATTGGTGAAGACTATTTCATAAGAATGAGCATGAAATATCGAATCAATAATAATTTTATTCATTTAGTTATTTTTTTATTTAATCGTTTTTCATCTAAGTATAATAAATTATAGATAATAAAACAAGAAAATAAATAAAACCCGCCAAGTGCAAGTTGGACTCGCCCATAAAGGGTTCCATGGCAGCAAATTACACAATATAAAACTTCTTGTAGTTCGTTGTAACTTTCATTGATGTTGTACCACGTTCGCAGTGGTAGTGATTTTTCTAGGCGAAAATTGCGGTTTATGAAGTATTAAGAAAAAACTACTAACTTGATCTAATTCAAACCAATTTTCGTTGGTAGATTTTATGGCAATGTACATCATATATTTTTTTTAGATTTATCATTCTCTTAGTTTAGAAGTTAGAGGGGGGGAGGGACACATTTTTCCACTTTGGAAGTGTCTCTTGCGCAAACTATTCACTTTAGAAAAATTATCTGCGTTTTTTCTAGTTTTATCTAAAAATCTTGATGCGGTTCACAGAATACATCTACTTATTTATTTATTTATTTATTATATACTTTATTGTACACCAAGAACATAATATACAAAATGAGTGAAAATATGTTACAAATAAAGCAATACAATGGGCGGCCTTATTGCTCAAAGCAATTTCTACCAGGCAACCTTTGGATGGAAAAACATGTTATTATGAATGATTCGTAGTTGTTGGCGTTTAAATTTTAATACAAAAGTAGAATTTGCACTACCATATAAATAAAATATGGAATCATAAACATATACTAATAAATATATACATACCAAATATACATACAAAATATACATATAAACCTATACATACATAAATACATACATAAATAAAGTTGCAAGGAGTGGTTTAAATTTATGTTAAATAAAAGTTTTTTACCATATGTTTAAACTTATTCAAAGTCTCAGCCCGCCTGATCTCCACCGGTAATTTATTCCACAGCTGTATTGCAGTTACAGTAAAAGAGCGGCCAAAGAAATTTGTAGAATGCTGTGGCATACTTAATTCTCGATTTTCCGATGACCTCAAACATCTGTCATGCGAATCACAAAGGAACTGGAAACGTCCTTTTAAATAGGAAGGTGTTGATGGGTTAAATAAAATCTTATACAGGAGCGATAGTATATTATTATGAGTATTCCGGCGATGTCGTATAGGTAACCACTTGAGCTGTGTACGATACTGTGAAACATGATCATATTTGCGCAAGCCAAATATGAATCGTATGCATACATTTTGGAGACGCTCAAGTTTATCTAATTGGTTTTCGGCGAGATCTGAAAAGCTGGCATCGGCATAATCAAGGAACTATCTACCTACTATGTTTCATACTATATATCTACTTACTATGTTTCAACAGCATAGGCCTTATAGTTTCGGAGGAAAATGACTGTGACGTACGGACGGACAGACAGACAGACAAACAGACATGACGAATCTATAAGGGTTCCGTTTTTGCCATTTGGCTACGGAACCCTAAAAATAACTTGCACGTGATTCTCTAAAAATGTCCATGCGAGATTATTTAACATCATTAACATTGTACATGTTTGTTTTGATATACCTACCTACTCCCTAGTCGCGCCTAAAGAAGATTTACTTCAAACATACAACACACGAACAGAAAATTTGACGTTTGTTTATGTTCGATACGTTATGATTATCAAATCGTTATAATACACTCGAGAGCAATGAATCCGGGTCACTTAAAGAATCCTAAAAATCTCGGAAACTAAAAATGCTAGGTTAATGCAATAAATTGTATTTAATAGACAATGTAATACTCCTTAAATGAAGGTATTAAAACTTCTTAGTTATTGTAAAGTTATATCATAAAAAAATCAAATTTGAAAAAGGGCCACTTTCGAAGATGGAACTACGAAATTACAGCATTTGGTGTTGCTTTTGTTTGTAATCTGTCATTTATGTGGGTACATAAACCATGTTGATAGTGCTCTATATTCATTAATCAAGCTGAAATTATGTCGCTTACGCCTGAAGAATGCACCAGAATACTTACAATGCTGGAAACCGGCCGGAGTCAGCGCGATACAGCCAGGACTGTCGGTGTGTCGCTGTCAACAGTACAAAGAGTTCTCCGACGTTACGAAGAAACTGGTTCTAACCTACGCAGACCAGGAACGGGCAGAACCAGGTGTACCACAGCACGAGAAGACCGATACTTGGTGAACACCATGCTTTGAAATCGCTTTCTCACAGGAACTGAACTCACCAATCAGTTTCGACGCCTCGGAGGAAGTAACCCAAGTGCATGGACAGTAAGACGTCGGCTTGCTGAATCTAACTTAAAACCCCTTAGACCTGCAAACGGCCCTAAACTGGAGCGTGGGCATCGTATTTCGAGACTAAGGTATGCCCAGAGCCACGTAAATTGGAGTATTGAAGATTGGTCAAAAGTTATGTTCTCCGACGAATCAAAATTTATGCTCTACAAGCACGATGGAAGACACAGAGTGTATCGAAGACCAGGGGAAAGATTCAAGCAAGCATGCATCGAAGAAAAAGTAGCCTACGGTGGTGGGTCTGTACTTGTGTGGGCCGGAATTTCTTCTGAAAGTCGCACAGAGCTGGTGATCATAGAAAACGGCTCTTTAACTAGCGTAAGATATGTGGAAGAAATCCTCAATGATCACGTTGGTCCATTTATGGTCAATTTAGGTGAGGATGCTATATTTATGCATGACAATGCCCGACCTCATACAGGTAGGATTGTGAATGACTACCTTCAAGAGATGAACATTACTCGTATGGAGTGGCCAGCGCGCAGCCCGGATATCAACCCGATCGAGCATGCTTGGGACGAGCTAGGCAGATGCGTAAAACAACGAAACCCTCCCCCAATCACGCTTCGTGAGCTCAAAATTGCTCTCACAGAGGAATGGGAGAATATTCCCCAAAATCGTATAAGGAACTTGGTGTACAGCATGCCAAACCGCGTAAACGCAGTAATGGAAGCACGAGGAGGCAATACGAAGTATTAAAATTCAAGAAAATCGTAATAAAGTTCAAAAATTTCATGTTTCCTATTTTTGTTTTAAGGAGAGATCGGCAGTTTTTTCTTTATGTAATTTTGTGTTAATAAAATGTATGGTGACTCATATTTTTTTTTACTTTCATTTAAGGAGTATTACATTGTCTATTAAATACAATTTATTGCATTAACCTATCATTTTTAGTTTCCGAGATTTTTAACATTCTTTAAGTGACCCGGATTCATTGCTCTCGAGTGTATTTATACTTATATTGTTCTGACGGCTTTTATCCACTCATCTCTTTTTTTAATTTCCCAATTTCGTCTCGGAAACGAATAAAAAGTCAATTCCCGATTCCGAGATTGGGAATTCTTGCACCCCACAACACAACAGCATCTCGTAACACCCATTTTTCGTATTTTGAGAGACCACTTTTGAACGTTTTTGAGAGAATTACTAACGTAAACCGTACAGCTGACCGCACTCTAACGTCCGCGTGTTGCCTATATCGGCCACAACGCGGCGCCACTATAGTTGTCCAAGAGGCGTATTGTCATTTTAATTAATTTCTAATTAGGTATTTAATTAGTCCAGTTATTACGTCGAAAAAATCGGGTTAGAAATGCAAATGAACCGAGAAAGCCAAATTTTGGATATTACGTGGGGACGGGCTAGAAAAACTTAAGTTCAAATTGTCGACCAAAATAACCTGGTGGGTTTTCCGCCATCTTGAAAAAAGGGTTATATTCAGTTTTTTCATCATAATTCGGTTCCCCGTTGAGATACAAAAATTTTAATAAAAAGACTTTTGTTGCTCTTTGTACGATCTACAATTAAGGTCTACACATTTTTCACGTATCGATCACCGTTATCGAAATATCGATCCAAAAAGCCATAAATTTGGGAAAAAAAATTGTTTTTAGCTATTTCCTTCTTTCTCGTGAAAGATATCGAAAAATGTCCGTAATAAAAATTGGTGAGCGTGTTCAGACCTACAAATTCGTTTCTTTTTATTTTATTTTTGTTATTTTACAAATACCGAAATAAAAGTAGAGCAGGCTTATGAGGATGCTGATACCCTCATTGTAACCACAGCAATTAGAGAAGCATCGTTTCATGACTCTGTGGAAATCGTCGGCGAAGATATCGATCTTTTTGTTTTTATTTCCGGACTTGCACAGGACAAAAAATATTTTTTTTCGCAAACCAGCTAAAGGCAAAACACCGGCAAAACTATACTCTCCGAATAGTTTCAAGCATGATAAGTCTGTTCTTGAGAACATTCTTTTCATCCATGCTTTCAGCGGTTGTGACACCACGTCGCGTCGTCTTTTTATAATATTGGAAAGTCGAAATTCATCAGCACCCTCGCGTATATGTCCTTTAGTCCATATTCTTAACTATGTTTCTCAACTATCTATGAAACAAGAATTTTTATTCGCTTTTTCTTAACTGGTTACTGGTTACTGTAGTTAGGAAAATGGATAAAATATTCTTATTTCTTAACTAGTTAAGAAAACCAGTTAGGAAAAGGGATAAAATATTCTTATTCCTTAACCAGTTAGGAAAGTAGACCAAAAAATCTTATTTCCTAACCAATTATGATGGAGTAAACAAAAAGTCCGTAATTATATTGTATTGCAAAACTATTATAGAAAGTACGTACTGGCCATTTATCATATTTAAATGTCATACTAAAGTCATTTGTGTTCAACTTCATTTCATTTCAGTAATGTTGGGTTGATTTTGTGCAATAATTTGTAATTAGCAGAAGATACAATATGCCCAACATGGAAATAAGTGAAGAAAAACATTTTGATTTCATACCAACAAAACGTGGAGTGATTAAAGTACTTTACGGAGGTCGTCAGTACCACAATTCAAAAAAGTTCAGTAACGGAAATAAATATTGGCAGTGTTATAATTTTAAGGGATGTAAAGGCAATATCACAACTAACAGTGAAAATATTTTTATTAAGGAAAATTCGCCAAAAAATAATATCATGATAAAATATAATGAACTAAAAACAAAAGTCTGTACTAACACAAATCCCATACAAAAACAGTTTGAAGATATGATTTGTCAGCTTCAGGATGATGGTGTGCATTTAGTTACTGACCTACCGAAATTTAATAACATGAAAAGTGGGCTGTACAACGCGAGGAACACTAGCTTAGGTGTAACGAAGCTGAATTTTAAATTGCCTACTGAAGTAATAATACCACAAAAATTCGAATCATTTCTGTTAGCAG
Organism: Miltochrista miniata; assembly: GCA_933228765.1. Classification (NCBI taxonomy): domain Eukaryota; kingdom Metazoa; phylum Arthropoda; class Insecta; order Lepidoptera; family Erebidae; genus Miltochrista; species Miltochrista miniata. Next base: position 20,187,854 of record OW121760.1, on the reverse strand, counting down.
ACTATAATGATATGGATGAGGGGACGAGAATTCTCGTGTTTTGCAACGCTGACATAAAAAATATATCTGATGACTTTAAACACTTTTGATGTGATGGAACTTTCAAGTCCTGCCCACCACCATTTTCGCAAATTTATACCATCCATGGATACAATGAAATTACAAAAAAAGTGGTCCCACTTTTTTTTGCATTTCTGCATAATAAAAACGAGAAGACGTATGCGATATTAATGCAATTAATTAAAAGTCGATTACCTACCTGGTATCCGAAAAAAATTACCATGGACTATGAGAAGTCAGCTATGAATGCAATTCATAATTTTTTTCCGAAGACCGTGATCAAAGGATGTTATTATCACTTTTGTAATAGTTTATTTAAAAAGGCAAGGGCATTAGGAATGAAATCCAGAGTCCAAAGACGACATGTTGCTAAATGTGCTGGCTTGGCGCGTTTACCCTTGAAATTCATAATGTCAGGTTATAAATATATAATGAGACGATCACCTAACTGCGAACAAGTACGTAAATTTAACTCGTACTTTAATTCTTACTGGTTAAGTGATATTACATTTATTAAAAAGTGGTGTTGCTATCAAGAAGTGATAAGAACCACCAATGATCTTGAAGGGTGGCATGCTAGAATAAATAAATATTTAGGACGTAAAAATCCGTCTCTGGCACAAGTGCTAGAACTTTTAGTTAAAGAAACAAAGGTTCATTTCTATAGAAATAAGATTAAATCTAAAAACTATGAGACAATTGACTTGGAAATTAACTCTGCAATTGAGGACATGAATGCGAATATTATAACTGTTGGGCATTGTCTAGAAATTATTGCTCCTTATAGTTTTAGGAAATTCTTTTTTTTTTCTTAAATTTTTTGTTCTTTTCACTGAAAATGTTGTTGTATACATTTACATGAAAAAATAATTTACAATTTAATATCTATGAATATGGACTTTTTATTTACTCTATCATAATTGGTTAGGAAATAAGATTTTTTGGTCTACTTTCCTAACTGGTTAAGGAATAAGAATATTTTATCGATTTTCCTAACTGGTTTTCTTAACCAGTTAGGAAAATGGATAAAATATTCTTATTCCTTAACCAGTTAAGAAAAAGCGAATAAAAATTCTTGTTTCATAGATAGTTAAGAAACATAGTTAAGAATATGGACTAAGGGGTATATGTCATCCGCGTCACTTAAAATAAAACTACATCTATCACTACGTCACTTCAAATACGCATCCGCGCACCGCATTGCCCGTATGTAGCATAGGCGTATATAAATAGTTAGCTTTAAAAAAGCATGAAAAAAAACATGCTATAAACATACAGCGCTAGCTGATGCCCGCAGCTTCGCCCGCGATGGCGCTGTGTGTGAAAAATGATTTTCCCGCTTTTCTGTTGAAAATTTTCCTGAATTTTCTTTGCTATAAACCTCACGGAGCCCAAGACCTTTCCAACGAATGCAAAACCGTGGAAATCGGTTCGTGCGTTCTGGAGTTATAGCGTCAGGAAGGAAAACCCGACTTATTTTTATACAGGGTGTGGCGTAAATAGTGGTCCAACGTAAAGGGTGTGACATAATAGGTAGTCAACTACAACATACTACAATTTTGTCCGGTTTTGCCCAAGGGTTGCAGAAAAAATTTAAAAAAAAAAAGAATCGGAAGGACACCGCAGACCCCTAGTGGGACCAAGGTGTTGACCAAAGTCTGTCAGGAATCCTGTAACATCCTTCCGAGTAGTTTTCCGAGGCGCCCGACAATAGACGGATAAGTAGACACCATGTGGTTATAAACAGTTTGATTCCCTAATATGAAATTAAAATTTCAGTTTGTAATGAAAATCCAGCTTTTAAAAAATAATATTTGTTAGTGTGATACCATTTCGAAATCGGTATTAGACGGGCATATTTTTGAAATAATGGGTAGCAACAGTGCAGTACGTTTATTTTTTTAAAAATGCATTTGTATTTTAGTGATACTTTAAAACTTGAGGTAAAATTGAGATAAATTTATCTTTTTTTTCCAAGTTTGAAATGGAAATAAACAAACTATATTATTGTTTGTTAGCTAATGTATTAGGCTTTAATAAACAGAAATCAAAATTCAAAACTAACGATTTTTCTTCAAACTACAGCCAAATTTATAAAAAATTGGGGTGAATTTCATAAAAAGTTCTTTTTTTCTGCAACCCTTGGGCAAAACCGGACAAAATTGTAGTATGTTGTAGTTGACTACCTGTTATGTCACACCCTTTACGTTGGACCACTATTTACGCCACACCCTGTATAATAGATAAAGCAAGTTTGTTGCTTTATAGCAACTTGGCACATTACTAAATGCCACTCTCCCTCCCTCCTCTTTCCTCGCAGTGTTTTAACTAGTGGTGGTTAATATATCATATAGCAACATTATAAAGCATGCTTTATATACATAGCATATAGCAAATGCTATGATGGCTGTCAGTTATTGCTAAATGCTATCTACGATTTACAAAATGCGCATAGCAGGCGTGCGCCGCGCCGTCGCCGCAGTGCGCAGCACCGGAATATCGCGTGCGCGGTTTATTAGCATTTCGCAATAAAGCACGGTATCCAATCGTTACACGGTTACGATTGCTGTCGGTCGTTCGGCGTGTGTTTTAGTCGCACTTTGAATTTACGTTGTCGGACGGATTAGGTAATAATAAGTATAGGTAGTTTATCGCAACTACTGTAAATACATTATTGTGTTTGTCGTTGATTTATTATAATATCATACATTCACAAAAATTTTAAGTACCAACGCCATTTTTTTTTCTTCTTTATAGTAATAGTATAGATAATAATAGTAATAGGTAGTATAGATTTATTAGTAAATGCATCAATTAAAGAACGTTCTAAGCCTGTAAAGTACAAGAGAAATTTCATTTCATTGAATTTTACATACATAATAGTCACGCCTTTTATCCCCGGGGTAGGCAGAGGCATATTATACGCCCACATTTCACCTTTAAGATTTTGTCCCACGTAATAGTAGGTGAGCCGTAATGCCGTGTTGAAATGGACAGGCGCGGTTGTAACTGTATGCTGACGAAATTTTTCAAGCTGCCTCATAAAGGCCTTCAACCTGACTTAACGACTGCCACAATGGCAACCGGGACCAACGGCTTAACGTGCCTTCCGAAGCACGGAAACGATCAAATAAATGTCACAAAGTGGTCACATGGATGGGTGGTTCTAGTATTTGAAAGAAAGAGAAAGAAAAAAAAAAGAAAAGGCCTCATGACGGACAGACAGACAAACAGTTCCATTTTTCAGCTTTAGGTACGAAACTCTAATAAAAAGCACGCTGTTAATATTTTAAGAGTTGCGATTTAATATTAACACATTCCGTTCGATCGTGTTGTTGTATGTCCACATAAATAAAGCATGCTATAAAATCGCACGAAGTACAGCATGCTATAAAAATAAAGCATATAGCATCTAGCAAGTTATTGCTTTATAGCAACTTTGAACATTACTAGTTTTAACGGGCGGCTATAGATGCAGACGTGTGTGACGGGCGAGGTAACGGACTCGACGAAGCCTAGTTTAGCAATGTACGTATTATTGTTCTACAATACATGACTAGGTATTATAGTGATCCTATTTTTCTGAATGCTCTCATGTCAGGTTGAGCTATATTTTTAGCATTGTAATACACGTTTTTACTTAGAACTATTTTATCCTCTTCAGATCAGACACTACAACAAAATGCCTAAACGTAAATGCTTATTTAACAGTGAGTTCCACAATAAGTTTCAAAAGTTAAAAAAGGAAGATATGAGTGGGAGACTTTTTTACGTACCATTTGTGCGACGAATATTTCGATTGTTAACAAGGGAGTTACAGACATAAATGAGCATTCGAGTACACAAAAACACAAAACAGATTTGAAAAATCAAGCAACTTCCTCAAATATACTTAACTACATATTTTGTTAGATCAAGTTCGGAAGACATACCTGAAAAGAAAAATGAAAGTTGAAGAAGCAAGTGAGATGTGTATGGACCGTGCCGTGTGGCGCTCGGTTCTTTCTGCCTACCCCGCAAGGGATTTGGCGTGAAGATAGTATGTAAGTTCGGAAGACATCCTTATTCGGGCAGCTGAAAGCGCACTCGTCTTTCATACCAGCCATAATTTTCTCTTTTCATTCTTTGGATTGCTCTTGTTCTCTCAACCGCGAAATATTTTCGAGGTCAAAAAAGTTTCATGTAATCGTACAAAGGCAACTGCAATAGCAACCGGAGTGCAAAGCCCTTTGACGGTTGCCGAACCTAAAAGGGTTTAACAAAACGTACCATTTATCAGCGTGGCGACTGATGCCAGTATTCATTGAAGCACGAAACTATTTCCTTTGGTTATTCAATATTTTGATGTAAAAAAACCGCAATCACTACAAAACTTCAAGAAATTGAAAACACGGAATATGAGACATCCGACACAATTGCTGAATTGATTACTAAACAACGACACCACGATCCCTTGTCTAAGTGTAGGTATTGCATTTAGTGGAGACAACTGCAATACGAACTTCGGTGGACTAGAACGACAAGGAATCAACAATATCTATACTTCTATACTAATATTATGAAGAAGTAAAGTTTGTGTGTTTGTATATTTGTTAAATTGTAAGGGGTAATCTCGGGATCTACTGAACCGATTTTAAAAATTCTTTCACCAATAGAAAGCTACGTTATTGTGGAGTGTCATAGGCTATATAGCATCACGCTACATGAATAGGAGCGGAGCAGTAATAGTAAATGTTTCAAAAACGGGGGAAAAGTTATTCCTTTTGAGAGCTTCAGTTCAGTTATGTAAAAAATATGTACTACGAAATTGTATCTCTTAAAAATGTTTTTAAAAAGTTGCGCGATAGCATGTGTCTATCTTTGGGTTGGTATATTTGAGTCGTTAAATATCAAACTCGCGTAAGTCCATCCACATCCCAAACTGACCTATGAATGGCGCCAAATTCAAAAATTAAAAATTATTTATTTCATCTCTTTCAACTTAAGGCAAGTCAGTCATATCTCGTACAAAATACAGGTCAAACTCTATGATTTTTTTCAAACTTCTGTACGTCCGATGACTGTGACATATCAAAGTCGCGCATGTCCATATTGACCAATCAGAACGGAGCATGAGTCTAAGATGGCCGCCATTTCCAATAAGTTTTGTGACGCACGCACATTGTCGAGCGCAGAAAAAAGTTATTACTGTAAAATTTGTGAGAAACAATGGAAGAAAACGGTGTCAATGTAAATGTAGTGGGTCCAGAGAAAGCCCGAAAGATAACCGTCTCAAAAGCTAAGAATAAAAAGGCTCAAAAGAAGGCTGAACGGTAAGTGAAATTTCGTATATAGTCGGTAGGCAAATCGCCATGTTGTAACCTGTGCTCTAAAAGCCAGGGCCGTATTGAGTATTGCTGCAGTTGTTAATAATTTCTTGTTAAGGTTATTAGTTTTAGCAGTCAGGTTCTTCATAATATGTTTAATATTTTTGTTTTTTCCATTTCATAGCAAACCAGGCCCGGATAAAACGTGAAACTGTAAGTTTTGAGTAAGTTTTGAGTAAGTGTTGAGAAGCATGTATGTTTTTTCACGCTTTTACTAACTTATATGTTAATTAAGTTGGGAAATGAATTTCAATCTACTTCTCATTGAAGTATGTATTGAAACTGTATGTCTCTGTGTGCTGGATCCGCGTAACCAATGATAAATCACTTACAAAGCATTTTGGTGACGACCTCCGTGGACGAACGGTTACCAAGCCGGACTGCCACGCAGGAGGTTGCGGGTTCGATTCCCGCTTAGTGCAAATATTTGTATGCATGAATATGGGTATTTGCATTGGTCTGGTCGTGCCTCGGAGAGCACGTTAATCCGTTGGTCCCGGTTGCTATACGAACATCTATGGCAGTCGTTACGGGTAGTTGGAGCCCTCAAAAGTAGGCATGTGTAAGTAACGTAAGTAATGCATTACTTGTTATGTGACTCGCTCGAGTACCATGACAGTGTACGTTACTCGACGAAATGTATCATGACAAAATATAGTACAATCGGGACAAACGTGCCGTCTGCGGTGTTGAATGTCGATATTTACTTCGCGCGCTTTCCATGCAATCGTCACTCGTCACACGTTGCCGTTCCGCACGTGTGTGAGCGAAAAAGCGTCATTTGTTTAGTACTAGCCGCCACGCGTTACTCGACTCGGGCGGCACGACCGGCAGGCGACAAGTTTATTTTAACTTTACGTTGATACAATAAGGTCTATTTTTTCTTAATGCTGCTTCTTTCGTATTCATTACGTTACGTACCTACCTATGTTTGACTCTGTGATACTTTGCAGTTTGTTTAGTTAGCGTTTTGGTTATTTACAAAGCGGCAACGTTATTATATTAATTTTATTATAAACTTGCAAGTTTTGATGTCGTCAGTAAAAAAATAGTTAATAGTGTAAATATATAATTACAATAGCGTAAAAAAGTAGTAAATAGTGTAAATATAGTGTATAATATTCAGACGAGTGTATTTACGAGATAATGATTACGTGATTAGTTTGTAAGCATAATGAAAGAAAGAAAGAAAGAAAATACATTTATTTATGACGCGCACGTTTACAAACACTTATTAAACCAACAAATAGAAAAGCGAGTCAACTTTGGAATCATTTTGAAGAAGTGGTTCCTAGACAAAAATCAAAATGTGGTTATTGGTCTTGCACACATTCACACCAAACTAAAACTAACTACTAACAACCAAACTAAAACTAACTACCAGCAATTTTCAATTAAGGTTATTAGATCTATTATATATAATATCTATTCGAACACTATTTAGTTTACTTTGCATACAGTTACACATTAAAAACATCATACGTTACTTTATTTACACCGTACATTCGCATTAGTCACGTTCAGTTAGGACAACGTACGACACTCCGTCCTGTGACTATAATGCGATGCGAACGAATGCTGGATTTGGCACGCACGCAGCGCAGCGCGTGATTAATATTTTATAACTTTGTGCCGCCGCCGCCCGCCGCATGAGAATGTCATGATAAAAGTCATAGTACAAAGTAATGTGACGCGGTACGAAATGTAATGCCATATGACATTACTTTTTAGTGTAACGTTTTGCGCATGTCTACTCAAAAGTTCAACAACTCTGGTCTAGCTGCAATGCTTCGATATCGCCGTTGGGTTGTGGAGGTCAGATGGCAGTCGCTCCACGGAAAATATCGAAGTTCAGCCAAAATCCGCAGTTAGACTGGTTCAAAGCGGACCCCAGACTCCCTAGTTGAAAAACTTCGGATGCGACTGGGATTAACGCTTGAAGAAGAAGAAAGCATTTTGGTAATGTGTTGTTTAGTGAGTAAGCCAGCTTTGTGTACGGGTTTTTTTGCATTTCTATTACCTACCTTTTTTAAGTGTGTTATTCTACTCTGAAAGCCACTAACTAGCACTTAAAACTACTTTACTTTCATTCATCTAGTCTAGTAGCACGTTTGCGAGCTTGTTTGCACAGAAGCTTGGTGTAAGGGTTTCGTAGGTACTTTTTAGCACATAATTATTTTTTGTAATTTCAGGTATTCCTCGCCAGGATTCCCAAATAGGCCTGCATGTGGTCATAACTCTATTAGTTATGGATGTTCTAAGCTGACGATGACTGATATATTCATATTTCACAAGAACTTTTACAAGAAACCTAATAAAATATAACAAGACAACTACATTGTTAAGCGCTTGCAAGTTACTCCAATACAGCGTCGACGTCCACGAGACAATACAAAATGTGGCCAACGAAAATTTACTGTGAAATACAAGATTTACAGCAGGAAAAACAAACAGAATGTCCCTGTTTGCAAACAAACTTTTATCAGTTCTTTGTGCATAAACGCAGGCCTCGTAGAAGGTGTATCTAAAAGATTTGGGGGAACTAGAACAATGCCCCAAGGAATTGCGTCGACTACGCAATTTTCTGCCAATTACCACTAAAATTACGCTTGCTCAATCTCTCCTTCTCCCTATTCTAGATTATGCCGATGTCAGTTATCTCGATATCACAGAGGAGCAACTTGATAAACTTGAGCGCCTTCAAAACTTCTGCATAAGATTCATATTTGGATTACGTAAATATGATCATGTATCTGAGTATCGCAAACAGCTCGAGTGGCTTCCAATTCGTTTTCGTCGGAATGCTCATATCCTCTCTATGCTTTACAGTATACTATTCAATCCATGTTCCCCAACTTATCTCAAAGAACGATTCATGTTCCTTAATGACACACATTCAAGATCCTTGAGGTCGTCGGAATCCTTGGTATTGGCTATGCCTATTCACTCTTCCGGTTTTTATGATAAATCTTTCACCGTACAGGCTGTGCGATTGTGGAATGCGCTGCCTATAACGATTAAAAAGGCACAGTCTATGGTTGCCTTTAAGCGCATGGTGAAGGAACACTATTTAGCCCGGTAGCATGTTCCAAAGCTTGATATGTTGTTTCCACACTGAAATGTATGCATTTAGGTATGTTATATGTATGTATATTAGTTTGTATGTATATTAGTATGTATGTATATTTGTATGTATGTATTTTTGTATGTAGGGATATTCGTATGTGTATATGTGAGATATATCTATAATATGTACTTAGTTCTTTGTTTATTTACATACCTACTGGTATGTTTTATTGTTTTGTATCATATTATTTCTACACCTAAACTACCCATTTGTCTTATAATCTATATCTTTCTCTGTCCATCCCAAGGTTGCCTGGCAGAAATTGCTATTTAGCGATAAGGCCGCCCTTTGTACAATATCTGCAATTATTTATTTCTGTAAAGTATAACTTGGTGTGCAAATAAAGTTTTATTCTATTCTATTCTATTCTAAGCCGAGGCGGAGATCGGAAAGCCTTTTTATTCGCTTCTCGCAGAGAGGCGGCCCAAAATTTCGTGAAGAAATTTCAGCCCCTTGAAAGTCATTATAGTCGAGGTAAAGTTAAACAACGTGTGTATTTGTCTCCAGAACTAAACATAAGGAAAATGCGGAAAATGTATGAGGATGAAGTTTTGCCTGGGTTTGAAGTGTCTCTCGGATTTTTTCGTAGGGTTTTCAACACAAGCTTTAACACTGGTTTTGGATCTCCCCGAAATGATGTTTGCTCAGACTGCCTTCAACTATTGGAACGTATTAAGTTGACTAACAGCGAACGTGATAAACAAGAATTACGTACACAATATCGAATCCATAAAATCAGGGCACATTGTTACTTTCAATATTTACGTGATGACAGTCCCGATATTCAAATACACTCATTTGCAAAAAAAACGGGCACCTAAGCAATGAACCATTTCAAATGTTAATATTGCTTTGTTTGATAATTATAGGTAGTTTTATCCTCACAATTTGGTAAATTAATAAGAAAATAATCGTTTTCATCAGTATTTCATAAAATTTTGTTACAATTTATGGGAAATAATGCTAAACCTCGCTAGTAGTGTATGTTCGCTAGTAGTGCATATGCTAATGAAGTAAAAATAAAAAAGTTTTTTTGTTTGTTTTTCTTTAATAAAGTAAAAGCAGATAAATGTTTAGTATCGAGTGTGACCCCCTCTAGCTAAAATCACAGCTTGAATTCGTCTGGGCATGCTAGCGACTATATCCCGGATACTTGCTTGCGGAATACATTCCCACTCCGCAGTAATCACATTCTTCAGCTCTCTGATGGTCTGCGGAGCCGGGTGTACTGATCTCACACGCCGTTTTAGAACGTCCCAGATATGTTCTATGGGATTGAGGTCGGGACTTCGAGCTGGCCAATCCAAACGACGAATGCTGACCTCTTACACATACGCATTAACATCGCGGGATCGGTGGGCGCGAGCATTGTCGTCCATAAAAATCGAGTCTCGACCTAGAGCGGCCAATGCGGGTTGTGCATGAGGAATTAGAACTTCCGTTATGTATCGATGCCCAGTCAGTGAGCCGTTTTCAATGAAGACTAACTCTGTACGTTCCATTGAATTTATTCCTGCCCAAAACATAACAGAGCCCCCACCATAAGGTATGATTTCTTCGAAACATGCATCTGCAAAGCGCTCTCCTTGTCTTCTTAGCACTCGCCGACGTCGATCTTCACCGAACAGAGATATCCTGGCTTCATCAGAGAACAAAACCCTATTCCAATCTTCTTGAGTCCATGATTCACAATTTCTAGCGAACCTAAGCCTGTGAACTCTGTGCTCACGGAGTAATTTTGGGCCGCGGGCCGGGCGGTGACTGCGTATATTGGCAGCGAGAAGCCTCCTCCTGACCGTCCATAGACTAATATGCACATTTCTTACTTCTTGGAGGTTGTTCTTAAGATCCACATACGAAGATTTGCGATTTCTCAATGCGCGACTCACAAGAAAACGATCATCCCGTGGTTGGGTACATGGTTTTCTTCCAAAACCAGGCCTTCTCTCGACGGAACCAGTCTCCTGATATCGCTGCCAGGTCCTTTGGACCGTCGAGCGACTAACATTTAGCCTCCTAGCCACGAAACATTGGCTGCAACCCTCTTCAAGCAGCGCGATAATTTTGGTAGCTTTTACCACTTTATCTACCATTTTTGATACAGCCAAACAGCAATAAATAAAGCTTTGACAGTCAAGGATATGAAATTAATCGATAAAAATTGAATAAAAGTTGTGAAAGTCGATGTTAACTTCTGGAACTTCGCGCCAAAAATGTTGGATAAAAAGGGGTTTTCTGTAAAAATGAGCATCAAATGAAAATTTGAATTTAGAACGTACTTTTTTAAATACCACGGCATTTTTAAAACCGGCCAGTAACGTGTACAAACGATTGAAACCTTTTTGGTATTGTATCTTTTTAAAGATGAATGAAAATCAAAACCGCCCGTTTTTTTTGCAAATGAGTGTAGTTAGTTTCGACTGTCAAAAAAATTTACCACTTCCCAAGATATCCGTATAGTCGGTATATTATTCGCGCCAGTTGTATCTGTACAATTTAACAGTTGTTGTTGGCAATTCAAAATCCACTTTGTCTCCCGAAAATGTCCATGCATACGTACGAGTATGGACTGAAGAGCAAGCTGCTAAGGCCGCAAATGAAATATGCAATTGCGTGTACCATTGCCTAAATAATTTAAACTTACAAGGCAAAACCAAGTTAAGATTGGTAGCAGATGGATGTGGCGGGCAAAATAAAAGCACTATGCTGATCACAATGACTATGAAATGGTTGAATGAAATCAAGCATCGTTACCCGAATTTGACTGAAATACAAATAATTTTTCCTGTCACCGGACATTCATTTATACCCCCGGACAGAGTTTTTGCACTAACTGAACAAGTTATTAAACGAAGAGAATCCATCATTAACCCCAGAGAGTACACTGACATTATAGCAGAACACGCCACTATTCACAAAGTAAGTAGCGACATCCCGGTTTTAGACTGGAAGACTCAACGTGCAGAAAATCTTAAATCTTCCATGCATTTCCAAATAAGCAAATGCAAGCGCATTATAGTGACTCGGCAAGCGAGAAATAAAATAACGTAAATAGAGGTGAAATTTCATACCGGAATGATTTGGGCCAATATGCCTCAGTATTCAAGAAGGGGAAAAAAGTTTCCCAAATTACACCAAGTGTTGTGGCAACTGGTCACTTTGTTAAGCCCGACAAACTGCAAGATGTGAAAAATCTTTTGCAAAAACACTTTGGACAAGAATGGGAACATATCCCGGAACTTGGATATTATAAAAGAGTCGTAAGAGTTGTTCCACTAGATTATGAAGAAGAAAACGACAAGCAGATTAACAATCTGCCTGAGTACGGAATGGATGAGATTTTAGACTTTGTTTGAATCTTTAACCTAAGCTTTACTTTACCTTTAATTTAGTTAACAATTATGATGAAAAATTAAAACATTCGATAAAAATAATAAAAAATTATTTCCATACAATTAATATTATTCGACCTACCCTGAATACGTCCCATACGTAACTGACATTTCAAAGTCCAGCAACTCCAAGGTTATATTTTTCAAACGACAGTAAGTTTCGCTGGTAAATATCAAACTCCTATATGTCCAAACTTAATTCCTATTTTGTGACTTAATTAACTATTTAAACATAGTTTTTTTGCTTTAATAACGTTTTAACTGAGTATGTCGTAAAGCTATTATAAATAAGAAATATATTACTTGCTTATTTTACGAGATAATGAATGTGCAATGATTCCCAAAAATCACTTAGAATGGACATCCATTTTTCTGTATGATAGATTTTTCCGATGACATTTGAATTTTGCGTTTGTCGATCGTACTTTATCCTGTTGTTCTGTAGTATTTAATATTACTTGTATTTACATACAATGGGTGAAGAGCTAACTTTTATATCATCCGAAAAAGGACATAAGGTATTGTTATACAACGGTTTTCAGTACAACTTGTCACAAAAAAATAATAAACCGGCCAAGTGCAAGTCGGATTAGCGCAAGGAGGGTTCCATACCAAAAAACAACAAAAAGTCACGCTTGTTGCTGGACAGACTAATCTACCCATCGATCTGACCAACGGGAAAAACCGGTTCAAGCGTCTACTGGTTGTTCTTATTACCTAATATCAACATATTATAAAACAAGTATTGCTCTGTGGTTGTTGTTAACTATCCTGTTATCCCAATAGAAAATAGAAGTAAATATAGATTTAACGGCCATACTGCGACGGTCCACACATTTATGTGAACCAGACTTTGCTTCCAACATTGTGTCTGAAGCATTAGACATACTTAGGTAAAACTCGCGTGAGTACAGAATATGGTTCGGTGCGAGCGATTTACGAAGAAAGCGTTCATCATTTACAGGACGTTGAATCAGAATTTGTTGATGACGTTCCGAACTTTACCAGCGTCAAAAACATGTTTTATGACGTAAGGCATCAAAATACTGTTATCCTTGCTCTTTATCGTCCACCAGGGCAAAGTGACGTGCACAAGTTCTTGGAATCTCTCGATGATCTCTTAATTAGTCTATCATCAATGAAAAATATAATTATCACTGGGGACATAAATATTGATATAGCACCAACAACTAAGGAACCGACTATAGCAGAGAAATACCTAAACATCTTAGCCTCACATAGCATGTTATCATCTTTTGATACGCCAACACATCATTTAACTTGCCTAGACCACGTAATGGTGAATACAAAACAACAAATGAAATGTGTTGTTGCCCACACAACGGTTACCGATCATTATAGTGTAATGTTTAGCTTAAATAGTGTCAATATTGAACCGAGCAATAGCCAAGTAGTCAACCGTGTAGATTGGGGGAAGTTACATGACTCAGTGGAAGCATTCGATTTCAGCCCAATCTATTTATTGACTAATGCAAATGCAGCGGCAGATTTTCTGGTAGATTCCCTAGCGGACTTACATAAGATTATCTCTCAACCACAGAAAGTTACTAGACGACAGAGAATTTTAAAGGCCTGGGTTACACGTGGGTTGTTGCGGTGCATAAAAAATCGGGATAATTTGCACTTGAAATTTAGAGCATCTCAAAAAGAGACCGATAGGATTATTTATTTGAACTATCGAAGATACTGTAACAATCTTTTAAAATAAACTTAAACGCGACCACGACAGGACAGCATTTTATAAATGCTGGGAATAATAATAAGAAATTATGGGAGGTGATAAAAAATGTGGCAGGAACCACCAAAGTTAAAAGGCCAGCAGTAGAGTTAATTTCGTCTATGAACCCGGTGCAGTCGGTGAATGCAGTTAACAAATTTTTTGTTGACATGGGACAAAATCTGGCGGACTTCTCTGCTAACAGGTTTAATTCATTTCGTACATCACCAAAGCGGTGATCTTAAGAGATGTGTCGACCTTATTGCGGCACCGCTTACTCATGTATGCAATTTATCGATTAGCACGGATGTTTTCCCATCAGCCTTCAAACGATCCATAATTCATCCCATACACAAAAGTGGTGCTAGAGATTGTGTCAATAATTACAGGCCAATCTCTATTCTGCCAGCCTTTTCTAAAATCCTTGAGAGGATTATTAACAATAGACTAATTACATTACATTAAACATATGGTGTGCAAATAAATAAATATGAAATATGAAATAATTAATTATCTGGAAGCCGGAAACATCTTATCTAACGCCCAGTATAGATTTCGTAGACAAGTCCACCACTGATGCCATCCACGAAGTAACCGGGCATATTGTGCGTAAATTGGAGGATAAGGAGAAGGTATTGGCAATATTTTTAGACTTGGCAAAGGCTTTTGACACGGTCTCTACACCACTACTCCTTGAAAAATTGGGAGATCTGGGTGTGAGAGGCACTCAACATAAGCTTTTTGAAACTTACCTCACCGGTCGCTATCAGCAGGTCAAAATTGATAACGTGGTTAGCGACGATCTGGGAGTTCGTTGCGGCGTACCACAAGGAAGTATCCTTGGCCCAACTCTTTTTCTTGTTTTCATCAACGACCTGTGTGAGATTAAACTGCAAAACGGCAAGATAGTGACCTATGCTGACGATACAGTACTAATTTTCAGCGCTCCGGACTGGGAACAAACTTTTACTTTAGCACAGTCGGGTTTTAATCTCGTCAATGAATGGCTTACCAAAAACGCGCTGTTCCTTAACGTGGAAAAACCAACTACCTACCAATGTCACTAACCTCTTCCCTCGGAAGGGGCCACCTGCGGGGTCCAGCCTGCGGGTAGGGGGCGTCAGCATCGGCATCGAGCCTTCGATGAAGTATCTGGGGCTCGTACTCGATGGCCGGTGGAACTTCGGACATCACTTCCGAAGTTTGGTCCCAAAACTGAGGGGGGCATCAGCCGCACTAGCGCGACTGATGCCCAACATCAAGGGACCCAACGCTCCCTACAGGAGACTGTACCTGGCGATCGAGCGAAGTATGGCCCTATACGGGGCCCCCGTATGGGCGGAGACCCTGACGGCCAGCAATGTGGCTAGACTTCTGAGCCCGCAGAGGACGATGGCCATCAGGGTGATAAGGGGATACCGCACGATCTCCGGTGAGGCGGCATGTCTCCTAGCTGGGACCCCTCCATGGGACCTGGAAGCGAGAGCCCTTGCGTCACTGTTTAGATGGCGCAAGGAGGCGCTCGAGCGGGGCCAAAGGCCTGCCTCTCGAGAAATCGAGGCCCAGCGATCCCTGCTCCTCCAGGAAACCGTGGAGACATGGAAGGTACGACTTGAGCAACCAAAGGGGGGATTCGCCACAATCGCGGCCGTCAGACCGGTCATGGACGAGTGGCTGGAGAGGAGACACGGTGCTCTCTCCTACCGGTTGACACAGATACTTGCCGGACACGGTGGTTTCGGTAGGTATCTGTGGCGAAAACACCGGGAAACCACGGCCGAGTGTCAGCACTGCGAGGACCGCAGCGATGACACGGCGCTCCACACGCTGGTGGAGTGCACAGCGTGGGCGCAACAGCGTCAGGTCCTCGTGGTGGGTCTGGACGTGGACGTGGACGTGGACGTCATGCTTGTGAAAGAGGCGGCGGGGCGGGAACGGGAGAGAACTCTCCCACCCGAGTTCCGCAGTCGGCGGCTTGGGCGCCGCCGACGTGTCTTCGCCGAGGACTATCGGCCTCCATGACCGGGGGCCTGAGGACGGTGAGAAGGCGGCTCACCGTCCTTACAGAAGCAGGCCCATGACGGCAGCGTGACGTGAGGAACTCACGCACTCCCCCCCCTTAGAAGCGGGATCACACCCAAAACCCCCAAAGACGCGGGATAGCACCCGAACCACCCCCTGGGCGTGGCCGCAGTGGCGGCCGTGGGTCTGTTGGGAGTCCTGGGACATCCTTCCGAGGGCTTACCCGGGGCTCCCAACCATAGGCTGTTGGGCGTTACGTGAGGTTTTTTAGTCGGTAGGAGTCCGGCATAACATCCATGAGGATTTTCCCTCACGTTAATCAAAAAAAAAAAAAAAACTCTGTTAAAATTAGGTTGATAATTTTTATAGCTCTTAGTAGGGCACCCCATAGTGTCCAATCGTTAATGTATCTATTCGATTACCGATTGCGTAAAATTTTAAATCGAAAGTTACAAAAAAAAACGATTTTATTATTTTAGGTAATTAGGTAAATATGTATAATTGCATTATTATTGTTTGTATTATACTTAGCTAATCATATTACAAATAAATATTGTAGATACCTACTTATTAACTTTACTAGCATTTAGAATAGAATAGAATAGAATAAAACTTTATTTGCACACCATGTTAAATTTTACATAAATAAATAATTGCAGATATTGTACAAAGGGCGGCCTTATCGCTAAAAAGCAATTTCTGCCAGGCAACCTTGGGATGGACAGAAAAAGATATAGATTATAAGACAAATGGGTAGTTTAGGTGTAGAAATAAAATGATACAAAACAATACACACATACCAGAAGGTATATAAACAAACAAAGAACTAAGTACACATACAAATATACCTACATACAAAATACACATACATATAAATTTACATACATATAAATAGATATACATATAACTATACATACATATAAATATACGTACATACCAATAAACATACTTAAAAGCATACATTTCAATGTGGAAAGAAAAAAATAATAAAATATCAAGCTAAGGAACATACTACCGGGTTAAATAATGTTGTCTCACCAAACGCTTAAAGACAACCAAAGACGGAGCCCTTCTAATCGTTGTAGGCAGCGCATTCCACAATCGCACAGCCTGTATGGTGAAAGATTTATCATAAAACCCAGTAGAGTGAGTTGGCATTGCCAATACCAAAGATTCCGATGACCTCAAGGATCTTGTATGTGTGTCATTAAGGAACATAAATCGTTCTTTGAGATAAGTTGGGGATAGTGGATTGAATAGTATACTGTAAAGCATAGAGAGGATATGAGCATTCCGACGAAAGCGAATTGGAAGCCACTCGAGCTGTTTACGATATTCGGATATATGATCATATTTGCGTAATCCAAATATAAATCTTATGCAGAAGTTTTGGAGGCGCTCAAGTTTATCAAGTTGCTCCTCTGTGATATCGAGATAACTGACATCGGCATAATCTAGAATAGGAAGAAGGAGAGATTGAGCAAGCGCAATTTTAGTGGTCATTGGTAGAAAATTGCGTAGTCGACGCAAAGACCCTGCAGATGCGAACAGTTTCCGGCTGACTTCTTGAAGTTGGGGACGCCAGGATAGCGTGGCATCAACCAAAATACCGAGATTTTTAACAGTTGCGCTTATGGGTATTGCAACACCGTTAAATACGATGTCAGGTAGCTGAGCCCCGTCTAATCGTGACACCATGATAGGACTGCCGATCACGGCCACTTGGGTTTTGGAGGGATTCACACTAAGTCCGTATTCCTTGCTCCACTTACATATTCGCCGTAAATCCGAGTTAATTATGGATATAGCTTCAGTAATTTCATCGACTGGAGCTTGCATATAGATCTGAAGATCATCTGCATAAAGGTGGTAGGATGATAGTAAAGATTTAGAGATGGAATTTATAAAAATGGAAAATAACAAAGGAGATAGAACGCCACCCTGTGGTACTCCCGCAAACGTGTCGCACCAAGAAGAAAAAGATTCCTCAATGCGTACACGCTGCCGCCGCCCGAACAGGTAACTGCGAAACCAATCAATAACTGTTGGAGATATGTTAATCGAGCGCAGTATACCGAGCAGGATATGGAAATCAACTGTATTAAAAGCGTTGCTAAAATCAAGTAAGGATATAACCGTAAGATTTCCGTTCTCCATGCCCAGCCTAATATCGTCAGTGATACTGACCAACGCACTAGTCGTGCTATATCCCGGACGAAATCCCGATTGGTAAGGGTTAAGGAGAAGGTTTCTGTTAAGGAATGCATTTAGTTGGATATGAACAAGCCGTTCTAAGACTTTTGAAAGGAAAGGTAAAATGGAAATGGGACGATACTCGGCAAAGGATGTAGGGTTAGATTTTTTGGGAATGGGGACAATTTGTGCCTCTTTCCACGTTGTCGGAAATACACTGTAGGTTAAGGAGTGACTGAAAAGATGACACAAAATGGGAAGAATTTCATCCAGAATAGGCACGATCATGTTACGACTTATGCAGTCTGTACCCACTGCGTTGGAACTAAGCGATATTATGCACCTCTTAACATCACAAGCAGATAATTGTTCGAAAAGAAACGGTGGAAAGGCAGGAGTTGGAAGCGATGAAAGATACTGTAAAGTACTTGCTTTATTAGATGGATCATAATATGAAGCCGAACAGAAATGCTGATTTAATGAATTAATATCAAGTACTTTTGGAAGGTCTTGTTGTTTTGGCTTTCCAACCCCTATTGTTTTAAGAAATTTCCAGATCTTCGCAGGGTCCCCGTTCTGGACCGAATTATGGATATGCTGGGGTTGCGCTTTCCTACACACCTTGCCGCAGAGGTTCCTCAAAGCTATATATTTCTCACGGTTCTCACATGTAGCCCTACGCTTAAACCTGCACTTGGCTGCAGCTTTTTTAGCAATAAGGGATTTGATTTCTGCTGTAAGCCAAGGTGCTGGCAAGTATCGCACTCTAACGGACTGGAGCATGTACATCATAGAGGTCTATTAATTTACGTGTAAAAATGCTGACTTTCTCGTCAGTACAGTCCGAAGCTAACAAAGAACCCCAGTCTAAATTTGATGCATCCTCACGTAGCTCATTAAGATCCATACCACCAAAATTGCGCAGCATAAGGATTTTGGGTTTGGATTTAGGAGGTCGAAGGTTATAGGAGAGATAGATCAGGTCATGGTACGAGAATTCATCAGCTGTGCATTGTCCATGCTTTACAACTAATTCAGTGGAAGAAACAAGGATGAGATCAATTAGGGATGGAGCACAATTAGGAAAGTGATGAGTAACATTTAAAGGCAGGATAGACAAGTTACAAGAGTTTACAATGCTAGTGAAAGTAGAGGCGCGAGCACGCGAGCGAGAATCTTGTTTTTGAAGACAAGTGTTAAAATCACCCAAAACAATTGTATGGCTGTATGATGGTGATAGATGTTCCATTATGTCTTCAAAGGAAGAAAAGAAATTAATTGCAGATGAAGAGGAATAATACACACCAAGCAGAACCTTGGTATGACAGAGCTCCAACTCGATGAATATTGATTCCCCAGCATCTGAAGGCGGCGGTTGAGGAGACATTTGCAAGATATTAAACGTAATATTGTCTCGCAAATAAATTGCAACACCACCACCTGTAGTGGCAGTGTAGCGATCATTTCGTATAAGGTTAAAGTGAGGTAAAGTGTAAGAAGAAGAAGGTAGACAGGGGTTTAGCCACGTTTCCGAAACCAGAATAGCGTGGATATTTCTACAATCAAAAGTAGTCAGCATCTCTGGGAAATGGGCGTGAATACTCTGTGCATTGATATGGACTACATTAAAATTCTTGGGTACATCGGAAAACTGAGACTTAATAAATTGAGGCAAAGATGGTGGGCTCCCAAAGCTATCATCTGAGCGGTTTGCTGCAGTGTAACTTACGTCATCATCGCTGAAATTATATGCATCTAACATAATAAATATATTTTTTGTTTAATAAATATAAATACAAAAATAAAAATAATAAATATATACAAAAGATAATATTATAATGAAAAATTACCAAAAAAGAATGAGAATATTTTAACCCTGTACGTTCTCTGTCCACCCGCTACTTGTGTTAAAACTAAAAACATAAAAAATATTCACAAAAACAGTTAAATTGTTTATCACAATAAAATTTAAAACCTGTTTGCACCGCTGCACTTTTTTATTAGGCTGCATGGATTGAAGACCATTGTCTACCGGTAGAGGAAAGAAAAACAAATTAAGTAAGGAATTAACTGTCAGTCAAGTCATGTGTCATCAGTCACCAATGTCATACATTAAGTTTATTGTTTACGATTTTAAAGAAAGAAAAGTGAAAGTTTTATCTGAACCAGTTATTCTGCTAATTACATTAAATTGACATGAAACAACACTTTTATCGAAATGGTCAGTTATGTAAACAATATGCAAACATTTAATTAGAAAATGCGTTGAGTGCAAGAGATGCAATACTACAAGAATAAATAAAATGAGTTTTACTGCAGACCGGGATCATTTCTTATTGGGAGCTCTCCTGGACTTCGTCGCAACCTTCGCAGTGGGTGCTGTCCTCTGCACGTCCCACTCTATCCGATTGAGCTCGCTCAAGGAAGCCACACGATGCCGTGAACCATCAGGGCTCAGTACGAAAACATGGCCTCCTCGAGTCCAGCACTTGGACACGCCAACCCGCTCTCGTGCAGCCATGAAAGCAGCATGTCTGGTGCGAGTCAAGAACTCCGAAAGTGTTATCCCAGTGCCTTTTAACTTTGTTTTACTGAACCACACCTTATCACGGACTGCTAACTCCTTGAACTTTATTAAGATAGGTCTAGGCTTATTTGTACTTGAAGAGCGCCCCATTCTTTGGCAACGTTTTATGTCAGTAACAGCTACATCGGCCAGTTTTAAGTTGCTGGTAAAAACCTTAATCACTGCCTGTGACGTCTGTTCAGACTGCTCTTCAGGAACGCCGTGTATCAACAAAATTTTGCGACGACTCCGCATCTCAATGTTGTCCATCTCACGGGCCAGAAACTCCATTTGAGTACGAAATGCCGATATTGTACTCAGCACAAAGTTTTTAAACTTGGAAAAGTCCGAAGTCAGACTTACCAGATTAGGTGAGTTTGGGATTCTATTGCTACGCTGAAGTTCAGACTCAAATTCTGTCAGCCGATCCTCAATCCCACTCATAGTTGCAGCAAACGAATCCTTCATTGCCTCCATTTCAGTGTTAGAAAATAAAACTGTGAATATCTTGATAAGTTGGTGATATTGATAGGAGATAACACACAGCAGGTGAGTGTACTATATTGGCATCAAGTTTTACTTGAAACTATTATTCCAAATTAAATAATTAATATTAAATAAAGTAAATTAGCAAGAGCTCTAAAAAAAAAAAAAAAAAAAAAAAAATTGATTTGATTGTGTTGGTACTAATTACAAAATCACCACTGAAGAGGAAAAGAAGCGAGATGCAAAGGCAAGAGCTAAAATTTGTTTATTAATTTCTGAAAATGTTCATCCATTAGTGAGAAACGCAAAAACTGCTCGGGACACCTGGTTATGTTTAGAAAATGCATATGCTGATTCAGGGTTGATGCGTCGTCTGACATTGTTAAGGAAATTATTTTGTATAAAACTTGAAAATTTTTCAAACATGGAAGC
The DNA here is from genome assembly GCA_933228765.1 of Miltochrista miniata. Classification (NCBI taxonomy): domain Eukaryota; kingdom Metazoa; phylum Arthropoda; class Insecta; order Lepidoptera; family Erebidae; genus Miltochrista; species Miltochrista miniata. The sequence continues at coordinate 20,166,472 of OW121760.1, read as the reverse complement.
ATATGTCAGTGAAGTGCAACTGACGCATCAAAAACTTCAAGCAATAAAGGCAGGTCTCGAAGATGAATTTATAGGAATAATAATGCTAGCTGGATTAACAGAAGATTATAATCCCTTAGTAATGGCCATACAGCACTCCGGACAAAAAATTACTACAGAGCATGTGACATCTTCCTTGCTAAGACAGGGTGAAAAAGGAAACTTTAGAAAAGTAGAAGTCAGTGCTCGTATCTAGTAGCAGTGGTAATAGTGGTCATAAAAGCACAAAAGAAGTGATTTGTCATTTCTGTAAGAAGAAGGGACATTATAAGTCGCAGTGCAGACTATTGGCTAAGAAGGACAAATCAAAGCTAATTTGGTAACTGTAGTTAGAGATAAAGCAGTAGTTAGACCAGATTTTGTAACTTTATTATCTGTTAGTGATAATAATGGGTGGGTAATTGATTCTGGAGCAACGTCTCATATGACGTTTGATAAATCTATTTTAAAACAAAATAAGGCCTCTTTATCTAAATTTGTGACTTGTGCGAATAATGAGAAAATTGTTTCTACTTCGCAAGGTTCCATTGAGTTGAAAGTTCAAAGTGGCTCAAAGTCATGATGACTTTGAATTAAAAATGGATCAGGTTTTAGTTACTCCAGAATTAGTTACAAATTTGATGTCCGTTAGCAAGTTAGCAGAAACAGGCAAGGTATTTTTGATAAAACTAATTGTAAGGTTTTTAATAGTGATGTTTCTGTTATAGGAAATCCTCTGTTCACAGCACCACTACAAAACGGGCTTTATGTTTTAGGATCTGTTAATAATAGTAAGGCGGTAAATAATAGTGAGGCGACGGTTCTTTTGGGAGAAGGTAGTCTAGGGAACTACGAATTGTGGCATCGAAGGTTAAGTCATCTATCCGAACCTCAGATGAGTAAATTAAAGGGTATCGTCAAGGGTCTTGGTTGCTGGAAGAAGGATGAATGTCATCCTTGTGTGCCTTGTAGTCAGGGCAAGCAGTGTGTGAAGAAATTTCCTAAGAGAAAGTGTAAGAGAGCTACTTCTTTATTAGAGCTTATTCATAGTGACGTAGCTGGACCTCTGGAGGTTGAGTCTATTGGTGGAGCAAAGTATTTGCTGATTTTTGTTGATGATTACAGCAGAAAGGTATTTGGTTATCTCCTTAAATCTAAGGCAGAAGTATTTACCAAATTTCGTGAATTTAAGGCGTTTGTGAAAAATCAAACGAATAAAAAGATAAAGAAATTTAGAAGCGATAATAGTACTGAGTACGTGAATCAAAAATTCCAGGATTATTTGACCAAATGTGGAATTCAGCATCAACGAACTATCCCTCATACTCCACAATAGAATGGAGTAGCTGAAAGGACAAGCAGGACAGTGATTGAGAAAGCCAGGTGTATGCTGCAAGATAGTAAGCTTGATAAGAGATATTGGGCTGAAGCAGTGCTCACGGCAATTTATTTAAAAAATCGTTCTCCAACGATGGCACTTAATAATCTTGTTCCTGAGCAAGCTTGGTCTGGTCATGAAGTGGATCTTTCACACCTAAGAGTGTTTGGTTCAAAAGCGCAAGTTCTTGTAAAAGATAATAAGCGAAAGAAATTAGATCCAAAAACAGTTGAGTTAGTTTTACTTGGCTATAGTGAGAACCAGAAGGGTTATAGATTCGTCGATTGAAAGAAAAATCCAAAAAGAATTATAGTTGCTCGTGACGCAGTGTTTAATGAAAATACTGAACGACAGGTAATTGCTACCACTATTAGCAAGAATTTGGAGGAGCAGGTAGCAGAAACTGCCCCTAATGCTATTGAGGTGCCTATTGAAATTTCAAGTATGGAAGTTTGTGGTGATATTATTACACCAATACCTAGTTGTAGCCCTGAAGTATCTGTGCCAGATGTAGATACTATACAGATATCTGGAACAAGTGTTACAACTAATGATGAAACTGAAGAACAGTTTCATGATTCTATCGATTCAATAGATTCGGATAATTCCGTCCCCAGGGAGAGAAGATATCCTCTCAGAAACAGAATAGCAAAAAGAGATCCTGAGATGGAATATAATTTTCACATTTTAAGTGGGTCAGATCCAATTTCTGTGAAGGATGCCATGGAGCGCTCAGACAGTGAGCTATGGCGGAAGGCTATGGAGGAAGAATATAATTCCTTAATAGGAAATGGCACTTGGGAATTAGTAGATCGGCCAAGACAGACCAACGTAGTGAAATGTAAATGGATTTTCAAATTGAAGATAGGTGCGGATATTGTTGTTCAGCGATATAAAGCGAGACTAGTCGCCAAAGGTTATTCGCAGAAGTGGGGGAAGACTACTGTAGGGGTTTCCTACAGGAATTATAAGTCTCTTGGCACTTACGTAGATAGAAATGAAAAGTCCACAGTTCTTGAAAGGTATAGATTGTATTGAAGCACAGAACAAGAATAGTTGATAGTTTATAGAATAAGCACAAGAGTAACACAGAAGGCGAAAGTATAGTGTCAATAGCGCGAAACAGAATAGCGAGAATAAGCAAGAATATTATAAACTTATTACAATGCTAAGTACATAAAACACGTATCGAAATGCGCTGAACCACACTGAGCGCACGCGGTAACGACAGGTTAGTATCGACAGTAAATCTTGACTGAACGTGACGGTCGGAGCGGGGCTCATCGCCTCGCGGTGCGGTGCGCGGTGCGCGCGCGCAGCTGACCGGCCGTACACAAAATATATATATCGACGACAAGAATTTACATAAAGTTGTCCGTCGGCACATTGAAGTTAATAAACTATATAAATTATTTTGGAAGAGAAATTACAATATTACGATATCAGATAAATATACAACACAAGAAGGTACAGTCGACAACACAAATTATTAAACACAAAATTATTAAATTTATTTAAATTAAAATATTAAAATATAAGAAGGCTAGACGCCACATCAGCCCCCCCGGAGACCGTTACACGGGCGATAATAGTCCGGAAAGTGAACCCGGCGACCTGATCGTGTTCTCCTGACATCAGGCGCCTCAGCTTCAGGTTCACTGGAAGTCTGTGGTTGAGTTGATGTATTTAGTGGCGTGTGCTGTGTAGGTTTGAGTGTTGTAGATGTTGTATGTGGGTCTTGCAGTATGTAGGCTGGCTTAACTCGGTCTACCGATACTGTGACCGCTTTACCTTTTAAAAGGATCGTGAGCACCTTGTCACCTCTTTTAAGTACCTCGTGAGGACCTGTGTAAGCTGGTTTTAAGGCCCCACGGTTTATTTCCTCCCTGAGGAAGACGTGAGTGGTGGTTGCAAGGTCCTTAAACACGAAGACAGCTCGGTTACCATGACGTGCTGCAGGTGCTGGCTGAAGTTTTGCGGCGAAGGAACGTAACCGTGACAGGTAATCCGTCACGTCGCTAGGCTCGTTAGACTGTGAGTGAAGGAGCTCGCCCGGCAGTCTAAGCGGTTCGCCGTATACGAGTTCAGCTGAGGAAGCCTGTAGGTCTTCCTTGAAGGCACTTCGTATGCCCAAAAGCACCATGGGCAAGTTTTCCACCCAGTTGCAGTCCCCGTGGCAAGTTATTGCGGATTTAAGGTGCTTGTTAAACCTTTCCACGAGGCCATTGCAGGATGGGTGAAATGCTGTTGTACGTCTGTGTCGAAACCCTATTAGGTCTGACAGACGTTTGAATAGAGCACATTCAAATTGCGTGCCACGATCGGTAACGATGTCAGATGGACATCCAAAACGGGCTATCCATCCATATAGCAACGCATTGGCCACGGTCTCGGCAGTGATGTCGCGGAGCGGTATTGCTTCAGGCCAACGAGTAAAACGGTCGACGGCTGTGAGGCAATACCTGTATCCATGAGACACTGGAAGTGGTCCAATTATGTCTATATGGATGTGTGCGAACCTCGATCGTGGCAGCTTGAATGTGCCGATGGGTGGAGCGGCATGACGAGAGACCTTGGACTTTTGGCAAGCAAGGCAGCTCTGTGCCCAACTTCTGCAGTCCTTCCTGATACCTGGCCAAACAAATCGCTCGGCAACAAGCTTGGCCGTAGCGTTTGCACCAGGGTGGCTCAGGGAATGTAGGCTCTCAAAGACGCGATGCCGAAACTCCATTGGTACATATGGTCGGGAGGTGCTACCGCTCACGTCGCAGAACAGTTCAGTACCCGTACCCGGTATGTTCACTTTCTTCAGGGATAAAGACGTGTTGCTGGCCAGCAGTTTGTCCAACTCCTTATCGGATTGTTGTGAACTTGCCAACTGCTGTAAGTCTACTGGCTTGGCAATTTCCTCTATCCTGGACAGAGTATCAGCAACGACGTTGTTCTTGCCAGATATGTGCCTGATATCCGTAGTGAACTGGGATATGAAGTCAAGGTGTCTGAACTGTCTGGGCGAGCAATTCTCCTTACGGGAGCAAAAAGCGAAGCATAGGGGTTTGTGATCTGTATAGACCACAAAGTCCCTGGCCTCGACCATATGACGGAAGTGCTTGATCGCTTCGTAAATAGCAAGCAACTCCCGATCGTAAGGTGAGTACTTACGTTGGGAAGGACTGAGCTTCCGAGAGAAGAATGCTAGCGGTTGCCAGGCATTATCTTCTCCCAACTGCTGTAGTACCGCTCCCAACGCAGTGTCAGAGGCATCTGTCACTATAGCTAGCTTGGCAAGATGGTTAGGGTGAGCCAATAAGGTAGCCTTACACAGGCCTTCCTTACAGGCGTTGAATGCTTCGAGCTCAGTTGCCTTAAACGTGACAGGATGGGAACCCTTCACGTTGCCCTCCAGGAGTACGTTCAAGGGTGCTTGGTGTTGGGCAGCGTCAGGCACGAATCGCCTGTAAAAGTTAAGCATGCCCAAGAATCTCCTTAACTCCTTGACGGTTTTTGGCACTGGAAAGTCTTGGATAGCTTGGACCTTGGCAGGGAGCGGTTTGGTCCCTTCAGCGGTGATGCTATATCCAAGAAATGTTACCTGGGAGACTCCGAAGGTGCACTTAGAGGTGTTTATGACCATGCCGTAGTCTTTAAGCCTGGTAAAGACTTCACGAAGATGGCGTTTGTGAGTCTCTTCATCTGGAGAGGCTATTAAAAAATCGTCCAGGTACGCGTAGCAGAAGTCCAGCCCTCGGAGCATCTCGTCTGCGAAGCGCTGAAACGTCTGGCCACTGTTACGGAGCCCGAAGCCCATAAAAGGGAGCTCAAACAGGCCGAAGGGGGTGGTAATGGCAGTCTTCGGGATGTCATCAGGGTGGACTGGTATCTGGTGGTACGCCTTGACCAGATCTATTGTCGAGAAAACCTTGCAACCCGATAAGCAGTAGGCGAAGTCGTGGATGTGGCGTATAGGGTACTTATCAGGAATAGTCCTGGCGTTAAGCATCCTATAGTCGCCACATGGTCGCCAGCCATTGTCCTTCTTAGGTGTGACGTGCAGCGGAGAAGACCAGGGTGAATCGGAAGGTCTGGCTATACCCAATTGCAGCATAGTTGCAAACTCTTCCTTTGCGATCTTTAATTTGTCAGGTGCCAACCTACGTGGTGAACATGATACTGGTGGACCCGGTGTAGTGCGTATGTAGTGTACGGTGTTATGTTTAGGTGCGTGAAGTGTACCAGCAGGACGGGTAATGTCGGGGTACTCCCCTAGTATTTTGTGATACACAGACTCACCAGTGATTACCTTAACTGAAGCGATGATGTCCGAAGAACACGCAGGCGAAGCCACGGCGGAGACACTAGTGTTATTGTCGATGAGGCGTTGATTCCTGCAATCGACAACAAGATTGTAGTGGCATAAAAAATCTACGCCTATTATCGCCCTTGTAACGTCAGCAATTATAAATCTCCAGACAAAGTCGCGACGTAAGCCTAGGTTTAACCTTATATTTATGAAACCGTAGGTACAAATTTTCGTACCGTTAGCGGCACTCAAGTCGTAATTTGTTGATGAAAGTTTTTGTTTCACTTGTTTAACGGGGAACACACACAAATCACTCCCGGTATCCACTAAAAACTGCCCCTTAGATAGACGGTCCGTAATGAAGAGGCGACCTGTAGTAGAGCAGTCGTCTGTCGCCATCACCGACCGCCCGTAGCGTTTCCCGTGTAGTCACAGGGCTTGTTGCAATGTTTGGCCCTGTTGCCAAACTGCAGGTGGTACCAGCATAGCGGCTGGTTCTGGTAACTGGTTTGCGACCTGGACCTGGACCTAAATGTAGGCCGCTGACGCTGACGGCTGCCGGAACGGTCTCTTTGGGCTGGACGAGATCGCCTGACCTCGTGAGACAGCGCCTTGACCTGCTCGGTGAGGGCGGCAATCTGCCGCTCCATAGCCGCGACTATATTATTTTGTGGTGGGGGTACCTGCGTTTTTTCCCATGAAGTCGCTGCAACTTGCATACTGGGCGTGACCACGTCGTGTACCCTGTCTGCCAGCTCTGCCAGCTCCTCAAGCGTGGCATTGGGTTGTGAGGCGATGATCGTCTGCGTACCCTGTGGCAGACGGCTTGTCCAAATGGTACGCAGGAACTCCTCAGGGACACCTGGGCCGGCCAGGTTCTGCAGGTGGCGGACGAATTGCGACGGCTTCCGGTCGCCAAGCTCTTCGTGGACCAGAAGCTGCTTCACCTTCTTCTCCCTCGAAGCTGAGAGGCGCTTGACAAGTTCAGCCTTTAGCTTGTCGTACTTGCCGGTGGTGGGAGGCGAGGTTATGATGTCTTCCACCTCCGCCGCGTATTGTGGCTCCAGCTGGGCGATGGTGTGGTAGAACTTGGTGGTATCGCTTGTGATACTTCCCAACACAAACTGGCCTTCCAGCTGAGCGAACCACAACGCTGGCTTCTCTGGGTAAAACGGTGGAACCCGAACTCTGACCCGGCATGACTCGCCGGTAAGTTGGAGGGTATCTCGGCCTTCTGTCATCTCCGCGAATGTTCGAGACGGTTCGAGAATGTTCGAGAAAGTTCGCGAATGTTCGACACTATTTTTTTCGTGCACGTTTTTCGGGTCACCAAATTGTAGGGGTTTCCTACAGGAATTATAAGTCTCTTGGCACTTACGTAGATAGAAATGAAAAGTCCACAGTTCTTGAAAGGTATAGATTGTATTGAAGCACAGAACAAGAATAGTTGATAGTTTATAGAATAAGCACAAGAGTAACACAGAAGGCGAAAGTATAGTGTCAATAGCGCGAAACAGAATAGCGAGAATAAGCAAGAATATTATAAACTTATTACAATGCTAAGTACATAAAACACGTATCGAAATGCGCTGAACCACACTGAGCGCACGCGGTAACGACAGGTTAGTATCGACAGTAAATCTCGACTGAACGTGACGGTCGGAGCGGGGCTCATCGCCTCGCGGTGCGGTGCGCGGTGCGCGCGCGCAGCTGACCGGCCGTACACAAAATATATATATCGACGACAAGAATTTACATAAAGTTGTCCGTCGGCACATTGAAGTTAATAAACTATATAAATTATTTTGGAAGAGAAATTACAATATTACGATATCAGATAAATATACAACACAAGAAGGTACAGTCGACAACACAAATTATTAAACACAAAATTATTAAATTTATTTAAATTAAAATATTAAAATATAAGAAGGCTAGACGCCACAACTACAATGAAACTTTCGCTCCAGTTGTAAAACTATCTTCAATAAGGCTATTGTTCGGTCTTGCAGTCGAAAAGGATCTGCACATGCATCATGTGGATGTGACCACAGCATTCTTGAACGGTGACCTGGATGAAGACTTGTACATGGAACAACCTGAATTGTTTATAACGAAAGAAAATGGAGGTAAAGTTTGCAAGCTGAAGAAAGCCATCTATGGTTTAAAACAGGCAGCACGTTGCTGGAACGTAAAGGTGCACAAGCATATCCTGAATATGGGATTCACTAGATCTGCCTATGATCAGTGCATTTATATTAAAGAAAATAATAAGGAGTTCATTGCACTTGCCCTCTATGTTGATGATTTTTATATATTTGGAAGCAATGTACACTGCATTGAGAAAGTCAAGAAAAATTTGAGCCTAGGGTTCAAAATTAAAGATCTCGGAGAAATAAAGGATTGTTTGGGAATACAAATTGAAAGGAAGAAAGGTGAAATACACCTGAACCAAGCAAATTTTGCGAAGAAAGTGCTAATGAGGTATGGTATGGAAAACTGTAAGACAGTGAAGACACCAATTGAATTGAACCTCAAACTTACAAAAGAAGATAAGAATAATGATCCCAGCTATCAAGAAATTATGGGGTCACTCATGTACTTATCCTGTGGCACAAGGCCTGACTTAACATTCGCTGTTAGTTATTTAAGCCAATTTAATTCGTGTTGGAACAGCCAACACATGGCTGCACTGAAGCGTGTGTTGAGATATTTGCGAGGCACTTGCAATCACAAGTTGATTTTTAGGAAAACTGGAGAGTCATTAGTTGCTTACGCGGATGCAGATTGGGGCAATAATGAGGATGGTCATTCATTCACGGGTTATGCTCTAGTTTTTGGTAGTGCTGTTGTATCTTGGCAGGCACGCAAGCAGCGCTGTGTTGCTCTTAGTACAGCAGAAGCTGAGTACATCGCTACTTGTAAGGCTGCTAAAGAAATTGTTAGCGTTAAAGGTCTCTATAATGAATTGACTGGTAACAATCAGGCTGTGGTTCTTTATAGCGATAGCCAAAGCGCAAATAAATTAATTTTTAGTCCTGTTATTGGACGTCGGTCCAAACATATTAATATAAGGTATCATTATGTTAGGGAATTAGCAGAGACTGGTGTGATTTTGATTAACTATTGTGACACAAAATCAATGCCAGCTGATGCTTTAACAAAGAGGTTAAATTTACCCAAGTTTATGTTTTGTTTAGAGCGCTTAGGGATTAAGTGGGGGTGTTGAACAAGTTTTTAATCCTCTAAAGCTATTGTCTATATGTTGCCTTGGTAACTATTTTATTGATACTGTCAAGTAACAATTAATTATTACTGTGTAATTTGTGCAGCTACGTTTTATTATATAAAACGTTTTCACTTCCTTATGTGTTTCATTTACAATATCATATTACAAATAAATATTGTAGATACCTACTTATTTACTAGCATTTAAATGAATATACTTAATTTCGATTTATTCGAATTATTTGTCTATGATCGATTCTGCGGTATTGTTGGAAGACGCTTCACTACGATAAGTGGGCGGTACTCGTCTATGTGCTACGATAATTTTTTGAAGTATACTTGACATAAACAAATCCGATACTTCATCAAAATTATCAACCTAATTTAAACAGAGTATACTACCTTGGACACTACCAACATACTCGCATTGGGACATTGCATTGACTGCCTCTGTGGGGCAGTCGGTAGTGATACCGCCTGCGGCGCTGGAGGTCGTGGGTTCGATTCCCACCGGAGACAAATATTTGTGAGACCCATTAATGTTTGTCACAGGTGTCTGGGTGTTTCTATTTATAATATGTATGTATTTTTATTTAAAAAAAAAGTATATAAGTATTAATATCAGTGGTCTGATACCCATAACACAAGCAGGTTATTCCTAGCTTACTTTGGGATCAGATAGCGTTGTGTGAAATGTCCGTGAATATTTATTATTATTTATTTTACTTGCTAAATGTATGAAATTGGTTTGGCGAATAAACTAGCATATACAGTCCTCTGCTTATTGTTTAATCCACTGGAACCTCGACATGGTCTTTCGAGCCGGATAGCATGTTGCGGTGCAACAAAACGCATCCTAGCGGGCAGCGGCAGTGCGGCGCAGTGGCGCGCGTGGACGGCTCCGATCGGCGCGGTTCGACGTCCGACAAGTACATTACTACCTTGGACACTACCAACATACTCGCATTGGGACATCACCGCGGTTGATCCTCTTAAATTATATTTAATTGAATTTTATTTTACTTGCAAAATGTACGGAATTGGTTAGGTGAATAAACCAGCATATACAGTCCACTGCTTATTATTTAACCCACTGAAACCTCGACAGTCATCCTATCTCACTTAAATTTCGATTCTATTTTTTAAATCTGATTTTAATAAGGAATAGCTTTTATTTTATTTTATTTTATTTTATACAAACCTTGCCCTGGCTATAACTAATACAGAAAAGAAAGAATTAGCGAAATCGGTTCAGCCGTTCTGAATTTATTAGCGTACATACATTTCGGAGATCCATTTTTATATAATACTAGCTGATGCCCGCGGCTCCGCCCGCGTGGAATGTTATTCCCGGTCACAGGGGTATGAAAATTAGATGTTGGCCGATTCTCAGACCTACTCAATATGCTCACAAAATTTCATGAGAATCGGTCAAGCCGTTTCGGAGGAGTATGGCAACGAAAACTGTGACACGAGAATTTTATATGTTAGAGATAGCTGACCCGGTGAACTTCGTACCGCCTAATTATTGAAGGCATATTTAGAAGTCACAAACACACGACACACCTATGATATGTGTTGGTATACGATCCTGACACACTGAGTCGTATGTCTATGATACTGATCCTTATCATGAAATACAATCGACTATTTATACTATTTTACCCTTTATGACTATTGCAATAAGGCATAAAACTCTGTTAACAATAAAGAGACGTATTGTCCAATCACAGAAAAGAAATATTTCATTATAATATTCAAATAATTTGGCCAGTACGAGACGCGCCAAAGTTACTCTTCAAGCGGTACGCGTACGTGCTAATCGCGCTGTTCAAAAGAGTGTTTATTTGGCGTCTTTGGTGATTATTCATTGAATTGGTGAGTAAATGTTATTTGTTTACTGTATTTTTGTGTCGTGTATGTATAATTTGATGAATAACAAGGTTTTACTTTCAAATTATTTGAATCACAAAGTCACCCATTAGTTTCAGTTCAGCATTTCAGATTTTATCTTTCAAGAGTTTTGTTGTTATACCTAGCTTGAATACTTCGTAATTCATATATTTTAGTGGAAATTTTATGAAGATTCCGGATATCTATCTAATGGTCCCAAAAAAATACAAAATATATATCTAAATGTAAATTTTCGAAACCAAGAAAACGATTTTATTGGACGCTCACTCACACATGCGCAAGTTCAAAATTGCAAAGGATATACGTACATGCAATTTTATTTTATATTTTTTAACTGCCATTTTCCCTGTCTGATGTTTATGATAAGGATCCTGACAGATATATATAGGGGGAATCATCAGAAGTCGTAATATGGTGATTGGATTTTGAATTATTTTTGGGGGGATAGGAATTTAAGATTTTGGTAAGCATTTGGAATTTTAAATTTGGGATTTAAAATATTTTCGCTGTTCTTTTATAATATTGTTATTTGAAATTTTTCGCTGTTCTTTTATACGTTTGAGTGAGTGGTTGACCAGAAACGGAGCTCGGAGGAAAATATAATATTGATTTTGAGGAAATCGTTTTATTTAGGGCCAATAGGAGTATCGCCTCGGGGCGCGGCGTATTTTATGGAAATGTTTTGTGATTTTTAGGGTTCCGTACCCAAAGGGTAAAAAGGGACCCTATTACAGATACTTCGCCGTCCGACTGTCTGTCTGTCCGTCGCATAGATATGTATCTCAGAAATCGTGACAGCTAGAAAATTTTAATTTTCACAGATGATGTATTTTTCCCTTCTCGCTATAACGACAAATACTATAATATAAAATTTGATGTTTTTCCGTTTTTTTTTGTAAGGAACCCCCCGTGCGCAAGTCCGACTCGCACTTGACAGGTTTTTACTTACGTTTTTTTATAAGCAGTGGCTCAGGTGTAGGTAAATTTTACAAAATAAATTATAAAAAGAATTTAAGAAACTACGGCACTCACAAATATTCTGAGTAGATCAAACCAGAGCTGAAAGCTCGGAGAATATAAACTTGTAAAAAAAAATCGACAGGTCCTATAATTTTATTGTTTTAGCGAGATTATTGTTTTATTCGGTACTAGCTGTTCCCCATGGCTTCGTCCGCGTAGAAGATGTTATCGCGTAAAATCATTACCCTCCCTTTGCACAGTCAGATAAAAAGTAGCCTATGTCTTTCCCTTGGACTCAAATATACCAAATTTCATCAAAATCGGTTTAGGCATTAAAACGTTACAGACAGACAGTTACTTTCGCATGTATAATATTAGTAGGGATTCAAAATTTTGAGTAACAAATGATCAGACTGCCTCTGTGGCGTAGTCGGTAGTGTAACCGCCTGCCGCGCTGGAGGTCCTGGGTTCGATTCCTGGATCGGTCCAAATATTTGTGTGATCCACAAATGATTGTTTCGGAGTTTCCTATGTATAATATGTGTGTATTTACAAATATATAAGATGTCTATCAGTCGTCTAGATCCCATTGCACAAGCTTATATTAGCTTAATTTGGGACAATTTGTGTGAATATTTATTACTATCAGAGGTATTTTAAAATTGCCAACTGTTTTAGGTAAAAATGGACCCTTGTGGAGATGATGAAGTTCGACCCCTAATTTTGGCCAGACCAGTGGATATTAGCCCCAATGGGTCGATACGGGTGGCGCCTGAGGATAATATTCTACTGGTTAGATCGGATTCTGGTCAACTTGTGTAAGTGAAACGTAAACCACTATTCTATGTTTTTGTGCGTACTCTTAAGTTCTTTTTTTAATATACTTTATTTTACAGCATTATCGCCCCGATATGCTTTCGGTCGGCGAGGGAATTCAGGTGGAGGAAGGACCAGGGATACCTCAGCGTCGCCTGTACCCTGAGGAGGATGTATGTATAAGTTACGTATATTTTTTACACAGCGCCATCTGATCCAGAAATAAGTCAGGACTAAACTGCATATGCTATGAGTATCAGACAACGGATATTAATAATTATATACTTATTTGTTCTAAATACCTACATACTACATGCATAGAAATACTGACTCACGAGACAAATATTAACTACACAAATTTTTGTCCTGTGGTGGGGATCGAACCCATCAACTCGTAATCCGCTGTTGCACCATGAAACCTCTAAACCAACAATGACAGTCGTAATGTTAATGATGACTTGTTGAAATTTAGAAATGTGCAATGTTTTTTCTAGTTAACGACCGTTGTCAGGCGCCATCTACATAATGGGTAAATTATTAAATAACACGGACATTTTCATTTTAGCTTCTACGCTTGATACATTGTCTCAACTGCACTTTATCCTGTGTTGTGTGTGTTTGTGCTGCCTAAGATGCTGAACATCATCGCTATGTACTAATGACTAATATATTTATATACAATAATAATATGGTACTTCGCATATTATATGAGTTAGCTATCTACTCGACAGATTTGTTAATTCGTCACTTTCGGCAACTGGTCACTTTTGAAATTAGTCAATTTCACTAATATCTTTAATTCGTCACTTTCTTTAATTCGTCAGTTGGCTTATCTGGTCAGTGTATGGATCTCGTCAGTTTATCAATTTCAACTGATTTCCGTATTTGGTCAGTTGTAGTACAATCACATACTAATGGATAATTTAAAATTGTCCGTTTTTTTGGACTTTACCTACCGGTCTATTTATTTGGGGTAGGTCAGATAAATGTAGCATCCAGATTAATGTGTAAGCATGTAAATTATATAAAATGTAAATTATTAATTAATTATTAGTATGTAAATTATATAAGTTGCCATAATGAACGACATCAAACAATAAATCCAGTCGAATCATGGCACAACAGATTACGTTTTCGTTTGAATTTAAAACGAAAAGATTTATATTATCTTGTCTCAGTTATAAAAAAGAAGCACTATTTGCTGATTTTAGAACAAGACAAACAGGCATATATATACCAGCCAAAAATAGAAAACGGCGGTCGATTGTATCGGATAAACGCATCACAAATATAGTTTCTACTTTCATGATAGAAGATCTATTTGAAGAAGGAAGGAAAGAAGTTTGGGATTGCTTGACAAAATTAGGTCTTATTAATACTATAAGAAACAATAAACGTGTTAACTAATGAATGTACATTTTATTTACAAATTACAAATTTATCCAAGGTTAATTTTCCATTTTTTCTAAGTTTATAAAATAAAAATCTGATATGCCGATATTAACGACTGTACATCTAGTCAAAATGCATAAATTGACGAGATTCATACATTGACCTGATAACCCAACTGACGAATTAGGGATTTTAATGAAATTGACCAATTGCAGAAAGTGACCAGTTGACGAAAATGACTAATTAACAAAGCTGTCGAGTAGATAGCTAACTCTATTATATGAGTTATGTAAATATGTGGTTTTATTATGTTTGAGCTTTAGCATGTGGTCATGGGATTGGAATTTTCCGTCGGAAATAGTGCCCGCAAAGTTTGCATTGAGCAACATTTAACACCGTGCTTACTTTACGCACAAAACGCTAGTGGTGAAGTAATATGCTCGACATAAGGTGTTTAATTAGAATGTTTGTTTTTAGGATGAAATGGATGAGGATATTTTTGGGGAAGCTGTCGCCGATGATGTGGAGGTGGAGGTGGATTCGGGGAGTGAGATTGAAGATGAGGCCATCTCTGAAGAGGAATTGCGACAGCTTCTCCAAGACGAATTAGAAGAAGAAGTGGAGGAAGAGCCAAGTCCAGACATGGATCATTTTGTTTGGGAGGAAAATTACGTATCTTTTAGAGGACAGGAGGAGCAATTTATTGAACAGGCTGGCCCCAAAATTGAAGGAACAAGTCCAATAGATTTGTTTCTTCAAATTTGGGACCAACCTATAATGTCCATGATAGTCGAGCAGACAAATTTATACGCTTGGCAGAAAATCGCCACAGCGACAGACATCTCCACTCGGTCGCGACTTTACGACTGGGTGGAGGCGTCTGTCGCTGATATTTATAGGTTGATGGCGATGTTCATTTTAATGGGCATTTGCTATCGGGCCCGCATCGACGAATACTGGCATACCGGTGTTATTGGAATGCCAGGCTTCCGGAAAATAATGCCACAGGCCAGTTTCTGGCTGCTAATGAGATTTCTCCACTTTGTTGACAACGACACTATAACGCCAATGACCCGCGGACACGAAAAGAAAATTGCAAAAGTTGCATCGGTGTTGGACTATTTAAATGGAAAGTTTCCACAAATCTATACGCCTCGCAGAGAATTGTCGATTGACGAGTCCTTGCTGCTTTGGAAAGGACGGCTCAGTTGGGTGCAGTGTATCCGGACCAAGGCAGCAAAGTTCGGCGTTAAAACGTACGAGCTCTGCGAGGCGTTAAGTGGCTACTGCCTGAAAATTGCTTTATATTCAGGACGGGGAACAACGTCACTGGCACCAGTCATGGGGTTCACATCATCGTCAGCCAAAGTTGCCATCCAACTCATGTGGG
Organism: Miltochrista miniata; assembly: GCA_933228765.1. Classification (NCBI taxonomy): domain Eukaryota; kingdom Metazoa; phylum Arthropoda; class Insecta; order Lepidoptera; family Erebidae; genus Miltochrista; species Miltochrista miniata. The sequence continues at coordinate 20,151,076 of OW121760.1, read as the reverse complement.
AATACCTTGGGAAGGGCTACTGTCTGTTCATGGACAATTTTAACAATTCGGTACCTTTGTGTCGGTTTTTTAAAAGTCGGAGAACAGATGTCGTAGGAACATTAAATAGGCGTCGCAATCATACTCCACGCGAAATACAAACTTTGAATGAACGGCAAGTCCCCAGAGGTCAGGTGATAAGTCGTCACTGTGGTGATGTGTCTGTGGAGGCCTGGAAAGATGTCAGGCTCGTCACTACAGTGTCGACTTACCACAGTAACGATATGCGTCCGGGGCGTAGAGCTGGTCGACCAATCTTAAAGCTAACAGCCGTCCACGACTATAACAAGTGTATGGGAGGAGTGGACTTGAAAGATCAAAAGCTATCATCTTAACTATTGGAGCGGAAAAGGGGCCGTAAGTGGTACATTAAGGTGTTCAGGCGTCTACTCAACACCTCTATTTTGAACAGTTACGTCATACACTGTGCAAACACCGGAACCAACAGCAGAAAACTAACGCATCGTCTCTTCCGATACAAACTGGCCGAACAGCTGTGCCAAAAATTTGGTGTAAACGTTCTCCCTCGAAACCCAAGCAACCTAAACAGGTTAAACACTACCTTGGGCCACTACCCTGAACATCGGGAGGTACCCGAGGGAGAACTAAACAACACCAAAGCCAACAAACAACGAAGAGCACGTTGCGTTAGGTGCACCGCCAAAAAGGTGCAAAAAACATCAAACATATTTTGTTCAGTGTGTGACGTAACATTTTGTGTGGGCCAATGTTGGGTAGAATACCACACTCTTAAAGCGCTCTAATCCAAAATGTACCACTTAAGGCTCCTCTTTTTCTAAATTATGCTCTTGCCCTGTACCAAATTTCAGCCGAATCCATTTAGCCGTTAGAGCGTGATTGAGTAACAAACTTCCAAACATCTTCACAAAACTTTCACATTTATAGTATTAGTAGGACAAATTTTTATTTCAATAAATATCTTTTTTGAGGTTACATCAGCGTGCAGTACTTATAGAACTCACAGTACCTTGGGAAACTAACATACCTGAGGACCACGCTATGAAGATAAATAAATACTTTGACTTGACTAATGAGTTAACCAAAAATGGCTGTGTGGTTAAATTCTAAGCCGTAGAAGTAGGAGAAAGTAGAATTCCATCTAAATCTCTGTATAACTTATTTAAAGACTTTGAATTGCCAAGAGCTTCAGTAAGCTCTTTACTAAACATTCGACCTCTGGGGCACTTCTGTTCATTTACTTATTCCATTCAGTTTAAATTGCGGACTATTTGAAAAGAGTGACCATGTGTTTTCTTGCAAGCTTCTTTCTGACAGGCTGTACCTATTGCCTTACGAATCTGGCAGTAAATGTAGAATCAAAAATCTTGACGAGTGTTACTTTGTGACCTACATGAATAAAGATATTTTCATTTTCAGTAAATTAACTCCTCTGTTTAAGTAGGGCAGCACCTCTGCTCCATCCTATATCTGTGCTGTAGGAGTAGGAACAGGGGGAATTCCAGCTAAATGCCTGTGTTACTTATTTAAAAATCTACGAATAATAACCTAAACCTACATTCTGAGTCGATAGTCCCAAGGTTTGGCCTGATGATGATGGTGATGCCATGATCCATGTCAGTGGCGTTTGTTGCGCCGTTTCTTCTCCACTAGCGTTTAGAACGCGGCACAGTGGACTGAAATTCGCGTTTCATAGACATTCAAATTTTATTTTTTAAGTGCCGCTTTTTTTGCTTGGGAACGATTAACAATACCTATTTTATGCTTTATGTAATTAACTTTCAGGTTTAAAATCGTAAACGGCTCACTTTGAATTTTTTTTCAAAAATTTTGTATGGAGTTAACATAATAAATGATTATAACTCCGTTATCGCACAATTGCGCCTAATATCCTCTTAGGTTATTAATATATCAATTATTTTGGATTTTTTGACATACTCCATGATAAGGTCAAACTTGCGCTTTTTTTTTAAAAATCTTTGAAAAAATTAAAATTTTATTTTCTTTATTTTCGTTTTTAACTAACAATATCAAGCTTAACATGGATGTATATAACCTAGAAATTTACGAAAATCAATTATTTGCTATATAAGAAAATGATATTCTTTAATCTATACTAATATTATAAAGAGGAAAGATTAGTTTTATTGTTTGTTTGCAACGAATAGGCTCCGGAACTACTGAACCGATTTAAAAAATCATTTACTGTTGGAAAGCTACACTCTTTGCGGTGAACATAGGCTATAATTTATTCCCGTATTATCACGGGAACGGGAACTACGCGGGTGAAACCGCGTGATGTCCGCTAGTAACTATTAAAAATGGCTTAAAATCTTTATTCTTTATCATTTAATAGAAACATTTACACATAGTCACTTAAATTTAATAAACAACTGAACAGTACAAATGGTGAGCTTACAAAGTCATTACCTAACATCTCTCAATATCTCTAATTATACTAAACAATTCAAATCCACTATCAGAATCTTTATTTTGCAAGAAGGTCAGTAATAATATTATCTACTGGCTTTTTAACTAACTACTTTTTAACTATTAGATAATTGGATTTAAAATTAGTTGTAATTTATTTATTTATTTAAGGACCTACAACAAAATGAAGTTCACAGACCGAGTCACAATGTTTCATGTTGATAATTTGATAAGGCAAGTGAACTCTTCCAATTATAATAACATCTTAGCAGTACTAGAAATACCCCAAAAACTAAATTTGACTAAAATTGTGTAATAGAAATAATCTTAAAAATTTATGGAATTTAATTGGCTTCAACAATATTATGAAATATTTTTTTTAATGATTATGTATAAACAAAATTATATGATAACATTAATTAAACAATGAATATATTATTTAAAAATATAGCCTATTCTGAATCAGTATCTTCAGAGTCGAACTCAGAGTCAGTGTTTATTTGATCAATATCCCTAAACTCGAATTCAGATGTTTGAAGATTCAGCAGGTCCAATGTTTCATCAAACAAAGGTTTCTTTTTTTTTGCATCCATCGTTGGTCTTACTGCTGAAATAAGCGGATCGGACGAAATGAGTAAGAAATTAAAAATATCTTCATTCGAACTCACTCTGCTCTTCTTACGTGAGTGATGTTCTCTAAACCTTCTGAAATCCTTGTTCCTCGCTTCTGAAGCCTCTTCAGATAAACTCCCTATCGGTACTATTGCATTAGAAGCGATAATTTCGGCTCCATGAAGCAGTATCGTGTGCACTGTTGATGACATGTAGTACCAGTTGTACAATTCAACATACTTCTCAGCAGTTATGTACGCATATTCTTTAAATTTCGAAACATTTATGGGTTCACCTGAAGTTATGGCTTGCAAAATTATAGCAAATCTTCGGATCAGATCTTCACTTAGTCCAGTGATAGCCGCAGTCTTTCCGGGAAATTCAAAAAATCGACGTGCAGTGTTGCCGTCATTAGTCGTGCCATAACCTTGTTTTACGATATCTACTAATAGGTTGAGCTCCGTTTTGAAATTAGCTTGGATAGTTTTCTTTCTTGCATCCACTGCAACTTTCTCACTTTCCCCTCTAGAAGACCACTTCTTAATGTCCAATTTATATGCGATATGCAAAAGACATTCCATCATATTTATGCGCGCATGTAGTGAAGAAAGTCCGAGCTCCATCAAATCATCTTCTGTTGATTTAGCCCCCCTCTGTCTGACGTTTCACACCGCGGCCGCCATTTGCCTGATTTTTACGAAGTATTTTACATGATGATTTACTCATGAAAACGGAAACATTTCCTTTAAAAAATATATCAAATCATGAATTTTGTGCTCACTAACCGACGCAAAAATAGGTATTTTTAGGAAATTTTAGACTTAGGAAAATTAAAATATTGGAAATATCTACTTAGTTTATTTTTCATGTTTTTAATTTTTTACTTCTTTGGACTTAATTATTTTCACTTGTTCGAAAATATCTTTACGTAAACGCTTAGTAGATTCTACCCGTGAAAAGTATTTGTGAATTGTACTAACAGTGTATTTAACTTGATGCCATTATTTTTCGAAAGTGCAACTTGTATAATTTTACCCATATTAATATGTAATATTATTGGCGCTTTTACTAATTTGACACATTAATTGTTCTAATGTTCGGCTTACTAATATTAATAACGGTAATAATAATAATACTAAGTAATAATAATCTGCCAATGTTTTAATAATAAGATATTGAAATGGCAGACGCCGTCTTTATCCATAGATCAAATCACCCAGTCCATTTTAACCCCCAATTCAATAGCCCATTTTGTAGTTAGCATATTTTGTAATAGTTTAGCTCCCATTGTAGGCAGTCCATTGCCGTTCTTCTACATAAGGCGGTTGTGAACTGTCTGCAGTGGGGGTCCCATTTCCCAATACATTAAAAATCTCAAAGGGCCTCTGCGTGTTGGACCAATATGTCCCCATGTAAGCCTACCAAAAGACCGGGTATCTTCAATAAAAAAAAAAGAAGATACCCGAGAAAAGAAGAAACATAATACTAATAACGGAAGCGCTCGTGGCCCCGCGGACTCAGTGTTCTGTAAACGATCACTGCAGTAAGCAACATTTACTATGGCCGGATATGGATGGGTGACCACCACGTGGACCACTTTGTGACATTTATTTACGAGCGTTTCCGTGCTTCGGAAGGCACGTTAAGCCGTTGGTCCCGGTTGTCAGTAAAATGACAGTCGTTAAGCCAAGTTGAAGGCCTTACGGGCGGCTTGAAAAATTTCAACTGTGGGTCGTCACAACCTGCGCCCGGGTCGGCAGCGCGTGTGTAGTGCCTCTGGTGTTGCAAACGTCTATAGGCTACGGTTACCAACCTTCCGGTGGGCCGTAAGCTTGTCTGCCACCTAAATAGTATAAAAAAAAAAGATATTTTTACTTGATAGCTTTTGTTATTAACTATGCCGGTTATATAATTTTACCTATTTTATTTAAATATTTAAGAATGGCGTTAAGAAATTTTTTTCCTGTATATAAAATACTAGCTGACCCGCGCAACTTCGTATGCGTGATAAATGAAGAACCGCTCGACCGATTTTGTTCAAACTTCACATAAACCATCTATTAAACAGTCCGAACAAAACCTAAAAATTTGGTTTGGATAGGTGAGCCCGTTCTTGAGTTATAAAATTACAACGAAAAGTGGCATTGATTTTTATATATATAGATATCTTACGTCGCTAAGGTACAATGCAAATTCCAAAATGTCGGTTGCGTATGAGCAACAACCGCATGGCACATATCGAGACGAATGACATTCGGGCGTTCCGCGTCGCTTAGTGAGGACGTTCGTCCCGTTTATCACTTATTCTGCCGAGGCACATGAAGACGTGGTGAGTATTCAAGCAAATTACATTACCCATTCATTTATATATTAGGCTTATACTTAGTACCAGGGGCGGCTGTACATGTCCTGGTTCTCAATTTGTATTTAGGGCTTTGAAATCAACGGAGGATGCTGTATTGACGTTAACATCGCAACTTTTATCGTACATAGACAGGAGTTATAAATGTCTGGGGGTCTTTTTAGATCTCCGAAAAGCATTTGACACAGTGTCTGTACCAATACTACTAGCACGCTTGGAGAACGTTGGTATGAGGGGTGTGGTCCTGGATTGGTTTACGGACTACTTGAGCGATAGGGTTCAGCGAGTCAGAGTTGCTGAGTATGAGAGCGAGGACTCTGTTTGCAGTTATGGGGTTCCTCAGGGTAGTACGCTTGGACCTACGCTGTTTCTTGTGTATATTAACGATTTGTGCCGTATAACTTGCCATCCATGGATCTGCTTATGTTTGCCGATGATACAGTGCTAATGTTCCATGGTCAAACTTGGGCCTCTGTATTTAAATTGGCTGAGATTGGGTTGGCAAAGGTGACTACTTGGCTGGAAGACAAGCTTCTATCGCTTAACGTCACTAAAACAAAATATATATGTTTCAGTAAGACAACCAGCTTCTTCACAGACCCTCAAAATACATACTTTTCCATGTAATCGGAGAGAGACCCACACTAATTGCGACTGCGCAGTGCTTCTGCGTGTTTCACATTTAAAATACCTAGGTGTGACGCTTGATAACAATCTTCCTGGATAGTCCAGGAAGATTGTTTTGATTGATTGAGAGCATCTCGCGACAATAATAGGTAGAACTAGGGAATTAGCCTATTTCTTTAAAACCTTACGCAATGTAGCCAACAAAACATTACTAATACAAACATACAGAGCTCTGTGTGAATGTTTAATCAGATACTGTATTTTTGCGTGGGGAGGCGCGGCAAAATTCCATATGATTGAACTGGAGCGGGCTCAGCGTATTGTACTTAAAATTCTGCTATACTTACCATTTCGGCACTCAACCTCTCTGGTGTATAAACAAGCAGGCGTTCTCACGGTTAGAAAGATGTTTATATGTGAAATGCTACGTAGATACCATCAAAAAGTAGTCCCAAATTTACCTATAACCCATAAGCGCTTTGAACGCTATAATATTCTCGCACCCCGTACATATAATAAATGTAATAAAATAAAAAAATACGCAATTTAAATAACAAAGAATTCAAAACGGCAGTAACTGAGTGGTTAAAACCTATGGAATATGAATCTGTGGAAGACCTTCTACAAGTTCTTTAAAATCAACTCACATAAACATATATGTAATACACACACACACGTACATACACACACACACACACACACACACACACACACACACACACACACACACACACACACACACACACACACACACACACACACACACACGCACGCGCACACACGAAAGCCTAAGCATGCTTTAAGATTTTGTTTTGGTTTTGTTTCCTATTTTATCGTTTTCTCTATGTATAATAATTATAAGTTTATAAGTTAGTAGGAGGTAATTTTAATATTCTAATACTTCTGTGTAAACATATTGTCAAGTGTCAATATTTTGGGGGAGAACACTGATATCTGCAACACTGTTTGTACTAGCGCAGGTATCAGGGAATTCCAATTTCATGTATGTACACAATTAATGGCAATAAAGAATTTATTTATTTATTTATTTAATGTTGTAACAGGCACAGATACTGACGAATATTAACAACACATTTTATACAAAACTGCAAGGAAAACATTTGAGGAAATTTTTATGAATCTGAGAGAATGGAGTTCAAATTCAAAGAAATTCAGAGAAATAGGACCTGACATATTTCTTGATCAGAAAATAAAGCTACTAAAATTTAAACTGGAATCTAGAAGAGTATACATTACAATATTAAGAACAAAAACATTGCAAGAAGTCAATACTAAAAGAGGGATATTAAAAATATTGCTACAATATTTAACCCATGTGGATTTGCAGTACCAATCCTGTTATCAGGAGAGACCGTATTCTTAACATTCCATGGATTCTCCGTGCGGGCGCCGGGTCCATAGCGTGGCACAGGGGGGAACACCCCGACGGCGTCTGGGACTTGCGACCCATTCGAGTAGGTTTAGGGTGGCCACCTTACTATGCGCATAAACGATCACCTTCCACCGTCAACAATGTTCCCCCCCCTGCCCAACCAGATTTGGTAAGATCCTATCAATACCGCTTTGGATACTCGTTTTAGTAAAGAGCTTACTGAAGCTCTTGGCAATCCAAGGTCCTTAAATAAATTATACAGGGATTTAGCTGGAATTCCCCTTGCTCCTACTTCTACGGCATAGAGTTTAACCACATAGCCATTTTTGGTTAACTCATTGGTCAAGTCAAAGTATTTATTTGTCTTCATGGCGTGGTCCTTCGGTATGTTGGTCTCACACGGCACCGTCAGCTCCACGAGCACCGCACGCCTGTGTATCCTCGAAAACAGGAATATGTCGGGTCTGGATGACGAGGCACATACATCCTCCGGGATTTTGTAGTGTTTTGCATACGTGTCTGAGAGTCTATACTCTACTATATAATTTTGATGACTGCCGCCGATTGGACTATGTCCAATCGGCGGCAGTCATCAAAATTGATTTGCTATATTTTTATCCTTTGGAAGGGTTTGAACGATTTTGTCTCTTGATTTTGCCAAGACGTGCATTTTAGTAACTCTTAGAGTTCCGACGGCTTCTTAAACGTCATTCCGAAGTTATTAGAGGCTCTGTATAATGTCGACGGGTCGGCCGATTGAGCTAGCCCTAGCCACGACTTCAACGTCTTCGTAACATTCGCATCCAATTTTCTGAGAAGGTTTTGGCTCATATCGTACACAAGAAACGGCCAGTTTAGACGTGATGTTAAATAGTTGTCGTATATCCATGCTTTCTTGACGTTACCTATTGGTTGTTGGTCTACCTTTTTTATGTCAACGATGAAACTTTCAATTATGTCGTCCAAAGCTGGAGTACAACCTCTGTTATCTATCTTTCTGCCAAGAAATTTGAAAGGCACGGTTTCCGATATAATAGAAACTTTTTCCCCGCCTATAGCAAGCCCGGGGTCATATGACGTAAACTTAGTACCCCGCCTACCCAGACATAGACAGTAGCATTTGCTAGGTTTTGTCCTCATTCCATCTGTCCATGTACAGAATTCATCCACTTTTCGCAGTAGGTCTTGGCACTGCTTTGGGCTGCGAGTCAGGATTGCGAGGTCGTCTGCAAACGCCAGGATGGACTCTGTATATTTGCCATTTAATTTAAACCGATATCCCCACTTCTTCTCATGAGTAATAATACTGTCAAACATGGAAACAGAAGATAAAATGAGACACACCACTACCAGATGATATTGCAAATAAATGGAAAGAAGTATGTACAGCCTTAGAAGAAATTAAAGACATTAACATCAAAAGATGTTATAAAGAAGATCCAAAAGGCACTAAATATCGGTTACATTGTTTTACCGATTCTTCTACAAAAGCGTATGCTGCTCTAATTTACGTAGTGGAAAAAAATAGTAAGAATTTCATTATTGGAAAGTCACGTGTTGTACCTATCAAAGATCAAGAAAATTTGAAGATACCGAGACTTGAGCTATTACGAGTATTAATTGGCTGTAGACTATTACAGTATGTCAGCAAATGCATTAAATTAGAGATATGCAAACAAATATTATGGTCAGATAGTCAGATTGTTCCAAGCTGGATAAACTCAAACAAATTACTAAGTCCATTTGTTTCAAGACGGATTGAAAAGATTAAAAGAAACAAAGATCTATCTTTTAGATATGTACTAGTCCGTTAATCCACCCATGAAAATCCACCCATTGGGTGGATTTCCGGAATTATATATTATTAATCAAAATGGTCTGGTAATCCACCCACGAAAATCCACCTAAGGGGTGTATTTCCGGAATTATATATTGTTAATCCAATTAGTCCGCTAATCCACCCATGAAATGGATGGATTTCGAAGATGGACAAACACATGAATGGAGTTCGTAATATATGTTTACTTTGAAATTAAAAATAATTGTATAGTTTTTTTGAAGTCAATCTATTGGTATAATTCGGGAAAGGCTTTAATAAAGGTCATATAGTGTTATCCTGTGATATATACAAGTGAGAACTTAATAAATATAATATCAAATTATGCACAGAAACAGTGACTAAAAACCTACCCTATATTGTCAAAAAGAGAAGTCTAAAAACTATATAGCAAAATATTATCCCTGTTTTCATATCCCTGTGTGTGGACCAGTGAGTAGTGAATAAAACAAACAGTTATTTCTTAAAAAAATTTAATTGGTACAGCCTGAAAACGACTTTTATATTAAAACTGACTACAACGCCATCTGTTGTCCAGTAGGTTCGGCCTATTTCAAAAACTAGCCACCCAAATACCATCAGAGACCTTCGGCCTATCAGTATACTTCCTTGTTTGTCAAAGGTGTTGGAAAGGGTGGTGCATATGCAAGTAATGGAGTACCTTGAACAAAATAGTATTCTCCCTGATAGGCAGTCAGGATTTAGAAAGGGGCGGGGTACAGCCATGGCTTTGTGTGATGTGGTTGGCAACATTTTGGAGGCTAGGGACCGCGGAGAGGGCACAGCTCTAGTGCTACTGGACTACTCCCGCGCTTTTGATGCCCTAGATATTTCACTTTTATTATCAAAGTTGACCTTCTATGGGTTTACGTCAGATACTGTCAGGTGGTTTGATAGTTACCTCACGAATCGTACACAGTATGTTGAGCTGCAGAAAGAGGATGGCACAGTGATGACATCATCCCCGCTTAGGGTGACTCGAGGGGTGCCACAGGGATCAATCTTGGGTCCACTTTTGTTCATTTTATATACTGCAGATATCACAGGATCCTTTCAACACTGTCGGTTCCATATGTATGCAGATGATACACAATTATATTTGTCTTTTAAACCTGACGACACACTTTCAGCCATATCTAAAGTAAATGAGGACCTGGAAAGGGTGGTTACGTGGTCAAAAGAACACTCACTGATCTTAAATCCCCTTAAATCAAAATTCATGATACTGGGTAGTAAGAAACAAATTCAGTCAATTTTGAAATATGATCCCACCATGGTCATTAATGGTCAGAAAGTGGCAAGGGTCGAAGAAGCCACCAACCTTGGTCTCCTGATGGACCCTCAGCTACAGTTTGAGGGACACATAGGTATTATAGTAAAGAATTGCTTTTATAGGTTAAAAATTCTATACAATATTCGGGACTATTTAGGATTTCCACTAAGAAAGCAACTGGCGGACAGTCTCATACTATTACTGTGACATAGTTTACGGTCCATGCTTGCTGGCTAAAACTAAAAATCTCATACAGCGCATACAAAATGCATGTGCCCGATATTGTTTTCAAATACCAAGACGTCAACATGTAACACCTTACATTAATAGTAATAATATATTGAAGATGGAGGCTAGAAGAAGGCTACATTTAGCCACTATGCTTTTTGATTTGTTAAAAAGTAAAAAACCTAGCTATTTATATGTAAAAATATGTTTAAGACAAAACCGCTATCGTTACCCTGTCCGGTCTGGAACTAGTACATTATCTGTGCCAAGGCACAAGACTATGGCCTTCCGAAGTTGTCTGAAGTATGCGGCGGCGCGGGTCTGGAATGATCTGCCACCACCAATTAGGAACCTAAAATCAAAACACACATTTAGGGTGAGGTACAAAGCATTGCTCTTACAATATCAAAAGAGCATGCCTTGAGTTATGTTAATATATCTGCATTATCTGCAGATGGAGGGATATTAAAAATGCATCTATTTGTATATTCACAATCTCCGAATCTTACCTATAAATGTTTGGCTCCCCTGCTATAGTCATTCCAGAGTCGTCCCGCTGTGTGCTGGACACCGAATTGCCTTATTGTGCATTGGTTGGATGGTGCGGTTGCAGGCCTGCGATGGTAGAAATGGTGCATTGAATTTTAAAATTGCATTTATAGATACCCGTGAAATTGTCAAATTATTGGTTAGTGCGTAATATCTGTGAGAAATTCCTTACCCATTTGGCTTTAAGCTTTTGTTCTTTTCCATTACATATTTAAATCTGTTGTTGATAGTAAACTTTATGTATTCAATTTGTGTTTAAGTAAATTAAAACGTAATTGCCTGATGACGTCAGATGACGCTAAGGTTGGCACTGAAAACCAGTACTGGGTGGTTAATACCCATCTCAGTGTATGCTGAGTGTCAATCCTGGTTGCGGACACAGCGTACATGATATAGTATAAGATTAGTAATAACTTTACTTGGTAATTCAAGTACTTATTCAGTGCAGAGAAAAGTGCAAGGGACACGTGAGGCCGTTGCCACGTAAAGACACGTCGACTGTCGCGTCACGTCACTCGCGTCGACCACAGAGTACGCTTTGGTTACCCTTGACAGTTGACAGTGATGTGACAACTGACAGCTGACACGAAACATCATCAAAGGCAGCGGCGGCCACAGATTAATGGAAATTTGCCGTTTAGTTTTCGAACGTTTTACCTCCTTGTCTGTGTGCCTTTCTTGCGTTGTTGTTTTTGTACTTTTTTTTTTATCTCTTTTAAGTCTGTTTTTTGTTTTCTCTGTTCTTTTATTTTTTATTATAAAGTTATGTTACTATTATTTGGTGTGGGTATGTACGTTATGATCCAAAATAAAAATATTTTCTTTCTTTCTTTCTTTCTTTCTTTACATGCGAGATCGACAAAACAAATTATTCGAAAAAAGCACATGACGATCGAAAAAACAAATGATGGTCGGACAAACAAATAAAGATTGACAAAACAAATGAAGATCGACAAAACAAATGACTGTCGGATAAACAAATGAAGATTGACAAAACAAATGAAGATCGACAAAACAAATGACGGTTAGATAAACAAATGAAGATTGACAAAACAAATGAAGATCGACAAAACAAATGAAGACCGACAAAACAAATGATGGTCGGATAAACAAATGAAGATTGACAAAACAAATGAAGGTCGGATAAACAAATGAAGATCATCAAAATAAAAGAAGATCGATAAACAAATGAAAACCGATAAAACATAATATGCAGATCAATAAAACAAAAAACTTAAGTATGAGCTTTGAGTTTTGGGTTTTGAGTTCTGAGTTCTGACTTTTGAGCTTTCAGCTTTGTTGATTTTTGATGGTCAAAAATTACTATTAATTATATTTTGTAATTTAGATGCGATAGGCAAATCTCGACCTTAATGACACTTTTTTAAAAATGTTATTTTGGGCGTTAACAGACATCACTGATCACGACTATGTAAAAAATAAATAAATATCATGTTCATAAGATCGAGAATTGCTTGCACTTATTTTTTTCAATGGCAATTGCAGCTAGATTATTTTCTTCTATTTTATTAGCTATCTCGTCAGATTTTTTTACTTTATTTGATTTTCTTATATTTTATTAACATTATTTGGTATTTAGTTCGATCGTCATTTGTTTATTCGACCGTCATTTGTTTTTACTATCTTCATTTGTTTCGCTGATCTTCATTTGTTTCGCTGATCTTCATTTGTTTTGCCGATCTTCATTTGTTTTTTCGATAGTCATTGGTTATCCGACCGTCACGTACGGGTATTAGACTCTAAAAAGTGGCCATAAGTCCATTTCATAAAATTGACCACACCGGTCTTCATTGTACTGTATTAACAAAAGGATACCTGTCAGCACGACACCGGCTTTGATGCGCGCCGCTAAGACGTGCTAGTGACACGTTTGTTTTCTCGACGCTAGCTATTTTTAATCACTTTTCTGTGCATTACGAAACTGTTGTGTTCTCTGCAAAACCAAAAAATCTCTCTGGATTCTTCGGACATGGGTATGTACTTTGTTTTTAATACATTACTAAACTATAAGTATCCCTTTTTCATTCATAAAATGTACGAGACAGTCATGATTATTTTTTGGGCCAAAAAAAATCTATAAAACAAGTTTGCTGAGTTGCTAAGTATCAGTTAAAGAGAGTTAAGCTGTAGTTCTTACATGGGTGTATTCTGTAAAGCTTCTACTTGAATTATTAAAAGAAAAAGCATCCGCCATTGTCCGCCCCCTTGTTTTATTGCCTACTAAAAAAAAGGCGGGGTTTTTCGGGCGTATCTTGTTCGTAATTTTCTTTGTTATCTCATATCATCTGAACTAATGTACAGGTTTCAATTATTGATGTTTCAAATTACAGATATTTATTGTCCTAGTGTTTTTAGGTACATAAAATGTGAAAATATAGTTATATAGCGAACTTTTGGCGCCAAATAATGAGTTTTTAAGAACAAATATTTAGATTTCCGTAAAAATAACGGTAGTTCTCTTTTGTCAGCAGGTTCTTGTGTTGAGTCTTCGATGATTAGCAAGGGAGGATATGTTTAACATAATAAAACAGTGTGGCTTCAAAAATTTAGATAAAAAACTGGATTTTCTCGAGCAAAAACTAATCGAAATGACGAAATGCCCTGATGATAAAATAAACGTACTCCGCGATAGTTTAAAGTCTTTTAAACATCACTACAAGCTGAAGTGGACCTCAGCAAGCTACAAGGAATGCCGTTTCCGGAAAATTAATGAACAATGTCTGAAGGACTCAATCTCTGTACCTGCTTGGCGACACCATAAACCCGGCCGTCCCTCCAAGAAATTCCAGGAATGTAGTGAAAGAAGCAAGAGGCGCAAAACAGAGAACTTGAGGTCAGAAATATCTCATGATGAGTGGACTTATGCTGCAGTTATGTGCGAAAGAGCCGCAGGCAACAACGATATGTCTAAGATCATTAAACAGGCTTCAGTGACTCCGACAAGAGCCACCAAATTTCGGAGAATTATTAGTTCAGTAGAGAAATGTACAAAAAGCAGCAAGCTAAGTATAACAAAAGCGCTAATTAAATATGTGGAGGCCGACCTTACCCGTAAACAATATAATGTCATTAGAAATGGGCAAGAAGATATATACCCGTGTTATTCGCTGCTGCAAAAAGAGAAAAATAAATGCTATCCTAAAGATATCCACCTCTCAGAAACGATAGCTGAAGTAGATTTGCAATATCTTCTCGACCACACCACTCAACGTCTTTGCCTTTATCTAGAGGAAGTATTAATGACAGCAACTGACACTGAGAGGCAGAACATGAAACTAATCTGCAAATGGGGATGTGATGGCTCGAAAGCACAAGAATTCAAACAAATGTTTGAAAACAAGTCTGATTCCGATGCCCATATTTTTATAAGCTCATTAGTGCCACTAAGGCTCACGAGCAGTTTGAATCGCACAATAAAGGTTTGGTGGCAAAATCCGGCTCCTTCATCGTCCCGATTTTGCCGCCCTATAAGGATCCAGTTTGTGCATGAAAGTAATGAAGTGACTAAATCAGAAATAAAACACATTGAAAACCAGGCACAAAATATAGGGTGTCTCAATAAGAGCGCACTTTTTAAATTTAGTGCAATTTTTTTTTGTGCAATTGGCGACTCTGAGATTTGACAGTTTACACATTTATTAGTTCCGATTAATAAAAATGGAGCGCTTTTCGAAAGAACAACGCGTAATAATTGTGAAAACTTATTACAAAAATTTGGAAAGTTATGCTGAGACCGCCCGCAAACTACGAACAATTTTCAGTCGAGAAAGTGCACCTAATGTGTGAACCATTCGAAGAGTTGTCAAAAAAATGAAGAAACTGCGTCGGTAATGGACAGTAAGACTCCTGTGCTTCCGTTGTGTGCATACGGCATGTGGTTCCAGCAAGACGGCGCGGCGCCACCTGCTACACCGCGCATGAAACAATCCATTTATTGCAGCAACGATTGCCGGAAAAAAATCAATAAATTCCGATGTGAACTGACCACCAAGATTTAACGCCGTGCGATTTTTTTCTTTGGGGTTTTCTCTAATCGCAGGTTTAAGCGAATAAACCAGAAACAATGCCTAAGCTCAAATCCGAGATCCAACGAGTTATCGGTGCGAGACAGCCTTATCTCTGTGAAAAATTCATGAAAATTTTCATGAATAGAGTAATGGCCTGCCATCAGAGCCGTGGAGGCCATTTGACGGATATTTTGTTCCATACTTAATCGGAACATGTCTTTTTGACAATTCAATAAAAAAATCACAACTCTCTCAAAAAAATATGTTTTTTATATTAAAATGAAAAAGTGCACTCTTACTGAGACACCCATTATAAATCTTACAGACGTTGAAGCTAACAACAACGTGATCAAAGTATCGCACACTCTTGTTTTAACAATGGTAAATGGCAAAGTGTGCAATGCTGCCATTAACACAACATCAACCATGAAGTGCTACGTATGCAAGCAGACTAGCAAACAGTTCAACATGCTGAAAACGGTTGAAGAACGTGCCATAGAACCGAATTCACTAAAATTTGGACTTTCTATTTTGTACGCTCGAATTCGTATTGTAGAAACATGTCTCCAAATAGCCTATAAACTGCCTCTTAAAAAATGGAGATTAAACACCGAAGAAAAGATCATCTGAGAAGAAAAAGGAGATTCAGAACGCATTTCGGGATCAAATGGGCTTACTTGTAGACGTGCCGAAAGCTGGATTCGGTAATACCAATGATGGTAATACATCAAGAAGGTTTTTTGCTGATCCAGAAACCACTACCAGAATCACAGGCATAGATGTAGAGTTCCTCAAGAAGCTGAAAGTGATTTTAGAAGTTCTAGCAAGTGGGTTCCCCATTGACACAGAAAAGTTTTCTGTGTATCTTCGATCCACAGCTAAACTATAATTATGTTCATTTAAATAACTGGCACCCTATGACGCCCACTCTGCATAAAATTTTATGTCATGGGGCTTTGGTCATTGAGCATGCTCTTCTTCCGATTGGTCAATTATCAGAAGAAGCGGCCGAGTCGCGTAATAAGCATTTCCGCCTATACAGGCAGAACTTAGCCAGAAAATTTTCGAGGAAAGATAGCATGCAAGATGTGATGAATCGCCTTCTTCTGACCTCAGATGTCTACCTCAGTTGTAGCAGCAGAATGCTTATAAAAAAGAAACGGAAACCGTTCTCATCAGAAGCTCTGGCTTTTCTTAGAGCAGACGAGTACGAGTGTTCCGCAAGTACAAGTACTGATGAAAATAATGAAAGCGAGACTGATAGTGATAAGTATTAGTAGTACATGCCTGCTAGTAATAATCTATACAATCTACGTATATTTTTTTTAATAAATAATCTTTCCTCCACAAAATAAATGTTTTTTTTGTATATTAATTCCATTTTGAAATTTTGCTCTTCATATTAGTAAGTAGTAGAAAAGGCGAGAAAAGGGCATAGAAATCATACTACAATGTGTATTAATGATCTGAAAAATCACTGTGACACTGAATGGTTACAAAATCACAAAAAAATATTATTAGAATAGTTTTGACCAGTTTTTTTGTGACAAAGACCCGTACGTGTCATTTGTTTTGACGATCTTCATTTGTTTTGCCGTTCTTCATTTGTTTTTTCGATCTTCATTTGTTTTTTTGATCTTTTTTATTTATCATGAAAAGACCGAATTCCGGACATACCATAACATCTAATTCCGGTTATCCACCCCCTTGGGTGGATTTTTTGGGGTGGATTAACGGACTAATCCTGCTGACGTGGCCACAAAACCATCAAGAACAAATGAAGATATCAAAAGATGGTTAAATGGTCCAGATTTTCTACTAGAAGATCCTGAGAATTGGCCCATTAACCCAAGTTATCAAAATACCTTATACGTGGGTGAAGATTTCAGTGAGACAGATCATATTGAAGTAATGAACAAAGAAGATATAATAATGAAAGACTATTATTAGAGTTAACGGGATATTTACCATGTACTGTTGAGTATTTCCGATATTTCGGCGCTGTTGCAAGCACCATGATCACGGAGGAACTGAAGTATAGGCGGTTGAAAGCGAAAGTCTCAGCACATATATCGATCTACCCTCCTTACGGATATATTCCATTCTTGGAAAATATCTGTAAGGAGGGTAGATCGACTGACAAAGTAACGGCTATAATTACTGATAATGATAGCACAGTTTTATAAAGTTAATAGAGCAATGTTTGGTGATAACCATGTTTTGCCCACACAGTGAATTAAGTAGTAACAAATTCAGTAGATAAATCTAAATTGCATCGACAATCATAAGTAAAGTACTTGACATTGTTAAATTCGTAAAACGTAGTGTTAATGCAAGTGATGAACTGCGTAGAAAACAAATTGAGACTGGGATGAAGGAAGGCCAGGCAAAGAAACTAATACTCGATGTACGCACAAGATTAAATTCTACAAGAACGATTCATGGATCTCGTTGCAGTGATTGGCGCGATATTGTTATGCCGTTCAGATGAACCTCCAATGTTAACTTTTAATGAAGTAGCTTATCTTTGCGAGATAATCCAACTAATACAACCGTTTGAAAGATTAACAAAAGAAATTTGTGGACAAAATAACATAACAGTCAGTAAAGTGATTCCACTTGTAAGTTGCTTACGGGATATGCTTGATAAGTATACCCCATCATTTGAAAGTATCCTGGTCCTAAAAACAGATATTGAAAAAGAAGTTTCAAAGAGGTTCGATAAATTAGAGCAGAACTCTTAGATCCCCGGTTAAAGCTAATTCATTTTAAAGATGCAACTGCGAAAGGAAAGGTCATACACCACATTAACAATTGTTAATGTGGTGTATGACCTTTCTTTTAACTGCGAAAGGTATAGCATAGCCCATGTTCACCGCAAAGAGTTTAGCTTCCCAACAGTGAAGAAATTTTTCAAATCGGTCCAGTAGTTCCGGAGCCTATTCGTTACAAAGAAACAAACAAACAAAAAAACAAATCTTTCCTCTTTATAATATTAGTATAGATAAATCCACTGATAAGAGCAAAGTTGAAACAGAGTTTCAAATGTTTTTATCATCTCCCGTAACACCTATAAAGGAAGATGCGCTAGAAATGTGGGACGGCATGAAGGGGCTATTTCCCGGGCTATATAGTCCAGCCACAAAATATTTGCCTATCGTAGCAACTTTAGTTCCCAGTGAGCGGTTATTCTCAGAAGCTGGTCCTGCAATCACCCAGGACTTGTTTATGAGCGATATTGCATCCCTACTTTTGGTTCGGTTTGCCACAAAAAAGAGTTTGAAGCATTACGTAGGACAAATTATTTCACTCGATTATCAAGTACCTACGGTAAAATTTTTAAAAAGGGTTAAAAACTCTAAACATGAACAAGGAAATACTTTTTTTTATCCCCCAGTTGATGATGTCTCGGCCATTACTCATTCGGATGATATAATATCAATTTTACCCGCGCCTCAAATTTCCTGTCTTGGTCAAATGATATTTAATAGTAATTTTAATATGATTTTAATATCCAGTAAATGTTAATAAGTTTATATGATTTCAGTGGGATTATTTTTCAAGTGTGAAATTTTATATGATTTAGACTTTGATTGTTATTTGATACCAAAGCTGTCACTGAAAGTGAGCAATTGTGTATTATTCTTAACGTGTTACATTACGTTTTTTTTATTAATATTTAATATTAATTTTAGCTTTTAACATCCTGTAAAAGTTAAAAGTTTGATATATACCTATACAATTTCAGTGAGATTATAATTTTTCAATTGTGACATTTTATTTTTTTAAGATGTATTGTTATTTGATACCAAAGCTGTCACTGTAAGTTACAATTGTTTATTATTCTAAACGTGTTTTATTACGTTTTTTTATTAATATTTAATATTAGTTTTACTGATTTTAAGATCCTGTAAAAGTTAATAAGTTTGATATAATATACCTATATAATTTCAGTGAGATTATTTTTCAATTGTGAGATTTTATTTGCTTTTACCGATTGTTATTTGATACAAAAGCTGTCACTGTAAGTGAACAATTCAAAGAGGTTAAAATTCTTACAGTAGCACCACAATACATTTTTAAAAATTTTATGTACAGACGAATTTGAGAATGCATGGTCAATCCGAAGCGAAATTGCTTTGCACAGAGAATTGACGCCATCTCTCGGATAACATTGGAAGTCAAGTATTTAGCGTTGCTGAGTTTTTTAATACCTCACACAGGAACGCGATTATTGTCAAAATAGCAACTCATTAATCTTTTGAGTAATGTAAATATGCCATCTAGTACATTTTTTGTGATTCTAAGGTGTCTATGCAATATTTTATTCGAGTAAAGTTGCGCCATCTTGTGGAGTTTTTGTGAATATGGACTCAAATGTGCATGAGATTGTAGATCTTAAGGGGCCCATGGAATATTGGAGGTGACTGTAAGTACAAAGAAATTTACATAGTTTCGCTAACGCTAGACACAATATCAACACTAGAAATAAAAGTAACCTTGCTGTTTATCACAGCAGATTGCACAAAATCAGCAATTCTTTCATGGGGTATACGCTTTTAGAACAGGCTACCAGGCGAAATTAAAAGTATGTCCCTGAATAAATTTAAAAAGGTTGTAAAAAGTAAATTGTACTGCAGAGGCTGAATAAATTTAAAAAGGTTGTAAAAAGTAAATTGTACTATACAATTGGTGATTATTTGTTGGATGGAGAAGTCTGGAAATGACCTGCTCTGCTGGATTCTCAAAAAAATGTTAAAATGGATAGTTTTTAGATTCATTTTGTAAATAGAGCACTAAAAAGAATAACCCGCTGAGTTTCTTGCCCGTTCTTCTCAGGTGGATCGCGTTGTGAACTGGAGGTAGAAATTTTGATTTATATTCTGGACGTTTTACAAGAGCATCTGTATATGCCTATGTGAAATAAATTTCTTTTTCTTCCTTTCTTTCTTACTTTCAGCAATTTTGTATTATTCTTAACGTGTTATAATTACGTTTTTTTATTAATTTTACTGATTTTCATCCAGTAAATGTTAATAAGTTTGATATATACCTATGTGATTACAGTGAGATTATTTTTCAATTGTGAGATTTTGATTTAGACTTTGATGTTATTTGATTCCAAAGCTGTCACAGTTATTAAGCGATTGTGTTATTCTTAACGTATTAAATTACGTTTTTTATTAACTAACTAACTAACTATCTTCACGCCAAATCCCTTGCGGGGTAGGCAGAAAGAACCGAGCGCCACACGGCACGGTCCATACACACCTCACTTGCTTCTTCAACTTTCATTTTTCTTTTCATGCATGCACGTCGGTTCCTACGGCTCTTGACACCACCTTCAACTAACACACTATTAAGTTGGTCGTGGTAGGTGTGTCGTGGCCTTCCCCGACTCCTACGTCCATCCACTTCCGCGTTGTATATCTGTTTTGTCATTCTTTCATCTCCCATTCATTGCCGAACACCACATGCCCGAACCATCGTAGCATGCCCTTCCTTACTTTAACACCGACACTCTTTCAGACCAACTCTCTTTCTTACATCTTAATTCCCAACGCGATCTGCAATTGTTACTCCGCAGATTTTGCGTAGCGCGCGCAACTCGACCGCTTTTATTCTACTTTCATGCGTTTCCTGCCATACCCAACTCTCGCTTCCATACGTTAGCGTAGGTATCAGCACCGCATTGTGTACTGCGAGCTGGGCCTTTTGACTTAAGGCCTTGGTACCTAAAAGTTTGCCTAACGCTATATTCACACTATTGCCCGCAGTTACCCTCTTTTCTACATCAACGGTGTACCGTCCATCCCTGCTAAATGCACATCCAAAATATACAAACTCACCCACCTGTTCCAGCACTACATCATTTAGTTATCCTGGCATTCGTTCTGTCCTCTTCTCTTTCGAATACAATCACTTTCGTTTTAGTCGCGTTCAAATGTAAGCCTCTCATTAGACAATCATCTTTCATCGTTGTGACTAGTGACTGTAGTTCTGATGGCGATTCGGTTATGAGCACGGCATCATCTGCATACAGCAAACAGTTTACAAGTAAGTCACCCATTCGCAATCCAACATTCATCGATCTTACTCTCTTAAGACAATCGTCCAGGTACAAGACAAACAGCAGAGCCGACAGCACGCAGCCCTGTCTGACGCCAATGTTGACGTCAAACCAGGGAGACAGGCTGCCGCCCATCCGCACACATGCCGTACATCCCACATATGTAGACTGTACAGCACGAAGAATCGCACCATCAATCCCGTATCCTGGCAATATATCCCAGAGATCCTTCCGTACAACTCTGTCAAATGCTTTCTCCATGTCCACAAAACCGCAGAAAACCTTCCGGCCTACAGCCAGCTGCTTCTCTACAATGTTGCGGAGCGAGAAAACTTGGTCCATACATCCCCTTCCATTTCGGAAACCACCCTGCGCCTCCCACAGTAATCCGTCAGATTCCACCCACATTCTCCTTTCAATAATTTTGCCATACACTTTAGCTGCTATACTAATCAAACTGATGGCCTTATAGTTGGCGCACTCCATACGTGAGCCCTTGCCTTTATACAACGGCACGATGATAGCACGCCTCCAGTCCATTGGGACCCTTCCAGTCTTCCAGCATAGATTGCTCAATGACCAGAAGGCGTCCCGGACGCAAGGACCACCTAATTTGATCATTTCAGCAAATATTCTATCAATTCCCGCAGACTTTCCATTTTTCAAGCTTCGTATCGACCATTCAATCTCTTCCAAAGTAATATCTCCGCTTGATGCTTGCACCGCAAGATCAGTCATCGACTCCCTCGCAGTGCCCGCATCCGGGAGATATTCATACATTTCTCCAAAGTACTCGTTCCACCGCTCTAACACCTCTAATGGGTCCGCAAGAATGTCCCCAGCTTTACTCTTTATCTCATCTATTATGGAAACTGACGAACAGCTCCGAGACTTCTTGACCTCCCTCCAAAAGAGTTTGGTATTAGTCTCGAAGTTCCTCGTCAGCTTCTCTTCCGCAATCAAATTTATTCTTCCACGCTTCTCCTTCACTAAAGCTTTGGCTTCATTCTTGCAGAGGCGGTAAATTTCTTTCTTCGTGTCTTTCATACTGTCATTCAGTTGCAAAGATGAGACATAATCCAACCACGCTTTCTTCTTTCTTACTATGCAGGATTGTACTTCTGCATCCCACCAGGCATCACCATTCAAATGTTCATGTCTGTTTGCACTCCCACATGCTTCTTTTGCACTATCCACTATACTTTCTTTCATAATATTCCAGCATTCATCCACATCTAAGTCGGAAAGGCTCGCGTTTGCAAGCCTTTCACTGACTAATCCTACATACATACTCCTTACGCTTTCATCTTCCAGTTTTTCACTCTTTATCCTTTCATAGTCTCCGACAGGGACACGCACTCGCCAGTGCCTCCACTAAAAAAAAATTGTTGAAAAGACCAACAAACCGGCTAACTACCAGGTAGTGGTCAGTTTCAAGAGTGGGGCCTCTGTAGGCTCTTGTATCCCTTATAGCCTCTCGGAGACGACTGTCTATCAAAATCAAATCAATTACACTTTTTTCTTCCTTCCGTCTCCAAGTATACGTGTGGATATCTTTGTGACGGAATAAACTGTTCGCCACAAGGAGGTCTCGTTCCAAGCATACGTCTAAGATTGACTTACCAGCATCATTCGCTCTCTTATCTCCATACGGACCAAGGACAGCATCGAAGCCATCGCGCTTGGTCCCCACCCATCCATTCAAATCACCACACATAATCAACTTTTCATTCCCGTCAGCCAAATCGAGGACGTCCCTAACGGAATCCCAGAACTCCGCGAGCACTTGGGTATTAGCCGAGCTGACGGGAGCATAGGCTGCGACCAAAAAAACTCTCGTGATCCCCAGCTTTATACGTACCCACAGGAGTCTTGGGTCTGCCAATCCATAATCTTTCACTCCAGAAACCAAACGGGAGGAGAGCAAGACACCCACTCCCTTACTGGCATGATCCTCTTGGTCCACTCCGGACCACAAAGCAATTATTCCGCCAGGAAGATCGTCGATGCCGCTCCCCTTCCGCTTAGTCTCTGTGACACACAATACATCCAGGCATCGCTCTTTCATTACATATATCAATTCATTCATCTTACCTTCCATACCACCACGCACATTCCACGTGCCTATCCGGCACTCGGCTCCTCGCATCCCGCCAGAGTTGGCGCTGCGTGAAGGGTGGCGGCCCCCTTCGCCGCGTGCGCATGCAGTCATACCGACGGGGGCACACCGGTACGCGTCGCCTCGGCGGGACGCCCTAGCCCTGTCGGGACTCATTTCTCGGTAGTGATTGGTTTCGCGTTTTCGCTTTCGCCGCTACTTACGGGGAGGGCCCGAGCACAGGTAACGCTCTTCGTGAAGGCACACTACATCCTCCCCTAAATTGTTTTTTAAGTTACTATAAATATTGTAAAGATTAATATAATATACTAGCTGACCCGCGCAACTTCGTTTGCGTGATAAATGAAGAACCGCTCGACCGATTTTGTGCAAACTTCACATAAACCATCTACTAAATAGTCCGAACAAAGCCTAAACATTTGGTTTGGATAGGTGAGCCCGTTCTTGAGTTATAAAATTACAACGAAAAGTGGCATTGATTTTTATATATATAGATTGCTGGCTAAGTAATATTTTATTTTTAAAGCTACTTTATTTACAAGGTTATTATTGAATTTTTTTCACAAGATTATTGCCATACATCTGATTTTCCTACTTGAAAAGTTAGTGTTTCACATGAAAAAAAGACTTTGCATACTGTATATCAGGTGTACGAACCACATTTTTGGTTTAAATTCGAACCCTGTATATCAGGTGTACGAACCACATTTTTGGTTTAAATTCGATAAAAAAGGTCATAGGGCGCAATTCGACCCGGTCGCGGACATAAATGAAAATGACATAAAATGAAAGAGTATAAATTCACTTACCATTATAAATGGTTATTTTAGTTAGAATCCATGGGAGAACAAAGTTAGAACCAATAATATATTTATTGAAAAAATCGAATACTACTATTAAATATAAGTTGTCGTTCTTTAAATATCTACTAAATAGTTTTGGCGAGTGCATGTACGTCCCGCGTGATCGAATTGGCTTGTATACGGTCGCTTCCTCTCTCCCGCACAGTAGCTCGCGTCTCGCTCGCGCTGGCGTATTGTTTCGTTCGTGTCATCGCAGTCCTTCGTTGTCTTTCGTCGTGATCTGTGCGTTTACCAGTTATCTCTTGTTTTTATCGACTACCTAAGCTCGTTTACTGGACCTGATTATTTGCTGTTTGTTTGGATTTTTTTATATAGTTTTTTTTTAAGCTATTGCATAGCTTCTATCGCGGGCCTTGAGCGTGGAGACCGAATCCAGAAATTCTGTCACGAAAATAACCTAACACTCTCGGCTACCTTCGGCCACGCTCGGCCATGTTCGTGTATCTCGCACTTCATATACCAACGTGTACACGTGAGCGTTTGCATAACGTGTATCTATGTATATGAAGTGAAGTAGGGTAAGGTGGGGTGGGCTGAGGTGTGTAGGGTGGGGTGAGGTGAAGTCGGGTGTGGCGAGGTGAATTGGTGTGAGGTGGGGTGGGGTGAGGTTAGGTGGAGTGGACTTTTGGCGTTTTGGACTTTTGGCCTTCGGGACTTTTGGGCTTTTGGCCTTTTGAACTTTTGGACTTTTGTACTTTTGTACTTTTGGACTTTTGGACTTTTGGACTTTGGTCTTTTGGACTTTGGACTTTGGACTTTGGACTTTGGACTTTTGGCCTTTTGGACTTATGGACTTTTGGACTTTGGACTTTGGACTTTGAACTTTTGATCCTGCTTTTGTTGGCAAGTCCAAAAGTCCCAAAAGACCCAAAAGTCCGAAAAGTCCCAAGTCCCAAGTCCCAAGTCCCAAGTCCCAAAGGTCCCAAAAGTCCAAATGTCCAAAAGTCCCAAGTCCCAAAGGTCCCAAAGGTCCCAAAGGTCCCAAAAGTCCAAATGTCCAAAAGTCCAAAAGTCCAAAGTACAAAATTCCAAAAGGTTGGTACTTTACTTTCTTGAACATAGGCCTTAAAATATTCTTATATAGAAATAATTATACTAGCATAGTTGATAAAAAATGCTATGTAATAGCTTTACCGCGGCAGTCCCCGAGTGCCACACGCCTTTTTTTTTAGTATAGTTTATTTTTTATCCTGGGCTAGGCATCAACAACAAGTCGACGCCCCTGCTGCATTTTTAGATGAAATCACAGTAGATATTGATCACGCCGAATAAATCATGTGAATACAAATAAGTTTTTTTTTTTTCAATATTCCCACAGCCCACAAGAAAGCGACCCTTACCATGATAAACTAGAGACATTTATCTATATATCCTCACAATTTCATTTCTGTCCGCCGTGGGTTTTTCTCCCATACTATTTGCCCATTGACCTTTGTGTAAAATTTTAGATTTTTAAGTAGTAAGTACACTTAAAGTAAAACATTAGCTATTATAGCTAGACAATGGTCTATTATGCCAAACGTAAGCAATGATCTGTAGATACTTACCTAGAGATGTACCGGTTAAATAGTGATTCGCTGTGCGCGATCAACGTATCTGTGCATAAATCTATTTAATTGATAATTTCTGTGATATGTAAGTATTTACTAACTATAAGATAGATAGGCTCAGTATAATATGGTAGGTTTTAACAAATCAATAAAATAAATATATGAATTCAGTATTCAGTATTCAGTATTTTATTTGCCATTCCACAGTACATACATGGTGATAGATGTCAATTTAAGTTACAGTTTGTTCAGTGTGGACCCTGTTAGGGCGCAGCAATATAATATAAAATTGAATTTAATATACATGTGGGAAACGGAATGTGATTTGAGTGAACGGGACGACTGAATGAGAGAGAGTGAACGGTTAATATTAGATGTAAGAACGGGGAGTTGGAAATTGGGAATTGTTGAAGACGGTTGTACGAAGTGTTTTTTAAAGTTATTAAAAGTATATTTTAACATCAAGTGTTAAATCATTTACCACAATCCCACAGTTTTGGGGGCTCGTCCGGGATTGTGCGTAAGTGCTAAAAAGACGAAGATTGCGAAAGTTTGAAAACGACGCAACGAGTTCGAGTACGTGAGTACCCACTTAAATTTGATTTGTGCTCACGGTGGTGAAAAATTCCATCGAAGACGTGGTCAAGAAGACGTGCCTGGCTTAAAATAGAAAAGACGTATCTATTGTCTACCTACTGCTTAATACGACGATGGCAGAAGGCGGAGCCGGCAAAATGTTCGACGACGGTATGGGATCCACGTCACGGGCGGCGGCGGCCACCATGTTATACCATCTCGACGGTAATATTACCCCATTCGACGGCGATGATAAGTCTTATGCCTCAACCAAATGGGTTCAAGACATCGAAGATAACGCCGAAATATTTGGTTGGACGGCGCAGCAAAAGCTGATCATCGCGCGCAGGTCGCTGAGTGGCACAGCGGGCCTCTGGTTAAAATCGGAAAAGGTTTTCAAAAGTTTCGATGAGCTCAAGAATGCCCTTATTAAAGAATTTCCGGATACGGTTAACATGAAAGAAATGCACGAGTTGCTCGCTAAAAGAAAAAAAACGGAAGGACGAAAGTTACTATCAGTACGTGTTATCCATGAAGGAATTAGGAAAACGGGCGAAGTTTCCTGATTACGTAGTAATCCAGTACATTATTGATGGCATTGAAGATCGTCCTATGTATAAAAGTGTCTTATACGGTGTGACTACCTACCCTGCGCTGAAAGAAAAGTTGACGCTGTATGAAAAAATAAAAGACGACAGGTCAAAGGAAGCTCGTATGGTCGTGCCTGAAAGGAAGAAAGAAGTAGCATCCCACAATGGACGCCGATGTTATAATTGTGGCGACAGAAATCATATGTCGGCGCAGTGTCCAAATGGCATAAAATGTTTTAAGTGCAATGAGTACGGCCATATTGGTTCGCGATGTCCTTTGATCGGGGAACTTCGTAGAGGCGATCGGAACACTTCGGCGAAGCAGACATCCGGTCCGGCGCATGTTGTACGGAAAGGAACGACACCGCAGCGTTCGGCGATGTTCGGTACAACAGACATGGCGTCTTCGTCGACCAATCAGTGCGAGTGTCTATGCGGCCATGACGCCCATCAAAACGTCAACATAACGTCAACGTCAGATGAACATTCGGAGCAGATTGTAAACAAAGACATTTTTAGTGTAAAATTAACAAGTAAAAAACCTGTAAAATCAGTAATTGTTCTCTGGTAGCGATGTGAATTTAATCTCGGCGGAACTTAGTGCTAAGTTATTTGATGTGCAGTTCGATGTTGGCGGCTTAACATTGACTGGTCTTGGCGGTTCACGAGTAAAATCGTTAGGAAAGATTTCAACGTCCATTCTCATTGACGGACAGTGTTACGCCGGAATAGCATTTCACATTGTTTCTAGAGACTGTATGCCGTACGATGTAATAATAGGTCATGAGTTTTTGAAAGATGTAAAGGTGTTGATGAGTGAAGGCTGTGTGACCATATTTCGACGTGAGAGCGATTGGTTAAATGATGTAAATTGCATTACAGATGAAGTAGAATCATTACTGGAACATGTCCGGAACCCTCAAGTTAAGTTGAAGGCTTATCAGTGCGTTAAAAATTATCATCCAAACCAGGTAGAGGAGGTTCCTCTTGAACTCAAGATTGTGTTAAAAGATGACATCCCAGTGACACAGCGACCTCGACGATTGTCACATGTGGAGCAAGGTATAGTAGAGAGACAAGTTGACGAGTGGCTGAGGGACAACATTATTAGGGTGAGTTATTCAGAATATTCTAGCCCGCTAGTGTTAGTGAAGAAAAAAGATGGTACAACCAGAGTGTGCGTTGACTATCGACAGCTCAATGCTAAGATGGTTAAGGATGAATATCCATTACCAATCATTGATGATTTAATTGATAGATTGTCCCAGGCTACTGTGTTTAGCGTACTTGACCTCAAAAATGGATTTTTCCATCTAAATGTTAGTGAAGAATCAATCAAGTATACCTCTTTTGTCACCCATCATGGACAAGGGGAGTACCTGCGGGCACCGTTCGGGCTCTCGGTTTGCCCAAAGTATTTTATGAGGTTTGTGAATGTGATCTTTCGGGAGCTCTTAGCCCAAAAGATCATGATGGTTTTTATTGATGATATTATTATTCCAGCTGATAGTGAAGAGCAAGCATTATGTCGATTAAAGCAGGTTCTGGATGTCGCTGCAAAATATGGGCTCAGAATCAATTGGAAGAAGGCAAAGTTGATCCAAACTGAAATTGAGTATTTGGGCCATATCATTAAAAGGGGTGAGATACGTCCCACTACTGAAAAAACTGATGCGGTCATGAAATTTCCAGAGCCGAGAACAAGTAAGCAGCTTAAAAGTTTTTTAGGGTCAACATCTTACTTCAGAAAATACATTGAGCACTTTGCAGTTATAGCTAAGCCTCTCAATGATTTATTAAAGAAAGGCACCGAGTTTGTATTTGATAAGAAGCAACAAGTAGCTTTCCAACTTTTAAAAGAAAAGTTATCCACTAATCCAGTATTAAAAATATTTGATCCTAGTTTAAGGACTGAGTTGCATACCGATGCTTCCAGTATTGCATTGTCAGCTATCATTATGCAGTACCATCCTGGTACTGGCTTGCACCCAGTTCAATATATGAGCTGTAAGACGAATGAGGCTCAACGAAAGTATTCTAGTTATGAATTGGAAGCACTTGCTATTATAGAGGGTGTTAAAAAGTTTCGCCATTATTTATATGGGAGGCATTTCAAATTAGTAACCGATTGTAAAGCTTTTCAGCAAACTTTGATGAAGAAAGACCTCACGGCAAAGGTAGCACGGTGGGTGCTAATGCTAAACGACTTTGATTACGAAGTTGAACACAGAGCCGGTGATAAGATGAGACATGCTGATGCCCTCAGCCGAAACCCCTATGTGGCTACGATAACTTCATTACATGATCAAATCAAGCAGGCTCAGGACCAGGATGAAGGTGTTAAAGCCATTAAGGATATCCTGAAGATGAATCCATATAAGGATTACTCTATGAATGAAGACCTATTATAATAAAGGACTCGGTAACTTGTTGGTCATACCCAAGGGACTGGAAAAAGATATAATAGGTAGAATACATGGCAATGGCCATTTTTCGAAGAGAAAAATGAAAGAGCTTATTTGTCAAGACTATTACATAAAGGATTTAGATAAGAAACTGGATGAATTTGTAATCTCATGTATACCTTGTTTATTGGCTACTAAGAAGGAAGGCAAGCAGGAAGGATTCCTGAATCCTATACCTAAAGAGAGTATTCCACTGGATACATTGCACCTTGACCATGTAGGACCTTTAGCCGAAACCCGAAAACAGTATAATTACATTCTTACCATCATTGATGCTTTCACCAAGTTTGTGTGGTTGTTTCCTACGAAGAGTACCTCTAGTACCGAGACTTTAAATAAATTAAGAATGCATCAGCAAACCTTTGGTAACCCAGGACGGGTAATTACTGACCGAGGGACAGCTTTTACTAGTCATGAGTTTGAAGAATATTGCAACAGTGAAAATATTCAGCATGTAACCATTACTACAGGTGTTCCTAGAGGGAATGGTCAAGTCGAAAGAGTACATAGGATAATAGTACCTATGCTAACCAAACTGGGCATTGAAAATCCTGGTGTTTGGTATAAACATGTCAGCAGAGTTCAAAGGGCACTCAATAGTACCTTTCAGCGTAGCATAAGTACAACTCCGTTTCAATTGTTGATGGGTACTAAAATGAGACAAAAAGAAGATGTTGAAATTTTAAGATTACTTGAAAATGAAACTGTTAACCAGTACAACAGTCACCGCGAGGATCTACGCTTAAAAGCTAAAGAACAAATCTTGGCAGTACAAGAGGAAAATAAAAAATATTTTAACAAAAGAAGAAAGGTTAGTTACAAATACCAAGTAGGAGAGTTAGTGGCTATAAAAAGGACCCAATTTGGAGCAGGCCTTAAGCTCAAACCTAAGTGCCTAGGGCCATACCGAGTCACAGATGTTCATGTGAATGATCGCTATGACATGGAGAAAGTGGACAGTTCCACCGAAGGCCCAAACCGCACTTCTAGCTCAGCAGATCATATGAAGAAATGGCCAGTGCTAAATGCTGTGTAATGTTACTAATAATAAGGTGAGTAATGGTGCAGCATAGATAGAGTGAATGTGTGATGTATGGTATGAAAGTTTGATATTTAGATTTAAGATTTTTGGTATTGTGTAATTGTAATTATTAAGTTGTATTTTAAGATTTGTATTAGACCTTAGTAGATATAATTTTGTCAGAATGTGAGGATGAGAGAGGATTTGGGTGTAAGGTGAGTGATGTCTGGGGACAGACATGAATGCAGGATGACCGAATGTGGGAAACGGAATGTGATTTGAGTGAACGGGACGACTGAATGAGAGAGAGTGAACGGTTAATATTAGATGTAAGAACGGGGAGTTGGAAATTGGGAATTGTTGAAGACGGTTGTACGAAGTGTTTTTTAAAGTTATTAAAAGTATATTTTAACATCAAGTGTTAAATCATTTACCACAATCCCACATACATATAACAAATTCGAATTGTCAAATAAATTATAGTCAAAAAACAAATTTAACAATTAAAATTAAAATTTAGATTAGGCAGTCAGTAACATAAAGATTAATGCTGTCAATCATTTAAATAAGTAAATACATTTTGCATACATCATAAATTTCCCAATGTTTTTATATTGTCATAATAAATTAAAATTAATACAATTTAATAAGTATTTTAAATTGTACACTATAATATATCACACTATCATCTTTCTTATAATAAGTAAATAAATTCGAATTATCACATCTTAATATTTTACATTAAGTGCACTATAAATTCAATTCTTAGAATCTCAACACTTTATATGAAAAGCATTTATTCAGGCAGTCAATAATATAGAATCATTGCTGTTATTTACAAAAAATTGCATTGCATGTACATACCTATATTACATTATTCTAATACCCATTTTATCTCCATTCACTTATCATAAAAAGCATTAATTCAGGCAGTCAATAATATAGAATTATTGCTAATATTTATAAATTGCATTGCATGTACATACCTACTTTACATTATTCTATAGGTAGGACTTCGGATTGTCCTCCCACGATTTAAGGGCTGGGAGGTGGTGGGGGGGAGGGGGGAGGGGTGTAGGACCCCCCCCTTGAAGGAAAAGTTGCGGACGCCCCCCCTTTTTGAGTTACGATTTTTTTTATATTATAACCTAACTTTCGCATTTTCTTGGTCTGAAATTGTTATAATAATATTATAAAGGACACCTCTGGCGTCAATGGTCACAGTTCCAACCTAACCTAACCAACAGTAGTTGGATAATCAACAATAGTTTGGCTAAAAGGCTGTAGTTAAAGGCCATAAAATAAGTATTACAAAAAAAAATATAACTGTCAGACAGTAACAGTGACAGCGCGTCGACGGCGTTTTACGTTTAGTTTTACATAGCGGCAATGGTCGGTAAATTATTGTCAGAATACATTTAAGTAATAGCATTCATTTATGTCAACGAAATATGTGTATTATAATAAAATATGCATAAAATTTTACGTAGTCACTGAATATACCTATTTATTTCATTATTAAATGAAGTTAAACATTCTAGTGCGTAAACCATATGTAAAACGAAACGTTTAATGACGAGCCGAATGTCAAAAGCATTGAGAGTGTAGGTATTCTGTGGTCAAAAGTGACAATTATTGGTATTTTTTTATGATTTTCATTATTTTTTTTCTCGTTAACCATGAATCTCCGCAAGTTAAAACTTCGTGTGGAGGCTTCTAATAATATTAGCTTTGTGTAAAAAAAATATGAACCCCAAACTCGTGGGAGGACAATCTAAAGTTAAGCCATTCTATATACCCATTTTTACCTCCATTCACTTTATATAAAAAAAAGGATTAATTCAGGCAGTCAATAATATAGAATCATTGCTGTTATTTATAAAATTGTGTTGCATGTACATACCTACATTACATTATTCTATATACCCATTTTTATCTCCATTCACTTTACATAAAAAGCATTAATTCAGGCAGTCAATAATATAGAATTATTACTGTTATTTATGCGTTGCATGTACATGCCTACTTTACATTATTGTATATACCCATTTTTACCTCCATTTAAATCATTATTTTAAGGTTCTACATAAATTACAAATCAATTTATTTGTCTTTTAGATATTCAACTATGCTATAATAACATTTCTCAATTAGGAACCTTTGCAGTGTGTTCTTGAACCTATTTTCACTTTCTAGTTCTTTAATATTATTTGGAATTCTGTTATATATTTTATCTACTCTGATACTATAATACAAAGATTATAAAATTGAAATCAATACTATTATGACAAACATTACGCACAGGCCAAAAAAAAAGTTTTATTACGATACAGGTCTTGTATGGACACCTATATCATAATAAAACTTTTTAATCATTACGATACACCATAAACAATCTCCAGCTGAAAAAGAAGTTTAAACCTCTACTTTAAAAAAAAATTGTGTCTCCAGAGTAGCGAAAAATCCTAAATCTATGGTCTCCGCAGCCTAAAAAAAAAGAAACACGCATGCGCAATCGATGTTTGCGCCTTGGCGCCAACATTTTACATTTAAATTAAACAAAGTTTGGTTTTGTTTGTAAAATAAATAAGTTTTTGTGTAAAAACATGTCTTAAAGCGAGGATGGTGGTAATTGTACACCACCAGACATTCTGGAAACTGCGTTAAACATGACCATGAACCTGTTACCGGCGAAATCAAGGAGCAACTATATATCACAACAAAATGAAATCAGGTATTATAGTATGAGAGTAGATAAAGTAGTGTATGACACTGTACATAACTTGGTCTTATAACACTCGTGTGATACTATAAAAAAACTCGCCTACGGCTCGTTTTTTTAAAACACACTCGTGTTATAAGAACCCTTATTATGCAACAGTGTCATAAACTACTATTAACGCACATGGCATAGGGTCCCGAGCTGAATAAAGTCATTGTGGAGTTTGGTACAGCTAGTTTATTTTTATAGCGTAGATTGCGTTGTTGTGGCCGTTGCTCACTTGCCAATGGGAACAGAGACGATTGTTTTCTGACAAATTTACCAACTTCCAGTATATACATGCCTGTCAATGTGAGAACTTTGAGACTTTTAAAGTGTGGTTTAGTGCTATCCATCCCATCTACATTTGCCATAATCCTAATGCACTTCTTTTGCAGGATGAATAGTTTCTCAGCATTGACACTATTACCCCACAGTATGATGCCATAGTTTAACCAGGAATAGGCATAAGCATGCTGTCATGGCTGTGTTCAAGTCTGTTGCCTTTTTCAGTTCATATAATGCATATGTAAATCTTGCCAATTTGCTACATATACTTTCTATATGAGCTTTCCAGTTAATGAAAGTATCCACTGTCAGTCCCAGTAATGTAAATTCGTTAACACATTCAATTTTTATATTTTTATATGTGTAATTAATAGGTAGTTCCTTTTTCTGGTGTGGTCTGTACTGCATTAATCTAGTTTTATTAAAATTTATAGCTAGGTTATGATCATCCATCCACCTTACTATCTCAGAGAGGTTCCGGTCCAAAGTTGTATTTAAATTTGTAATATCTCTACAGGGGAAAATAATTGATATGTCGTCTGCAAACAGAATTGTCTGCACATTTACTGCTTTAGGCAAATCATTAATATATATCAAAAATAGAATACAACCCAAAACACTACCCTGAAGGTATAGACATGAAGATATCTGCTTTTTGTGATCTGATTTGGTCAATTTGACCTTTTTGTGAATAGTACTCCACTTTAACATACTGGACTCTAATGTTTAGATAGGAGGTAAACCAGTCGTGTGCTATTCCTCTCACCCCTACAGAATACAGTTTGCTTAGAAGAATTCTATAGGATACTCTATCATATGCCTTGCTCATATCTAGCAGGATCCCGATTGCATATTCTTTCTTATTTATTATACTTAAAGCTTCTTGTATGTATTTATAAACCGCCAATGTAGTCGACCTATATTTTCTAAAGCCGTTTTGACTGTTGTTAAATATATTAAACTTTTCACAGTAGTTATATAGGCGCTTTGACATAACAGTTTCAAATATCTTTGAGAACGTGGATAGCAGCGCTATCGGTCGATAATTTTCAGTATTAGATTTATCACCCTTTTTATATATTGGTTTTACAATAGAAATTTTTAATAGATCTGGAACCACCCCCTCGGCTAGGGATTGGTTTATAAGAAAAGTCAAAGGTATTACAAATTCGTCCAAACAGGACTTTACAAGCGTCGATGGAATTTCATCGTGGCCAGAACTATGTTTATTCTTAAGTTGTTTTATTATATTCTTCATTTCACTTGAATCTACTGGTCTCAGATATATACTGTTTTCACTAGATGCAGTCACGTGGTGGCCAGGTGCGTCTAATCCACTTTGCAGAAGACTCTGTCTTCCCACCGACACAAAGAAATCATTAAACGCATTAGCGACAGTGCTGCCATCATCTGTCAACCTATCGCAGACATTCAAAGTTATGTTTTCTCTATGTTTTTTGACCAACCTATTGGTACGTTCTTTTATTACTTGCCACATGGCAATCGTTTTATTATCTGATTTCTCCATTTTTTTAATAAACGAATTTTTTTTTGAAGTTGTTATTATTTTTTTAAGAGCTTTTTCATACATTTTGTAGTGATTACGTAATACAGGATTTGTACTTTTGGTAGTTAATATTTTCAATTGCCTTTTATGTTTACATGACGTTTTTATACCTTTCGTTAACCATGCTTTTACATTATTTTCTTTAATTTTTATTTGCTGTTTAGGTATACATTCATTTAACAAAGCTTGGATAATGTTGTGAAATGAATTGTAGTTTTCGTTTATATTTCTATCAAAATGAATTAATTTTGCCCAATTTATTTGTGCTAACTTACATGTAGGCGGTTGCCCGCATACATCAGGATCGGCCATAGTTCAGCACGTGGGTATTTGAGCGGATAACGGGCAAAGTAATCACTTATTCACAATTAAATGTTCTTTAATCACAAATCTAATTATACTTGCTTATTTTAAGAAAATCAATACACTGATACTTTGATCGATTATACTCGCGTCTAACTGAATTATAACTTTCCAATTAAGTAGAGATTTTGCGGAACAACGACGATTCGTCGGGCAAGTCTCGCGCACGCCTTTTTCAACAACAAATTACACCAATCTGTTTCCAAAATTATGGCGGCACCGGTACATTGTCACGACGCTCCGTCAGAATGACATCTAATCATTAGTGTCACTCTCGTTCCAATGTCAACGCGCCGTCACGGCCGGACTGACCTGCGACCGTCCTCGGGCGCTTAATTTTGCAACTCTGAAATATAACACAAAAGTCTAAAGCTCACTTTGACAAGCAATCCGCTCGTCCAACCTGACATCTTTGATTAACAGAAACAACCACGTTATTACAACAACAACCATCCAACCAACCAAGCATGCAGTCAACAACACAGTGTCCTGTCCATGTCCCTACAACTAACCGCTGCGGTACAGCCCGGAAGATATTGTTATCTGCCACTACTGCTAGCTACTACAACTGGATCGGATGAGGGTGTTCAAGACCAGCCACAAGTGCAAGGCCCTTACGACACCCTTCAACCAGACTATCTCTAAACCTCCCTAGACTGGATCGGGTGGGGGTTGTCCAAGACCAGCCACAAGTGCAAGGCCCTTACGACACCCTTCGACCAGTCTATCTCTAACCCTCCCTAGCTCTACCCCTCTCTAGTCTGGATCGGGTGGGGGGTCCAAGACCAGCCACAAGTGCAAGGCCCTTACGACACCCTTGGACCAGACTACCTATCTCTAAAACTCATTAGCCTGGACCGGACGAGTGTGTCCCTTCGACCATCCGCACAAAGCATGGACCGGACGACACTGTCCCTTCGACCAGCGCACTCAACTCATTAAGCTAGACCGGACGAGTGTGTCCCTTCGACCATCCGCACGGGGCATGGACCGGACGACACTGTCCTTTCGACCAGCACATCCAACTCATTAACTTGAACCAGACGAGTGTGTCCCTTCGACCATCCGCAAGGGCATGGACCGGACGACACTGCCCTCTCAACCAGCTTCACATAAATCAGAACTTCACAACACAGTACCAAGCAAGCTTTTATCTTCAACCAGACAAATCAATCAATCAAACCAGCCTATAGCAGTCAGCCGCTGGACACAGGCCTCTCACAAATTTCGCCACAACATAAATTATAACCACACAATAGTAACTTACACCTACCTGTTAGGTACTATCTTATTTAGAGTGAATTTGAACTTCGTGTTCAAACGTCTCATGATCAGAAATGATGCTGAGGGTATCTGATCCTGCTGTAATTGTACCAGATGCTACTGAAATAGTATCAGATCCTGCTGTTAATGTTTCGCAGGTACTGTCTCCACTAAGGCAACCAACATCTGGTTCTACTTCAATCGGCGCCGTCTCGGCCTCCTCTTCGTTCAATAAATTGGTGCTTATTTCAATTAAACCATCATGACCCTGAGGTACTGGACGCAAGTTCTCGTGTGCGTATTTAAAAGTGTGATGTGAGCCAGATAGGCTTTTTAACTCATAACGATCGTTATCAAGAACCGCGGTAATCACGAAAGGGCCCTTAAACTTTCGGTCTAATTTCGTTTGGTTTCGTTCGCTGCTTTGTATAAATACGAAGTCACCTTTTAAAAATGGCTTAATAACCGCGCGACCTTGGTTGAACCGTATTGCATCTGATGCAGCTGCTTTTTGTACATTACTAGAGGCATTACTCCGCGCTGAGTTTAAATCGAGTCGTTTTTCATTTTCAGGGGCAATAGAGCTAACCTTTGACATTCCTAAAGATTGCGACCTGATGCCAAACATCAGCTCAGTTGGCGTGTACTTTCGGCACTATCTATACGGCCGCAAATTCAGTGTTTATACAGACTGCAATTCCCTGAAGGCGTCGAAATCAAAAATTGATCTGACGCCCCGTGTCCACCGCTGGTGGGCTTTTCTGCAGGCATATGATTTTGATATTGTTTATCGGGAGGGTCGCAGTATGGAACATGCAGATTATCTATCGAGAAACCCGTTGCCAGACCCTAGGGATGCACATGCTTACACGTCCCGAATACCTACTACACAAGTCACTAAACCTGTTCATTTCGTAGAACTGCATCAAGGATGGCTTGCTGTAGAACAGAAACGCGACTCAGAGATTCAGGATCTTATCAGAAAACATTTAAATAACGATTTCCCAGAGACGGTTGCAGATACATACGATGTTAGAGATGGTATTCTGTACAGAAAAATTGCAAGGAACAAAATTGTCTCCTGGCTGCCAGTAGTCCCCCGATCATTGATCTGGACATTGATTAGTCACGTTCATAATGAGCTTCAGCATTTAGGTACCGATAAAACCTTGGAAAAATTGTATGAACAATATTGGTTCCCTCAGATGTCGAAAAATGTGAAAAAGTTTATCGACTCTTGTATAATTTGTAAAGCATCAAAAGGCTCCTCCGGAGCACAACCGGTCCAGCTGCATCCGATCCCTAAAGTAGCTGTGCCCTGGCATACGATTCATATAGACTTCTCAGGCAAATTAAGTGGTAAAAGTGACCGCAAAGAATACTGCTCAGTTATTATTGACGCGTTCACTAAATACGTGTTGTTAGAGCACACTACTTCTCTAGATGCAGCTAGTGCAGTTTGAGCTGTTAAAAATGCTGTTTGCCTTTTTGGATCACCCAAACGTATTATAGCCGACCAGGGTAGGTCCTATACTAGCACAGAATTTAAAGAGTTTTGCGCGGAGTATAATATTCAACTTCATTTTATTGCAACGGGCACCTGCAGGTCAAACGGTCAGGTCGAACGCGTTATGCGAACTCTTAAAAGTCTGCTTACAATTACTGAAAATGACCCCAACAAAACGTGGCGAGGTGAATTGGGGAACGTTCAACTAGCGCTTAATAGCACCAGGTCAAGTGTTACAAAGTACACGCCAACTGAGCTGATGTTTGGCATCAGGTCGCAATCTTTAGGAATGTCAAAGGTTAGCTCTATTGCCCCTGAAAATGAAAAACGACTCGATTTAAACTCAGCGCGGAGTAATGCCTCTAGTAATGTACAAAAAGCAGCTGCATCAGATGCAATACGGTTCAACCAAGGTCGCGCGGTTATTAAGCCATTTTTAAAAGGTGACTTCGTATTTATACAAAGCAGCGAACGAAACCAAACGAAATTAGACCGAAAGTTTAAGGGCCCTTTCGTGATTACCGCGGTTCTTGATAACGATCGTTATGAGTTAAAAAGCCTATCTGGCTCACATCACACTTTTAAATACGCACACGAGAACTTGCGTCCAGTACCTCAGGGTCATGATGGTTTAATTGAAATAAGCACCAATTTATTGAACGAAGAGGAGGCCGAGACGGCGCCGATTGAAGTAGAACCAGATGTTGGTTGCCTTAGTGGAGACAGTACCTGCGAAACATTAACAGCAGGATCTGATACTATTTCAGTAGCATCTGGTACAATTACAGCAGGATCAGATACCCTCAGCATCATTTCTGATCATGAGACGTTTGAACACGAAGTTCAAATTCACTCTAAATAAGATAGTACCTAACAGGTAGGTGTAAGTTACTATTGTGTGGACTACTGAATCTCTGAGTCGCGTTTCTGTTCTACAGCAAGCCATCCTTGATGCAGTTCTACGAAATGAACAGGTTTAGTGACTTGTGTAGTAGGTATTCGGGACGTGTAAGCATGTGCATCCCTAGGGTCTGGCAACGGGTTTCTCGATAGATAATCTGCATGTTCCATACTGCGACCCTCCCGATAAACAATATCAAAATCATATGCCTGCAGAAAAGCCCACCAGCGGTGGACACGGGGCGTCAGATCAATTTTTGATTTCGACGCCTGCAAGAGTTTCCAGTTCGTACGAATGATAGCGAGACTCAATCTCGGATGTACGGCGACTAAAATACTCTACAACATGGGGAAGGTCATCTTTCTTTTGAATAAGGATAGCTCCATATCCCTCAGAACTGGCGTCGCAATGCAATTCGACGGGCGACTCGGGGTCAAAAATAGTCAAAACAGGTTCTGATGTGAGTATACCTATTATAGTATTGCGTATCTCCTCACACTTCATAGTCCATTGGATAGGGCCCTTCTGTTTTGTTAAGGGATACAACGGGCCAACAATATTAGTAAAGCTAGGGATAAACTTCCGAAAATAAGAGGCCAGACCCAGGAATTGCCGGACATGGGAAGCTGTTGTTGGCTTGGGAGACTCTACCAAAGCCTGTATTTTTCGAGGGTTCGGCCTTATTTCTCCATTCTGAATAGAGTATCCCAGAAAATCAATCTTCTGCTTCATAAACCTACATTTTTTTAAGTTAAGTGAGAACCCAGCATCAGACAAAGCAATTAAAACTTCCTCAAGGCGTTTCAACCCCTCGGCTATGCCACCCGAGTAACACAAAACGTCATCCATATAAATTAGGGGTTTATCTTTCAGTGAATGAACTGCTTTATTGATACATCGCTGATACACTGACGGTGCATTACGTAATCCAAAGGGCATCGCGAGGTACTCGTATTGTCCTTCGGGTGTCACAAATGCCGTCTTCTCCACTGAGTTGGGATGAACAGGAATTTGGTGAAAACCCGAAGCCATATCAAGTGAAGAAAAGAAATGAGCACCGCTTAACTGATCCATTTGTTCTTCTATTCGAGGAAGAGGGTAATGCTCAGGTCGTGTGTTGGAGTTGAGGTCCCGGAAATCAACAACCATTCTCTTAGTGCCATCCTTTTTATCCACTAAAAGAATGGCGCTCGAAAAAGGCGATGTACTTTCCTGAATGACTCGCGCATCTAAAAGCTCCTGAACCTTTTCTCTAACAATTTGCTTTTCTACTGGAGCTAACCTATACGGACGCCTATGCACTATTTTGTGTGGGTCTTCTAGCTCGATCTCTAACTGTCCCGTTGTTACACGTTTGGTAGTCACACCTTCTACAAAACAGTCAGCATGCCTATCCAAAAGGTTGACAAGTGCTTGCTTATCGTCACCTACTAAATCTGTATCTACTTGACAGAAATCTAGCTTAAGAACGTTTGTCTTACAGAAATTTGACTGTTGCTTTAAGGAAAATACCAGGTTATCATTATTTACTTGAACGCTAACTCCATTCTCTAAAATATCACGGCCTATGATAACCGGATCACTGAGACAGGAGTCAGGTACTACGTGAAGTGTCAGATTTTGTGAGACTTCACCTATGCCTACCTCGCTTATTATTTGATACACACATTTTATTTCATTACTACCTATACCAGAAAGAAAAACGAGTTCGTTGCGTACAGTACCCGGGAACTTATCAGAAAAGCTTTCTTTAATCAGGGAGCACGAAGAACCACTATCGAATAAAAAGGAGACCGACTCACCAGATGCCGTCTTCAAAATGCCCCTCGACGACCGCTGATTGCAAAGTTGAACTTCCTTGCATGCTGCAGGTCCAACGTTAGTCTTCTTGTTCCTTGCCGGACAATGTGGTGAAAGGTGACCTGACTGGCCACACGTATAGCATGTCTTCTCAGATACACGGATTGAACTAGAAGCAGGAGGCGGGGCCACAGGCGTCCCACTTGGGTTCTCTCGTCGCTTTCTACATTCAGTCAGTCTATGCCCTTGTATTCCACACCAGTGACATTTGCCAGAAAACTTGGTGTCAGTCGATGACATCCTAGATCGCTTGGTATCAGGTTCCTGAAAATCTGAACCTTCAACCCGTCGCTTCAGAGAAATACGACCCAGGATTCTAAATAGTTGAGTCTTAGTAGTGATAGTGTGAGCATTTATTTCACGACGAATTGGCCCATCCTTTTGACATAAAATAGAAATCACAAAACCAGTCATAACTTCTTCTGGCATTTGAGCCTTAGGTATGCGCTCAATCATATTCCACAAGCGCCAGCCGGCTTCTGGAGCAGTTTCCTTTATTCCTACTTGAAATCGTAGCACTTCATCAAAATAATCTTGTATGAGTTTAGGTTGATGAAACCGGGCCATTAAATTTTGT
Source organism: Miltochrista miniata (assembly GCA_933228765.1). Classification (NCBI taxonomy): domain Eukaryota; kingdom Metazoa; phylum Arthropoda; class Insecta; order Lepidoptera; family Erebidae; genus Miltochrista; species Miltochrista miniata. The sequence goes on along the minus strand of OW121760.1, from coordinate 20,109,378 downwards.
TTTACAGTTGCCCATGTCAACTCATTCAGATTCAATTTAGTTAGACAAGAAGCAGCACTTCCTTTTAGGGCGCTAGAAACAGCCAAAAGCAAATCGACACCCTCTAGGCGCTTATCCTTAATAATAAGTTCCGCAATTTTGCACCAACCTTCTATGTCCGCGTCAGGATCATCCGGATCAAATTGTAACAGCTTCACAGGGTTCCGCTGTGCGCTAATTTCAGTCGGTGAGGTCGCCAGTATTCGAGTAAGAAGCATTTCCATAGTATTAAACAGTGTTACTGCACTATGTTCAGTTGATGGCTGCTTCTCCTGCTGTTGATCCTGCCCATCGCATCCCACTTCTGATGTAGGCGGTTGCCCGCATACATCAGGATCGGCCATAGTTCAGCACGTGGGTATTTGAGCGGATAACGGGCAAAGTAATCACTTATTCACAATTAAATGTTCTTTAATCACAAATCTAATTATACTTGCTTATTTTAAGAAAATCAATACACTGATACTTTGATCGATTATACTCGCGTCTAACTGAATTATAACTTTCCAATTAAGTAGAGATTTTGCGGAACAACGACGATTCGTCGGGCAAGTCTCGCGCACGCCTTTTTCAACAACAAATTACACCAATCTGTTTCCAAAATTATGGCGGCACCGGTACATTGTCACGACGCTCCGTCAGAATGACATCTAATCATTAGTGTCACTCTCGTTCCAATGTCAACGCGCCGTCATACACTTAAATTTAGTAATGTTTTGTTTATTGAATATCCTTTTGTACGTTTTCCAAATCCTCCTACTGTTCAGTGTTTTATTGTCAGTTGGTAGGGCAAAAAACACCCCCTTGTGGTCACTTACACCCAGCTGGACCACCCTCACAGCATTCTTCAACGGTGTGTTCCAAAATACCAGGTCTATACATCTGGCAGTTTTAGAAGTTATTCTAGTGGGTTCTGTAACCATTTGGCGAAAGTTATAACTTGTCATTGTATTCAAGAGAGTAGAAGATGATTTGTCTTTTTTCAGGACATTGTTGAAATCTCCACCTATTATTATATTTTTACAAGAGTCCTTTACGGCAATTAGTTTTAATAAATTTTCTAGAGAGCTGTAGAATGTCTCAGTTTCCCTCTTCTCCTCTGGCCAATATATGACAATAATTAAAATGTTTAGTTTTATAAGCTCTACAGCACATGTTTCAAATATGTATTCAATGCTCATATCTGTAATGTCCTGTCTTGTTTTGTATTCAATGTTATGTTTTAGAAATATAGCTACCCCGCCACAATCATAGGTTTTTCGATAATGAGCTGCAGCTAGACTAAACCCTTCAAGTGTTAATAAATCTTTTTTTGCTGCGGTGATCCATGTTTCAGTTACACAAAGTGCATGTATTGCAATCTCGTCTGTTATTGATGCCAATAAATCGCGTTTATTATTCAGACCTTGAGTGTTTTGATAGAGTATTTTGAGTTCTCTAACGAAAGGAATAGCTATTTTGTGTGTAGTTAGTTTGTTTTAGTGTAGGACAATGGGTTAGATGGTTTGTGGGATTATGCACCAATATTTCTGGCTTAGGCACTAATACATCTGGCTTAAAAGGCTTGTAGTAGTGTAATATGGTATTTTGTTTGTATTTTTTGAAAATTGATGATGCTGTGGTATGTAACAGTTTATTTTTGTTTAAGAACACACTGTTATACTGTAAATAGTCAATATCTATATTCATCTTGAAGCAAAAGGCTTTTATGTAATTTATGTTAGCTCCCCCAATAGAACTAGTTTTACTATATCTATAATTATAATTTTCATAAATGTCTATTAATTTACAATTCTTAAAATTTTTTAACAATAAATTTATATGATTGTTTAAGAGTTTTTCATTTAGAAATGGGTTATTCTGTATTTTCAATAGGTATACCTGTTTACATAAACTCAACCTGTTCAGTGATACACTCAACTCTGACAATAATTTAAAAGGGTTTTTGTCATTTGAACCAACTGAAATAATTACAATATCCTTACCTGTAAGGTTAGAAACTAGGCTGTCCGTGCCACACAGTACCTGTGAACTTTGTGCACCAGGTTTCACAAAAGCTGAAACAGAATAGTTGTCGTTCCAAGTTCTCTCTCTGCTCCTAATAAAATGTGTTGTGATTCCTTGTAGGTATTCATCTCCCAATAACACAATTTTTTGTTTTTCACTGGTTATATTTGTGTTTGATGTTGTGCAGGTAGGGTGTTGGTTTCTTTCAGGTGTTCTTGTATTGGTAGTAAAGTCAAGTGTTTTCTTACAAACTATTTTAGTTTTCTTGGGATATTTCTTGTTTTGGCATGACTTTTTTCTGTTTAAGCTGGTTGTTTTTGAAGCAATAGTTGTAACAGCTGTTGATTTAGTAGTGATGTATTCTCTATTGCACGAATAAGTTTTACTCAGTGGTGTCCCTTTACAAGTGGTTTCAACTAGCTTATTTTTTAGTAAACTAGATGGTGTCCCGTTGTATACTTCTTTTAAGCATGATATTTGTCTCAGTTGAGTCGCAGATTTTTCTTTAAGCAGGGTATTTTCGGTTAGTAAATTTTCAATTTCTTTATGTGCGCTTAGTAGTTCTTTTTCTAATCTTTTAATTTTTTCCTTAAAATTATCTACATCAGCACCGTCCCGGAGGCTCCTATACTGTAGATTTTGCGTCGGGGAGGAGTATGTCAGTTCAATGGAGTCAATGGATACATTCGTTTTGCGTTTGCGAAATGTTATGTTATTTGGGCTGATTTGTTCTTCTGAGTCACACATTTTTGGTTGTCGTTACTTAAGCTTCTTAAATATATAATAATTGTTCGTTTTCAATACTAAATTAGGTCAATAATGCAACAGGAAAATTGGTTATTTTATCTTTATGTAAAATGTAGGTAATGTCACTGGTAGATTTGAAACTGGTAACCGTCTTGTGAAGAATAATTTCTTATTTTCTAATTTATATCACTGGATTCATCAAAATAATCATATCTGTACTCACATTTAATGATTTTTGGTAGTCTTCTTTGTATTTTGCATTATATCCACAAAAATTATTCCAGCTACGTAATTGTGAAATTGTCATTCATCCATTGTTCATTGTTCGATCAGATTTATTACCTGGATAACTAGTTATATCATTGATACTTCACTGTTTCTTATTTAGTTAATTACTTTCTCTTCATATTTGTAATATTTTAAATGAAATTAATTAAATTGTTAAAATAAATTCAAAATTCTACCAGCGAGACATGTCAACGCTTTCAGTGTTGCCACCGAAAAAAAGAATTCATGAAACGATGTTTTTTAACCAAATACAGATCTTGAATATCCTCCCGGTTGGGTCTAATAAATACTGTCACCCATTTATAAATACGCGCTATCACGGCTTTTCGAAAATCTGCAATTAAATATTTTAACGGTAATATATTTTCATAAAGTAGTGTCGTAATTCAAATCAAACATTTTGATGAGTAGATACCTAAAATACAAATGATCTTAATTTGTGATACTTTGATGTTTTTATTTATTTTACGAAAGAAATCTTACAATTACATAATATTCGAGTATGCAACGCGTTACAGCACTAGCTCTAAATCGGAGAAGTGTGAATCCCGTGTCGACCCACCCGCGCGCCTCTCGCAACACCCTTTCACACCTTGGACAATTTTATTAAAATCAGTGTTTTGTCGTCAAAATATTACTTACCGATGAAAAGAAATATCATTATTCTATTTAGTTTGCTAACTAGAATCATATTTACAACTTGGTACTGCACATTGCACAATGATAAACCAAAAAATTAATTAAATACGATGGCAGAAACTATCAGCGCGCGTGACGTTTTATGACTAATAGCGTCACACTTGCAAGTTCGAGACTGTTCATACCGGTGCTTACGGTTCAGACTCGCACGCGCCCACTCTACTACTTGTTCTATACTCTAAGGTAGTACATGTTTAGTTAATCAATTGTTTTTTTTAATAATTAGTGGAGTTACCTAGTGTGCAGAAAAATTATATAGATGTGCATTTAAAAATATCCCAATTTTAAATATGGAAAAAGAATTGGTTTCGAGCAGGATTCGAACCTGCATCTTCTCGCATTGCGTGCAAGATGCTTAGCCACTTAGCCACCGAAACCTACTCGGAACCAACCAAATTTTCCACCATTATACGTCTTGGGGCGACGCGTAGGCGCCATCTACCGGTACTTTTTTAGAAAGTTACACGGCACGAATGAGAATTGCATCTATTGGGTGTACCAAAATTGACTCTCCAAATTTCGTCACGTGACGTGGCATCAGTTAAGAAACATTACAAAAATGAAGAAAAAAAATTACATGAATACTTTAACCGTAAATCATTCTAAAAGGGCCTATAAATTTTCATTATCACTCTTTCTATCGCTATGTATATCCTTTCTATGAGCGGCAGTAGAAAGCGACGACAGCCAGACGGGTGCTCCGTGTTTACACGGCACGAATGTATAGAATTGCATCTATTGCAAATTTATGAATGAAACACTTCAAATTTCGTGCAAAATTGCAGCAGTTTACGGTACATTAAATTATAAAGAAACAAGGATCGGGAAAGTGATTTTATAACAATTACCGTCGAGACCCCTAATGTCGCCTAGGTTACCAAATTTCGCCTGATTTCACAAAATTCAAAATTACCAAGAAACCTATTGATTAAACCTCGCATAAAACTGCTAAAAAGCAAGTATTTTTCATACATGGCAAGATTTCGCGACAAAATTGTAGCTAACTTCACGTAGTTCATAGCCAGTGCATTTTTAGTGTGGGAAAAGTTTGCACGTTTTTTTCGTCTGTGTTTAAATCTATGTTTTAAGTAGTGTTGCAGGTAAGTTAGTGTTAAAACAATTATTTGATCTTATGAAATAACTAATGCTCTCTCATTTAACGGCCATATTGTTCCCAATCTTCGCCTACCCCTAGGGTTGTCAATTCTGTTTTGGTATATAAATGCAAATGTTCTAGCGTGATGATCTAAGGTTTGGAGGCTTTGCTAATTAAAACTATTGTTACTGAACTTTAAAGGTACAATGGAAAATAAAAAAGATGAGAAACGGAAAGATCGGACATACACCGTACAACATTCAAAAATGATAGACCTTGCAGTTGAGGCTTTACAAAACAAGAGTCTGTCTTCATATGATGCTGAAAAATTTTATGGGATTCCTCGTCGAACAATATTAGATAGGTTACATAACAAACACCCAAAACGTCCAGGTCGCCCAACGAGATTAACCGACGAGGAAGAAACAAATACTATTAAAGTATTAACTGCTGCTGCCGATTATGGCAGTCCTTTAACTTTACTCGATTTGCGGATCGTCGTATACGGGTGAGGTTTTAAAAGAATTTATCTTGCACTTAATTTATATTACAATATGTATATACATACTAGCTGATGCCCGCAGCTTCGCCCGCGTAAAATTTGTTCCCGTTCTCGCTTCCTGTAGGAACTTATTCCCGGCTATTATAAAAAGTAGCCTATGTGTTATTCCAGACTATAATGTATTTCTGTACCAAATTTCAGCCAGATCCGTTCAGCCGTTCGAGCGTGAAAGAGTAACAAACATCCACACTCACAAATATTCGCATTTATAATATTAGTAAGAAGTAAGATAATCTAAAATTATACTTTTTACTTAAATCTTTAGATATTTGGAGGCTAATGGGCGACATTCAATTTTTAATAAAAAATTGCCCGGCAAAAAGTGGGCACACTCTTTTATTAAACGCAATAAAGATAAATTAACCCACAGAACAATCCAAAACATTAAAAGAAGCCGAGCTGAAAAGACTCCAAATGAAATAAATGATTACTTTAGAAATTTGAAGTTATCACTTGAAGGTGTCCCAAGTGAAAATATTTTGAATTTTGATGAAACGAATTTATCAGATAATCCTGGTGTTCAAAAATGTTTATTTCGAAGAGGCGTCAAATACCCCGAAAGGGTGATGAATTTTACGAAAGGGGCTATTTCAATAATGTTTGCAATTACTGCATCTGGAGAATGTCTACCTCCATATGTTGTTTATAAGGCGGAACATTTATTTTCTCAATGGACACTAAATGGACCCAAAGGATCCCGATTCAATCGTCCTAAATCTGGATGGTTCGATAGCGTTTTGTTTGAGGATTGGTTCAGGACAATTATTGTACCATGGGCTAAAAACAAAACCGGCACGAAAGTTATAATTGGAGATAACTTAGCATCTCATATAAATTACCAAATTGTTTCATATTGTGAGCAAAATAATATACGTTTCATATTTTTACCACCATATTCTTCACATTTGACACAACCATTGGACGTATGCTATTTTGGCCCATTAAAAAAGCTATGGAGAGAAATTCTTCTAAATTATAAGATTAAAAATCCACGTTAAACAACAATTCACAAAGGACATTTTCCAGATCTTCTGAAAAAAATAATGGAACAACTTAATAACAAAAAACATAACATTTTAAGTGCATTTATGAGTACTGGCATTGCCCCATTTGACCCCAATAGTTTTGAATAAGCTACCAGGTTCAAATCAAGATATGCCACATACCATTGACAATGCACTACTTGACTGGCTTAAAGAGACACGCAGTCCATGTCCAGATAAAAAAATCAGAAATAAGAGATTAAATGTTCCACCAGGCAAATCAGTTGGCTCAGATGACTTTCAATATTTATCAGCAGTAAACTTACCAAAAGTTAAAAAGTTAAAAACAAATAAAAAGAAGACTGTGCAAGTGGATAATTTCTCTAAATCATTACTCGAGTCATCGCCAATTATAAGAAATCCAGATAGTCTGCAAAAGTTGTGTATAATGGTGGTTAACTCTATTTTATCCGAACGCGCCGAATTGTCTGAGACGTCCTCATCTCAAAATGTTCACTATTTAGATGAAAAATTAAAGAATGAGGGCGAAAATATGCCATTCCTTGACGAGCTACCAGATTGCCTCCAAAACAATGAAAGTAAAATCATAGTTACTTCAGATATCACGTTTAAAACAGTATCCTGTCCAAATCGTCGTAAAGATAACAATTTAAAAAGAAAAGTATCCCAGACAGGTCGATCTGCCTTACAGATGAAATTGGTGCCAAAGAGGAAAACGAGAACGATAGAACAGAAAAAAGTTTTAAAAGAAATCACACAAAAAATTAATACAGAACGCAAAGGAGTATCAGATAACGTAGAAAAGAAAGAAATAATAAAAAGAAAATCAAAAACTACAAACATAAAAAGAAACTCACACAAAAACAAATCTGTGAAACGGAGAAAGATAAGATCTAGTACTGAATCTGACTCAACACCTGACATTTCTGCCATCGAAATGCTTACAGCTGATACGATGATTCAGAATACAATAATATGGAAGATTTCATCGAACGTTGTTTACAAGACGAAGAAGAAAATATAGAGCAATATATACCCTACGGCATTTATTGGTCATAATCTATATATATATATATATATATATATATATATATATATATATATGTTGTGCGCGTTTAAGTACTTATTAAAAACTCAAAATTTACTGAATCGACTGAGCTCTAGATATAGAGCAATAGGATTCAGAGATGGTTTTAGGCTACTTTATACACTTTTATCATAACAGCAATAAGAATAAAACAGCTTTAAAAAGTGATTTTACCGGTAGATGGCGCTGGTCTTTTTTTTAAATTATATTCTGCCAGCTTCAGAACAAAATATTATAAACAACCTATTTAGAAGGTATACTGTATTTCAATAGCTTTGCGCAAAAATGTAAACAAACACATTTGATCCTATATTATATATCCTTAATTACTTGCAATTGAGTATTCACCCTGATTATATTCCAGTATCCAGGAGTCATACACAGTGTTCTTACAATCATTTCAACACCAAATAACTTCTTTATGATAGTTTATTTTCATTTAAAATACCTATTTAGGATAGTAAAAAATTCAATGATTTGTCATACTATATTTTTCTACTCATCTATCTGTCTTAGACAACGATTGTCAAAACATGACATGTTTACATTATTGCCAGATCGGGCAGGATTGGACTATACCTACCAGATTGCTGTTTTTTAAGAGAAGTTTGATTGCGGCCTCCTTGCATTCAGAATAATAAAAGAGAGTACTTACCTAATAAAGAGGTCAGATATGTTTTGCATGTTATTTTTGAAGTTTCCAAGAGTTTTGGCGCGTTAGGGAAATATTATTAGAATGAATTTTTTTTTTAAGCGTGCGCACGATGTTTTAAAAACTGAACATTGATCACAGAATAGATTATTTTTTTCAAGTGAAGCTTCTATTGATTTGGATGTTAATTGGATTTTCAGAAAGATTTATAATTTTGGTTACGGTTCAACTTTTTTTTTTTGTAATGTACCCATCCTTTGGATTGTTACTCATTTCTCATAGGTACATAAAACCACCATAGAAAAGTCACAGCGAAGCGTTGCTGGGTACCGCTAGTTATGTTATAATTAACGATAAAGGAAATCTATTTATTTATGGAGTGGTGGTAGCCAAGTGCTTTCGAATGTTTATTTAGTCTCTAAAGTCGCTGGGTCAAACCCCGCCCGTACCAATTTTTTTTTAGTAAATACGGATATTGGTGAAGGAAAACATTGTATGGTAACTTACACATTTGGATGTCTGGATATATAACCATGGTCCTAAAGTGAGACTGTTTCCCCTTGTGGTCATAGAGGTTAGATGGTCATAGCTTCACTGTAATAATTAACAGACTTGCCACCCCTTGCGATCATGGTTAGCGAATCCTGGGCTCCAAAGTATCATTAAATAGCTTCAATAGTATCCCTTGCCTTATATTGATCAGAAATTGTGATAAAATCTTATGTTCAGGTAAAATGGAGAGACGGGGCAGAGGAGCTGACCTACTAAGAAGAGCACTTCAACTATCTGGCATACCTCACTCTATACAGGAGACTATCCCTCAAGGCGAATCACCTTGCATCAGTTCGCCTTCAATGATCCCAGTTTCTAATGTGAATTGTTTAGATGAAAAAACAGGAGAATTTCGAGAAGTACTGTAATATTAAGTGAAACGTCTATGAACACTACACCAAATTTAAGGACACTACAAAAGAATATTGAATCTGATTTGAGTAACAACTATCGCAATGAACATGAATCGTCGAGCATTAGTTCGTCTTCAATGATACCAGTTTCTAATGAGTATTTTTTAGATCAAAAGACAGGAGAATTTAAACAAAGTAGTTTAGGGACACAAGGGAATATTGAATCTCATTTGAGCAATAATTATTACGATGAACAGGAATCGCCTTGCATCAGTCCGTCTTTATTGGTCCTTGATTATAATGAATGTTTTCTGAATGAAGAAACAGGAGAACTAAAACAACATAGTAGTCTTGTCTTACGTGAAAGATCTAATAACACAAATCCAGATTTAGATACACTGCAAGAAAATATTGAATCTGATTTTTTCAATGATTCTGATGAAGTCTATAAACCAGATGAAGATGAAAGCTCCACTGAAGGCAGAAAAAATATGTATGTTAATAAAAGGCGTGGAATAAAAAGAAGCCGTTACCGAACTAACAACACCCGAACAAACTCCCCAGACGCGGGATAGCACCCGAACCCCATAGGCGAGGTTGCAGTGTTCGTCAAAGTCTGCCCAGAGCCCTGGGACATCCTTCAGAGTGCTTACCCGGAACTTCCGGCCGTAAAACAACGTTGTCAGTTAAAAAAACGTATGTCAAATTTTCTTTTTTTGAAGTAGTTGTATGTGTAGTTTGGAACGTAATCTTTCATGTGTCAAAATGTCATTGTGGTATGTGTTTGACGATTAAGACAAAAGTTTGTATTTTATATTCATACTAGCTGACCCGCGCAACTTCGTTTGCGTGATAAAAAAAAAAAAATAATGAACCGCTGGATAGGTGAGCCCGTTCTTGAGCTATAAAATTACAACGAAAAGTGGCATTGATTTTTATATATATAGATTTCAAATTCTCTCATGTTTAACGTACCTACGTCTTTTTGATCCTTGTTGACATCTGTTTAAGCTATTTTGACGCAACGGATTCCGCAACGAAAATTATAGGAAAAGTGTTTAGATAGTGGTTTCATACTTTAAATGTGAATATTGTCACAATCTGCTTAAATCTTAGACCATATATCACGGGACTAGCTTTTGCGAACCACCGCATACAAAAATATTCTGCCAGTTTTCATACAAGTGAAGGGGGAAACACAAAGACATATAAAATTTCATTGCATTTAAAAATGTATTAATCGACAAACGCGTAATGGCTGTTGTGTGTTAATTTTTATTGTACAGTCAACTACAATGAAATGTACTAGTTTAATCATATAAAATGATGTACTGATTTACAGTGCTTTTATAAAGCCAAAAGACCAAATGGTCATGTGCAATGGCAGAAAACAATGCTTAAGTAAGGCGCATCCTGTGGTTAGATGATCTAAGGCTTAAATATAGTGATAAAATAGTGAATAGTAGAGAATAATAATTGTCAATTTATGTAGGTATGCATAGTAATTGTAAACAAGACTAAATTTTAAACTTCGATGTTTTGAAATAATCAGCGTGAAATTATTTGTCTATATTTTGTACTAGCTGAGCCCGCAACTTCGTTTACGTCACATAAGGTGTATGAAAGGAAAGGTATTTCTTCATCAGAGTCATCAAGCAGCGTCTGAAACTGCCCTGTTTGCTTAATCATAAAAGAGCTTAATGATTCATCATTAAGCTCTTTTATGATTAAGCCAACACGCCAGTTTAGGTTCACTCACATTCAAAGAAACCCCTACAATTAAAATTTTCAAAATATCTGATTCTTAAAAGTGTTATAACTCTTTTATTTCTAAACCGATTTACATAAAACAAACGCTAAATGTTAACTGGAGCAAACCTCAACACAATACAAGAGCGGTTACTGAGATTAGCGTGCACAACCGTACAGACAAACAGATATACAGACATACAGACATACAGACAAACAGACAAAAATTCTAAAAATCATTGTTTTGGGTTCTATTGCGTTCATAAAGCCCCCCTATAATATTTTTTCTTATTTATCTTCCATGTACAGACAGCGACCTGTTACGATTTTATTATATGTATTGATAAAAATAATGAATATTTTTGTTATATACTTATTCATTAACAATCTGCACACGGATATTAATGTACTCTTTTTGTTAAAAAAGTAATTTTCGAAGTCTTAATTAGGTTCTGAGGTTTTGTCCAACTAGATCGATCTATTCTAATACTGTGCGACGGGTAAGAGTACAAAATGTCGCCCCCACCCCAATAAATCACGAGGGTTTCGTAAGAGGGAACACTTTCGCAAAAAGATTCATTGCGAAGAGAAGAAAAACTACTCGAAATGAAACCCGGTTGTCCGTAAAATGACAATCGTTAAGCCAAGTTGAAGGCCTTATAGGCGGCTTGAAAAGTTTCAACAGCGGGTCGAGGCGACCTGCGCCTGTCCATTTCGACACGGCAGTAGGCTCACCGCCTATTACGTGCGACACAGACATTTATGAATTACTAGCTGAGCCCGCAACTTCGTTTACGTCACATAAGGTGTATGAAAGGAAAGGTATTTCTTCATCAGAATCATCAAGCAGCGTCTGAAACTGCCCTGTTTGCTTAATCATAAAAGAGCTTAATGATTAAGTCTATTTTAAAACAATTCAGTCCACGCCTTCGGCGCGGACTAAGCTCTTTTATGATTAAGCCAACACGCCAGTTTAGGTTCACTCACATTCAAAGAAACCCCGACAATTAAAATTTTCAAAATATCTGATTCTTAAAAGTGTTATAACTCTTTTATTTCTAAACCGATTTACATAAAACAAACGCTAAATGTTAACTGGAGCAAACCTCAACACAATAAAAAAAACCGCATTGCAATCCGTTGAGCGGTTACTGAGATTAGCGTGCACAACCGTACAGACAAACAGATATACAGACATACAGACATACAGACAAACAGACAAAAATTCTAAAAATCATTGTTTTGGGTTCTATTGCGTTCATAAAGCCCCCCTATAATATTTTTTCTTATTTATCTTCCATGTACAGACAGCGACCTGTTACGATTTTATTATATGTATTGATATTGATTGATTTAATTCTAGTTGTGTTTTTACAAAAGATTATGTAATTAGCTTGTAATACCTCACATATTTAGTGTAAATAAAGATATGATAAATTATATTATTATTATATGATATTGTTAAATTATTAAGAATTATAAACAGTAGTACATTATTTTTTTTGTCTGTCTTTTTATACTGTTATTTCACTTTGAAATAATGCAGAACAAAGCCAACTCATGGGGCTGCTTTATTCTTTATTGTAATTTCGATGAAATAAGCTATTTTGCATAAAACAGCCACGTCAAAATCGCTATTATTTGTATTATGCTTAACGATACGATATCTAAAAAGCTGCTATACTTTTTCAAATTATTCTCAAATATAAGATAAACAGAAAAGTAATAAATAACTGAAGGGCAACATTCGACAGAAAAATGCTCATAACTCCGTTCGTACTTTTACTCATATGGCTGCTTTCTGCAGAACTAGGTCCAAATAGCACATCAAAGATTGAATTTATATCTACAAGTAGAGGAGGGGTATCTGCACTCTATGAAGGGTACCGTTATCACCGGAAAAAGCAGTATACTCGTGAAAATGGTGGTTCGTTTTTTAAATGTCATGGAAAGAAAGGATGTAAAGGCAATTTAACTTTGAACGCTCGTAATGAGGTGATATAGATAACAAAGACTCATGATAGTGATTTGGTACCTGACTGGACGAGAAATATAATATTACAGATATAAGATCGCCTGAAAAAAACAAGCAGTTGCAATTTTCAGTCAGTGAAGAAACAATATGAAGAGGTAATTGAGGAACTTAAGACGGAAGGTATAGATTTAGTCAATAATGTACCCACTTTTGAAAGCGTTAAATCGGGACTATACAATGAGCGGATAAGGTACTAGGTGTTTTCAAATCACGATTTGCTAATGCTCACGATGTTGTTGTGCCTTCTATATTTCAAGATTTTCTATCTAGCGATTATGTAGATGACAATAAACGCATCACTGTTTTCTGCGCTAATGAAAATAGGTAAAAAATTGGAGAGTACGATCATTTTTTGCAGATGGTACATTTCGTAGTTGTCCGAAAGCCTTTACCCAACTTTATTCGATACCTTTGATCTTCGCTTTTCTTCCTGATAAAAAAAACACAAACGTATGAAATTTTGCTTAACATGATTAAATCAACTATTTATTGGAATCAAAAAATTCCGTTGGTGCCATAAATGCATTTCAAAATGTATTTCCAGAAATTAATTTTAAAAGTTGTCATTATCATGTCAACCGTTGTTTGTGGAGAAACGCAAAAGCTTTAAATATTAAACTGAGAACAGAAAAAGACAAGTTGCAAGATGTGTCGTCTTAGCTCGCCTACCTTATGAATATATTGAAATGGCTACCGTTACGTCATGAAAAAAAGTCCTAAAAGTAATACCTTCCGGTCGACTTTGTCCATTTCCTAACTTGACCACTTCCAAACTTGTCCACTTCCTAAATTGTCATCTTCCTAACTTTACCATTTCCAAAGTTGTCACTTCCTAACTTGACTACTTCCCGATTCGTCTTCTTTTTAAATTGTCATTTTTTTAACACGTAGGTATTACAATCATAAAACCATAAAACATTTATCTTTTTAGGGTTCCGTAACCAAAGGGTAAAATACAGGACCCAATTCATGAGACTTCGCTGTCCGTCTGTCTGGCTGTCTGTCTGTCTGTCTGTCCGTCCGTCATGAGGCTGTATTTCATAAAACGGTGAATACGGTAATAGCTAGAGAGTTGAAATTTTTACAGATTATGTGTTTTTGTTGCCGCTATAAGAATAAATACTAAAACAATAATAATATAATATTTAAACTTTTCTCTTAATGACTCCCAAAACCCCATGCCATAGATAGCCCGGACAGCCCTTTTCTGCAACACAAAGATACATTCGATGTCGGCAGCGTTACCCCATAATAGTATTCCATAGGTTGCCTCTGTGGCGCAGTCGGTAGTGATACCGCCTGCGGCGCTGGAGGTCGTGGGTTCGATTCCCACCGGAGACAAATATTTGTGTGACCCATAAATGTTTGTCTCAAGAGTCTGGGTGTTTCTATGTATAATATGTATGTATTTAAAAGTATATAAGTATTAATATCCGTGGTCTGATACCCATAACACAAGCAGGTTATTCCTAGCTTACTTTGGGATCAGACAGCGTTGTGTGAGATTTCCGTGAATATTTATTTATTATTTATTATTATTTATTATAGGTCATGAAACTGTGGAAATAGCTAAAGTAGACAAGACGCGCTGTTCTAATGTCTGTCAGTTTTTTTTTTACACCACTAAGGTGGCAGACAAGCATACGGCCCACCAGATGCACCGGTGGTCACCGCAGCCTACGGACGTATGCAACACCAGAGGCGCCTCACTCGCGCTGCCGACCCTGTAAAAAACTTCTAAGACCACTCTTGAAGAACCCCATACAGTAGGCGTTTGGGAAAACCGAGGCAGGGAGATCATTCCACAACCTAAGCGTGCGCGGTAGAAAGCCCCTATCGGATCTAACCGTGCTCGAGCGCTTCGGATGCAACATGTGAGGATGAACACCCTGTCTGTGGCGAGCAGTGCGATGATAGAATGTAGCCGTAGGCATCATGTCAAACAATTCCTCAGAGCACAAACCGTTATACAACCGGTAGAATAGTTGCAGTTGCCGGATCTTTTTAACGGCATAAGCTGCAGAGCTCAGTCTGCCCGAGACTATCTCGATATGAGGCCCCTACTGCAAGTTGGAGTCTAACTTTATGCCCAGAAAGACAGTTTCATCGACCAAATCTACTTGATCATCCCTAATCCTAATACTGGTGTTAACGAGCCTAACATTTGGCAAGGTGAATCTAATACATTTTGTTTTAGTTTCATTTAACAATAAATTATTTGCGTTAAACCAGTGGACTACTCTAGAGAGGGCACTGTTTACTTCGTCAAGTTCGCGTTGTCCACGTTCAACTTACTACCTCGTGATCGTCTCTTATAAGGTGAGGGAGATCATTTATGTACACTAAAAATAGAACAGGTCCCAGAATTGAACCCTGAGGCACCCCCATTGTTACAGCAGAACCATGTGACTGTTTACCATTTATAACTACTCTCTGTACTCTATCTCTTAGGTAGGAACTAATTAAATCCAAGGATGTCCCCCGGATCCCATAATGATCAAGTTTTTGAATTAAAGTCTGATACTGGACGTAATCGAAGGCCTTAGATAAGTCGCAGAATACACCATAAGCATCATACGACTCCTTAGTTGGCTTGAACATATCATCAAGATTATTTATTCTCTTTGCACTATGCAAATTAAATGTATACTTTAGGAGATATGGCAAAATCAAAATATTGCATAACGAAATTAATTTTGTGTCTCCATGATTGCACAATATACGGGCTACATAAATACATACTGTACCTATCGTAGAGGATCTTTGTTGTTTTATAATAATTATGTAGTGATAATATCACTAATATACTACTATCAAATTACTATCAAATTAAGCTAACTACATAATTAAGGTAATAAGGGCAACCAGTAGACGTTTGAAATAATTACACGAAAGAACACTCACTGATTTTGAATACCGTAAAGTCAAAGTTGATGATACTTGGTAGTAAAAAACAGATTCAATCTATCTTGCTATGTGATCCTGCCATAACTATAAATGGCCAAAGGGTGTCTAGGGTTGAAGAGGCCACTAACCTGGGTCTTGTGATGGATCCTCAGCTACAGTTTGAGGGACATATAAGTAAAATTGTTAGAAATTGTTTTTATAGGTTGAAAATTCTCTACAATATTCGTGACTTTATAGGGACATCGTTGAGGAAGCAACTGGTGGACAGTCTCATACTATCTAGAATTCTAGATTTAACTACTGTGACATACTAATACAAGAAACCTAATTATTTATATGATAAGATATGTTTTAGAAAGGATCATTATCCTTACTCTGTCAGGTCAGCAACCGGTGTGACATCAGTGTCAAGACACCACTGCTTTCAAAAAATGTCTTAAATATATGGCGATGCGAATCTGGAATGATCTGCCTCCGTCTATCAGGGACCTAAAATCCAAATATAGATTTAAAGTAAAGTACAAGGCTTTACTCCTACTAGATCAAAAGAGTGTGCCTTGTAGTGTTGCCTCACTATCGATTGTCTATCGATAGGTTGTCAATACTATCGTGACCTCGAAAACTAGTCAGAATATCGATAGGGCTATCGATAGTATTAGAATTTTACAACACTATCGATACTTTCGATAGTATCTATCAAAGAAATTGAGTAACACTATTGATGAAGACCAATACTATCGATAGTATCGATACTATTGGGTAGCGATACTTTCGATAGTATCGATACTATCACTATTAAGGTGTGTTTTTCTACAATCAAAGTCGATAGTATCGATACTATCGATAGTTTTGCTACATCGATATTTAACCGAAGTTCAATAGTATTGCATCCGGATTATAGTCAACATTACTAGTTCATATTCATATCGTAAATAGGGTCCGTAACTTAATTTCGAGATTCAGATGTTCGATTATTGGAATATCGACTGAACGATTGTGCGAATAGAGTTTATTGCGAAACAACTTTTTGTCGCCAAACGCTGCTTCGACTGAACGATTCTTCGAATATTTATTAATCGATGGACTGATCTTTCGAATTTTAAATTCAGAGTAGTTACATGCAAATCTATAGGTAGGTATAAAGAAAATACATATTTTTTAATATCAAGTAGGTATTTAGTTTAATTAAGCAAATTGACATATTTTTATTTTTATTCCCGTGAGAAGTACTAATTTTGCTTTTATATGAGATTAAGTAACTAGTGCTTACTAGCTACTGCATCAATCATTATCAAAGACTTTACAGGCTGCATCTAGTGGTATGCGATATTAATTGAATAATATTTTATTATCACTTGGTACTACCGTTCATTGTTTCTATAATATTTGAGTTAATTCCTTATCTTAGTGGGTATACATATATTACACGTGATTTTTAAAAATGAATCATAAAATAAAACTACCCTCATTTTTTAATTTGCATAGGTTAGCGCGGCGCATTACCACTTCTCTTGTTGATTTCGTGTTTTTGTCTCAATCGACAATATTTGATAAAAAAATGGAGAAATTACAATTTATAAAATCGAAACATGGAAAGAATTTGTTGGTATTAGAGGGATATACATATTCTTTAAATAAATCAGTAAATGATAAGTGTTATTGGGCCTGTACAGAAAAAAACACATTAAAGTGCAGTGCTACGGTTAGAACGGAACTGGAAAATAATGAACATGTTTTGAAGACCGACCTTGAGGTCGTTGACCACTTTTATCCACCGCGCCCTGAAGAAAACGTCGCCAGAAAGATAAGGACTGATTTAAAGAGTAAATCGGAACAATGTATGGAAAGCCCGTCACAAATTATCCAGGCATGTAAGCAAGAAGTACCGCAGAATGCAGCTCCTTACATTCCTAGTAATGACGCTATGAAAAGCTGATGGCTTTCAGGAAGAGAGAGAGAAATGAAAAGATTGAATTTAAAATGTAAATAATTAGTAGTTTATTAGAATTGAGCACTTGGGGGTCGTGGGTGTGGCAACTTCGGGCAGCAAGTACGGTTTCCGAAGGCCTTCGCAGGGTTCGACTTATCTTGTGGCTCCAGGATGTCGATGCAGTCCGCCAGGTAGCCGTGTCTTCCACAATTTCGGCCGGCACGGTATTCCCAACCCGCAGGGCGGATGTTCGCTCGTAGAACTCGAAGGGTGGATTTTACCAACCCGTAGGGTAGACGGTTTCTTGGACCCGTAGGGTGAATGTTCCTTCGTGGAACCTGAAGGGTGGACTTCTTGAACCCGTAGGGTGGATGTTGACAACCCGTAGGGTGGACCCTGGAATGTTCCATATGACGGGTTAGCTGGAACCCTTTTTCCCGCCCATTGCTAAGACAGCCGACCACTGTTAAACCATTTGGGAGTCGGTTGCCTTACAATGGTTGGTTCTATCCTAAGTTTACAGAGACCTTTTTTTTCACACCCCTGTAATCTACCCTCCCATAACAGGGTCGACCAACAGCCGTTAATTTTCACTATTTTAAAATCTAGAATCATAATAATTAATTTAACTCACCCAATGATGGGGTCTTCTATTTATAGCTATTTGCTCCTTATCCTTGACAAATATTTACGAGGATATTTGCGATGATATAAACGATTATTTTTAAACTGATGTGATTCTCACAATTTCCAATTACACTGATACGTTCGTGATCTATTTTAAATATTAATCTGGCGGTCCTCCTGCATTGACGCAATGCCTTATATATCAATGAAATAGCGCCTCTAGTGGCACCGCTCGAAACTACTCAATCGTCAAGACCGTATCACTGCCTATAGCTTCCGTCGTTGCGACACTAACTCGGTAGATGGCGCTTTCATTTATTAATCTAAGTTTTCATTTTAAAACCCCTAACGTTGAACCCCTATTTGCACCCGTTGTTTCACAACGTTACATACTCCCCCTCCCCAGTGAGCGTTTGACGTACCCTAACGCGTCAAACGCTGCGTTCGTCCTCGAACGCCCCTAATATAATACCTACTACTCGTCTATGTGTGTGTGTATGTTAGTGTGTTGTGTGAATGAGGTGATGCTGGGTGTAGCGAAGAGTCAGCCTTAACTTTAATGAAACCAACTCGCAGGATGTATTTAGGTGATTCTGAAGGATCTTATGGGACAGAAAGAGAAAAGACGTATTTGAGGCTTTGGGCTGAAGGTTCAGGTAATACGCACCGCCTGAAAGTGGGGTGTGTATAATAAGGCTTTTTGCTGAAGGCTGGGATTTATACAACCGTCCCAGAGAAGAACATCCTACTAGGGCTAGTGTAACACTTCCGACTCATAGGATGGACTATCCCCCAGGGCAAGCCTCTAGCTTCCGAGTGGTAGGAGTAGCCATATGACGAAAATGAACATAACATAAAGGTGACTTACACCTAATACTGTTAGGGCAAGACAAATGTTCCTCGACGATCTGTAATTTTAAAAGGTATTGATGATTTGTGGCAAGCAGATTTAGCTGATATGCAAAACCTAAAAACCTTTAATAAAGGATATAACTATATTTTAATAGTTATCGACTGCTTCTCCAAGTACGTTTGGGTGGAACCATTAAAAACTAAATCCAAACATGATGTCTCTCTTGCATTTGAAAAAATACTTTCTTCTAATCACAGGATACCAAATCATCTGCAAACTGATATGGGTACTGAGTTCTATAATTCTACATTTCAAAAGCTTTTACAGAACTATAATATTAATCACTACTCTACATTTTCAACCAAAAAGGCTTCAATTGTAGAACGAGTTATTAAAACTATTAAAAATAAATTGTACAAATACTTTAGCTTGAACGGACACTATAAGTGGATAGATGGTGGCTTGAACGGTATTGTGAAGACATATAATAACACAAAACATCGTACTATTAAATTTGCACCTGTTAATGTCAATAAGTTTAATGAAACTAACATTAAAAATAATATTACGAATTCCATGATAAAGGTAGTCCAAAAATGTCGTCCAAAGTTTAAAATTGGTGACAAAGTTCGAATTAGCAAGTACAAACATATATTCGAGAAAGGATACACTCCTAACTGGTCAACAGAATTATTTACTATAAAAAAGATAAATAACACTATACCAATAACATATCGCATCGAAGATAATCAAAAACAAGTCATATTAGGAACTTTTTACGAACAAGAGCTTCAAAAGTCGTCCTGTCCTGGTGTCTATTTGATAGAAAAGGTATTAAAAAAGAAAGGAAACAAACTGTTTGTAAAATGGTTGGGTTTGAATAACAAAGAGAATAGTTGGATTGATAATACTGCAATAGTGGAATGAGTTAATTATATAAGTGATATGTAATTTTAAAGTATATTCATTATTCTTTGGACGATGCAAGGTGGTGGACTAATAAACAATATCATTAATCATTTACCATTCGAACTACACATACCTGGTTATAACTATTGTGGACCAGGAACAAAGCTTTCGAAACGATTACTACGTGGTGATAAAGGTGTAAATAAGTTAGACGAAGCTTGTATGCATCACGATATTGCATACGCAAACTACACAGACTTGCCTAACCGTCAAAAAGCCGACTTACGTCTTTTAGATATGGCTAAGCAAAGACTTAAAGCAAAAGATGCTCGAACAGGGGAAAAGATTAGTTCGTGGATAGTAAACAAAGTTATGAAAGCTAAATTGAAGTCTGGTGCTGGTGTTAAGACCTTTTATAACTTTGTTAAAAAAATAAAAAGAAAAATCAAAAAACTCTCACCTAAAGATGATAAGTCATTAATAAATATGGCTTATATGGTTGCCCGAAAATTAGTTCCATGCATTCCAAAAGTTCGAGTACCTCGAATGATACCTATACCAAAAACTGGAGGCATTCTACCTTTAATCCCTATTTTTGCTGGTTTATCTGCTTTAGGAGCATTAGCTGGTGGTGCAGCTGGTATTGCAAAAACTGTGAATGATTATAAACACGGTCAGAAAAAATTACAAGAAACTGAACGTCATAATAAAACTATGGAGGCTATAGCAATAGGTAAAGGTCTATACATTAAACCGCATAAGCAAGGTCAGGGATTGTTTATAAATCCATCAAAAAACTAATTGATCAGCTACCTAATCGCGCTTTAACTAATATCGATATTCAGAAGTATGGTCATTGTATTCCACATTTTCGAGGAGTTTATATGAAGGATCAGTTACCAAAAACACCTAAACGAATTGAATGTGCTATAGTTAACCTAGATAATTCGAGAAATGATGGAACGCATTGGGTAGCTTATGTTAAAATAAACAATTATTGTGAATATTTTGATAGCTATGGTGATTTAAAACCGCCAAGAGAGTTAATGCTATATTTTAAGAACTGTGATGTTCATTATAACTATGATAGATATCAACAATTTAACACAATAGTTTGTGGACATATGTGTTTAAGTTATTTGCAAACTTTTTGGATTAAATACTATAAATCTTTATTATAATTATAATACTTTAAATAAAAATACTATAAATCTTATACCACTCTTTCATTTCCATCATTTGCAAGATGTCACTCACCTTATCGATAACTGGAAACTCATCGGTATTATCTACCTATTATCCAGACACGTTGCCATTAGCTGAGGAGTATGAATGTGCATTATTACATTTCTCTACATATAATTCTATTCCAAATTTTGATAATACAAACAATAAATTATACTATGGTTCTAAAAATGTTATTGAGATACCTGAAGGAACCTATGAATTACAAGATATTAGTGACTATTTAAAAACTGAGATAAAAGATGCATCTATAACACTCAATTGTAATAACAACACCTTAAAAACTGTGTTATTTTGTACATCAACTATAGATTTTACTAAAGAAGATACATTTGGAAGTTTATTGGGATTTAAAAAGCAGATCTTAGAAGCAAATAAATATCATGTATCAGAGTTTCCAGTAAACATTTTGCCAACGACTGTCATAAGGATTGAATGTGACATAGTTAGCGGTTCCTATATAAACGGTCAATCCAGTCACATCTTACACGAATTTGCACTTAATGTTCCACCTGGATACAGGATTATAGAAATTCCGAAAAACGCAATCTACTTTCCAATAAATCAAACCAATATAAGCTGCATACAGATAAGGTTGTTGGATATAAATAATAACTTAATAAATTTGCGAGGTGAAGAAGTGCAGTTGTATCTACATATCAGAAGAAAACAATGATAGATTATAATAAATATGTGGTACATCCAACTAAAAATAACAGTTCTACTAAAACTATCAAACCAATAAGAGCTCGGTCCAAAAGGGTTATAAAATTGAATAACAATAATAAAGCATTTCTTAAAGCGATCGGTTTGTTGAAATGAATATACTAGATGTTTTGTCCACTCCTGCATACAACAACGCTGTGGAAGGAATTGAATTTCACTCTTACAAGCCTTACGTAACAAGTTTCAATAGAAGCGATGAAATCAGGATACCTATTAATCAACAAGACTTGTATATATTACCATCAGCAAGCACTTTGTTTTTGGAAGGAACTGTTGTTGTAAACAAGGGTGGAAATTCGAAGGAAAGAGTCAGTAACGTTCATTTCACAAACAATAGTCTACTTTATTTGTTTCAAGATATAAGGTATGAGATAAATGGAGTGGAAATAGATAAAATAAAAAACGCTGGTATAACTACCACAATGAAATCATTAATATCAATGAACGAAAACGAGGCTAAAGCATCTAATGCTTGGGGATGGAATATCGAAGGCATAAATAGTGCAAATGGGGGAAGCTTTTCTGCTTCTATACCCCTCTGTAACATTCTTGGTTTTGCAGAAGATTTCAAGAAAGTAGTGATAAACAGCAAACATGAATTAATATTGTTACGAAGTAATACTAATCTGAACGCCCTAAAACTTAACGATGGTGAAACTGTAGAAGATATTATTATAAATAAAATAATATGGCGTGTACCACATGTCAAAGTGTCCGTTAGGGAAAAAATAAATATGTTAAAACTGTTAGAAAAAGATCGACCACTCCAGATGATATTTAGGAATTGGGATTTATATGAATATCCGGCTTTACCAAAAACTACTAAGCATACTTGGTCCATAAAAACATCGTCGCAAATAGAGAAACCAAGATTTGTTATTATTGGTCTGCAAACAAATAGAAAAAATAATTCTAAATTGGATATGTCTAAGTTTGATCACTGTGATGTTCGTGATGTTAGAGTATACCTAAATTCAACCTACTTCCCTTATGAAAATTTGAATTCAAGTTTCTCGAATAATCGAATTGCTTTAATATATGAACAATATACTAGATTTCAACAGTCGTATTATGGACGTCGCGCCGAGCCATTATTAAATGAGAAACAATTTAAAAATATTGCTCCGTTATTTGTAGTAGATTGTTCTAGACAACCAGATAATCTTAAATCAGGTCCTGTTGTGGATGTTAGAGTGGAAATTGAAAGTGATATTGATATACCAGATCAAACTTCAGCATATTGTCTTATATTGAACGACTGTATAATCGAGTATAAGCCGTTAAGTAGCGTCGTCAGAAAGATATCATGAACAAAAATACTATTATAGTAGATGTTCAGGGTTTTAAAGATCGTTATAATAACTTTATAGTCAAAGAATTAGCTGTAGCTACGTTGGAACATACTCATATATTCTTAATAAAACCTCCTTACCCGTTATCCTCGCTAACTGATGAAGAAAGAAGACACATTTGGTGGATTGAAAGGAATAGAGGTTACCGCTGGAGCGAAGGATATATAGACTACAGAGAATTTTCTAGAATAATCAAACCCTATTTGAAGGAAAAAAAGGTTCTTGTTAAAGGTAGTGAGAAAATTAATTGGGTCAAGAGCTATGTGGTCATAATAATGTTTCCGACATATGTAAAAATAAAAGTATTCCTAACTTAAAGACTCTTAGTGATCTTTACTGTAAAGACCTATTTTTGTATAATTGTTTTGCTCATAAGAACTATTGTGCTTTAAGGAATGTATTGTGTATTAAACAATGGTGTTTAGAAAATAATTTTTGTATTTCATAAGTTTAATAAACCGAATAAATGTTTTATTACTATACTGTGTTTGTTTTTCATACTATTTCCTACCCAAGTCGAAATTGAAATGAAAAAAAAATTAATCATAATACCATTTATTTAATGTCTCAAAAAATTACATTAATCTTAAACCTAACACAATGATAAAAAATGACGCGTACAAAATGTTGAATCGTCAGCAGTACATCTCTAAGTATTAAGGTGATGTATAACTTACTTAAAACTAAAAACACATTAGTTAAAATGATAAGCTATCACCATGAATTTTCTTAGATATTTTCTTAATAATACCTTCAGCCATGTCCATGATTTCATCAACTGTATCATGAACTACGTATTGAGCACTAAGTATCACACTGTCACTATCTTCACAAAACGGCAACGAAGGTTTGTCTTTGTCGTTGGTGATGTCCAAGATCTTTATCTGAATTAGCTTGACTCCTTTTGGTTGGTTGCTGATTACAAAAGATTTATGAGCTGTCTTTTTAGATTTTCTACAAATAGTTGGTTTTCTTCTTTTTGGTTCAACTTGCGTAGGAGAAAGAGGTAAAATATGTGAGAAGTCAAAGGGGTCTTGAGCGTATTGAACAATACCGTCACCATATGCATCTGCCATTATTTATAATGTATTAATGTTGAGGTATATCTGGTTGGCCTCGTCCTCCTCTGCCACGATCTTCTAACGTTTTAAATATTTGGCTCAGTAATTTCTCTGTTTTATAATATATTTCATCCCACTGATCGTAAACAATATATTGGGTTTTCACTCTTGTATGTATTTCTACTTCGTTATCTGATGTATCTTCAGCTTCTAATACATCTATTTTAATTACGTATTTTGGAATCCTCCTATTCCTTGTAGCAAAGTAACTGGTTTGAGGTTCAGAGATGCACTGCTGTTGCTTCAACATTATTAATTAAAAGACTGCTTTGTGTGAATGTAAAGAGAACAAGTATGAAACTGAATGTAATTATGAGTAATAGGTGAATTAAATAGAAACATGACCCGCTAGTGACACATACACTGTACTACGTATTAATTCAAGTTCTGACCTGTTGATTTAGTTTATTTTGCAATAAGTTGTAACGAGATACTCCCTACAAGTTTGCAAGTGTCATCGTTCACTATGACGAACATGTTCAAACATGTCTTAAGAATGATGTAATGCACATTGTTATGTACTTACTTAAGTTGCGAAATTTTTATGAATTGTAAACGTGTTGTAACGTGAATGATGATGCATATCATCAGGTGTTATGAGGTTGTGACTGTCGCTACCAAGGTCCCAGGTTTTGAAGATTTTTTTCAGAATGTCCAATAGTCCACTACTACTAACCATAGATATCCTATTTCACATTTCTAAGAAATTTTACTTCGAAGTATGTAACTTAAGACATCATAACATACATACATATACATATTTTCACACCTGTTTCCCATCAGGGTAGGCAGAGACTAAGGATTTCCACTTACTACGATCCTGACATACAAGTTTCATGGCGGGCATAGCCAGCGCGACAGCGGTTTCCCGCGACCGCGAAAATCTCTCATGGTACATGATAGTAGGTATTGCAAATGTATTAGGAAATTAAAGAAAAAACAGAATACTATATTTACAATAATGCATTTATTCCAAATTTCTCAGTTTTACTTAGTTTAATTTCTTAAGATTAGGTACTTATAATAATACAAAACAGCATATAAATTTTACAGTTTTAGTTAGTTTAGTTGATTACAATAATTATAATTTGTGAATACTATGTAAAGACAGGATAGCACACAATAAAAAATATCGGTATGACCCCATGCTCTTACTTGGTTTAATTTCTTAAGATTAGGTACTTATAATAATACAAAACTGCATATAAATTTTACAATTTTAGTTAGTTTAGTTGATTACAATAATTATAATTTGCGAATACTATGTGAAGACAGGATAGCACACCTAATTTTTGTTAAAAATTAAAAATATCGGTATGACCCCATGCTCGAGTTGAAATCTTATCTTTTGCAATAACTCGTTTATCATCATCACCAGACAGCGCAATTTTTGTTACAGCACATGTAAATAGCTCATGTTTTATTGACTTAAATAAAACATTTGTTTTATGAACAATTTCATTGTTGTAAAGTGTTTTTTTGTAATCGAAAACGTTAATGTCACGTACAACATTCTTTTTAATACCCTTGGCTTTTTTAATAGTGCTATCAATGGTTTTGATACAATATAACTTTGATCTCAACCCAACGAATTCGCTTATTATTTTACCACCCATTTCATCTTTAAATAAGCCTGGTATTTTTTTGTTCTGTATGGGTAAATTATACACATTATTTTTACAAAAATTGCTGGTGTCGAAGTAAGATAAAAAGTTATTTTTTATGTCTTCATAGAAATCATGGGTTTGTATATGATAAACAAAACTATCTGTGTCCGTGTAACACATCCGTATCCTATCCTTGTAAAAAGGTTGCATGACTGAATAGTGAAAGTCATACATATGACTTTTTGATAATTCTAGAACAGCAAATCCAATATATATTGGTTTGTTCAAAACTATTTGTTCAGGATTTAACTGCACCGCTACTAGATTTTTTGTGAAAACCGTTGCACTATGGAAATTTGGACGAGCAATAAGGTTTTGAGCGCATTTTCTTCGTTTAGTTATGTTTTCGATATCTTGCCACTGAGAAACTAAATGGACATTAACCCTGTTTTCAGTATTTTCTAAAGTTTTTCCAAATACACTATTATTCAAGAGCTTAAAAAAGTCTTGTTCAAAAGTGGAAGAACTTTTTTGTCTCAGTTTGGTGTTTAAATCAATATATTGTTTTAAATATGGGCTTTGTAGAAAACTGATTATTCTATGAATCTTCTTCAATATCAACCCATGTTTCATACAAGTTTGTAAATGCACGTAATGTATGACATAATTAAATTTATCATATAAATTAGGTATTAGCTTAGAACTCTTTCCCCCGGGGGGTATAAATTTTTCGGAACAAAATGGTAAATCGTTGTGCAAGTTATGCAAATGCTTAGGGTATGCTATATCCACTTCCAAAATATAACCATAATCAGCATCAATTGCAATTTTAGTTATATCTAAATTATCAATTTCTTGTTGAGTGAGAAATTTGAAATTAGATAATGGTAAGTATTGACACATACTGTACCCATACAAATTATTACAATCTATATAAGAGATATAGGAATCAGGTTCCGAAGATTTGTAATTAGCTAAGTATGTGTTATTTGCTTTAGCATGCCTGTGAGAGCAGAGGCACACTCCTCCTCTTATACCACTTTGTAACATGCGTATCATAGACAAGTCATTAATTAGTTCCAATTCAACACCTGTTTTTAATAACATAGCGTCGAAAGATAAACTGGGTGCAGTTAAATAAAAAGATGGATCTAAGTGATAATGTTGTTTGCATGTCTTTCTAAAATTTTCAAAAATATCTGCTAATAAAAGCACATCAGTTTTTAGATATAAATCCGTATATTCACCTAAACTAGTAATTCTAAATTTTGACCAAACTAAATTTGCATACCGGTAATCATCTTCAGAAACATTTTCATCATTAAGGGAACTATAAAAGTATTTCTTTGGAGGTAAAAAATTTTCATCATACCGTTTCCACGAATCCATATATTCATATGGATAAATACCTTTGCGAGTAAGTAGTTGGAATTCATCAGGAACAGGGAAGTGATTTTGTAAATGTTTAAACATTTCTGGTGTTAAAGTTTTACTTAATTTGTCTAAACTTGTACCCAAAAATTTAAATGAATCAAGAAAACGCATTTGAAAAAACTTATTATTTGAAACTGATACAAATTTCGTAAATGAGATATAGTTTTCTTTATTTTTAGGTATTATTTTTATTTCACCAGGGACGTCACCCAACGCTTTAATAAATAAATGACAATCATAACCAGCTAAGTTATGAAAAAAAATGGGGACAAATGCGGGCATTTTATATTGCAAATTACAGAACGAATGCGCAGCTCCTCGATAACGACCGGTAAGATGACAATGATCGCGGACTTTGTCACAAAAAATAAAGTTTTGGCAGATATGACAACGTGTTGCATTTTCAAAATCACACCTGTCCTCCGAGGAAAATATCATTGCAGCAGGCGACTTAATTATATCATAAATTTTTTGTACGTCTTTAGTTATATAGTCAACAAAGCGCTTATCACAGTCTCTACCTCGATATGACACGTAACGATTATAACGAGGATCATCAGAGCATACAATATAATAACCAAAAGCAACCGGCACGTGTTGGTGGAATATATTCGTATTTTTACTAGAACAATTATTATTAGGCTCAGTATTTTTTTGTAACATCGATTCAAAATCTGCGTAAATACAAAAAGGCATAGTTTGTTTGCGTTCATAGTTTTTAAATTTAATTACTGAACCTTTATTTGGGAGGAGAGTTATTATACCTCCACATAAATGGTTGTTAAGTTCGTCAGCGGTATTGAAAAATATTAAACATAAATCACAAAGATGTAATCTGTTGTGATGAGATGTGACTTGACTTCTAAAAAGTCTAGAACAGTCTTTGATCAAACAATAATGAGAAGAGCTGTTATTTTCAAGAAACAGTAAATGAATAATTTTTCCTTTGTACTTTTTATCGATTTCAGATTTATACAAAGGACCTACAAAGGTTTTATGATTTTTTAAACCATAAATTATAAACTTAATACATGGATTGTTTCTTTCAAATGTTTTAATATCATTAAAGGTCACGGGAAAAGACATTCCCTTTAAATTAAATAATTCTCGAAAATTAGGATAAGAATGCGTTCTTTCAGGGTGTTTTTTAGTTGGATATAAAGCCGCTGTTACACACCATAAAAAACAATATCGATCTTTATTCATAATATTCAAACACGCTTTTTTAGCCTGAATTGATTTGGGTAAACTGATGAAACTCGACCCACCAAGTGGTTGGTATTTATTGAGATTCATCTCAACATACAAATGGTTTATAAATGTCCAACCACTATCACGACCTTCAAACTCTTCAATATTTGTTTTTAAATAATTAACTGTTTCAATATAAAATTTTTCGAAATCAAAATTAGAATACAATATTTTATTTTTGGTTCCAAAAGATTTCACTTCTTGGGAATTATCTTTGAATTTTAAAAATGTACCAAAATACTCAAAGTTTACCTTAACACAATTATGCTTAGCAAGAAATTCGATTAGAAGAGATTTTAATTGGTTACGAATATTTAAAAAAAAAGATTCTACTGACGCTCCCTGAAGTTCATCGCAAGACAATATTTTATATGTTAATATACGATTGCGAAACGCTGAGTTTACGATTTCTACTCCATCACTATGTTTTATTGTATGAGTACTTTTCCTATGCAAACTACTTCGTAAATGTCCTATCCATGATTTACTGGGTACGGATGTGTTACACGCAGTACAAAAAGGCATTATTATTTCCTTTATTTACTACTTTATACATATTAATTTAGATTTTTAAATACATTAGTATAAAACAAAAAATATATTTAAAAATATAAAAAAATAGTGTCCCACCGGTATCGAGTACAGGGACCAAGCTACCGGTGGTTAGGGCTGCAGAGACAGGAACCTCCTCACAATGCGTGCCGTGTCTAGGAGAACTGCCTTTTGCATCTGGTTCTTGACCCAACTACCTAACGCGAGCCTCTTGAGATGTTGATCGAGGCTCTTGGCAATCAGACCATGCGCTGATACGACTATCGGAACAATAATCGCTGAATCAACATCCCACATGTCGACAATCTCGTGAGCCAAATCCAAATACTTTATTTGTTTCTCCTTTTCTGCTTTCACGAGATTTCCGTCATGTGGGACGGTAATGTCAACGATTATTGCTAGGCGCTCTGATCGATCTATTACCACTATATCAGGCTTATTGGCCACAATAGTCCTGTCAGTGATAATAGATCGATCCCAATACAATGTGACACGACCATTTTCAAGAACTGGGTCGGGCACATACCTGTAATACGGTACCTCTGAATCAACAAGTTTATATTTTAGTGCAAGTTGCTGATGGACAATCCTGGCCACTTGGTTGTGTCTATGTAAATACTCCCCGTTGGCAAGACGAGGACAACCAGAAATAATATGTCTGAGAGATTCACCCGGTAGGTGGCATGCCCGACATATGTCAACCGTACCATCTCTCAAAATATACTTCCGATAGTTATTCGTCATAACAACTTCGTCAGTAATTGCACAGACAAAACCTTCGGTTTCTCCAAACAAATCACCAAAACGTAGCCAGGATACTGATGCTAGTAAATCTACATCGGGCCCATGTAAGGCCCGATAAAATCGTCCATGCAGTTCTTTACTCTGCCATATCTCCTTGCGGTCATTGGTAGTTAGTATTACTGGTTTGTGCCAGTTCTCTTTGGCAAGAGAAAGAGGGGTCAGTCCGCTGTCTATTGTTACTACATCCCGATGCATACCCACGTCCGCATGTAGGAAATATTCCCTAAGGTTGTATATCTCACGGTTGTGCAACGTCTTGATATTTAAAAAACCACGACCGCCGCATTTCCGTGGGATATACAACCTCATTACAGACGAACGCGGATGATGCATCCGGTTTGCAGTCAACAACGAACGGACTTTTCTATCCAGGGTGTCAAGTTCTGTCTGAGTCCATCTCATTATGCCGAAGGAATATCCTAAGACAGGCATGGCCCAACCATTGATGGCTCGCACCCTATTACCACCTGATAAAAGACTTCTCAGTACTTTTTTCAGGCGGCCAAAGAAACGATCCATCAACGCTTGTTTCATGTCTGTCTCAGCAATACCTAAAGCCTGCGACATACCAAGATATTTGTAGGTTTCAGTTGCGGAGAGGGATTTAAGTTTTGTGAAATCTGAAAGTTGTACTCTTTCAGATTCCACAATCCGTCCCTTCTTTACATGCATGACTGCACATTTATCTACACCAAATTCCATTTTGATAGAATTACTAAAGGTTTCAGTTATCTTGAGTAACTCTATCAAGTGGGAATTGGTGCAGGCAAATAATTTCAAGTCATCCATGTATAGAAGGTGGGAAACAACTTGACCTCCTCTCCTAAACTGATAGCCTAGCCCTGAACCCTCCAGTAAAGTACTGAGAGGATTCAGTGCTAGACAAAGCCATAAGGGACTCAGGCTATCACCCTGAAATATTCCCCTCTCAATCTTGACAGGTTCACCGTTTCCAAGAATCTGACGACATCCTGGATAAACAAGAGCCGTTCTCCATTGCCCCATACATGCCTTCAAGAAGGTGCAAAGAGTTGTATCAACTTTATACAACTCTAGCACCCTCAACAGCCACGTATGTGGCACGGAGTCGTAGGCTTTCTTGTAATCAATCCAGCATGTCGCCAGATTTCTCCGGTTACGTCGAACCTGCTGATTAATGGCCATGTCAAGAATAAGGAGTTCTTTAGTACCACGTGACCCGCTTCTACATCCATTTTGAGAGTTGGACATAATACAATTATTTTCTATATGAGATGATAATTTAACTCTCAAAATAGATGTGAGAAGCTTATAGACCGTAGGCAAACAAGTTATCGGTCTATAATTTTTCGGGTCCGTGGTACTACCAGATTTATAGAGGAGGTGTGTAATACCTGAAGTCATAAAAGATGGGAGCGATCCGGACTCAAGTGATGATTGAAAGCAAGATGCCAAACAATCATGCGAGCTATGGAACCATTTGAGCCAAAAATTGTGCAGCCCGTCCGGCCCAGTTGATTTCCAATTGGGCAACGAACGAACTGCACTAGCAATGTCAACAGTTGTTATTATGACTGGTGCCATGGTCTCAATAGACTCGCATGACCGCCCGACATCGCGCATCCAATCACACTCTGTATGACTAATAGGCGCCGACCAAATACCTCGCCAAAATGTGCTTGTGGTTTCGGCATCAGGTAGGCACATATTAGTCATACTTGAATCGGGTTGCTCCCATCTTCTATATACACACCTCTCATCTTTTTGAAACGAACGATTCTGAATATATCTACCCACTCTCTTTTTGTATCGCCGTATACGGTTTGCCCACGCACAAATTTTCTGCTTCAGGTAGTCAATGCGTTCCGTGACTCGTACAGAGAATTCGCGGGGACTAATATCTGTCCCCGCAAATGCACGAGTCACAAAACGCATCACTCTGGGTCGGGTATTACCCCCCCTGAAGCAGCATAGCTTACCAATGAGCACCCTAGTCTCGGTGATACGACGCTCAATCCTGCATTGCCAGACTGGAACAGACTTAGGTCTAGTAGCTGGCTCAACTTTAGGAAATTTGACACCAGCTACGCGACAAACTGCTACAGCCGCGCAATACAGAATTGAGTGTGCATCACTAATATCTACACAAGTATTGAAATAGCTTGGTAGAACCGAGTCCAGGGCGCTCACTAGAGCCATGTTTTTTTTATGCGTTGGCAAACGCGGTATACGAGGGCGACACACGGGATCGCAAAACCTATACTCTTGAATCGTTCGTTCCAAAACACTCCTTAGTTCATCATTGTATTGAGTACTTACTGTTGTAGCAACATCATCCACTAGTTCGTCAATAGGTACGTCAGGTTGCGTTGCGTGAATCTGTATCTCGGTAGTTTGAGACGAAGTAGGGATGATGACGCTACACTGCAGCTCTGAGCGAAGCCTCTCAAGCACAGCATCATCCAACATATGATTACGTTGTATGACCCGCACTTGATCCGATAGCCGCTGTGCCGACACGCTGATAGTTGGTTCAAGAGCCTGAAACAAAGGCAGCAAACGAACACGGTACGCAGTGAGGTTAGTTCCTCCCTCTGTAGCCGCAAAATATGCCCGCATGACGTTTTCGTTCATAGATGAAGTCCATCGCATGCGGTGCACATTACCACCGGCAGCGGGGGCCGCATTCGAGGCCGGTGGGCCTCGGGGTCCCAAGCAGGTCGGTGGCCGGGTCCTCCCCTGCCGACGTGTAGGTGTTGGCGACGTCGGCGGAGAGAAGTACTCGTCGCTTGATGATGAGCTCGACGCCTCAGCAGCAATCGGTTCCGACGATATGGTTTCCACGTGCTGCGAGGCGGAGCTAGGCGACGAGTCCGGTGATGTTAGTTGTGCTAAACGCCTTCTGGCTCTTGTAAGCATTATTTAGGTATATTTTATTTATTACACATTTTGGTTGACATGACGTATGTCATGTCATTCTCCTCCATAAATTTTTCTTTAGGTTTATTGATTGATAAAAACATATTCGTTATATTTTTCATTGCAGGTTTATAGTATACTTCTTCTATTTTATAAAATGGTTCACTTTTTAACAAAATGCAAAATATATACAACTTAATTATAAATTTCTTTCTGTGATAAAAAAATATACCACTGCTCTTGTGTGGGGTTGCCAGTTTTATTATTATTATATTTAATATTATTATTATTATATATAACCCAATTTATAAACGGAATACATACGAAACTTTTTCAGTCTATAGCTCAATTTATAAAAAATAGAGAATAAAACTACTTTATAAAAATCTTATCAGAATAATGCACTGGTTCAGTGTCTTGAAATTCTTTAAATGCGAGTCCTAGAAACTCTTGAAGTGACTCCCAAGATAGTAAGGACTCGTCACACTGTAGTTTTACAGTCACCACAGATATGTAGTCGTTAGTTTTATACAGTTTAAAATCAATCACATACCCTCCTCGGATGTGTTACACGTAGTACAAAAAGGCGTTATTATTATTATTATTATTATATATAACCCAATTTATAAACCGAATACATACGAAACTTTTTCAGTCTATAGCTTAATTTATAAAAAATAGAGAATAAAACTACTTTATAAAAATCTTATCAGAATAATGCACTGGTTCAGTGTCTTGAAATTCTTTAAATGCGAGTCCTAGAAACTCTTGAAGTGACTCCCAAGATAGTGAGGACTCGTCACACTGTAGTTTTACAGTCACAAGGGCAGTCCTATAGCGCACATCAGCGGCGTGTGATATGTAGTCATTAGTTTTATACAGTTTAAAATCAATCACATACCCTCCTCCCGTCTTCTTGGAGCGACGGGACGTTCCCGTTGCAACACGGCTCGAGAAACTGGAAGTTAGTTCACGTCGTTCTGGTTCACTGCAACTGGCTTCTTCGGACCGCAAAATATTCAGGAAGTTTGGTTTATTTTTTCTGTAAAAGAAACAAAGTGTTAATTATAAACGTACTGAATCAAAGTGACTAAGAACTTGGGATCAAAGTATACTAAGTATGAATGTTAACAATCAAAACACAAACTTAGTTGAAAAAAGTTGAAGTTTTGAAGCGCTCGTGGCCCCGCGGTCTCAGTGTTCTGTACACGATCACTGTGGTTAGCAAGTTTCGCTGTGGCTGGTCCTCGATGGGTGAGCAATTTGTATCAATTCTTTGTGCGAGCGTTTCCGTACTTCGGAAGGCACGTTAAGCCGTTGGTCCCGGTTGTCAGTAAAATGGCAGTCGTTAAGCCATGTTGAATGCTTTTCTGAGCGCCTTGAAAATTTTCAATAGCAGGTAGTCACAACCTGCGCCTATCCATTTCAACATGGCAATACGGCGTTCAGAGTCGGCAGCGTGGGTGTAGCGCCTCCGGTGTTACAATCATCTATAAGCTGCGGTGAGCACTTACCATCAGGTGGGTCGTAAGCTTGTCTGTCACCTTAGTAGTATAAAAAAAGAACATAGTGAAACCTACCTCTGTGTGGTTTTAAGGTCAGATGAATTTCTTTTTCGTCGAACGCTGTCTGACTCCAACGGAGGTGAAGTGAGGATCTTCGATTGTTTTTGCTTTTTCTCCACCGGCTTACGTTTCTTTGGTGCAACAGACTCCACTACAGAACACGTTTCAAACTCCGAATCAGACCTGTTAAGATACAATCAAATCATAAATAAAATATTCTCATATTTTCAGTACATCAGGAATAGATAGGACATGAAAGTTAACACAGCCGACAGACAAAAACCGGGTTCGTAACTGAACAACATCATGAGGAATAGATAGGATATGAAAATGGGTGCATGAGGTCCAAGCGTCCTCACCTTTAAGCGGTGCACCTGTTGACTAACGGATGAGGGAACGATAAAGGCATTCCTAGGGGGTTGGGATGTTAGACAGCAATCGCTACCATCAATGTTGAAAATCAAAAGTCAAACAATAGCTGCTCTAGCAACCAAATAAAACTGGACCCCAGGCTCCAAATCCCAGTAGGGTTTGGTAGCTACTGAGAATGCACTAAGATGAAGAGAAGATGAAAATGAACACAGCTAGCAGACAAAAACTAGGTCCATAGCTGAGCATTTCTACTATTAAAAGAAGAACTTACTCACATGATAGAAATCTGGTTATTTCTTGTCACTTGTCACTTGTCACTTGTGAGATACTGGTTCGAATGTGATTTTTCATTCAAAAATTCCGAGTTTTATACAAATAAAATCTCGATTCAGCAATAATTTACCTCACTACAAATTGAACCTTAATAAAATATATTTGCAAGTGTATCATTATATTTATGTTGCTTACGCCCGATTGATCATGAATCATATTTTAAACATACCTAATCAATTTAAGTCTTTTATAACTGGTACTAGTGGGCGTCCGTGGCTGATATTTTACCGGTGAAATATATTCTCAGGATAAAAGTAGTCTAATATTATACATTATTACACCAACTATCTGTCAACCAAAGTCATGGTTTCGAATCCAGAAATTTGTTTGAGATCTTAGCGATGAATTCAGCACCTATTATGTTGGTTGGTATGCCTGTGCCTACCTCTTCGAGGAATTTTAGATGCTTCGTTTCCACTTGTTGAAACGATTACTCCCCTGACCGATAGATGACGTTAGCTGTCTTGTTAATTTGAAAACACATGTAAGCATTTGTAACATATATTTATTCTTACACGTTTAGTCAAAAGCTGTTGTTTAAAATGAAGTACACACACACTTTTATTTTATTTATATGTAATATTTTAGACGCTGAAAAACAATTAAAATTATTTTTGAGATTGAGCACAGCGCCATCTAACGAATATTGGACACACTTGTTAAAACGCTTACTCCCCTGACCGATAGATGACGTTAGCTGTCTTGTTAATTTGAAAACACATGTAAGCATTTGTATCATATATTTATTCTTACACGTTTAGTCAAAAGCTGTTGTTTAAAATGAAGTACACACACATTTTTATTTTATTTATATGTAATATTTTAGACGCTGAAAAACAATTAAAATTATTTTTGAGATTGAGCACAGCGCCATCTAACGAATATTGGACACACTTGTTAAAACGCTTACTCCCCTGACCGATAGATGACGTTAGCTGTCTTGTTAATTTGAAAACACATGTAAGCATTTGTATCATATATTTATTCTTACACGTTTAGTCAAAAGCTGTTGTTTAAAATGAAGTACACACACACTTTTATTTTATTTATATGTAATATTTTAGACGCTGAAAAACAATTAAAATTATTTTTGAGATTGAGCACAGCGCCATCTAACGAATATTGGACACACTTGTTAAAACGCTTACTCCCCTGACCGATAGATGACGTTAGCTGTCTTGTTAATTTGAAAACACATGTAAGCATTTGTATCATATATTTATTCTTACACGTTTAGTCAAAAGCTGTTGTTTAAAATGAAGTACACACACACTTTTATTTTATTTATATGTAATATTTTAGACGCTGAAAAACAATTAAAATTATTTTTGAGATTGAGCACAGCGCCATCTAACGAATATTGGACACACTTGTTAAAACGCTTACTCCCCTGACCGATAGATGACGTTAGCTGTCTTGTTAATTTGAAAACACATGTAAGCATTTGTATCATATATTTATTCTTACACGTTTAGTCAAAAGCTGTTGTTTAAAATTAAGTACACACACACACACACACACACACACTTTTATTTTATTTATATGTAATATTTTAGACGCTGAAAAACAATAATGAGAGAGGCACAGCGCCATCTAACAGATATTGGACACACTTGTTGAAACATTTACTCCCCTGACCATTAGATGACGCTAGCTGTCTTGTTAATTTGAAAACACATGTAAGCACACAGTTAATAGGAATTCTGGCTGAATCAGTATAAATAGTTTCGAGTTTGACGCAATATCTTTGCTTTAGTTTTTTCGACTACCCTCCTTTGGTATTGTAAAACACCAAGTGTCTCAAAAATGCCTGTTTGTCTCAAATGTGATAAAGATATACCTAAAGTTGACGAAAAAAACCCTAAGATTCAGTGTCACGGTTGCAAAAGGCAGATATGTGTGAAGTGTAGTGGACTGCTGGCCACTGAGCTGAGAGTGATTATACTTCAATCTCCTACCTTGAAGTATTTGTGCCCAGAATGCGAGCTTGGAGTGCGTCAATTGCCTGCATTAAGGAACACAGTGTCTCAATTGAAAAATGAAATTGAAATGTTAAAAGCCAAACAAGTTCAAACAACTAGCTTAGAGAGCATCGTAGGTGAACTGGCAGAGCGTAAAAAGCGAACTGCGAATGTCATTGTGTTTGGGATTGATGAGTGTCAACTGCAAACAGGTGATTCTGTACGGGATAAAGAGGTACGTATTGACTATGATAAAGAGCAGGTTCGTCAAGCCATGGCCAATATTCCGAACTTAGAGCCTCCTGTTGCTGTAATCCGCCTTGGAAAACCAAAGCAGTCGTCACCGCGTCCTATTAAGGTAATTTTTCCTTCTAAACGATCTGCTGTGAGTGTCTTAAAAAACAACAAAAAGCTTCCGTCCCATGTCTCAGCCAAGAATGACCTTACACCGTATCAACGTGAATACTTACAGAAGCTGCGTGAAGAGCTGAAGCAAAGGCAGGATGGTGGGGAAAGTGACCTAACTATTAAATATGTACACAATTCCCCTAAAATTGTAAGTGGAAAAAAGCTATAGAGACAGACGGTGGAATTCTAGAGATTACCTTCTTTTATACGAACCTGGCATCGATTATGGCTAAACGAGATTTGCTTATTGTAGAAATTAATAAAATTAAACCGACTTGTATAATAATAACGGAGACTCATCTAAAACCCACCATTGATAGTAGCTTGGTTAATATCAGGGGCTACAATTTGTTCAGACACGACCGAGCTAAGGGAACGGGATGGGGTGGTGTAGCTATCTATGTGTCGCATAAAATTAACAATATACCTATACATGTGACCGTTCATCCTACTTACAATATTGCACAAGTTGAGGGGTTATGGTTGAATTTGGAATGTGGTAAATTTAGGATGTTGCTTGCGGGTATCTATCGACCAACTCATTATAATTTCGATGAATCTGATAGACTACTATTTGAAACCATAAAAAGTGCTTCTGAAAGTATTGATACATTGCTAATTATGGGAGACTTTAATCTTCCAGATTTGAAATGGCCACTGAGTAAATTCGATTTGAGTGAATACAATTTACTTCATGGGCAATTTGTGGAGATGTTTACGAGTGCAAACTTATACCAATTAGTAACAAGAATGACAAGAAGGAGAAATAAAGAGGAGTCACTACTGGATCTAATACTCTGTAATGAGGAACACTTTTGCACTAAAGTGGAACACTACCCCAATATAGGAAAAAGTGACCATGAGGTACTAGTGGGAACAGCGCAAATCAGATCGCAATTGCTGAGTAAAGTTGCTCCTAAACAACAACAACGCAGAAACTATTTCAATGCCGATTATGAAAAAATAGCTCAAGCTCTTTCTGCCGAAAATATTAGTGACACACAGGAAATTGATGTTGAGTCAGCTTGGACAAAATTTGTAATGAAAACTCACAATGTCATTAAAACTGAAGTTCCAATTAAAAGAGCACGCAAGAATTACAATATTAATAAACCATGGATCAGTAATCAGGTATTGGAAATGGCAGATAATAAAAAACGTTTATGGAGGCAGTTTATTTTGAACCTATCTAATGACGCATATGGAAAGTACAGGAACGCCAATAATCAACTAGTCAGCATGGTTAGAACTCTAAGAATGGAGTTTGAGAAAGGTATTGTTAAACGTGGACCTAAATCATTCTACTCATATGTCCGCCAGCAACTATCTTCAACAGTAACTGTACCACCATCGTTGAAGGATGATAAAGGAAACATAACAAGTGAACATAAGAAGATAGCCGATTTGTTTGCCCAACAATTTGAGAAGTCGTTTGTTGTGGAGTTGGCAGGCTCACATATACCAAACATATCCATTCCTCGCGTTGAAAACTCCATTTCTTCAGTAACATTTACTCCAGATAAAGTGACTAAAGCCTTGAAAACATTCAGCGACTCAACTTCGATGGGACCAGATGCTTTACCATCAATGTTACTGAAACGGTGTAGCAATGTTCTCTGTCATCAGCTGGCACACATTATGAACCTATCTTTACAAAATGGAAAACTGCCACGGGGGTGGAAGGAGGCCCATGTTACTCCTATATATAAAAAAGGTGATAAAAATCTGGCTGCTAATTACAGGCCCATCAGCCTTACAAGCATTGTTTGTAGAGCTATGGAGAAAATAATAGCAGAAGATCTAAGAGCATTTATTAATACAGAAAACATCAACATTCCAGAACAACACGGTTTTGTACCTAAACGGTCAACTATATCAAACCTCCTTATGGGCCTACAGCAATGGACTATGGACTGGAACAACAAACAACCCACTGATGTTATATATCTGGATTATGAAAAGGCTTTCGATCGGGTCCCTTTTAAAAGGCTATTAACCAAACTGGAACACCTGGGAGTCCGTGGGCAACTTCTTCATTGGATGGAAGACTTCCTTACCAACAGAAAGTTCAAGGTGAGAGTAGGTGAAACATTATCAGACGCTCTAGATGTCCATAGTGGTGTACCACAAGGGTCCGTGCTTGGACCTATCTTGTTTGTGCTATATATTGCAGACATCGGAACTGGCATTCATTCAAGATTGTCAATATACGCAGATGATACCAAAATTATGGGAAATCCAATAATCTCTTGCAACATAATTCAGCAAGACCTAGACCGGATAGTGCAGTGGACAAAGGACTGGCTGCTTTCGCTAAATGCGACCAAATGCACGGTTCTGCATATTGGCAGTGGTAACCCTAAACATAAGTACACAATTGAGTCTGTACCATTGCAAGCAGTGAACTCCCAGAGAGATCTTGGAGTTACAATAACCAGCAACCTAAAATGGGATGAACACATAATAAATATAACTAAAAGGGCAAATTCAGTGTTATACATGATAAGAAAAGCATTCTATGTTATTACCAAGGACCTATTTATCAACATTTATAAGACATACATACGACCTCTCCTTGAATATGCCTTCCAGATATGGAGTCCATATTTCAAAAAAGATATTCTTATGTTAGAAAAGGTTCAGAGAAGAGCAACTAAAATGGTTATCACATTGAAAAATAAGACATATGAGGAACGCCTTTTAGAGCTAAACTTAACAACATTGGAACAGAGAAGGAATAGAGGTGACCTCATAGAGACCTACAAAATACTTAATAAGCATTACAATGTAGAAGGCCTTCAGGATATGTTCACGATGAACCCAAATAAACATCTCAGAGGTCACACTATGAAACTCAATAAGTCTCAGTGCGCTAGCAATCCTAGGAAACATTTTCTGCCTAACCGTGTAGTGCATATATGGAACTCTTTACCGGAGATTGTGATAAGTGCCCCTAACATAAACACTTTTAAGAATAGACTTGATAAACATTTAAAAACTGTAAATACAAGTGAAAAGTGCCCCTAACATAAACACTTTTAAGAATGGACTTGACAAACATTTAATAACCTGTAAATGCAAGTGCAGTGATATACACGCATCAGCATTAGCTGCTAGTGTATTAATTTAATAATAATAATAATAAGCATTTGTATCATATAATTATATATTCTTACACGTTTAGTCAAAAGCTGTTATTTGAAATATCAGCAGTTGCATTTTTTATACTAGGTATGTTGAAAATTATTTATTATGAATGTAACATTATATGCAATTCAAACAGGAAAAGAGTCCGATAACATTATATCCAATTTAAACAGGAAAAGAATTCGATCACATAAAATTAATTAGACATAAAATATGATGAATGGATGATTTCACAAAAATCTTGTTGTTGAAATGTTTAAGCGGAAACGGAAAGTAATATAATATTCAACAATTAAATTAACTAAAACTGAGAAATTTGATATGAGTGATGTGTTTACGTTTGACGTATGTTGAAACATAAAAGATACCTATTTGCTTCAGCCTCAGTGTCTTAAAACAAAGGTGTACAACCAATGTGTATTACCCGTGATGACTTATGGTTCTGAGATGTGGTGCATCACAAAAGGTCTTTTCAGACGGCTCAAAGTCGCGCAGCGAACTATGGAGAGGGCTATGCTTAGCATTTCTCTACGTGATCGAATCAGGAATGAGGACATCCGTAGAAGAACTAATGTTGCTAACATAGCTCGCAGGATTAGTTAGCTGAAGTGGCAATGGGCCAGCCACATAGCGCGAAGATCGGACGGTCGATGGGGCAAAAAGATCCTTGTCCACTCAAGCCGCGCACCGGCAGGCGCGGTGTGGGACGGTCACCTACCAGCTGGACCAACGACCTGGTGAAAATTGCTGGGTCTCATTGGATGCAGGTGGCAATGAACCGGTCTGGCTGGAAATCATTTAAAGAGGTCTATGTTCAGCAGTGGACAGCGATAGGTTGAGATGGTGATTTGCTTCAGCAAGTTTTATTTTATAAATTATTTTTTATAAAAATGTTTGGTTAGGTTACATTTTTAAAATGTGGAATGTTGGGCGATCTGTCCCACGTGAGCAAGGAGCGATAGCGACGATGCGAACTTAAAGTGGGACAGAATGCCCAATATTCCACTACTGATGAAGTTAGCTAAATGTTTGACCGTAATCGATTAATATAATTTTTGACGTTAATATTATTTTTATTAAAATCTAACTATTCCCACGAACGTACTAAGAGTTAATTGTATTTTAACTCGTACCACTAATTTTTTTTTTAAATCGTTCCTTACTACTACGGAACCCTTAATTATTATGAACTGTGTCAAAGACGATACGCACTTGGACGGTTCTTGAAATAAACTATATAGTAGTAACCAACCTTTTATGTAAATTGTTCCTCACCACTACGGAACCCTTGAATATTTCGAATTGTTAGAAAAACCGATTCGTACTTGGACGCTTCTGGAAATATTTTGTATGAGACTGTTGGTGTCCGGAGTGTATTTTATTCACTTCCACCCACAGTTTATATGGAAAAAAAAATTCTTCTACTATCGAGCTAGTAATTCAACTTACTCGTAAACGTTATGAAAGCAACATCTGCCGTTGTTTATTCAGAACACGAATCGAAGTTATTAGTTTACAATTGTTATGGCAAGAATGTTTTCACTGCGTGATCTACGTTTGGAATGTTTTTTTTTTACAGTTGTATTTCAGTGTATCAGAATTCGACGTAATTCGAAAAGTGAAACAATTATGAATCTTTTATAATTTACGTGAAGTGAAATTCGTAAAATCTTTGTTCTACCGTTTTACTAGAGTGAAATTTCAATAGGGATTGTTACCCAGAAGTGTGATTATCGGCTGTTGGTCTCACTGTAAATTCACATATAGGAAATACAACAAAATAATACACAAATTGAGGCGGTTTGACGCCGTACAAAAATAAAAATTGTGGTGGTGATATCCTGTGACTACTTTTTACGATGAATATAGGCAATACAAATCACTTACTAATATTAATGTAAGCGTTTCAAATGTGAAGTTTTACTTCAGACTTTAATAAAGTAATATTTAAAATTGGAACAAAACAAAAAACTTTTACTTGAAATTTACTTAAAATTTTTCCACCATAAAATTAATATCTGAGGGTGTGAAAAATAAATTGGGGACCGTTAAAATTTGGAAAAATTACAATTTATGTTGAGAAAAAATTCAAATTTTGCCTTGTTCTTGATTATGCCGAAATCTGTCTAAAATCACTAAGAAACACACAAAATAAGCCGGAAAGAACAAGTTGGCAGCAGAGGTCAGGAGAGCCAAATTCCTGGGTAGTTGTAATAATTTGGAGGGAAACTACCCCGCTAACGGGCACTCTTAAGACTATTTTACACAAGTTGAATATCTTATAATTATGACCTCCCGACTCCCGTCGGAAATCGCTTTCTCGCTACCAGAAACCACGATATGGGCGCCACTGAAAAGCTGATGGCTTTCAGGAAGAGAGAGAGAAATGAAAAGATTGAATTTAAAATGTAAATAATTAGTAGTTTATTAGAATTGAGCACTTGGGGGTCGTGGGTGTGGCAACTTCGGGCAGCAAGTACGGTTTCCGAAGGCCTTCGCAGGGTTCGACTTATCTTGTGGCTCCAGGATGTCGATGCAGTCCGCCAGGTAGCCGTGTCTTCCACAATTTCGGCCGGCACGGTATTCCCAACCCGCAGGGCGGATGTTCGCTCGTAGAACTCGAAGGGTGGATTTTACCAACCCGTAGGGTAGACGGTTTCTTGGACCCGTAGGGTGAATGTTCCTTCGTGGAACCTGAAGGGTGGACTTCTTGAACCCGTAGGGTGGATGTTGACAACCCGTAGGGTGGACCCTGGAATGTTCCATATGACGGGTTAGCTGGAACCCTTTTTCCCGCCCATTGCTAAGACAGCCGACCACTGTTAAACCATTTGGGAGTCGGTTGCCTTACAATGGTTGGTTCTATCCTAAGTTTACAGAGACCTTTTTTTTCACACCCCTGTAATCTACCCTCCCATAACAGGGTCGACCAACAGCCGTTAATTTTCACTATTTTAAAATCTAGAATCATAATAATTAATTTAACTCACCCAATGATGGGGTCTTCTATTTATAGCTATTTGCTCCTTATCCTTGACAAATATTTACGAGGATATTTGCGATGATATAAACGATTATTTTTAAACTGATGTGATTCTCACAATTTCCAATTACACTGATACGTTCGTGATCTATTTTAAATATTAATCTGGCGGTCCTCCTGCATTGAAGCAATGCCTTATATATCAATGAAATAGCGCCTCTAGTGGCACCGCTCGAAACTACTCAATCGTCAAGACCGTATCACTGCCTATAGCTTCCGTCGTTGCGACACTAACTCGGTAGATGGCGCTTTCATTTATTAATCTAAGTTTTCATTTTAAAACCCCTAACGTTGAACCCCTATTTGC
The DNA here is from genome assembly GCA_933228765.1 of Miltochrista miniata. NCBI lineage: Eukaryota > Metazoa > Arthropoda > Insecta > Lepidoptera > Erebidae > Miltochrista > Miltochrista miniata. Next base: position 20,065,156 of record OW121760.1, on the reverse strand, counting down.
ACCCGTTGTTTCACAACGTTACAGCTATGCGAATGATAATAAATCGGGCACGATTAAGAACGACCCCATCAATACCAAAGGAATTAAGTGAAATAAAATACGTAGACATATACAACATGCTCAACAATAAAAAAAAATTTGATTGGTCTTTATATGAATGAAAATGAAAGTGTCCTCGTTTTCGCCACCAAAAATAATCTACGGTTGCTTAAGGATTCCTCATATTGGCTTTTAGATGGCACATTCATGTGTTGCCCCATTCCATATACCCAAATGTATACTATACATGGATTTGTGGGTAATAAGGAAGGCGCTTTCAAAGTTGTACCGTTAGTGTATGGGCTGCTAATTAACAAATCTAAAAATTGTTATCATATTTTCCTTGAGATAATTACGCGACATGCGTTAAATGAATATGGCTTGAACTTGAAACCACAATATGTGATGACCGATTTTGAGATTGCCGCTACAAAAGCGCTTAAAAGAGTTTTTCCGGATTGCAGTCAAAAATATTGTTATTTTCATCTTCGCCAATCGATTTGGAAACATATACAACAAAGCGGATTAGCAAAGAGGTATGGAACGGACATAACTTTCGCACATAAAATGAGACAAATACCTGCTTTGGCATATTTAAATTCAGAGGAAATTCGCGATACATACAAGAGTGCTACCAAAGGAAGCAAGTTCGGTTATTTCTTGGTTTTCGAGATATTATGTAGATGGCACTTATAAGAGTATTGCCTCTACTGATAAAAGTGACACCAATAGTAGTGCACGAGTGTCAATTCGAAAAATTCCACCCTTGTTCCCGCCTGGAACATGGTCTATTCATGATCGTTTAGAATTAAACACTCCTAATTCACAAAATTCAGTCGAATCATGGCATCACCGCTCGAATGGGCTCCTTGGAAGAAGTAAGTGGAACATATTTAAAACAATAAAAGAAATTGAGAAGGAACAGAAGAGTAATGAGCTGATTATAGAAAAAATTAGAGCCCAAGATGAGTCAGTCTCTCCCAACAAAAAGAAAAAGCAGGCAGGAAAAGAAGAAAAAATGAAAAAACTTTTAAATCAAAAAGACCAGATGGAGAGGCTTGACTTCATGAGTTCGATGGCTTACGTTTGCCACTTCAAAAAATAAAACAACACATATATTTACCTTTATTTTTTATATTATATGTCAATTTGCTCAATTAAAATAAATACCTTCTTGATTAAAAATTGTGTTTTTTCTTTATTCTATAAATCTATAGGTAGGTACCTATAGATTTGCATGTAACTACTCTGAATTTAAAATTCGAAAGATCAGTCCATCGATTAATAAATATTCGAAGAATCGTTCAGTCGAAGCAGCGTTTGGCGACAAAAAGTTGTTTCGCAATAAACTCTATTCGCACAATCGTTCAGTCGATATTCCAATAATCGAACATCTGAATCTCGAAATTAAGTTACGGTCCCTCGTAAATAGTGGTATTATCTAGTAACTTCCTTCTTTAACACTGCACATTTAATATTAAGTACCCACTTCATATGTGTGACTGCGATTAGTTGACCTAGAGTGCAGAGTACTTCCTACCCACATTTAACTAATTATTATTAGGTTGACAACCATTTGTAGGTTTGTAAAAGTGATTCGCGTGAGTGTGTTTAAGCGATTCGTTGCCACTTTCATTTTTCGAGTCTTTAAGTAATATTCAAATACATATACATTATATGTATGTATGTGAATATTACTAATAAATTATATAATAATATTTTATTTTTACTTTATTCCAAATCTTATACTTAAAAAAAATTAGTAATTGTGAAATGCTCTGAAATATTCCAAGCATAATCCAGGAAAACCTGGACAGTCTGGATATCCAAATAATACATATAATATGTACTATACTCTCTTTTTGTGTCGTTTTAAAGATTCTTTAAGTTTTTAAGGATTTATTCTAGGCACTGCCTTGAGTTATATCTTTGCTAAACATACACACATCCGATGTATACTTACCGTGATGTCTGGCCCCTCCACTACATGTCACTCCAGAGTCGCTTCTCTAGGTTGTAGGCACCTGATTATTAGCATCTCTGGGCATCAGGGGATCTTTAGTTTGTGTGAATTGCACTGGTTGAAACTGTTGCTGGCATGAGCCTGTGATGGGAGTAATGGTGAATTAGGTTGTGAAAGTCTCATGTAAAAGAATGAATAATCAATGCTATTGTTTATCTTTGTTAGAATTAGTGTTAATTGCTTGTTAAGAATTACTTACCACCTTGACGTGATCATTACTTTTTCTTGTAGTCGGAGATTATTGTTGATAGTTCAAGGATTATTATGTACCTAGTGATAATGTGAAAGAATAGTGCCTGAAGGCGTCAGGTGGCACTCGGGGGTGGCACTGAAAATCAGTTCTGAGGTGGTTCATAGCCAACTCAGTGTATGCTGAGTGTCCATCCCTTATTGTGAACACAGTGTACATATTGGAGGGTAATGCAAGAAAACTTTATTATAGACTTCTTATGATAAAGTACCTACGTAATTTATAATATTAATAATTAAACACGTGCGACATTTGCCACGTCAGGAAAATGACACGTTCACAATTAGTTGCCAGTCAACAACATGTGTTTGCCCATGGCGCGGCGCCTGGCGGTGACGGCCATAGATTATATAGTGGTTGTTTTTTTAATTTTTTTTCTCTTTATCCATATGGATAGAGGCAATTGTGGTTGTACACTTTTTAATTGCTTCTCGGGTATTTTTATTGATATTTATTATTTTTGTTAACCAGTTCAATATTATTTTATTCCATGTTAATGTTAGTAATGTAGTTAAGACAATTAAGTTCACATTTTATTATTTCTGTGTTATTTTTGTTTTTACTTTGTATTTTTTGTAAGATTTTAGTAAATTACCTACATATCCCGTAATGCGCTGTCCTGGGAGCCAGTTGAAAACCAGCGCCGGGTTCTTGTACCCGGCATTATGCTGAACTGGCTCCTATTTTGGTGCAACGACGGGTTACTTTTAATTTTTGTTTATGTTTAAAGTTTTTTTTTAATGTCAGTGTTGTTGCACTAAAATAAAGAGATTTTTCTTTCTTCTTTTCTTTCTTCTTTCATTTTATGTGCGTTGTGATCCCAAATAAACACATTTTCTTTCTTTCTTTCTTACAAAATATCGAACAGTGTATTTTCATTAAACATAAATAAATTAAATTAAAACAAAAAAACTGGACATTTAAGGGGGGCTCCCATACAAGAAATGTGATGTATTGTCGTTTTTTGATACGAAACGAGAAGAGAGCACGGAGGGTGCTCGAGTCCAACTCGCACTTGGCCGGTTTTTTATTTTTCATCATTATTATTTTCGATGTAGGGATGATCGATGTAACGAGGTTTTAATATTGATTTTTAATAATATTTATTCAAACTTTACGCAGACTGCAAGCCGTATACGAAGGCACTTTTTTTCTTTCTTATGGCGATACTGTTTTCCGCCAAAGACTCAGTGTGGATTTGGTAAGTGTTTATGCGGTCCACACATAATAAAAGGATCAAAGTTTTGTGAGTGTACAAGGTAAAAAATTAGGAAGTAAGAAACTAATTGTCCAAAATCCAAGATTCGTGTTGTAGAAGGTACATGGAACGAAGGCACTTTAGTTTCTAATTTCAAATACTTTATTATGACAAACGTCACTGAGTAATGAAATTTAAAAGAATATTTTAGTACATTACATTTGACTAGGTTGTAAATAAAAAATGGATTCATTTCAAATAAGTAAAAATCAACGGGGAAATAACTTTTTAACCGTAAGAAATAGATTTACGTTTACGTTTAGCAAGAAAAACGATAATGGAACCACGCGGTGGAGATGTACTGAACGGAATAATTGTAGTGCAACGGTATTGTAGTGCAACAATTTTACGTGAAAGTAAGCATTCATGTGCAGTCAATATTTTGAAATCAAAAGTGCGGCAGATCATAAATGAGGTCAAACAAGAGGTATGCAAAAACTTAATTCCTGTCCAGCAAGTAGGTATATGAAGACTACGTCGAATCTCTTGATCTTCGCGGTGTACCCGCAACTGATATCTCATCATTTTCGTCGATCAAGAGCACCTTATATAAGGCAAGAAAGTATTATTTACAGGTTGACAGATTAGTTTTCAAAAATGTTGAACATATAACGGTTCCTGTTGATATTTCAGAAACTTTACATGTTATTGAAGAAGGGGAGAAAGATAAAAATATAATTATTTTCTGTTCTTACATAGTAAAAGATATAGTCAAACAAATTTTACATACATCATATATTGGTGACGGCACCTTTAAATCGGCCCAAAAACCATTTTACCAATTATACATACTGCATCTGGACTATTATTCTGACCACAACTGTGTAGAAATATTTCCCGTGATTTAAAGGGGCGACCTTTAAATTACGGGAAATATTTCTACACATTGGTAGTTGGACCAATCGCGAATTGGACCAATCGCGAATTGGACCAATCGCGAATTGGACTAATCGCGAAATAGATCAATCGCGAATTGAACCAACCGCGAATTGGACCAACTGCGAATTGGACATTATTTTGAACATCGGGCCAATCGCGACTAAAGGTTTTCGCCATGCTACCGAATAAGACTGAACAGACGTACAAAGAAGGCAGAAATATTGCTAGACTTTGTTCTCATTTTGCATTACTTCCAGCCGAATCTATGACGGCAGCATGGCAAGCAATTATTACTCTGGCTCCGAACATTGCGGTTTAAAAAAATATTTTACAGAGCAATGGCTTCGCAAAGAGCATATTATACTGAGCTGTGCCGGCAACAAGCACAGAACGACTAATTCTGCTGAAGGATATCATCGACGGCTTAACTCATAATTAAGAGGTCAAGCAAATATTTTGTTTATCTTTAACCTTTTGAAAAATGAGATACGGCATTTTGACATCAAAATTATGAAGACCATTTTTAACAACAAATCTACGAGAAATAGGAGAAACATAGACATAGGTACATTTTGAAAAAAAAAATTCGCGGCTGCTGAACAAGCTTAAGAATGGGAAAATATGTTCAATTAAGTTTTTGAAAACGATTGTTTATTTAAAACTGCAGTATTAAGTAATAGACCAGTGCAGATAGCTTTTAAAATATAAAAAAAAATGTAGTAGAATGAAACCTATTGCTAAAGGAAGAGAATGTGATAAAAATAACTGAAAAAATAATTTACGGACGATCTGAGGTCGGGAAGTGAAAAAATGGGGGTTTTTAGGGGGGGGGGGAAGGGTTTTCTCGATTACCGACAAAACAACAAGTCCTATGGAAAAATGTTTGATGGCAAAGTTGTAGGCAATAAAACTATTAACTTTTGGATTTAAATTTTTTTGACATTGTAGCATTTATTTTCTATAGATGCAGTATTTAGGATGTGAAAGCAGCCTTATCGAGTTATCTTTTTTTAATCGGTTGTCAGTGGTGACATTTCTGCTGTCAGAATGACAGGATGTCATAAGTTCGGTGACGAAGCGTTTCGCATTTAAAGGAACGGGTTTTTGTTAAGATTTTTCGTGAAAGACAGGACTTTGACCGAGACCGGCTTTGGGGTAGTTGGAGGTCCTTTGGCTTTTGGCTCTGAGACTGTGCCGCGAATCAGTTTTTCGCTCAAGCGCGATTATTTGTTGCCTCGCATGGCCTAGCGGGCTGTGATTGGGTTGCTGCATTGCATCTTACTACATTTTACCCAGAAAACTGGTGAGTCACTTCTTCTTTTGCAAAGCGGGTCGATTGTCGTCTGTCGCGCAGCCAAGATCTTAATTTGTCGTTTCTTTCATGACAGGGTTTTTTACTACGGGGCTAGTTGCCGGATGAGGTATTTGGTGCCGCACCTATAAGTTAGTGGGCTGCACGTGGTACGACAACGTGGAAGTGCGGACTACACGAGCTTCTCATGTGAGAGGTATCTGCCGTCATCACCTGGCAGTAACAACAGGCAGTCACTCTCACTCAGCTCACTCTGCAGGCCAGTAAATCCACTACTTATGTGTAGCCTAGTAGTATTAATACCTGTGCCCTGACTTTACTTCTGTGTACCTGTGATATTTGTGTCTATCAGTGAATAAGCTCTCTGTGTGTCTCTGTGTATCTCTGTGTACTTAGTAAATATATGTGTGTACACCCTATTGTCTGTTTTCGTGAGAGCCCTAGCCTACCATTGCACACAGACTGGAAACTTAGAAATAAGGCGCCCTGGGATAGAGTTCTCTGCATAGCTACCTCGCGCTAGTTGGTGAGTAACACTGATCATCACTGTGTTACAAATTGGCTCCCAACGTAGTGGCAAATCTCTGGGTCTACTCTGCGGTAGTCTCAGTCTGGTGTGTGTGCATAGGTGGTTATCTCTGGCGAAACCATTCTGGAATCGTCCGAGACGCTCCAGGACGTTAATTGGTGGTGCTAACAGCTAAGCACAAAATTATCCCTTTCGTCTTCTTCCAGCTACCTACATCTTTGGTTGGAAAAGACACAAAATTCTAAATTCTAAAATTTAAAAATAGCTGTGATTTTGGAAAAACTTTTTGATTTTATTTGGAATACCCACTTCTTTTCTTATTGTGTTTTTTTTCTTCTTTATGTTCTTTTTTTATGGTGCACACATATATTTATTATATTATTAGTGTAGATTAATATATAATATATATGATCCTATAGCTTTACCTTGTAAGGTAAACTTAGTGAATCTCTCTGTGTTAACTTAGTGAATTTCTCTGTGTAACTTAAAACTTTTTTATAAGGTGTGTACATACCTTGTAATTTTGAATGTTAACCTGAACTGTGTTATCAGAAAATTTAGAAACTTCTCTCTTAATATACCCTTAATCTTTGTTAAATTCTAAAAGTCAATTTGAAACATAATTACCTAACTTAGTACACTTTGTTGTAACTCAATTTACATTTTTACTTTGTAATTGATCCCTATCTGTGCCATTTTATCTTTATAATTGTTGTAAGTAAATTTTTACATAATGGCACAGATGAAAAAATATATTAATTATTTAAGAAAGGATGAACTTGCTAACGAGCTGTCCCACATGGGTATTTCAGTGGAACCGGAAACGACAGTGTCTGGCCTTCGGAGTGAGCTAAGAACGGCACACCGACTCGTCCGTCGAGGTAGCATCAAAGCGAGTGCTCCGGTACCCGCTGATGCATCGGCTGAGCTCTCGACCTGCCTTCCGAAGGTCTCCGAGTTGGAGGAGGCTCTTCAGTCAGGTGAGTTTTTGGCCAATAATAATTCTCGTCTTAGGGTGTCTATCAGGGCCAACTACTTATTGAGTAGGTTAGCTCGTTGTGGTCTGGATTGCCCCGACCTGGTGGATATTCGTGGTAGGCTAGTGAAGATCATCGCTAGGGCTGAACCCAGTAGTGATTCTGAATCCGAAGGTTCGGATGATGATGGTGATGATCCTTCGGGTCGTGACCAGGTGGAATATACTTCACCAGTAGTGAGAGAGGACCGCTCGGTGCGAGCTAGTTCAAGTAGGAATAGTTCTACATGTAACATAGTGTATAAAGAACGTCCCCTTAACTTATGTTCATTTAACTTAAAATATGATGGTTCTACTTGTGTACGTGTGTTTTTAGAGAGATTAGAGGAACTTAGATGTGCTCGGGAGGTTACTAAGCCTAGACTCCTTATGGCTTTCTCCGACCTGTTGGATGGACCGGCTTTGTCTTGGTTCCGTACAAACAAAGCTAACTTCATCTCATATGAGGATCTTATTAGTGAGCTTAGAGATACCTTCGATATTCCTGATTATGATTACCGCCTCAGGAACGAGATAAGACAGCGTACACAAGCCCGCTCTGAGTCCTTGGTTAACTATATATGTACAATGCAAGCCATGTTCTCAAGGTTGTCATGTAAGATGCCCAGTGAGGAACAGCTGGACATTCTCATGCACAACATTAGACCTGACTACATGAAGGAACTGGCCTTGCATGATGTCAACTCTGTAGATGACTTGAGACGTTTGGGTAAGCGCTTGGAGCTTGCGCGTACTAGGGCAGACGCTTTCCATGAGCCTGCTCTTGACAAGTTTGAGATTACATCTGACTTACACCAGCTTAAGAACAAAGGTGTACAAAAGCCCGCTAAGCAGGTGTCTGCCGTGGAGACGCCGGTTACCCCCCACGATCGCAAATGCTTTCGTTGCGGCGGGGGCGGTCACACTGCATACAGCTGCACACAGTCAAGGGAGCTGGTGTGTTTCCGGTGTGGTCTCAAAGGAGTCAAGACCCCAGACTGCTCACACTGTACTAGCAAGTCAAAAAACGCGTAGGCCAGGGCCTTATTAGGAACTCTGTGCATCACTCTGTATCTGAGTCTATTTCTGATAAGGTCCTGTTTCCTAAACGGGATAGTGACATTAGACCGTATCTAGTTGTTAAGGTTTTAAATTTAAATGTCTTAGGCCTTCTAGATTCCGGTGCCTCCTGCTCTATACTAGGTAAGGGAGCGCACCGCATCTTCTTGGAACTGGGTTTTGATCTTGTGAGTATCAATCCTACTTTTCGTATTACAACTGCAGACAGCACTCACTTGCAATGTCTGGGTTGTATCTCTTTGCCAATTGAGTACAATTCGGTTATCCGAGTTGTCAAGTTCTATGTTGTCCCAGGTATAACCACCTCCATGATATTTGGAGTGGATTTCTGGCAACAATTTAAGTTAAGTGATAAGTTAATTTTACAAAATATTAGTCTTGATAGCTTTAGTGATAATAATCCTATAGAGTCTGTGTCCCTTAACGGTGGCCTCGAGGATTACGACAACCTGACAACTAAACAAAGGTGTGTAATCAACGAGGTCATTGAAAAGTTCGACTCGTTGAACACTGATAAGGTGGGTTTAGGTCGGACCTCACTTGTGCACCATGTCATTGACACTGGTGACAGCAAGCCGATCAAGCAGCGTTATTATCCGCTCTCTCCCCTTAAGCAGAAGGCCCTGGAAGCCGAGCTGGACCGAATGCTGGAGATGGGAGTAGTGTCCCCGTCTCAGTCCGCCTGGAACTCTCCAGTGGTCATGGTGGAGAAGGCGAACGGCGACCTCAGATTGTGCTTGGACTCTCGCAAGCTGAACTCTGTGTCTAAGAGTGACGCCTACCCCTTACCCTATATCAATCAAATCTTAGACCATCTTAATAATGCTAAGTATTTAACCTCTGTAGATCTGAGTGCGGCCTACTGGCAGATTCCATTCGACTCACTCCAGTCTGCTGAGAAGACTGCTTTTACGGTTCCCCGGAGAGGATTGTTCCATTACAATTCCATGTGCTTCGGTCTTGTCGGTGCCAGTGCCACGATGCAACGCCTCATGGACCGTCTGTTTGGTCCCGAGTTCGACAACAAGGTATTTGCGTTTCAGGATGACATAGTCTGTGTGTCCAGCACCTTTGAGGAGCATGTAGAGCTCTTACATAGAGTCTATCAGCAACTCAAGGATGCTGGCCTAACTATTAATATGAAAAAATCCCACTTTTGTCGGAGTGAACTCAAATACCTGGGGTATTATGTGGACAAACATGGCTTACGGACAGACCCGGGTAAAGTTGAGGTTATCCTCAACTATCCCACCCCTTCTAACCCTAAGGAGGTTAAGAGATTTCTGGGAATGGCCGGCTGGTATCGTCGCTTTGTTAACAACTTCTCGAAGATTAGTAAACCTCTGTGCAAACTCACTTCTACGAACCTTAAGTTCGAATGAACCCCTGAGGCTGAACAGTCCTTTAACCTGCTAAAGTCAGCCTTGGTTTCTGCCCCTATATTAAAAATGCCTAACTTTGAGATGCCCTTCCGCATTCTTAGTGACGCGTCAGCTTACTCAGTTGCTGCTGTACTGACACAAACTCACGATGGTGTTGAGCACCCTATCGCCTACTGTAGCCGTTCTCTCAACAAGAACGAGGTGAACTACAGCACAACTGAGCGAGAACTTCTGGCTGTGATTTTCGCTTTAGAACAATTTCGACAGTACGTCGAAGGCCAAAAGTGTACGGTCGTCACGGATCATTCATCTCTTCTGTGGTTCCATAAGCTAAAAAATCCCACGGGTCGTCTAGCACGTTGGAGCATGAGGCTCAGTCAATTCGATTTTGACATAGAGCATCGAAAAGGTAAAGACCACGTTGTACCTGATGCTCTGTCTCGTATCAAAATTGATTCCCTCGATGCAGTACCCACTAAAGACCCGTGGTATGACCACACCATGAATAGTGTTCGGAAGAACCCTAGGAAGTCACCAAATTATGACATTCGTGACAACCTTCTATATAGGTTAACTAAAAATAAATATTCTTTGACTTCAGACTTTGACTGGAAGCTGGTGGTACCTCAGGAGGATCGCTTGCCCCTGCTCTCTAAGTACCACGATGACACACTTAGTGCCCATGGTGGCGTTTGGAAGACGCATAAAAGGTTAGCCCTAAATTATTACTGGCCCAAGATGTACGAGGACGTCAAAGAATATGTTGGGAATTGCGAAACATGCAAGCAGTACAAACCCGTAAATACGTCTCGTCCCGGCCTAATGGGTAGCCCGAAGCGGGTTTCGAAGCCATTCGAAGCTATCTCTGTCGATCTGCTTGGTCCCTTTCCCACTTCGAGCAATAGAAACGTACATCTGATCGTGGTCTCCGACTACTTTAGCAAATACGTCATGTTGTGCCCTGTTCGGGTTGCCACAGGCGCTGTAGTCGCGAGGTTCATAGAGAAGAGTGTGTTTCTCGTGCACGGAGTCTGCAAGACTATTTACATGGATAATGGCCCTCAGTTTGTGAGTAAGCCATTTAAAGATCTGTTGGCTAAATACAATGTACCTAATATATATTATAACCCTAGGTATCATGCCCAAACTAATCAGGCGGAACGAGCTATTCGCAATGTGGTTCAAGCGATCTCATGCTATGTGAAGTCACAACACAAGTCTTGGGATCAGTTCTTGGTTGAGATACAGTGTGCTTTAAACACTGCAGTTAACGAAGCAACTCGTTTCACCCCTTACTTCTTGGTACATGGTAGGGAATTTATTGGGGATGGAGTGTTATATAGGCAGACAGATATCGCGTGCCATCCTACTTCAGTCTCTGTAGACGATCCATCAGCCTTCGGTGTCAAGCTGAGAGAAATACAACGCATTTACGACCAGGTGAGGAAACATTTGAACGTTGCCCACCAGCGTAATGAAAAGTATTACAACCTCAGAAAAAGGCATGTAGAGCTGAAAGTGGGACAGATAGTTTACAAACGCACGTTCTACCTGTCCAACAAGGCCAAGAATTTTACTGCTAAGCTAGCTCCTAAGTTCCTTAAATGTGTGGTGACTGCTAAACGATCCCCTTTAGTATATAGGCTGTCAGATCTGGACGGTAAGGATCTTGGGGAGTACCATATCAAGGACATCCTGAAGTATCAGGAGGAGCAGTCTCCAATACCTAACGTAACTACATAGCACTGTTTCTCTAGTTTATTAAACCAGTGCTATGTGATCATTATGTAAGACTATTTTAATCTTTTGTTTGTATTTCTATATGTGTACGTGACTTTAAATTGTCACGTTGTAGTTTCTTCTATGCACCGCACCGAGCGTTTTTCTCTCATTCGCTTCTTAGTACTCTACATTATCCTGAGAGCTTGGGTAGTGTTAGGGTATCGGCAGTGAGTAAAGGGAGCATTCGTTTTCTATGAAGGGCATTAGACTCTAGTTACTTAGCCTAACCGGTACACGAGTCAGTGTCTAGTTAGGTACATAGGAGGATCTTTCTTTGGTATTGTAATGGTCGTAGTCAGCTGGTGTTTGAAGGACCTAGCTGGTTGTCTTTGTTTATTAGTCAGTACTTTTCTGTTTTCTTTATTGTGTATTTCCAGCGTGTCATATCCGCAGGAAATACTATTAAAGGGGGGGGTGGTTGTAGCATTTATTTTCTATAGATGCAGTATTTAGGATGTGAAAGCAGCCTTATCGAGTTATCTTTTTTTAATCGGTTGTCAGTGGTGACATTTCTGCTGTCAGAATGACAGGATGTCATAAGTTCGGTGACGAAGCGTTTCGCATTTAAAGGAACGGGTTTTTGTTAAGATTTTTCGTGAAAGACAGGACTTTGACCGAGACCGGCTTTGGGGTAGTTGGAGGTCCTTTGGCTTTTGGCTCTGAGACTGTGCCGCGAATCAGTTTTTCGCTCAAGCGCGATTATTTGTTGCCTCGCATGGCCTAGCGGGCTGTGATTGGGTTGCTGCATTGCATCTTACTACATTTTACCCAGAAAACTGGTGAGTCACTTCTTCTTTTGCAAAGCGGGTCGATTGTCGTCTGTCGCGCAGCCAAGATCTTAATTTGTCGTTTCTTTCATGACAGGGTTTTTTACTACGGGGCTAGTTGCCGGATGAGGTATTTGGTGCCGCACCTATAAGTTAGTGGGCTGCACGTGGTACGACAACGTGGAAGTGCGGACTACACGAGCTTCTCATGTGAGAGGTATCTGCCGTCATCACCTGGCAGTAACAACAGGCAGTCACTCTCACTCAGCTCACTCTGCAGGCCAGTAAATCCACTACTTATGTGTAGCCTAGTAGTATTAATACCTGTGCCCTGACTTTACTTCTGTGTACCTGTGATATTTGTGTCTATCAGTGAATAAGCTCTCTGTGTGTCTCTGTGTATCTCTGTGTACTTAGTAAATATATGTGTGTACACCCTATTGTCTGTTTTCGTGAGAGCCCTAGCCTACCATTGCACACAGACTGGAAACTTAGAAATAAGGCGCCCTGGGATAGAGTTCTCTGCATAGCTACCTCGCGCTAGTTGGTGAGTAACACTGATCATCACTGTGTTACACATAACCTCAAAGAGTAAGTCAAAAACACAAAAAACCAAGATTTTGAGTTTTTGATTTGTTTCTTTTACAAAAAAAAATTGTATTTTCGTGAAATTTTGCAGAAACCTTTCTTTTTATGTTCCTAATACACTGTAATTCTTTTGGTCCAAAATGTTTATTTTTCCACCTTATATTGACTTACTCGACCTTATGAACATGCATAATGTTTATTTTTAAAATTTTGTAGTATTTCAAAAGGCAATGGATTAAAAAAAATGACATGTTAATATCTTGCTCTTGTGCCGAAGAAAACACTAGAACTAATAATAATACAGAAGGGTGCCATTCCAAAATAAATCGCTATATTGGACGAAGATATCCCACATTGCCCCAGTTGTTGAAGATCTTGCAAACGCAGAGTAGGTACTGCATATGAATTGAAAAATACAAGAAAGAAGAACAATGAATATCGGTTGATGGACCAGGAAATTAGTTTAGAAGTAAAAGATTTAAAAGAAAATATTATAACAGTGGGCCATTGCTTGGAGATAATCAGCCCTTTTTCTATAACGTTTTAAAAAAAATAGCGTACACGTACGTACAGTAGAAACACTATCGAAAACGTGGTTTAACTTTAGTACTCGACTAAATATGTAGAAAAAGAATGTATAGAGCTTCCGTGTCATTCTCACAAGTTTATTAGTCTCAAGATCGGGGTTTTAAGAATTGTTGACCAGGATTCCAGTGCCAAATTTGATGAAGATGATCATCATCATGATAATGATGATTTTCATATGATGATTACCACGATTATTATAATGGTGATGATGATGAACATCATAATGATGACGATCTTCAGATGATGTTGACCATGATGAAGATAGTGATGATTATCATCATGACGATGATTTTAAGATCATGATGATCAGATGATTATGACCATGATGATGATCTTCATGATGATGATGATGATGATCATTATCATCATCATCATAATAGTAAGCTGTTAGTAAGTATGATGATGATGGTAATGATCATCATCATCATAATAGTAATCTCATCATCATATTAGTCATCTCATCATCATCACCATGATAATGATCATCATCATCAGATGATAATCATCATCATCACCATTATCATCATCATGATCATCATCAACCTGTAACAGTTATTTTTCACAGATATAATCATATCGATTTTTCCGTGTTTCAGTGCCGTCTATCCACTTCATTCGGATGTATTTAGTTCTGGAAATTCGTACATTATTTCTTGACCGCATTCGACTGACGCTAATCGTACTACTTAACAATAATATAGTGAATGGGTACGGATCATAATAAGGTGGGTGGACCATGGAAGGCCATGCTCCTTTGAAGGCCAACTATCAAAAAGTCATATTTACAGTCAAATGACAAATTCTTTCCGCTCACAATAAGCTTCAACAATCTCAAGGACACAGACGCGGCAGCGAGTCGCTCGCGTTGATATTTCGCCAGTGTCGTCCCTCGCTTCGTAGACTTCGGTCGGCGACGTTCGAATTGTAATTGCCGCGCTCACGTAAAGGTAAGTTTTTATATGAATAACCTATTATTATTGTATTCTTTTTACTGTAACGCTACGTCCTAGGTAGGCGGTTCAAAGCGAACGCGATTCTGATGCGGTGACACGCGAATTCAACGCGACGCGGTGCGACGCGGCGGCTATGTCCTACGTGCACGCGAATCGTCTCGCACAGCCGCCACCGACAGTGACGCTACCGTTAAATAAAATAAATAAATAAATATTCACGGACATTTCACACAACGCTATCTGATCCCAAAGTAAGCTAGGATTAACCTGCTTGTGTTATGGGTATCAGACCACTGATATTAGTACTTATATACTTTTAAATACATACATATTATACATAGAAACACCCAGACTCTTAAGACAAACATTTATGGGTCACACAAATATTACTCTCCTGTGGGAATCGAACCCACGACCTCCAGCACCGCAGGCGGTATCACTACCGACTGCGCCACAGAGGCAGTCAAAGTTCAGTGGGCACTTTGCATCAGCTTGATGTAACTGCCATTGATCGAAAAAATGTATGGAGTTCTAGGTTCTAGGTTTTCACATGCAGGCAGGCAGTCATTTCTGCGCCTATTTTGCGTGGGACGTTGTGGTATGGCTATTGCCATCCCAGTTCAGGAAGTCTAGCAGACTCTTCATGTAGCCGGAGGCTTCCTGGAGCGAGCTCGGTGCACCGAAGTATCTAGCCCTGTATCTTACCAGTTCCGGGCATTCCATAAGAATGTGACTGGCAGTTTCTACCGTCTGCAAAGGGGACTGTCTGTGACACCTAAATTAAAGAGATGTTTTTTAAGTAGACTCTGACCGTAGCTTTGTTAATTTTGTTTTCGAGATGATTAGTCCAGTTTAGGTTGCCGTCAAGAGGTACCCCACGATACTTGACCTCTTTGGAGAATTGTAATTCGGTGCCATAGAGTCGTGGCAGTGACACCCGATAGTTTCAGAGAATTCTTTTGTTTGTGATCAATACCAGCTCTCAACAACAGTAATTGTAAAGTTTGGATCTTGGATGGATGGGTAATTTGTCATGGACGGACGGAAACAAATATTATTTGAAAATTCATTTCTTAAATATCAAATACTCAAGAAGTATGCACAGCGAAGAAGTAGGACTAATATTGTATACTTAGAAAGGCATATTTATGGGGAATTTCACAATTTGTATGAGGAATTACGGCCTCAACCCTTGTTATTCAAGGAATATTGTCGAATGTTGCCTACAACGTTTGAATATATTGTGCAAGCCATAGAACCTGTTTTGCAATTCACTAGTACCAATTTCCAGCAACCCATTTCTATAGAAGAACGATTGATGGTTACTTTAAGGTAAGAAAAAAGAAAAAGAAGTATCTCTTACATTTATTATTATATTAATCATGAGTATGAATTATTTCAATAATGATTATTTTTTCACAAAGAATTGTAATATCTATGTTGAGAGCCGGATTGTGGTGGATTTAACTTTGACAGCTCCTTTAGTAGAAGCTCCTGCATTTGCGTTCTAAAATATAATTTGTTAATTGACGGTAACTCTTTCATATACGGCAATATGGATTTGAACCAGAGAAGATCGTCATCAGAAGAATCCTGTTGATCCTGGCGAAGAATTTTCATCTTCTCTCTCTCGATATCGAGGAATGCTTCTAGGCCGTTATCTTTTCTTTTGCGTGTTTGTCTTGTGATAGCTGGCAACGAGGGTGAAGGCGAAGGCGCTTGATGTGTGTTAATATCTGTAGCAGAATTCTGTGGTATTTCTCGCAACATAGACATAGAATCATGGAGTTGGGTGTAGTTATTGTCAGCCACGTCCACGGCCAAATCGTCTTCCAAACTAGCAGCGTCTGTAGATTCCAATAGATCTCTTGTATTGCTATAATCTGTTTCTGATTCAATGTTTCCTTCTGTTTTTCGGGGTTTCAAAATCACTATTAGGAATGACATACACTCAAAATATGGCCACGTGCCTGTATACTCCGGTTCATTGTCGGCGTCAGCCCCAGAACGAGGCTTCGGAATTTTTTTTAATTCTTTTATATATGTGTCTCTCAATTTTTCCATTTTTTCTTCGCCAATTCACCTAAAAATGAAATGAATAATTTATTAATATATTCCAATTATTTCAGGTATTTAGCCACGGGCATACAGTTCCGGCAACTCGCTTACTCATTTAGAATTTCTAAATCTGCTATTTCCACAATCGTACCACAAGTTTGCAAAGCTATATGGACACAATTAGTTACAAAGCACATGCCCGAGCCTTCAGAAGATAACTTTAAAAACATAGCACAATGTTTTTGGGACAGATGGCAGTTTCCTAACTGTATTGGGTGTATTGACGGAAAACATATTCGCATTAAAAAACCAAATAAAACTGGTTCTATGTATTATAACTACAAATCCTTCTTTTCAATTGGGTTGTTAGCAGTCACTGATGCAAATTATAAGTTTGTAATGATAAATGTGGGTTCCTATGGAAAAGAAAACGACGCCGGTGTTTTTGATGAATGTCCCTTTCGAAGTGCAATAGAACAAGGAAGACTTAAAATACCGAAAGAACAAGTATTGCCGGGCTCAAATATCGAAGCTCCATATGTTCTCCTAGGAGATGCTGCATTTCCGCTAAAAGAATATCTTATGAGACCTTTTCCAGAAAGATCGACGACTAAAGGGGACGCAAAAGATAATTATAATTATCGCTTATCTCGAGCAAGAATGGTAGTGGAATGTTCTTTCGGTTCAATAACCTCTAAATTCAGAATTTTGCATAAATCTATCGAAACCAATGTAGAAAATGCAGTTCACAACGTAAAAGCCATTTGTCTACTGCACAATATTATACGTGATCTTGAATCAATAAATGAGACTGAATTTATATCTTTCCGGCAAGCATATCAAAATATGCCACAAACACCACGACATAATTCACAAAGAAGATTTAATGCTACATCACGAGCAGCCGCACAAGCGAGAGAAAATTTTAAATTGTATTTTGAACAACATCCTCTACAAAGAGAGTAAAAAAGCAATCTATAATAAATAAATGTATTGTACTTACTTGTATACAGGATGTTGATCTGCATTTGTGCATTACTTGCACACATGACTGTACTGCCTACACTCGTTGTTATTTCGGGATAAAACGAGACACCTTTTTTTACACTTTTTTTTTTCTGCTTAAATTCTTTTCTATTTGCTACGGGAACTCTACTGCTTATACTAAACCAATATTAAGTGAAAAAATGGGGCAGTAAAATTAAGTTCTTAATAATTATTAAATAAAATAAATTTAAAAAGCAACTCGTATGAATCGGTTCTAAATATTCTAATAATACTATTACCTACATAGGTACATTTTCACCGTTCATTCAAAACCGTTTCTTCTTTGCCTACAGTTTAGTAGGCACATACAAATGTGTAGGCATAGGCAAAGGAGGCCTGCGGTGGCGGCGCGGCGCGTGTAAGTTACCCCTCCAACCCCCGCGCAGGAGCGAGCGGCTCAGGCGGCGCCTTTGATCGGTGAATTTGAAATTTTGAATTAATTAGTCGCTCGTCCGCGTTCAGCGTGAGTATAACCGCACGCGCCGATATCTACGTAACGTCCGTAACAACACCGGTAACGATGTCAGAGCGTTACAGTAACGTTGAGTTGGTGGAAATGGTGCGCCTTTACGCTATTTCTAATAATAACGTTGTTGATGCAATTCGCATGTTCAGGGAAATGTTTCCAGACCGACCAATACCATCTCGTCGCATGATGCTTGCCGCCACACAGCGCTTAAGGGATCACCGACAGTTCGAGGTTCCTCGACATGCACAAGGTCGTGGTACACAAGGCCTATCAGCTGATCGGCAAGAGCAGATTCTCAATTATTTTGAGGAAGAACCTCGAGCCAGTACGCGTGAAGCCGGTCGCCGTTTCGGTGTTCATCATACCACAGTGTGGAAGCTGCTGAATCGCGATCTAATGCATCCGTTCCATTTCCGACGTGTTCAAGAGTTGCATCCGCAGGACAATAACGCTCGGACAGTTTTTTGTCACTTTGTGTCACCACATTTTGTGGTCCGACGAATCATTGTTTACGCGCGTGGGCGTTTATAACGTCCACAATGAACATTGGTGGGCTCACCGACAACACAACCCACATGTTACTACGCGGGACTCGTTCCAGGTCCGGTTTAGTCTGAATGTGTGGGCTGGTATCATCGGTGATCATCTACTTGGCCCATATTTTATTGACGGTCGTTTGAACAGTGCTACATACTTGGTGCTACTCCGACATGTGGTTAATGAGATGCTCGATGACATTCCACTCGCATTTCATAGGGACTTGTACTTCCAACAGGACGGTGCGCCACCTCACTATGGACGCCAAGTGCGCGAATATTTAAGTGAAGTGTTTGGTACGCAGTGGATAGGCCGTGGTGGACCGGTAGCCTGGCCGCCGCGTTCACCCGACCTAACGCCCTTAGACTTTTATTTGTGGGGAGATATTAAAAGACTTGTTTACAATGAAGACATTGTGAGTGTTACACAATTACGTGAAAGAATTGTTTTGGCATTTGAACAAATAAAAACAAATGTGCTAGTGCTTCGCAGCTTAAAACGCAACTTAGTGCGCCGCGCCAATCTGTGCTTAGACACTGGGGGTGAGCATTTTGAACAATTATTGCGTGTTACATGATTTTGTAAATAGGTATTTAAGCTTTGATTCTCAATTAATTCTGTAAATAAGTTGATTTAAAATTTTTAACTACGCCAGAAATGCTTCATTTCAGAATACTTTTCTCATACCTAATGTTTACTAACAGTACTTAATGTTTTTGTTTGCAATTGCATGATAAATAGCGTGTTTCTGCCGGTCCTAAGCCCTTGAAGTAGGAAGGAATCTTTTAAATCAACATAAACTCATCATCAAATCATTAATATCAAATCAAAAAAGTACATAAAGGTCACCGAACTTGTCAGCTGGAACTAAAAACTCATGAAACCTAATAACTAATGGCTCCTCTACACTGCCCGCAAAGTTCATAGGCGAAGTACTCTAGAAACTTTGTCTAAGTTCGAAAAAAGTGCGTCACTACACACTCAGTGGTGTCAGTAGCCTGCGCACGCACATTGCCGCCGTTTGTAATGAACAAAGAAATTTGTGTGGCAGAGTTTCCAGGAACAACATAATTTGCTCCTGACCACTGTTTGACGCTGATAATTGGATCACATACACCAAAGCACTAATTATAGCTTAAATCACGCGCCGGCAAAGCACCGGCACACACGATGTCGGCCAAGTAGTGTAGAGAGGTACTTCGTGAACGCACTTCCCGCATCTTTGGGCCCATTGACTGAGGCGCAAAAATCGACAGCAAATAAAGTCGCCTGAGGGGAGGTATAGTTTTTGACGAGGTAAGCCGAAGTGCCTCTTTACACTATCGTATTCATTTAACTTCGTTCAACTTCGCGGGCAGTGTAGAGGAGCCATGAGATGCGATACGTAGCCGCATTATCTAGGTACCTACTATTGTCTAGCTTTAAGCCCAGGCCACACCGCCAGCGGGCGGGCGAGCGAGCTAGGCGGGCGGGTGAAGTGAGATATTGAAGTTATGCAAACTACGCGACATTGCCGAGCTAAACTATGGGGTTTACACCAAAAACTACATACGGAAGGGCGAACCGGGTAGTGCGGATGAGACTAGACACGTGGACACTGCTATTCGAATGACAAGCGACGACTAGTCTGAGTACCCGAAACGGGGAGGACGGTAGTTAAGCTAGCGAAGCGGGCGCGCCTAACGACGAAAACGAGTAGCTTCGCTCGCATCAGCCACGTAGGTTATTCGGCAGCTCGCAGTGTGCCTAGCTCGCTCACCCGCCCGCTGGCAGTGTGACTTGCGCTTTAGCGTTGGCTCGGCGACGTAAACATTAAATACACGGGCGTAAATCATATTTCACTAAAAACAGGATTTTTGGGGTTTTGTTATCTACGTATGTTTGTGTTGCTTGCAATCGATAATACCTATAGTACACTACGCACTGAAGGAGGCTTGTGCACGACCAAATCAACAGCTTGTATAGTCCCAGTTACTTTGGCCAAATCCTCCCATTCGCGGTACGATAATAACCGGTTGTGATAATGTTTACTTCTTTTATCCCATAATACAGGACGTTCTTGGATTTCATTTATTAAAATTTCTATTTCCGACATTATAAAAACACGGCCGCAACGCATCCAGTTCGCTCGCAAATATCAAACCAACTGATCGCGTTCGCATCATTTCGCGCCGCCCCGCACCGCACCGCACGTGCTTTTGGTCACGTAGGCCACTTCAATAGCTTTCAACTGTTTGTTGGTATCGCGCCGCGCCGCGCCGCTTCTCGTTCGCTTACGTAGGACGTCGCCTAAATTGTTATGTAAAGATTTTTTGTGTTACTAAAGAAACAATATAATGATTTTGCTTCGATTGTAGTTGAAATATTGGCAGTGTTCCTATGAAAGCCGGTGGTTCTTTATAAGGCCAATAAAATATTTGACGGTTGGCCTTGCTAGGGTACATGGGCCTTGCTAGGAACATTTACTAATGAAAATGTGAACTTAGTTTTTACTTTGACGAGCCGTTTGGTTCTTAAAGCAATGTTCAATGATTATAATTTTATTCTGAAAGTCACAATCACGAATTTCAAAATTCCGATTTCATAATTCCGAATGATTTGAAATCCCGAAAGTCAATATTCGATGTTTCATAAATCCTTTTATTGAAAGCCTGAATTTCAAAATTCCGTATGTTTATAATTCCGACTGTCACAATGCCGAATTTCAAAAAACGGAACCGTATAATTCCGAATCATTTAAAATCCGACATATTGTTAATACAAACTCCGATTATCAAAAATCCGAAATATCATTCTGCAACGTAGTCTACTATTTATAAATAACACGAGACCTTAACCATGTGCAAGCAAGCAGACAGGCGGACATGCATGCAGGCATTCATTAGCTTTCCAAAATTGCGTGACGAGTTGAGAGTGACGAGAGAAGCTTGTTTCTGCATAAGGTATCTCAAAGCACTCGCCGGTCGCTGCCGCGGCACGCTCGCTTCGCTCGCTCGGCTCGTGCACAAGGGGTCACAGTTCTAACATAACCTAACCCACTACAATCTTTTTTTAACTTGTCACTCCGGGTAAAGACCACAGCTAGTCGGGTTTCAACTTAATTTTTATGTTATACGAATACCCATTGAATTACAAAATCAATCAATTATCTAGCTCTGGATAAAATCAATTTTAACTTTAAACTTTTGTAGAAA
Source organism: Miltochrista miniata (assembly GCA_933228765.1). Taxonomy (NCBI): domain Eukaryota; kingdom Metazoa; phylum Arthropoda; class Insecta; order Lepidoptera; family Erebidae; genus Miltochrista; species Miltochrista miniata. The sequence goes on along the minus strand of OW121760.1, from coordinate 20,043,406 downwards.
CTTTTGTTTAACAATGAATTTACGGAAATTTGAAATTCGGAATAACGTTTTTCGGGCAAATAACAGTACGGACTTATGATTATTCGTACTAATGAAATTAGGAAAAATAAAAATTCTTACTTATGACTTTCGGATAAATGAATATCGTCCTTTTGAATATTCGGAGATTTATTTCTTCGGATCTTCGGAATTTTGAACATCTGAATATTGAAATTCGGAAAAACATATTTCGGGATTTTTGGGTGTTCCCAGAGATTTCCTTCAAAATAATTATATTACAGTTATATCTTTAAATTTCTTTTATGAGAATCGTTATAAGAAGAAGTCGATAATTGAACAGGTGATTGAATTTTCACGCATAATTTCAGATTTCAAGAATGACAGAATCAAGACCTAGAAAAAGGGGTAGTACATGGGATGAAGATAGTTTAAGACGTGCCATGGAAGCAGTACAAAATAATCAACTAAATACAAATGCTGCTGCGTTAAAATTCAATATTCCAAGACGTACCCTTAGAAACCATTTACTAAGCGGTAACAGTACTAAAATTATTGGGAAGACAACTGTTCTTAAAAATCAATTAGAAGAAGACTTATCGCAGCGAATCAAACGTTTTGCAAAGCTGGGTATACCCGTTACTCCTAAATTTATACGAAAACAAGCCTTCTTATTTTGTGAGAGGTTCAAAATCAAGCATTCATTCAATATGTCTACAAGAATGGCTGGACGCAAATGGCTGAAAATGTTTTTAAATCGAAACCCATCAATATCAAAAAGAAAACCCCAGATAATGAATCCAGCTAGAGCCCAAAAAATGAATAAGCCCATTGTGAAACAGCATTTTGAAGAAGTGAAGAAACTCTATAAAGAGTTAGACATTATTGCACATCCAGAACGCTTGTATAACATGGATGAAAAGGGGTGTCGCATTACGGTCCACAAACCAAATGTAGTTTTGGCAGAAAAAGGGAACACCAGAGTACATCTTGTTGCTCCGGAGCACGCTGAGAACGTCACTATAGCGATGTGCGTAAATGCTGTTGGTAATGCTATACCACCGATGATTATTTTTAAAGGGATTAGATACAGATCAGAATTAAGATCAAATTTACCACATGGAACAAAGGTAAGCATGGCACCCAAAGGCAGCATGACCAGTAGCTTGTTCGTAGAGTTCATTCAACATTTTGCTCAACATAAAGCACCCGGTAAGTGTTTGCTTATCTTTGATGGTGCAAAGTGTCATTTAACATACGAGGCTCTGGAAGAAGCAGATGCAAATAATATAGTGCTGTATTGCTTACCGTCTAACACTACGCACGAACTCCAACCTCTAGACAAATCAGTTAATCGGTCCTACGAACATCACTGGGATGAAGAAGTGTTGAACTACCTTTGCAATTCTGAAGAGAGAACTTTAAACAAAATTGCATTTAATAAAATCTTCTCGCGAACATGGCCGAAATGTGTAACTCAAACCAATATAACAAATGGATTCAAAGCCACTGGCTTATACCCTCTTGATCCTAATGTTATACCCGAAGATGCCTATGCTCCTTCAATTATATCTGAAAGACCTTTACCGGAAACATTACAAAACGAGATCGACCAACCTATCCAAGTCTCGTACCCTGTGTCTGAATTAAACCTAGTGTCAGAATTATCATCTCTGTCTCTGATTGACGAAAGCAGACCAGCTCATGCTTCTCACGTCTATTCAATCTTTCCATCAACTTCCGAAGAGATGACCATATCAACATCGCCAAAATTTTCAGCTGCGACAGAAAATAGAAAACAAATTCTAGTGCCTTACAGTTCTTCCACTGATGCTTCTGACATGGAAATAGATAATACGGTCAATGATCAGTGCAGCCACATTCTGCGAAGTTCAGCACACCGGTCCAACAACGCAGATACGAAACATGACGCTCTACGATAATCCGGTTCCGAGTACGTCCGGGCTACAAGAAAATATCGATTATTCTAGCACTGAATCTGATCTTGACATGAATCTAAGTGAATCATTTATCAAAAATAACTACATAAGTAAACTTCAAGTTTCCGATTTATACACTTCTTCTACATCGTCTGATGAAGATCCCGATAAGAAAGAACAATTCACTCCAAAAAAACAATGTATCAACACTAAAACAAAAGCTCAACAAAACAGTCGTGAGATAAGTGCTTCTAGATCTTCGGATGATGACGAGCCGTTAATTAAGTTAATACAGGAAAAATCGTTTCATACTTTTTTGCCTACTCCAAACTACTCTAAGATAAAATCTACTCGTCCGCGCAAAAAAGCTTTAATAGAGGTCAAAGGATAGTTAAAGATTTATTTAATACTGAAGGTAAAAAGGATGAGTTTAAGGAACCGATTAGTAAGAAAAAAGGAAAATCTACAAGTAAGCGAGAACAAAAAAAGAAAAATATCGATAAAAATGATTCCATAAAATTGCTGAAAAGAAAAGCACAAGAACATTACAGTAAAAGAGTGAAAACAGAAAACAAAAGACTGAAAAAAGAAAGCAAAACATTTAGAGATAATAAAAGTGCAGAAGGTGAAGTAAAGAAATGGTACTGCCATGCATGTGGCGAGTGTAGAATCGAAGTCATGAGACAATGTAGCGAATGTCAAAAGTGGTATCACGAGGAGTGTGTTGGTCTCACTAAAAAAGATCTCGCATTTTTATGCCCACATTGTGATTAAATTATCCAAAGTTATTACCCTTTTTAGATTATAAGTTTGTTTCCGAAAGTAAGTTAAATACTTTATTATATTTTCATTTTTTAATTTTAGAAATTTAATTATTTTTGACTACGAGACTGATTTATGTGCTATCCTACTTCCTACTAATATTATAATTTTATGTCCAGATTGTGATTAAATTATCCAAAGTAATTACCCTTTTTAGTTTATAAATTTGTTTCCGAATGTAAGTTAATACTTTATTATATTTTATTTTTTTTAATTTTAGAAATTTAATTATTTTTGACTACGAGACTGATTTATGTGCTATCCTACTTCCTACTAAAATTATAATTTTATGCCCAGATTGTGGTTAAATTATCCAAAATTATTACCCTTTTTAGTTTATAAGTTTGTTTCCGAATGTAAGTTAATACTTTTATTATATTTTCGTTTTTTAATATTAGAAATTTAATTATTTTTGCCTACGAGACTGATTTATGTGCTTTCCTACTTCCTACTAATATTATAAATGTGAAAGTTTGTGAAGATGTTTGGATGTTTAGATGTTTGGATGTTTGTTACTCAATAACGATCTAACAGCTGAACGGAGTATCTTTCAGGGGTGCCATGTAATACGAAGCCAATTTTCGAAATATATGCAATTTATATAGAAAATGATCCTTTTTTCCGAATTTGTCCGATTCCGATACTGATATCGGAATTCCGGTATTGAAATCCAATATCGAAACTCAATATCGGAATTGAATTCCTTCCGATACTACAAGCCCTAGTCTGTAGTGTCTATTAGGTATTTCATTAAAAATAAAAGAATGTCATAGATGATAATTGTTAATTTGGCCTTTTTAGGAACATTTTGGCCTTACAAAGAACAGACCCGTAAGAAGGCCATTATAAATAAAAAAAACTTTTTATAATTACATTGTAAAACGCATTTAAAACTTATTTGTTATCGATGTAATACTGGTTACTATAATTTTTAAATAGTTTCCATTAATATATCCTTAGTTATAAGATGGTGTTCAAGAAATGTTCGTTGAGTTTTTTAAAGAAGATTTTATTGTGTTAGGCATTTATTTTTTTATTTGAACGAAAGAGCTTTTTCTGTGGTTTTAGTAAAAGCGGATATTTTGATTATTACAATTCTAGTTGTAAGTTGACCGACTGATTTATAATATTGGCCTTGTTTGGAGCCTTGTTCCTTACAAGGCCGTTTAGAAGAGCTCTATAAAAGTTTAGTTCCAGAAATAGTGATTACATCTAGACTAAAAAAAAGTAATCTATATGATACACAATAAAACAAAGTATTTATAAATGATTAGTTTCTTTTATTTTTCTAGTAAATGAACAAATAAAAACAGTTTATTCGTTAGTGTGGCCATCCATGGTCTACCCACCTTATATAATTTCAAACTACATATGGTTGGAATATACAGGGTGAATTTTTGAAAAGGGCTTGGATGGCCAAATCCGAAACTATAAGGAATAGCGAAAAATGCTCAAAGGAGTCACGAGCCCGATTTCGATGAATCTTAAAACCTTATCATTAGATTTTTGAAAAACCAATAATCCTAGCTGGGAATCGAACCCGTTGATTTTGAAAAAAAAACCACTCCATTTATTATTACACCATACGATAGAGTCGCTATTAAGGATCAAATTCTGCGAAGTAATGATATGCGGCAAATTTAAGGAAAATTTGGAATTTCAATAGAATTCATATTTCGTGTACCTAAATTTTGTATCATAATTTGTTTCGTTCGAAATCCCAGAAAAGAGTATTACTATTCCGTGTTCTAAATTATGCTCAGAATCATTCTATGGAGAATATTCTAAACGGAATCAATAACTTTGTAATATTGAATGCAGTACGATCCTTGAGGTCTCGAATCCAGCTATGCATTGAAAACAATGGTCTACATTTAGAACAATTAATCAGTTAACGTTAAGTTAGAAAAATAAATTGTATTTTGTTAAAGATGAGCTCTTTCCTTAAGTTTGCCGTATGTTATTACTTCCCAGAGTAAGATCCTTAATAGCAACACTATCGTATGGTGTAATAATATAGGGGGTGATCTTTTTTTTCAAAATCAATGGGTTCGATTTCCAGCTAGGGTTATTGGTTTTTCTAAAATCTAATGATGAGGTTTTAAGTTTCATCAAAATCGGCTTCGTGACTCCTTTAAGCATTTTTCGCTATTCCTTATAGTTCCGGATTTGGCCATCCAATCCCTTTTGAAAAATTCACCCTGTATAAAGTTAAAATACCGAAAATCAAAATATATAATGCATCAAAATATATAAGGTTATTTGACATAAGTTCTAAAGAACAATGGCAGATTCCCTTACTAGCAATTGTCTGACATAAAAGATGAGCGCACATAAGTGAAAAATATGTCAAACGTTTCAGTTTCGCTAGTAGATTCCATAAATGAATTCATTTTCCATCGAGAAAGCCGGAAAATAAAGATATTGTGTTTTGATTGTTAGGTTATGTTGTCGTATAGTCCCTTCATACTTACGTATACATACGTATATACAGGGTAGAATTTTGTAATGCCACCTGAAGGGGTAGTACTCTTAAAACTGTAGATAGAAAATTTTACTCAAAGAAAACATTCCTTTATTTTTGTTATTTTTGAAAAGAAAGAAAACTGCATTCAATGATTTTTAAAAATTCGCTTGCCGCACCCGGTAATCGAACCGACTAAAATCTGTAAAAGCTGCACCCTGTACTTTTATTGCTTCGATCGTTAGGGTCAATTATAAGGATAAAATCTCTCTTACAAACTTCATAAATTAAATGAAAGGAAAACAATGAAATCTTAAATTAATTGTTCAATGGGTCAAGATATAGCACTTTTACTCAAAGATCTGTCTGTTTACTTATGTTATTAATTAATAATTATTATCACTGACGTCTTTTACCCATTAAAATGAGGAATTACTATTTAGATAAGACGATTGCAATTTTGCACGTGTTTTTAATGCAGACTCCTTTCTTAGATGCGACATAACTAGGTAGTTTAAATATGGAATGTTACATTTGAAAATAGATTTTCATCTGTTATTCACATTTGATTGTTTTTACAAATCATTTCATATTTGTTTCACGGTAAAAATGGCTTATCAAGAACAATTTGATTTAATGAAACCTTATTTTTTAAATAACAAAAATGTGAATCGTGCTCTACGGTGGTATGGAGAGAAATATCGAGACCGACAGGCACCAACTCGGTTTGTACTGAAAAGAATGGTAGAAAATTTAAAGAATACGGGTAGTTTCAAAAAGGGACGGCAAAGTCTTCGGCAGAATAACTTCGATTTTGATTTAAATGTTTTAACACACTTCGAAGCATTTCCGAAGGAAGTAATTGGAACAACCCACACTCGCGTACTTAAAGTGCTGAAAAAGTACAAGTTTAAATGTTATGGTCGGTCATTATGGTCGGTTTGTACAAAAATTGCATCCTGGGGATTGTGAGAGACGACTACAATTTTGTCAAAACATGCTGAGAGAAATTGACCGTAACCCTAATTTTTTGAGTAAAATTGTATGGTCTGACGAAACCAATTTCAGCAATAACGGCATCTACAATCGCCGCAATAACCACTATTGGTCTCGAGTGAATCCTCTTCGTGTTCACGAAACTAACAGTCAAGTAAGATTTTCTTTCAACGTTTGGTGCGGAATTATGAGAAATATGGTTGTGTTAGTCCATGTGTTGTGATTTTGCTAAAACCATTCAGTTTTAAGTAGTAATAAGTTATTTTTGTGATGTCAACACCACCTCATAGTAGAATGATTAGCCGGTACATAAAACATTTATTGATTATTCGAAAATAGTGGGTAGTTGATTTGACATAAATGTTCAGTATGAGGTGGGATTTGTTGAGAGGCGATAAAAAGTGAATATTCTGGAAAAAGAACACATTCTGTTTCCTGATCGAGTTCAGTAAAGTGCTAATTAGTTAAAGTAGAATATTTGTATTAATTAATAGTTAGTACTTAGTTGTGCAAGTATTAGTTAGATTGTGAAAATAAAAATGTAAAGAATCTACAATCATAGGATTATTATTTCGTAATACCATTAAGTGGAATGTAGGAGTAGTATCTATTATTATACGAAGAACAGAAGAATAAATAGCTATGTAAAGGATCATTGGAGTATTATTTCTCATCAAGTCAGAAGTGGTAACCTGCGAGCCAAGCCGTGACAAGTTAAAACTGTAAGTATAAGTTTATTCGAATTCTAATCATGGTTCGTGATTATTCCTATTAGCGTGTATTATATTCGTAGCAACTTCTACTGTAGTCAAGAAGGTATTTGACTTTAACGAATTGCTGCAAACTGGGGTTACATAACTCTATTGGCTGCGGTGTCCATTTAACTACGTTTTTATTTAACTCCGGTAAGGGTTTTAGGAAATATTCTCTACCGGAACGGTGAATACATTTGTTTTAGATCGAACACAGAAATGTGACAAAAAGGTCCTTATCGTTTTATTGTAGTTGCTTAGAGCTATATTTTTATTGTGGTAATACCCGCCATTATGCCCATATGTACCTACCTATTAGTTACCTTGAAACAAAAGTAGGTACATATTTAAGTTACATAGCCACTTCTCAAGGGCTGGGACTTCATTTTAATTCGTGGATCCTCAGTTAATAAGACGTCCTATTAGAAATTTTGGACATAATTACAGTTAGTTATTTTGATTTATTTTGTGAATACCCTCTACCGGTACGGTAAAATTTATTTTTGCATAGGACAAATAAATGTGACCAAATACGATAGGTACGCAACGTTCTTATTGCAGTTACATAGATCTATTTTATTATGTGTAATATGTATATTTTGTGTTAAGACCGACTAGACTTGCAGTCTTTGCTATTTATTTTTAAAAGTATGTGGTTAAGATACTTAACGACTTCTCAAGGGCAAAGACTGTATTTAGTGCGTGGATCTCCAATCAACGAGACGTACTACGACAAATTTAGACATTATTTTATTAATTTAAGTATGAATGCTGCTGTGCAACCCTGAGCGTTGCAAGTGATTATCCAACCATGCAGGTATTATGTGTGTTAGTCCCATAGCCGTGCAAGGTGTGTTGTTTGCAGCCATTCAGGTGAGCTGTCAGGTGAAACCATGCAGGTATGTTGAGACTCAGTTCCATTAGCCGTGCAGGTGTGCTGTTTGCAGCCATGTGGGTGCGCTGTGGAAACACAACCATGCAGATATTTTGTGAGTTATTTCCATATCCGTGCAGGTGTGCTGTCTACAGTCGTGTAGGTGTGCTGTAGAAGCGCAACCATGCAGGTATGATGTGAGTTATTTCCATAGCCGTGCAGGTGTGCTGTCTACAGTCATGTAGGTGTGCTGTAGAAGCGCAACCATGCAGGTATGATGTGAGTTATTTCCATAGCCGTGCAGGTGTGCTGACTACAGTCGTGTAGGTGTGCTGTAAAAGCGCAACCATGCAGGTATGATGTGAGTTATTTCCATAGCCGTGCAGGTGTGCTGTCTACAGTCGTGTAGGTGTGCTGTAGAAGCGCAACCATGCAGGTATGATGTGAGTTAGTGCCATAGCCGTGCAGGTGTGCTGTCTGCAGTCATGTAGGTGTGCTGCAGAAGCGCAACCATGCAGGTATGATGTGAGTTATTTCCATAGCCGTGCAGGTGTGCTGTCTACAGTCGTGAAGGTGTGCTGTAAAAGCGCAACCATGCAGGTATGATGTGAGTTATTTCCATAGCCGTGCAGGTGTGCTGTCTACAGTCGTGTAGGTGTGCTGTAGAAGCGCAACCATGCAGGTATGATGTGAGTTAGTGCCATAGCCGTGCAGGTGTGCTGTCTGTAGTCATGTAGGTGTGCTGCAGAAGCGCAACCATGCAGGTATGATGTGAGTTATTTCCATAGCCGTGCAGGTGTGCTGTCTACAGTCATGTAGGTGTGCTGTAGAAGCGCAACCATGCAGGTATGATGTGAGTTATTTTCATAGCCGTGCAGGTGTGCTGTCTACAGCCATGTAGGTGCGCTGCAGAAGCGCAACCATGCAGGTATGATGTGAGTTATTTCCATAGCCGTGCAGGAGTGCTGTCTGCAGTCATGTAGGTGAGCTGTAAAAGCGCAACCATGTAGGTATGTTGAGAGTTAGTTTCATAGCCATGTAGGTGTGCTGTTGAAGTGCAATCATGTAGGTGCGGCAAATGATTTCTATAAGCTATGTAAGTAGACTGCCAGTGCACAATCATGTAAGTATGTTGAGATTGATCTGTTTAGTCATGAAGCGATGCTACATGGAGCCGTGTTAGTGTGCAGCTAGTATGCAACCGTATAGGTGTGCTGTCAATTTCAACCAGGCGAGTATAGTGAGAATGATTCATATTATCATCTGTGCTTTATGCAGTCATATTGTTGTGCTGCTATTATGGTGGCGATCATAACAATATAGAAGTTTTTTCAATGATTTTGGCTGACATTAGGCTTACTTGGATTGGTATGTGTGGAGCGTTTAGATTGCACACACAGGAATGCATAACAAATTTTGTTGCCCAATTTTAAATGGAGCGTATGTGAAACAGTATTGATGTTTTTCGATTTACTTAACACCTCCAGCCTTGTTTATGCCTATAGTGTTATTTAGATTCCATACCAGCGGCTTAGTGAGCTTTCCCAATCACGGAATCGCTCAAGAAAGATTACGGCACAAACTGTACCCTTTTCATAACTAGCCGTGTGCATAGTAAGGCATAGAGATTTTTTTTGGGGACGCCAAGCAGGCGAGATATAAGCGCCTTGGACGTAATAAACGCCTTAGATGAGATGATAGATGGGAAATTGTTAGCTTGAAAGAGCAGTAACTGCGTTTAAAATGACAATTCCAGGTGACTGAAGTGAAAGATTCACGCCCAAGCAGAAAGACAGGTGAACTGTCGTGTCGGAATACAGTGCGGCGCGGCGGAGCGGTGTGACTGCCAGAAGGCGGAATCTAACCAGTGGCGGCGATACTGAAGGCAATGGTGAGGATCGGGCCGAGCGACAGGTGAAATTAAGACTTTGATTCGGATAATTGCTAACGACCTTGAGCAACCGCGACACGAGTCCTCCAGACAAGGAATTGTGGTCATTTATAACTTATTTTAGTTGTACCTTATTGATAAGAACTCCTAGTGCATTATTTATGGAATTATAATTATATAGATATAGATATAACGTATCACGTTTTAAAAATGTGATATGCCTGAGGATTAGTTGAACTTTTTAGCTTCATAACAATCTATAATGTGTTATAGTGTGGGTTTCCTCAAGAGTTATCCGTGTCAAATACACGTCGGAAGTTTAAGGCGGAAACACATTGTTAAAACGCGACGCAACGCGTGTTGAGTAGAATCAATTTGTGTTGTTTTCTATGACCAGAGTCACACTATCAATATCCAATGCGCCACCATACGCAGTACATTCTATCTACACATAGTCGCGCCGTGTTTTTAGTGTGTCGCGCACATTAAAAAAATCCCTGGCGACCATTTTAGGCATGGACTCTATTATTGGGGAATATAATATAATTTCTAATTGTAATAGACGTTGACCTTTTTGACCAATTGTACCATATCATATCATATCAGGTGTTCAAAATATCCCGGGAGATACCGTGCAATGTACATGGGTAGACAATTTTAGGATTTCTTATCTAATTTCGACGTTTTGTGAAAAGACTTTGTGAGACAGCTAGCAATATCTATTATAAAGACAGTTTTTTTTTAATTGAAAGAGCTATACAACGGCAGTGGACTGTATGAGTTAAGCAAAATATTACACTTGGATCCTTGTAAAAAGACCTAGTTGAACGACCTCTACTGGTCGAAGACAATACTAGCGGTTGCCGCATGGTTTTCCCTGCGTAGTCCCATTCCTGTGGAGATACGGGAACGTTACTCGGGGAGGGTATGCCTTCGCAGTAGTGGAGTTTTTCAAATTGATTCAGTGGTTTTGGAGACTATTCAACGCAAAAAAACAACCATACAGGCAATCGAATCTTTCCTTCTTATAATATTAATGTAGATAATCCTGATTGAAACACTGATTCTCGGAATAACTTTTAGTAGTACGTACACAAGTTTTACTTCCTTGATCTTGGTTAAAGTCAGTGCTAGAGAGTAATAACTATTTTGTGCTATCTTATAGGTATTTCTAAACATACCTGCAAATCGCAAAAAAAAATATATATACAGAGAAATTTAAGTACCTAAAGATCAAAACATTTTGCGTGCGCCATACGCGGTTTAGAAGTCTCCGTTCGGGCGTTAATTATTGCTGTAGGTGTAGGCGAGTTTCAGAAGCCTGACCGAAGTGCACACGGTTGCAGTTCACCAGGGTTAGGTGGTATTCTCTGACTAGTTTAGTTTATCAGATTATACTAGTTGCGTATTTCAGTCGACAAACTACACTACAAGAACGCCCTGTAAACTATTAGCAAAAAAAAGAGTACGTAGGTGTCTATTAGGCCTTAATTTTACGCTGTACACCGGCTGTAACATACTTCGTACCAGCAGTCCTAATACTGTAGTACCACTATGACAAAGAGGGATTTAGTACCACAAATAGCGTCAGGTTGTTGATTTCTTTTAAGCCCGCTTCAACATGGACTAGTGTCCAGTCAAATGAGTATACTAAGACATTATGCCCTATCTATAGGGATAATTTAGAACCAAGTAAACTAAGTATAATTCTGATGCCTATTATGGTTACGCTAGAACAGATTCAGTCTTCCTGGTTTACTAATGCAATATTTATAATTCCGCTAAGACAGAAGAAAAGGTAAAACTGCCTTTTAACAGTATATATGCACTTAGACCACTTAGGGCCATTTTGTTAGAGGTAAAGGCTAGAATTAAATGTATATCCTATATTCTAACAAAAGTTGACTGGTTCGCAAAATGAAAAAAAAGAACCCTGAACAGCTTACGTTATCAGTTTCTTGTAGAATTTTATCAGATCGTGGGACTGCTGCCTAGAAAGTATTGTAGCATCTGACAGAATGAGACTTGCTACATATTTATTTACCAAAATAATCCCAATGTAACATTATCTATTTACATTATAACTATCTAAACTAACCTAAATCTAAATAATGACATTGTACCCAAAGACTGGCAGCATTGCCCCTTTAAATAGTTATACCCATTGGTTTAGATAGATGACTGCAGTCTGCCAGTCGACTCGACTAGGAGTTCTCTTTTTCATATTTTTAACAAATATCGTTAATATTCTTATTCTGATAAAAATGGAAAAGGAAAACCTTCTAAAGTCTTAAATTTACCGTGACTATTGTAACACATAGAAACCAATGCTTAACTAAATGGTCGAGAGTTGGAACTTGTGGGGTTAGCCGCTCCTAGTAGTTTATTTTAGATAATTTGATTCAATTTAAAACTAGCTAAAGGTTAAGTTCACCAGCTATTGCTGTGCAAAAGATGAGGCATTAACAGATGTAGATGGAATTGTAAATTTGAGTTACTTTAACAGTGTATTCAAATTTAACCTGTATCCTCCTGCGGAGTACCTAATCTTGTAACTTACAAAATGTCCATAATAGCGATATTCTATAATTTAGATTACGTCCAAGAGTCTCTCTGCAAAAAGAGTAGGTACATAACATTATGAGAATAAGAAATTCATCAGAATCTTGTGGCTGCACCTCACAAGAAATATAGGTATCGTACCTTGCAGTTTCTTTTATTGAAATACCATTTCTAAAGTAATCATCAATCAATATCAATCAATACATATAATAAAATCGTAACAGGTCGCTGTCTGTACATGGAAGATAAATAAGAAAAAATATTACAGGGGGGCTTCATGAACGCAATAGAACCCAAAACAATGATTTTTAGAATTTTTGTCTGTTTGTCTGTATGTCTGTATGTCTGTATATCTGTTTATCTGTACGGTTGTGCACGCTAATCTCAGTAACCGCTCAACCGATTGCAATGCGGTTTTTTTTTATTGTGTTGAGGTTTGCTCCAGTTAACATTTAGCGTTTGTTGTATGTAAATCGGTTTAATCACTAAGCTCTTTTATGATTAAGCAAACAGGGCAGTTTCAGACGCTGCTTGATGACTCTGATGAAGAAATACCTTTCCTTTCATACACCTTATGTGACGTAAACGAAGTTGCGGGCTCAGCTAGTACCATACTATTTCTAAGTAAGTAGTAGTCTAATAATTATATGTCTAGTTTTTTATCCTGTATTTGTGAAATAGGAAGGTTTTACTTATGAAAAAGTTCCCAATAAATCTTGCGAATTTATAACATGTACATCAACCATAAAAAAAAAGTCTTTCTTGTTATCATAGTAGACTGCATAAGGTCAATGACACTTTATGGGTAGTTACCCAGTTAAACAGTGGTAGGTATACGCTCTTGCGACAGGCTACCAACCGAATTTGAAGGTATTGGTATGGTTAGATTAATCAGAGTATCTCAGTGATTGACTTAAGAATACTTATACATTTTGCATTGACACATTTTATGCGCATACCATGATTACTTTATATTATTATTATTATTTGACATAATTCGTACCTATTTCAGATTTATGTTTGCAAACGTTTGACACAATTTATTATAGTATGATATGAAATTATTAATTATTGACATTATTACACGAATTAAATTATTATTACATTATAAGACACCAATATTTTTGTTATTATCATCTGAGATTTTTATTAATATTTAAAATGATTAAGTATCTAAAGTCATTATTATTTGCATGACAATTTATTAAAGTTAGTTTACAGTATCGGAATTTAATCTATTGATGTATTTATGACCTAAGTTACAATTCATTGTTTAAAATGTCACCTATAATAAACACATTGTAACACTATCGAATTAGGGAAACCTGTAAGGATAGATGTTGATATAACACACAAGAGCTGCCTTAAATACTATATTTATATGTGACCTTAGGATTAAGGTATAGGTATATTGTGGCTTCATCACGTTGCACTGTGAATCGTGTAGAACAAGCTAGCTAGACAAAATTATTTCTAATGATTTTTATATCTAAGATAGGTTAATATGCATAGATTTATATATCTCAGTACTTTTTTTCGAGTTAAAATGAGTATTGTTAAAAAAATCATCAATAACTGCCTACTTAACATTATATATTTTTTAATAATTATATATATCTGTCTTATATCAAAATCTTAAAATAAACTATAACTAATAAAATAGATCAAAGCACTTAAAAATATTTATATCTGTCACTCATCATCATCACTATCATCCGATGAATCGTCCATAGAATGATCGTGATCGTGAGTGACAGAACTATGAAAACTGGAAACAGTATTTATACGTTCTTCCTTACAACTAGGTTCAATAATTAAATGTAGAACTTCGGAAGGGAGTGCACCAATTTTTTTTCGGGGTACTTCTCTTAAGCCGTTTATTACAGGTTCGGAAGTTACCAATAACATATTCAGCAAATCTTTATTTGTGGCTACTCGACATCGCTTTTGTGTATTATGTTCACGAAATCGTCTACAGTCCTTATTTCAAGCCTCCTGTGCTTCCTTGGACAACAGGCCTAAAGGCAGAAGCGAAGATTTGATTACCTCGGCACTATGCAGAAGTATTTTGTGAACACTGGCGGGCATGTAGTACCACGAATAAAGATTCACGTATAGTTGTGGAGTTTCTTGAGTTAATGTTTCAAAATTTTCAATATTTATGTCATGTCCTGATGATAAAGTTCGCAATATTGTGCTAAAAATTTTTATAAGAGATACACCTAACCCCGTGATATCAGCACTGATCTCGGGATTTTCGAAAAATCTTCGCGCGGTATTCCCGTCATTCGTGTTGCCGAACCCTGGTTTTGGATTGTCTACAATATTAAACCCATTTCACTTTTGAAACGTTTTTTGATATTCTCTGAGCGTTGTTTCACACTAGCTTTGTCTTCGTTTGCTCTAAGTTGCCATTTTTTAACACCTAATCCAAGCGTGCAATATAGACAAACCAAAACTAAGATCATCAATGGCGTTGCTCCACAAATATAACATTTCTGTGAAGAGGAAGTTTCAGTTAACGTGTTGCAAACTTTCCCGTCAATCATTGTGAGAGGCATTACATGTGTGACAGATATCTCATTTTCATTAACCTTGCACTTTGTCGGCAATAGGCCATTTATTTCTTCCACAACCTTATCGGTTTCGGCGATTGTCAAGTCCTTAGTTTCTTTAGAAAAAAGAAATTTTATTGGGCGACAATACATCGTAGAGGATGGTCGAGGATTCTGCCACACAATATTGTCTTTTTCATCTCATAATAGAAGGGGGACAAATGAAAATACAAACAAAAAATCATCACTGTCATCACAGTTGGTGAATTTTTGCTTGTACATACTGTGACCGGAACTTCCATCACAACCCTGTAATATTATACTGGTTAACGTGAATGACGTACAAGGCAATAGAGTTCTGACAACTTCTTGTTGTGCTGAAACTAAACGTTCTGCAGTTTTGTCTAAAACTGCCTGAACTATGATTTCCACACGTGTTTTGCTTACGAAAATATGGTCAACTGGAGGATAGCAGGCTACTTTAGCCTTTTTAACGTTATATAATGACGGAAATAGTTTATGTCCTGCTCTGATCTCTGATCAGTCTGTTTATAACTATGGCTGCTTGATTTACTATCAACGTAATACGCCAAAGCTTCTTCATTTTTCAAACACCTAGGAACATTTCAGAGGTTCAGAGGCCTTTTTTATTGCCTGGCGTTGTGAACTGACGCTAGTTACATCCTTGATGTGACGTGCTACGCGTCTTTGACCTGACAATCGTGCAGACACTTCCGCAACATATGCCAATTCACTAGGGCTTCTTGTTTGTAAGAGGTCATCCACACGTCGTTTTTTTTGTTTTGTCACTCGAGTCTTCGAACTCTTTGCTAGGTCTGCCAGGTCGTGGTTGGAGCTCCGTAGATGTACTTGGAATGGATACGTAAATATATACATCAAAAAATATGTCGACACCCGCCAGTCATGCACAATTCTTGTTTAAAAACCGCTCTTGGTTTCTTCCACAGGCGTTCCACTTTTCAGCCAATTTTGCTGAATATCTGGTGATTAGGGTTTTTAAGTCTCTCAGAGATGACTCTGTGACACCATCTAATTCATATCTCAAAGATATAAACCGAAAAAGTTCCTCGTTTCGCGTTTCTTTCGGGTGTTTCAAGCATTCTTCGAAGAAAACCGTTTTTGAAATGGTGAAGACTGTAATAGTAAAAAAGAAAAAAAAAATTGTTGTGCAAATAATTCGCAATGGTTTTTTCTTTCATTTATTACTACACACTTTTAAGCATTATATACAATAGATTTTACAGAGTGGACATGGATGGACATGTAAGTTTAAGACTACTAAAATTGTAAAAGCGGAAAAAAACATCACCAAATTCGAAAAAACTAATTTTATTAAATTATAGAATGCATCTGCAGTCACAAATATTACCTCAAAATAAAGTACGTACCTTTATGTTCACAATCCATGACAAAAACACTAGCAAAAACCTCGGTAACTAACTTAAACAATTTAATGAAGTAAGGAGTAAAAATGTAAACAAATGCACTTCGAATTATCAATGTGTCACATACTTACCCTAATTGTGACCCAAATGTGGGTAGTTCCGAAAAAATAAAGTTGTATCTCTTAATGTATGGGCCTTAGGAGTTGATATTAACTAATGACTACTAGGAATTCAATGGTCGTTTTTGTCTAGCTAGCTTCTTCTACACGATTCACAGTGCGTTGCCTGAAACTAGACGTTACGTACGTACGTACAAATATTATTTAAGTAATATTATTATGATGGTACCTTTTTAGGGTACCTTTTTAGGTATCTAAATACCTAATGATTTTATTTATGAAAAATCACTCGCTTGTACTAGTTGTATTCCACTATTAAATATATTTTACACTAATTGCTGACACATGTAATGATTTCTTTTGCTGGAAAATGAAACCTGGAAGTGATCTGCAGACTCTGCTGGGTTTTAAAAAAGAGATCACTTTTTAGATTTTACATTTGTAAATAGTTTCAGCAGGCGGTCTGCTCTGTGAACTGGTTACTTGTTGCCTTTGTTTTGTATTCTTGACGTTTCGCCAGACTCAAGTTCTCACTTATAGTTTTACAAAATAATGATTGAGTTAATATTATAAGCCTATAGACTATAGACAGAGTAGATAGAAGATATAGAGAAGGTTTAGGTTTAATTAAACTTTAAGATTTTGATTTAGCATATTATAAAAAGCCGCATAAAGGTATTATTGTTATGTACGTTATGTATAAAAATATGTGATTAGTTCAATATACAGGTCCGAATGTTGTGATTACTGCGTGCTCCGGAGATAGCACGCTGTCTGATGACCGAATGTTGTGATTTTGCTAAAACCATTCAGTTTTAAGTAGTAATAAGTTATTTTTGTGATGTCAACACCACCTCATAGTAGAATGATTAGCCTGTACATAAAACATTTATTGATTATTCGAAAATAGTGGGTAGTTGATTTGACATAAATGTTCAGTATGAGGTGGGATTTGTTGAGAGGCGATAAAAAGTGAATATTCTGGAAAAAGAACACATTCTGTTTCCTGATCGAGTTCAGTAAAGTGCTAATTAGTTAAAGTAGAATATTTGTATTAATTAATAGTTAGTACTTAGTTGTGCAAGTATTAGTTAGATTGTGAAAATAAAAATGTAAAGAATCTACAATCATAGGATTATTATTTCGTAATACCATTAAGTGGAATGTAGGAGTAGTATCTATTATTATACGAAGAACAGAAGAATAAATAGCTATGTAAAGGATCATTGGAGTATTATTTCTCATCACATGTGTATGAAGGTAACTTAAACACTGTCAAGTATTTAGAAATACTGGATTTATTAAGAAATGTGTTAATTAAGAAATGGTTTCCCCGAGGAAGAGCGAAACCAAATAATTCTACAGCAAGATGGTGCTCCAGCCCATAACAGCAGAATCACTACTACCTACATTAATAACCATTTTAATACCTGGATTGGTACAAACGGCACAATCAGATGGCCTGCGAGATCACCAGATCTCACCCCTTTAGATTTTTTTTGTGGGGATATGTAAAAAATACATTAAAACTTATAAAAATGTAAACGAATTGAGAGTTGAAGTTCAGAATACGATTTATAACATTCACCACAACACGTTATTAAAGGTGACTAAAAATGAATTTCTTAGAAGAATAAATTTGTGTATCCAAGAAAATGGAGCCCATTTCGAGCAATTAATTAGTTAGTTTCTCATTTTTTTGGAAATAATTAAAATAATTTAAAATTTCATTGTTTTTCTTTCATTTAATTTATGAAGTAGATATGTTGTACCTCTCTTAAAGTATGGCATTATATTTTGGGGCAATGCCATTGATAAAGAGGCTGTATTTGTAGCGCAGAAGAGGTGCATCCGGTCTATATGTCACTTGAAACCCATGGATAGCTGCAAGCCCCATTTCTTACAGTTGAATGTATTAACACTACCATGTATATACATTTTGGAAATGGTATTGTTTGTTAGAAAAAATAGACATTTATTTACAAATTTAAAGAGTAAACGGCATAACTTAACTTTGAGCATGCCAACAAACAAGACAGTCTTTATGAACAAGAGTGTTTTATGTATGGCCCCTCGTCTTTACAATAAGCTACCAAAAACATTATTAGAAATAAATGAAATAAATGTATTTAAGTTAAGGGTAAAGCAACTATTGCTAAAACAATGTTATTACTCAGTCAATGAATATCTAAATGGAAATATATGATAAGTGACTGAACATAATTACCTAGATCTTTTTATAATTGAAATGATATTGACATGTAGAACTTGAATTATCATTATTAATCATTGACATTCTAGCTTATTGTTGACATTTTGGTTTACTAAGTTTATATGTATATTGACATTTTAAAATAATGGGCTAACATAGTGCTAATGAATATTTATTTTGACATTCTTAATTAATTTGAGGCATTTAATTTGAATTTATTTAATAGGTTAACATAATAGTATAATTAGTAAAGAATATTTATTGACATTTTAGCCCATTCATAATAATTACCGACATTTAGATTATTAATAATATTTATTGACATTTTAAATAATTGTTAACATTTGCGTATAAATATTTGTTGATTTTTTAGATTAATTAATGTATATAATTTTGAAACTTAAGTGCTTGTTAACCTATTTGCATGTCTGTTTGGCGGAAATATGGTGAAACACAAAGTTTACACGAACACATTGTACCTGTATTTCGCAAAAATAAAGTGAATTATGAATTATGAATTATGAAGTTTGTTAGAGAGATTTCATCCTATTAATTGACCCTAACGATCGATGCAATAAAAGTACAGGGTGCAGCTTTTACAAATTTTAGTAGGTTCGATTACCGGGTGCGGCAAGCGAATTATTATAAATCATTGAATGTAGTTTTCTTTCTTTTCAAAAAAAAAGGAATGTTTTCTTTGAGTAAAACTTTCTATCTACAGTATTAAGAGTACTTCCCCTTCAGGTGGCATTACAAAATTCCACCCTGTATATGTTCAAACACTATGGTGACTACAGTATTAAATAACCGACTGGAGTGTTTCTCGATGGTCATTTTATTAGGTACATACAGGAGTAGGGTATAGATTTGTTGTCAATATGATCGTGACTCGTGAGTCGTGTCATGAAAGAAAAGTAAAACCACTATTTTTTTCATTTCTTTTATTTCACATAAATTACACTTCACATCGGCGCAATATATTCACACATATAAAGCAATTAAACACATAAAAATGTTCAATGTGCAAATCCAATTCACAAATAAGCAGTCCAGTAGGAAATAGCACAGTCATTCAAAAGCTATATCAAGAGTCCGTTGGGCACATAATAGTCACTCGAGGAAATAATCGGAGTCCATAAAACCGTCAAGGGTCAGAATTATTAAAGAAAATCAGAAAAAAGCACACAAAACAACACTTTCGACAAAAAGCGCGGAGTATTCTGTCAATTCTGTGATCTGTCAAGTCAAAGTGACAAGGTAGGAACACACGGTTTGATTGGCTAGTTCACGCGCCTCATTGCTGTAAATAATCGTTGAAAATCTTTTAAAATGTAGATTTAACGCCGGCTTTTATTGGAACATTTATATTAGATACTAGTATATCAACCCCAAATCATCATATCATCAATCTCAATATATATATATATATATATACTACCTGACCCGCGCAATTTCGTTTACGCCACATAAAGTGTATAAAAGGACAGCTATTTTTTCAACAGACTCATGGGAGCGTATGAAACTGCCCTGTTTACTTAATCATAAAAGAGCTTAAAGATTAAGTCCATTCTAAAACAATTCAGTCCACAGGACTGAATTATTATACAATAGCTAATAGCTAACACGCCAGTTTTGATTTACCATCATATTCAAAGGAATCCTTGAATTGTAAGTATTGCGAAATTTTAGATGTCTCTAATTCTTGAACTACAAAACCCTCAACATTGAAACTTGTGTAAAATAATCCTTAAAGTACTCCCTCTTTACCACAAAAAAAAATTGCAATCGGACCAGGCATTGAGAAGTTACAACTAAAAAACCGTTTTGTCTTTCATCCCCTCTCCCAAAGGAACCGCGCTAAATATCGAGATCAAAAGTATCCTAGAACCTTCCTCGGATTATATGCTCTGATTGTACCAAAGTTTCATTCAAATCGATTCAGTAGTTTCAGCGTGATACTTATTCGGGATACAGACAGACAGACAGATAGACAGACAGACCGACAGACAGACATGAAAAAATTAAATTACGTTTTAGGCTTCAGTATCGATTAGAGAATGCCCTACATTTAAAATTTTCAAAATATCTTCCATGTACAGACTTTCGACCCTCTACAGTTTTATTACATGTGTAAATATTCTCATCTATGTATAATTGTATAATTAAATATTTATCAGCATATCTGTAAATAAATAAAATACCATCAATAACCAAAAAAATCTAACTTCTGAAAACAACAAACTCCAACAGAAAAGGGGGCAGACGTATCCAAAGCGTTACCCCTCTTTCTTTTAATACCAATTATATTTGAAGAAAAAAAACCTGCTGCCTGGTGCCAGATGGACACTAGACGTGGATGAAGGACCAGTTCTGCGTAACGCTGATGCGCTCTGGCCCGACGCCTACACCGTGCAGCATTTGTCGGACGATGTTAACGCTTATAGTAATCTACTAACGCGTGCAGGTAATAGACTGCCCAAAAGCTTCTTAGTCAATTTTGAGTGGAATAGTTATGGCTTAAAGTCATTCGCGACGTGCATGTATGTTACTCCGTCACGCCTCCAGGCTGTTTTCACCCGTCGCACTGGACCCACTCTACGTAAGAAAGCAAGACAAGTGGACGGTTCCATACGAGACGTCGAGCTCCCAGCTGACGACTACGTCTACATACGTGATGAACTTCATCTCATATGAGGACTTTATTAGTGAGCTTAGAGATACATTCGATATTCCTGATTATGATTATTGCCTCAGAAACGAGATAAGACAGCGTACACAATCCCGCTCTGAGTCCTTGGTTAACTACACATGCACAATGCAAGCCATGTTTTCAAGGTTGTCATGTAAAATGCCCAGTGATGAACAACTGGACATTCTCATGCACAACATTAGACCTGACTACATGAAGGAATTGGCTATGCATTAAGTCAACTCTATAGATGATCTGAGACGGTTGGGTAAGCGCTTGGAGCTTGCG
Organism: Miltochrista miniata; assembly: GCA_933228765.1. Lineage (NCBI taxonomy): Eukaryota > Metazoa > Arthropoda > Insecta > Lepidoptera > Erebidae > Miltochrista > Miltochrista miniata. The sequence continues at coordinate 20,021,839 of OW121760.1, read as the reverse complement.
CGTACTAGGCCGGACGCTTTCCGTGAGTCTGTCCTTGACTTTGAGATTTCGTCCGACTTACACCAGCACAAGAACAAAGGCGTGCAAAAGCCCACTAAGCAGGTGTCTGCAGTGGATACGCCGGCTGCCTCCCACGAACGCAAATGCTTACGTTCCGGCGGGAGCGGTCACGCTGCATACAGCTGCACACAGTCAAGAGAGCTGGTGTGTTTCCATTGTGGTCTCAAAGGAGTTAAGACTCCAGACTGCTCACAATGTGCTAGCAAACCAAAAAACGCGTAGGCCAGGGCCTTATTAAGAACTCTGTGCATCACTCTGTATCCGAGTCTATTTCTGATAAGGTCCTGTTTACTAAACGGGATAACGACGTTAGACCGTACCTAGTTGTATAAGTTTTAAATTTAAATGTCTTAGGCCTTTTAGATTCCGGCGCCTCCTGGGCTCCTGCTCTATACTAGAAAAGGGAGCGCACCGCATCTTCTTGAAACTGGGTTTTGATCTTGATAGTATCAACCCTGCTTTTCGTATTACAACTGCAGACAGCTCATACTTGCAATGTCTGGGTTGTATCTTTTTGCCCATTGAGTACAATTCGGTTAACGAATAACCACCTCCACGATATTTGGTGTGGATTTCTGTCAACAATTTAAGTTAGGTGACAAACTAATTTCATAAAATATTAGTCTTGATGGTTTAAGTGACAATAATCCTATAGAGTCTGTGTCCCTTAACGGTGGCCTCGAAGATTACAATAACCTGACTCCTAAGCAAAGGCACTGTATACTGTAGTTTGACTCGGCCGGATTTTAGAAATAAATGCCTACAGCCGCGCGGTACGTAAGCATGCGATAGGGCTGCCCACCTGCACCATTTTAATAATATGTGCCTACTTTGACTTTCTATTTAGTATTGCGATTGTAAATATGTACATACATACATTCATATAATCACGCCTTTATCCCTGAAGGTGTAGGCAGAGGCATAGTATACGCCCACATTTTACTTTATAGTTTTACGTACGCGTAATAGACAGTGAGCCTAATGCAGTTGAATTATTTCAATCCGCCCACAAGGCCTTCAATTTGTATTAAGGATAGTCGTTTTACTGACAACCGGCTTTCATTTCGAGTAAATATGTACCTTTTTTATTTTTTAAACAAAAAAATACTTTGTGAGTAATAATATAATATCCCCGCAATGGCTGGCGGCGCGGGGCGGCGGCGTGGCGGCGCAGCGCCCGTTATCTACTAACGATTGAGTGGGACGGGTATAGAAATTTGAAAACGAGTAAGCGGCGTAGACAATAATAATCGGCTCATCACATGTTTCGTCAGTGATAGAATCACGGAATTCTAGTTTTTATAATCATTGCGTTAAATTTTTGATTTACACAATTAAAACTATTTTTCGATTTGAAAGTACTAGTCAGTCTCAAGTACACTAGTACTTTTCGTACATTGTCAAGATGTGTTAAATTTTGGAAGTTCATATTTGTCTCTATGCGTGTAATAAAAATCAAAGGTAACAAAAATGCTGTCAATCAAAGTCATACGGTGCTAAGTGTACTGTAACATCGGTCATCCACAAAGAAATGAATACTCTGGAAACATACCTTAATCATTGCTCTCAATTAAATAACTACAAACTGACAACGGATCTAAATGTACTACCTACACGTAGGTACTAGAGTTCTGAACTAGTTTTTTTTTGGATATTGTACTATATTGGATCGCACCGTTTACTAACTGAGCAAGCACAAGTCTAGTTTTAAACACAAACATACCTACTTCATGTAACTACCTAGTTCACTCGTGTCAATCACTTTGTTTAACTTTAGTCAACTAGTAGTATAGTACCAATTAGTACTTAAGTAAAATCAATTTATAGTCTTACCTTTCGGATTTTCCAGGTAATCTAAAAAACTTTATCTCTGGGTGCGTTATTGACGAATTCATGCAACCAAAACAAGCAAAATAGACTCTAGTTGTCATATTAAATATTTTTAGTAAATAAAACACGCGCGGGTACTATTTAAATAAAACCGGCCAAGTGCGAGTTGGACTCGCCCATGAAGGGTTTCTTAGCAGCAAGTAACATAATATAAAAGTTCTTATAGTTCGTTGTAACTTTTATTGATGTTTTAACACGTTCGCAGTGGTAGTGATTTTTCTAAGCGAAAATTGCGGTTTATGACGTATTAAAAAAAAACTACCAACTCTATCTCATTCAAACCAATTTTCGTTGGTAGTTTTTATGGCAATGTACATCATATATTCTTTTTAGATTTATCATTCTCATAGTTTAGAAGTTAGAGGGGGGACACACATTTTTCCACTTTGGAAGTGTCTCTTGCGCAAACTATTTACTTTAGAAAAACTATTTACTTTAGAAACCTCAATAGCATTTTTGAAGACCTATCTATAGATACCCCACCCCACACGTATGGGTTTGATGAAAAAGAAAATGTTTGAGTTTCCGTTCTGAGTATGGGGACCCCCAAAATTTACTGCTTTTTTTCTAGTTTTATATAAGAATCTTAATGCGGTTCACAGAATACATCTAGTTACCAAGTTTCAATAGCATAGGCCTTATAGTTTCGGAGAAAAGTGGCTGTGACACACGGACGGACAGACAGACAGACAGACATGACCAATCTATAAGGGTTCCGTTTTTGCCATTTGGCTACGAAACCCTAAAAACGACACACCGTCCATTCGTCTACTCCAGTGGTTCCCAAACTTATTTTGTCTACTGCCCACTTTGAGAATAAATATTTTTTTAGCGCCCCCATTTTTTCACCTATTTAAAAACCACTATAACTTCAAATTAAATTAATTAATTATTGTGACCTATACTGGTTGAATTTATAGTCGTTTTGGAACGGAAAGGTTTAGGCCCAGTTTCGATAACAGAACCGATCGGCACTGTCAATTTGAAAATCAACAATAAAAAATTACGAAAATGTCAAAATCTACATCGTTTGCCAAAATCAAAACGAGAACACCTGGTTATTCCTTTAAATTTCACGAAATACGTTTACTACGATTTTCTACTACAATTTTTCATTCAATGTCTAACGTTCCAATCAGTAACAAGAGTCACCGCGCCGGGAAAATTCGACCAATCACAACGCATGAACGCATCGGTCCACGTGGACTCGTTGCCAAGTAACGTCGGTAGGTACTCGACTAGTTACGTCTTGTAGGTAGGTAAATACGCTCGGCCGACCGCGCCGCCGACCGGCGACCGCGGCGCGCAGTTCGACTATAACTCGCACGCAGTATTGTCGTCGCGATCGACTTTTATTTGTGGTCGGAAATAAAACGATTAGTTTACACTCGAGAGTACGAATCTCGTGATGAATTACGCAGTGCGATAGTGGACGCCTTTGAAATAGTGAAAAGTGACAGAGACACATTGAATAAACTAAAAGACAATAGCCTAAAACGTGCCCGTTTGTGTATCGAACGTTCTGGACTCCATTTTGAGCAGTTGTTATAAGGTACAGGGAAGTGTAAATAAACTGTGAATAGGTAGGTCTAGGTATTTAAGTTGATTATTTTGTAAATAGCTCCAATTTTTTAAATACGCCGGAAATACTCCCTATTTGTTCGTGTTTATTTTCATTATTATTACATAAACCTTAATAGTTCACCGTAAAATAGAACAATATTAAAGTATTTCCGACGGTCCTAAGCCCGCGTAAAGTATGAAGGAGAAATTGGAGTCCTTTATTATTATCTAAGTACCTATTATTATCGAAACGATGCATTCGGCCAATGAACTGATCACATGGAGACACGCGCCGCGGCGTAGTAGGTACCTATGGGTTTCGGAGTTTCATTCATTGAAAAGTTCAATGAATAATCGAAGCGCTACTAATGTTTCAACTCGAACGAGTAATAAAGATTACATAGAAGTCATTTTTTTATTATAACCTGCACAGCTGTTTTGACACTCCGAAATGGTTCCATTATTGATTCCGAGTAACCCCCTCTCGGGTCCAGAACGACTATAAATTCAACCAGTATATGTGATGTTGTGTAAAAAAGTATATTATGTATATTAACAGAGAATTCTAAACGAAACTTTTACTATAACCCGCAACTTGAAACCTGAGCGCAGTAGGTAACATACAACGGCGCTTAGGTCTCAATTTAACTCTTACGGGCTCCACCTGCCAATAAGACTGATTATTGAAACGCAACTTCATAGTATTAAAACAGAGTATCTTTTATAAAAAATATAACTAAAATAATCAATCCTTATATAAAAACTAATGTGAAGGATGAATCTGATGCTGTTTAATAAGTTTGTTGATATCAGGTTCCAATTTACTCAAGAACAGTCGCAAGTCGCCACGTTCGGTAACAAGCAAACGATTTCTCTTTTTAGTGAGCAGTGTTGTCACAGCACTAAATCCACGTTCACACAAATATGACGATGGGAATGCTATCAAGAATCGTTGAACGATTGACCACAATCCAGGGTACAATTGAGGGATCGGTTTTTGAAGCCAAAATTCTTGGTAACCATTTTTGAACTTGATTTTTATTTCCTCGTTTGTTGTCAATTCTATAAGTTCTTCTTCCAGCTGAGGTGACATTGCTGTGTTGACATTTGAAAACGGATCCAACACCCAGTCTGGTATTTCCAAGTTCAAAATATCCTGGTATCGGTCGGTGAAGTCAATGTGGAGGTTTTCCAAATGTTGGCAGTAGGCAAACAATTCGTCGTTACTGATTGATACTGATAAATATGGAAAATTGTGAAACTCACGTCTGCCCAGATTCTTTTTGTGTAGAAGCAGTTTGGCTGCGAATGCAGCAACGACGTATTTTGTTTTAATTAAATTTAGTTTATCGCCTTGCAGTTGGAGATTCATGTCGTTGAACAATTTATACAGGTCCGTCATGTAAGCTATATCATTCTTTGATGTTATGAGCTTGTCGTGCAATTCTGTATCTTTAATTTCCAAGAACTCTATAATAGAGTCAAACAGGTTGTAAAATTGAGTCAGACAATTGCCTCTTGATAGCCAACGAACTTCAGTATGAAACAACAGACGGTTGAAATCCTCGTCATTAGTAACACAAAGCTGATGAAATAATCTATCATTCAAAGAGCTGTTGCGGATTTTATTGACTGCTTTGATGACATATTGCAGTGATTGATATAGTTTTTCACTTAAGTTTCTAGCAACTAAATGTTGTCTATGAATAACGCAATGTACACCCAGGACATCTGGAATTTTAGTTTTTAAGTACGCTATGAAGCCTTTATGGCACCCTGTCATAGACGGAGCGCCATCCGTAGCAACTGAACTACTATTTTTCAAAGGAATCTCTTTCTCATCGCAAAACTTTTCCAATGTATTGAATATGGTTTCACCTTTTGTATCGGTCTCTAAATTTCTAGCAAATAATAGTTCTTCACATATTTTCTCATCTTTAATAAACCTCACGTAAGACAACAACAATGCTTCATTAGTTGGTAAAGTGGACTCATCGAGCTGAATTGAGAATTGACTTGTCCTCAGGTGATCGCACAATGATTCTTCCATGTTTTCAGCCATTTCATCAATTCGTCTTTGCACAGAATTATTACTCTAAGGAATTTTTCGGATAATATCTGCGGCCGGTTTATGAAGCACAGTAGTTATTACTTCATTTATTGCTGGCAATATTAACTCTTCTCCGATGTTATGTGGTTTGCCTTTTTGAGCAATTAACAAAGAGATATTGTACGAAGCTCGAAGTCCGTCGTCATCTTGCTTAGCAGCCGCCGAAAAAAGTTTTACTACACTTGGCTGAGTATTATGCTTCTTCTCTAGGTCTTGAAAATATGCTACATTCTTGTCTTTCTTATCTGGATGCATTTTATTCAAATGATCTTGCAGCCTTGAAGGCTTCATTGCTTCATTCGAAAATGTTTTTAGACATAGAAGACACAAAGGCGACGATCGGTTTGTGGGATTTTCAATAAATCCGAATTTAATATATTCCGCAGAGTATTGCCGTCTCTTCTTTTTTACTTCCGACATTGTTTTGCTTTGAGAAATACGTTCAACTTCGCGAGTAGAGGAGGCGTAAGTACTGCTCATCTATTGCGCGCGAGACCACTAATGAAAATAAAATAAATATTACATTGTTTATATAGGAATGCTTAAGCAGCACGCACCGACAGGAATAAAACAAACATGCATAAACTCGTTTATCTCATTCGACGCTCAATCGTACTCAACAAGTCCGAACAAGCATTCAATGAACCAGCCGACTGATACAGGAATGCACAATTCGGGTTATTTAACAAAAACTTGGTTATTTAACAAAAACTTGTTAAAACATGATAGACTTAAGCAGCACGCACCGACAGGAATAAAACCAACATGCATAAACTCGTTTATCTCATTCAACGCTCAATCGTACTCAACAAGTCCGAACAAGCATTCAATGAACCAGCCGACTGATACAGGAATGCACAATTCGGGTTATTTAACAAAAACTTGTTAAAACATGATAGATATCTACGAGTACTAATAACTATTAATTTTTTCTATATTAAATAAAATAGGACAGATATATGAACTACGCGAAGAGAAATATAGAACCGAGTTTGAGCAATCTTTTAATTCATATTAGTTGATGTTCACAAGTTGTTGTTGAGAGTCGAGAGCTCTTGCAGTTGTTGTTTAAGAGGCCTCTTAGCTAAATAAAGTTACAAATCACCCCCCGCCCGCCCGCCTCTACACAACGCCCCCATTTTCTTCTGGGTCTCTTACCGCCCCCCTTGAGACCTGCAGCGCCCACAAGGGGGCGTTATCGCCCACTTTGGGAAAGACTGGCTACTCGGCACAATCGCGACTGCGGACGCTGCTTGCGTGCTGAAAGGCCTGCCGAAAACGAGAATCGTAGGTATAGCTTGCGCTTCGTCCGTTTGTAGGGAGCTACAATACTGGTTAAACCACATAATATATACTGTGGCAAAGGTGTGTAATCAACGAGATCATTGAGAAGTTTAACTCATTCAACACTGATAAGGTGGATTTCGGCACGGCCTAGTGTCAGCACTGCGAGGACCGCAGCGATGACACGGCGCTCCACACGCTGGTGGAGTGCACGGCGTGGGCGCAATAGCACCAGGTCCTCGTGGTGGGTCTGGACGTGGACACTCTCTCGCTCGAGACCATGGTGCGAGCCATGCTCTCCAGCGGGAGTAAGTGGGATTGCGCCGCCTCTTTCTGCGAGCAGGTCATGCTCGTGAAAGAGACGGCGAGGCGGGAACGGTAGAGAACTCGCCCCCCCGAGTTCCGCAGTCGGCGGCCTAGGCGCCGTCGACGTGTCTTCGCCGAGGACTATCGGCCTCCATGACCGGGGGCCTGAGGACGCGGCGGCTCACCGTAGCCAAGCAGGCCCATGACGCGGCAGCGTGACGTGAGGAACTAAAGCACGCCCCCCCCCCCTTAGAAGCGGGATCACACCCGAAACCCGCCAAAGACGCGGGATAGCACCCGAACCACCCCCTGGGCGAGGTCACAGTGGCCGCCGTGGGTCTGTTGGGAGTCCTGGGACATCCATAGGCTTTTGGGCGTCACGTGGGGTTTTTTGGTCGGTAGGAGTCCGGCATAACATCCATGAGGATTTTCCCTCACGTTAAACAAAAAACAAAAAGGTGGGTTTCGGTCGGACTTCACTTGAATCATGTCATTGACACTGGTGACAGCAAGCCGATCAAACAGCGTTACTATCCGCTCTCTCCTCTCAAACAGAAGCCCTGGAAGCCGAGTTGGACCGAATGCTAGAAATGGGAGTAGTGTCCCCGTCTCATTCCGCGTGGAACTCTCCAGTGGCCATGGTGGAGAAGGCGAACGGCGACCTCAGATTGTGCTTGGACTCTCGTAAGCTTAAGCTTAACTCTGTGTCAAAAAGTGACGCATACACCTTACCGTATATCAATCAAATCTTGGACCATCTTAATAACGATAAGTAATTAACCTCTGTAGATTTGAGTGCGGCCTTCTGGCAGATTCCGTTCGACTCCTTCCGGTCCGCCGAGAAGACTTTACGGTTCGCCTGGGGGGGCTGTTCCACTACAATACCATGTGTTTTGGGCTCGTTGGTGCGACCGCCACGATGCAGCGCCTAATGGACCGTTTGTTTGGTCGACAACAAGGTATTTGCGTTTTAAGACGACATAGTCTGTGTGACCAGCACCTTTGAGGAGCATGTAGAGCTCTTACATAGAGTCTATCAGCGACTCAAGGATGCTGGCCTAACTATGAATATGAAAAAATCTCACTTTTGTCGGAGTGAACTCAAGTACTTGAATTGGGGGGGGGGGGGGATTATGTGAACAAACATGGCCCGGATAAAGTTGAGGTTGTCCTCAACTATCCCACCCCTTCTAACCCAAAGGAGGTTAAGAGATTTCTGGGAATGGCCGGCTGGTATCGTCGCTTTGTCAATAATTTTTCTAAGATTAGTAAACCTCTGTGCAAACTAACGTCTAAGAATCTAGAGTTCGAATGGACTTCTGAGGCTGAACAGGCTTTTATTCAAAGTACAGCATCATCGTAGATGAATCTACGGATATCAGTGTTACTAAATTCATGGGAATTGTTTAACTCATTCAACGAAAATATCTAAATTTTAGTTTTGCTTAGAATGCTGTTGTATCTGCCTTTCTATCAATGGAACCAGTAGAACAAACTGATGCAAATGGTCTGGTTTCAACTCGTATAAAATGTCTTCAATTCCATGGGTTGCCACTTCAAAATATGATCGGCATCGAAATAATTCTGCAGTAATGACATACATACATACATACATACATAACATCACGCCTGTCTCCCAACGGGGTAGGCAGAGACTATGACTTTCCACTTGCTACGATTCTTTCTATCAATGGAACCAGTAGAACAAACTGATGCAAATGGTCTGGTTTCAACTCTTATAAAATGTCTTCAATTCCATGGGTTGCCACTTCAAAATATGATCGGCATCGAAATAATTCTGCAGTAATGACATACATACATACATACATACATAACATCACGCCTGTCTCCCAACGGGGTAGGCAGAGACTATGACTTTCCACTTGCTACGATTCTGGCAAACAACTTTCGCTTCTTCAACTTTCATAAGTGTCTTTGTTAATGATGCACTCATTATCTGTTATTATTTTTATTAGATCCTGTGTTCCTTTGTTTTAATAAACGCAGGACGACGCGCGAAAGTGATGTGAGGGGGTGCGAGGGACGCGGGGGTTGCGGAACCGTGCGCACGCCCCGGACGCAGGGGCACCTTCCGGGCGACGCTAACATTTGCAGTGGCTTTCGGGCAGCGCTAAGGGAATAACCTGCGCACGGGCGCGGAACGAACTGACTCGCACGCCGCCGCCTCGCTTTCGCATGTTCACACGCTGCACGTACTGGCTTTCAGTGTTTTACTTAAAGATCCACAGCTTACATTCGTGGTCCTTCAGCCGAATCTGAAAACTAGCTCGCTTTTGGTGTTTAGGTACAATTGTATTTGTTCGAGAACGCACGTTAGACGCCGCGTCGCCGCGCACTGTAAACAAAATGGTGGACACGCGTAACACGACTCGACACGAAACTGAAAAGAAAAAGGAAGTCACTCAACCAGAGCCTTCTCCAGCTGGCTCCCGCTGCATGACAAAAGTGTCGAAGAGTTCTATTCAGCGGGCCAAGTTGCTTTTAGAAGCCGCCGAAGAGAAGGAACGTATTGAAAAGAAGCTTGCTGCGGACCTAGCAGATCTAGAAAGTTCAAAATCTGGACGGGAACCCAGTGAGTTTAGCCGTTGTAATGTAGAAGAATGGTTAGACAGAAGTCAACAGGAACTGATGAACCCCGCCGGCGTCTCCGGCGCTCCTGTCGGCCTCCGGTCAGAGCGCATGCGCGCCGCGACTGCACGCGGCACTGATGACGACATCATGCACATGCTGGCCAGCGCATTGAATAATCTAACCTCTAATGCAGCCGTAAATAACGGCAATAACAAAATGATTAACAGATTATGTATGCCTAAAGAGTTGCCATCGTTCAGTGGTGATCCGATGGAGAGGTTACACTACAAACAGGCATACGAAGACTCGACCGCTGTTTGTAACTTCAGCGACCGCGAGAATTTGTGGCGCATAAGAAAAAGTCTTCATGGACGCGCTAAAGAGGCCGTCACGGCACTGCTGATTGGTGCTACGTCACCCGAAGTCGTGATGTCCACGCTTGAACTTCAATTTGGAAATCCCGATCTTATCATAGCACGGATACTGCAGAATGTGAATAGACTGCGACCAATGTGTCAAGAATATCAAAAAGAAATAATTCCGTTTGCTATTAAAGTTAAGAATTTTGTAGCAGCTGTTTCTGCGATCGGCTGTGAAGAATACCTACAGGGCATTGCTCTCGTGTCGACCGTTCTGTCGAAATTACCTGTAGTGTTAATCTCGAAGTAGACAGACTATAGCTATCCGCTTCTGCAAAATAAATCCAAGCCAAAACTTACCGTATTGTCTGAGTTTTTGGACCTGGAAGCCAAGAAAGTCACACAGTGTAGTGTTAATATACCTAACATTCAACAGTACAATCATAGTCACTACAAACCTAAAGTTCAAACTCTACTTGTGAACAATAACCGTGAGCTAAGTGATAACAAGTGCGGGTTCTGTCGTGTAACAAAACATGAACTAAGTGAGTGTAATAAGTTTAAAAAAGCTTTACGTAAAGACCGGTGGACCTATGTGAAACGTCGCAACCTTTGTTTTTCAGTGCTTAGCCGCACGACACAGGGACTCTGCCTGTACCGCGACCGTTTGTGACTCTTGTGGTCGAAACCACCATAAACTATTACATTACGACTTACCAAATAAACCCGAACCGGAAACTGTTCAAAGTGACACTGCTGTGGAGACTCTTACCCATATAAATCTGGAAAGTAAAGTTATGTTGAAAACTGTGCCTATCATAGTACACGGACCCAGTGGTACGTCGCGTAGCGTTGCCCTGTTGGATGATGGCTCGACTGTGACCCTAGTCAGCGAGTCACTGGCAGCACGTGTGGGCTTGCGTGGTCGCAAGCAAACTATGCGAGTAAGTGGTGCCTGGGACACTAATGAACTAATCTGTGATAGTGAAATAATAGACTTCAAGTTAACTAACAGTGACGGAAAAGACTTTTCAATAAAAGCGCGTAGTGTAAAAAATATGAGTTTACCAATACAATCTAAATCAACCGTTGATCTTAGTGCTTACGAACTGGACCCTAAAATAAAAAGTGCTATTAGTCACGGACAGTGTAAACCAGAACTATTGATAGGTCAAGATAATTACCACTTGATCTTACCACTGGAAATAATAAAAAGTGAACCAAACCAACCATACCTGACCCGTACACCGCTGGGGTGTTGTGTTCACGGCTGTGTGTGCTCGCCGCCGCAGTCCGCCGGCGCTTCGTCGACTCTGCACTCTTTGTTAGTCATACGAACCTGGAAGCGACACGTATTCTGAGAGACATGCATGAGGAAATACGTAAGTCTCACACACTTGACTCCGTTGGCGTATCTGTGAAACCCAGACAGAACGCAGCAGAACAACAGGCACTGCAGCACCTGAAACGCACTACCGAACTGATAGACGGCAGATGGTACGTTGGCCTACCTTGGAAAGATAACAAAAGGTCAATGCCCGACTCCTACAACAATGCCATGTCCCGACTTCGAGGGGTCGAAAAGAAAATGCAAGCGAGTGAAGGTTTCTCTAATCGAGATCGAATCGATCACCTGTTAACTAACGATTATGCCTCACCGATTGAAAATATAGAGAATTCCGGAACATCTTGGTACTTGCCGCACTTTGGGGTCGATAACCCAAATAAACAGAAATTGAGGTTGGTCTTTGACGCCGCCGCTAAATCCAATGGTGTGTGTCTAAATGACTACTTATTGAAAGGACCCGACCTACTTATATCCCTGTACGGTACCATGTTGAGATTTCGAGAAAATAGAATTGGTATTACGGGCGATATCCGAGACATGTTCCTTAGAATAAAAATTATAAAAGAAGACAGAGATGCTCTCCGTTTCCTCTGGCGAGAATCGCCGAACCAACCTGTTAAAACGTATGCTATGAGCTCATTAATCTTCGGTGCGAACTGCTCTCCGTTTATCGCACAATTCGTAAAAAACAAAAACGCTGAACGTTACGAATCCTCCATGCCGGCCGCTGTACAAGCGATACACAAACAGCACTACATGGATGATTATATTGACAGTTTCGAAGATGAACAATCAGGAACCGAATGTGTCACCCAGATAGACTATATTCATAACCAGGGAGGCTTCAAAATGGGAAGCTGGACTAGTAATAGTGAGACCGTATTGAGTGCACTACCTACCTAAAGATAACCTACGGTCGACCGCCGTGAAGTCGCTGCCGAACGTAATAATGAAGGCGAACGTACACTCGGCCTCATCTGGAACCCGACAGACGATACGTTAGGATTTGACGTCTCGTTCAAAAGAATACCTAACAATATTCTCACTGGTCAGAAGAAACCTACAAAACGAGAAATGTTACGTGTTATTATGTCCATATTTGATGTATTCGGATTCTTATCGCCGTTTACAATTAAAGGAAAAATTATGTTACAAGACGCTTGGCGATCTGAAATCAGCTGGGACGACGAGATACCTAGCGATGTGTATACCAAGTGGACGATGTGGCTTAACGACCTCAATAGAATAAGCCGCATACGATTACCTAGACACTATCTAGCGGCTACGAAATCGGCCGCTACGAGAGCTACGCGAGCTGCTACCGCTACAACTGCTGTTACCAAGAGCGATGACCTCGCGCAGCAAGCTACGAGTGGACGCTATAATAACCTACAGCTGCATGTATTCTGCGACTCGTCTACTAAAGCTATGTGCGCTGTAGCGTATTGGCGCTGGATTGATAATGACGAACTAATACGTGTGGCGTTTATCTCAAGTAAATGCCGAGTAACGCCTGTGAAATATGTATCTATGCCACGACTTGAGCTTCAAGCTGCATTATTGGGTGCACGATTAGCGGACACCATAAACAATGAACACAAAATGAATATTATACAGAAGTTCATGTGGTCCGACTCCGCCACAGTGCTACATTGGATACGCAATGATAAGCGTACCTACAAAGTAGAGATGCGCCGAATGTTCGGCCGAATATTCGAATTCGGCACATTCGGCAGGTTTTGGAAAGTTCGTATTCGGCCGAATATTCGGTTTATTTGCCGAATAATTACCGAATGTTGAAATTATTATTAACAAATCAATATTTATTGAATAAGTAGGGATTTTCCCATAACTAACGCAATGGTACAGAGATCTCTGGTGTCACACAGTAACTACTTTTCTATAAATCGCAAGTGCGGCCGCATATGGTGTACCGCTGTCACCTCTTGGAGGGGGCACATAAATGTCAGCTTCGTCCAATTGACTCGGTGCATAGGCGAGCTATGAGAGTGATCAACGATCCCATGCTTGCAGGTGATGTAGAACCTCTTCGCGAAAGGTCTTGGGCTCTGACGAATTGTTTGATTTGATGCCCGCGGCTACGCACCGCATCTTCCTGTAAATTTCGGTTCGAGAGGGGTATTAGAAGGTTTTTACAGGGTCAGCAGCGCGAATGTAGCGCCTCTAGTGTTGCAAACGTCCATAGGCTATGGTGATCACCGGTACATCTGGTGGGCCGTATGCTTGTCTGCCACCTTAGTGGTATCAAAAAAGACTTAGTCATTAAGGTGATAAGGCCAATCTGGCGTCCAAAAAGCTCGGAAGTGCTCAACATTGCTTCCCTAAAAAATGCTCGGTTTTCACCACGAGCAGAGCAGTCCCATTATTTAATCCGTTTAATTTGCCGTAAACTCACAAAGTCCTTGTTTTCCCACCAAAAATTTGTCGAGATGAATGCCCGCGTGGAATGTTATTCCCGGTCACTTAGGGGTATGAAAAATAGATGTTGGCCGATTCTCAGACCTACTCAATATGCTCACAAAATTTCATGAGAATTGGTCAAGCCGTTTCGGAGGAGTATGGCAACGAAAACTGTGACACGAGAATTTTATATATTAGATTTTTTATTTATTTATTGGACTGAGTGGCAAAAATTGTTGTTAAGGATCAGTTCTAGATAGTGATCAGAGTGATTGCGGAGTCCGTTTTTATCTGTTCTTCTTTAAGATACAATATGCACTTCACTTGATTTCGTGTCACAAGAAATTATCACATCACTGTTTTCACAGTCATTTCAGTTTCACAGTTCAAAACTCCAAGTGAAACTTACTATCTGTGAAATGAAAAGTTTCCTAAGAGTTTAATGTTTTCTATTTTAAAACTCTTCGTTGGTAGAAAACAAAACACATTTCATTAAAAATGAGCCCGTTCAGCTTACCATATCCCGCTCATTATTCTATCGGCGCGTGCGGCCGCACATGATTCTGTAGACCTAAGCGAACCACTATATAATAACAACAGAGTGGCGATTCCCTGCGTAGACGATGATTTCCTGGTGAAATATGTGTGACTAAAGGTGAGACAAAACACCTTTCAGTTGTAAAATTTCATCAAGTTTGCAAGTAGTTTGATTAAGAATCGGCGCCCTGGGGTTGAAGGCTGCGCGCCCAGAGCTGTAAGAATGTCGCCAGCCTCGTCGACTGACGTGTACTAGCCTGTTTACCGCGCTAATTTGAACCGAATAGTTCGGCCGAATATTCGGTTCGGTACATTTTCTACCGAATATTCGGCCGAATGTTCGAATTCGGTTAAACCCACATTCGGCGCATCTCTACTACAAAGCTTACGTAGCGCATAGACTCGGCGAGATTGACGAATACACGTCAATAAAAGACTATATATACCTACAAAGATAAATATTGCCGACGCCGCAACCCGCGAATGCTGTGAATTAGAAATTCTAGAGAATGAGTGGTTGTACGGCCCAGCATTTTTGTATGAAGATGAAAGTTTATGGCCGCACCAGTCTGATGTACAGTTGGAAGTTAACGATGTGGACCTTGAATGTGTAAATACTCTCCACATTGTACCTGTGTGTTTACCTGCTGTACCTGAACCTGAAAGGTTTGCTAGTTGGAATAGACTCCTGCGAGCCACCTGTGTTGTTCTGAGCTTCATAGAAAAATGTAAGAAACTTACCGGCACTGTCGACGGCGCAATGATGGAGCGAGCAGAGAAACTTTTGATAAAATATTCTCAGATGCAATCCTTTGCCGAAGACCTGGAAAACCTGAAACAGACTAAAGCATTAGCACGAAAGAGTAAATTGCTTACCTTATCACCAATTATTGATGCTGACGGTGTTCTTCGTGTGGGTGGCCGCATTGGTTCTGCAGCTGACATAACACTAGATTTGAAACAACCCGTTATACTTGATGGCCGCAATTATGTCACTCACCTGATTGTCCGACACTATCATGAGAAAGCATACCATGGAAACCAAGAATTGGTGGTGAACGAACTGAAACAGAAATACTGGATTATTAGAATTAGACCTACGGTTAAACATATTTCTTCTAAATGTATGATTTGCAGGATAAGGCGAGCACAACCGCACCCTCCTAGAATGGGTAACTTACCTGAAGCGCGACTAGCACATCACCAACGTCCGTTCACATTCACCGGCGTTGACCTGTTCGGCCCCATGGAAATATCCGTAGGAAGACGACGAGAGAAAAGGTATGGCATTTTATTTACCTGTCTGACAATAAGGGCTGTACATATTGAGTTGGTTGGAAGTCTAACCACTGATGACGTCATCATGGCCCTGCGAAGGATGGCAGTCAGGCGCGGTTGGCCTAGATACCTTTATTCTGATAACGGAACGAACTTGAGAGGGGCTGATACCGAACTGAAGAGATGTGTCGCTGAAATAAATCAGGAACAGCTGGCTCGTGACACTCTTACCTACAGCATGCTGACGACGTGGACGTTTTCGCCACCGGCTTCTCAACACTGGGGTGGCACCTGGGAACGTCTCATACGCTGTGTTAAGACAGCTTTAAAAACCGTACTGAAGGAACGGGCACCACGTGAAGTAGTCCTGAGTACATTATTGGCTGAAGTAGAACTCATGGTGAACAGCCGGCCTTTGGTACACGTGAGTGTTGAACCCCACAGTGAGGAGTCCCTTACTCCGAATCACTTTCTGCTGGGCTCCTCTTCTAATTTGCCTGCTATGGGCACCTATGACGCTGCTGACCTGTACCTACGCAAACAATGGCGTATCTCACAGCAGCTGGCCGACCTATTTTGGAAAAGATGGGTCACAGAGGTACTGCCGGAAATGAGACCTCGTAAGAAATGGCAGCAGGAGCAAAGACCCATACAAGTGGGAGATCTTGTACTGATTGTTGACCCGGCGTCACCACGCAATGTTTGGCCACGTGGAAGAGTGGAGACGGTGATGCCAGGAAAAGATGGTCGTATCAGAGTAGTAGACGTGAAGACGAGTTCCGGTCTGCTACGACGGTCTGTGGCGCGAATTGCACAGATCCCTATTGATTGAGTGCTGACGCACTGGGGTGGGGGATGTTAATGATGCACTCATTATCTGTTATTATTTTTATTAGATCCTGTGTTCCTTTGTTTTAATAAACGCAGGACGACGCGCGAAAGTGATGTGAGGGGGTGCGAGGGACGCGGGGGTTGCGGAACCGTGCGCACGCCCCGTACGCAGGGGCACCTTCCGGGCGACGCTAACATTTGCAGTGGCTTTCGGGCAGCGCTAAGGGAATAACCTGCGCACGGGCGCGGAACGAACTGACTCGCACGCCGCCGCCTCGCTTTCGCATGTTCACACGCTGCACGTACTGGCTTTCAGTGTTTTACTTAAAGACCCACAGCTTACAGTCTTCAGAGCATGTCTTCGGTTAAGGGTACTCTTGACCTGGCCTTTTCTCAGAAGATTATTGATTTGATCGACATGAGTATGCCGAGGTCGACCCCTACCAGTTTGCTCATTCACTCTCGCTTCATAAATCTGTTTCGTCAGCCTATTTCCATTCATTCTCTCCACATGTCCAAACCATCTGAGCATCCCTTTCTCTATCTTAGTCACTACATCTTCTGTCATACCGCAATGTTCCCTTATCACACTATTCTTTACTTTATCCCTCAACGTCACTCCAGCTATACTTCGCAAACTTCTCATTTCAGTAATGACAGGTCGTCATAATAGCGTTTATGAAATTCTTCGAACGCAGGACAATATTCCGAATTTAATTCTTATAAGATGCGTTTGCCACTCCCTCCAGTTAGCAGTCAGCCATGCATCACAGCAAACAATTGCAGGCCATATCGAATTTTTAATCAGAGAAACGTATAAATGGTTTTCTACTTCCGCTAAGCGCCAACACGAGTATAAAGAAATTTATAAACTCATAAATTGTTGAGAAGAACCTCTAAAAATTTTTAATCGTGTGATACACGGTGGCTGGCGATAGAACCGGCAGTAGTCCGAATTTTATCCCAATGGGACGAATTAAAATTGCACTTTGCACTCAGTAAAAATAAATGCCATACAGCACATTTATTGAGTGCAATGTATACAAATGAAGACAATCGTTAAATCTCCTATATTTGAAAAAAACATTCTCAATGATGTACAAATTGGGATTAAAACTTTTAAAGGCGAGAACGTCGATCCCGTTCATTTATTAAACTCACTGATGACATTATTACGGTCTATTGTACTAAAATTTGAACACCAAATGTTGCCGTAACCGAGAAATACTATCTATATTTTACCTTAAACATTGAAAACCACTTAAGACATGTACCTCACCTAGGATATCTATTTGAATACCCAAAAACAACTGTATAGATTTCACGGTTAAATTAGCTAAAGAAGTACAAAACCGCTTACCTAGCAATTATATTGCTCTTCAAAAATGACACAGCTATCAGTAACAAATACATTTAAACAAGTAAAAGATAACTCCTTAGCTGAACTCGCTGTCGAACTTGGATATGCTGAGGATACAATAGACAAAAAATAACAGCAATGGCACAGTATAATTTTTTTCAAATGGGACATACCTGTAAATGAAGATACAGTAAAATTTTGGCGCAAGTGAGCAAAATTATGAAAATGCTGCAGGCATTAGTAATTTTCGAGAACTAGCAGATTTAGCCACAGCCGTACTCTTACCGCCACGTAGTGGAGAGAATTTTTAGCATGGTAAATATTGTCAAGTCGAAATTACGAAACCGGCTTGCTAACATGACTTTAAATTCGATATTATTAATAAGGAATCAATTAAAAAATGTAAAAGAAACCTGCACATGATTATCAACATAGTCGTATCTCAAAATTTTGAGGTTTTGGGTTTATTACACATATAGATAATATATTTATTTCTCTACAAACTGATAAAACAATTTTATACATAAGTCACCTATTCACCGGTTGATGGTGTGTGTCTTTCTACACTATTCATTCCCTCCCACGCGCGACCCAGTAATATAGTGTTCCCTTGGACCGCACGTCATTTTGTGTTTCATTTCACGTTAAGACACGGAATCGAAAACAATTTTGACAAATGTAAGTAATTTAAAGCATAGATTTAGAATGTACAAGATGAACAGTGTCAAACTGAAGACGAGACCAAAAATGAAAGATCTATGTGTGGGTTAAATAGTGTTGTTGAATGGTCACACCTATGTTATCGATAAAATTATCTGTATAAATGGATGGAATGGAAATGAAACTTCTAAGCACACAAAGTGCTTAGAAGCTTCATCTCCAACTTCTTGTTTTGGGGAATAAATTGTTAATTTGAATGTAATCGACTATGAAAAAGTAAAAATGGGATTATATGGGGTAACTCGTAATATTAGAAATTCTGTAGTGATTTTACGAATTTTGATTCAGTGTGTATGTGAAAATACACTTTTAACATGTAATTTATGGCATCGTACATTGCATTGTTGCCGTACATATATATTTTGCCAATTAAATTTGAAATTTTACTAAAAATCCAACTCTTATCGTAATACTTAGACCATATATCACGGGACTAGCCTTTGCGAACCACCGCATACAAAAATATTCTACCAGTTTTCATAGCGGGTGAAGGGGGAAACACAAAGAAATATAAAATTTCATTACACTTAAAAATGTATTAATCGACAAACGCGTAATGGCTGTTGTGTTAATTTTTATTGTACAGTCAACTACAATAAAGAGGAACCAGTTTAATCATATAAAATGATGTACTGATGTACAGTGCTTTTTATAAAGCCAAAAGACCAAATGGTCATGTGCAATGGCAGAAAACAATGCTTAAGTAAGGCGCATCCTGTGGTTAGATGATCTAAGTCGTAATACGAAACCTAGAAACTCATTTATTATTGAACCCTAGTAACAATAAAAGATGTTACTCGTAGATTTTTTTAAATATATTAACCTCGCCAAATTGACGTCGCCACTGATGGAAACTAATGGAAAGCCGTGGCGCATCTAGCGAATGGGGGCCATGCTTACAGCACACAAGACTTCTGACAGTAGTCCTCAAGTTGGCGACCCTATGATGTGCCTCTTCACGCTCCGCTTGTAGAACCCGGGATTGTAAAATGAGGGAAACACATGTGCGGGCAGGTCGTTCCAGGATTTTGTAGTTCGACAGAGGAACGATCTTTTGAAACGCTCAGTTCTGGCGAAGATTCTCTCCGCTATATATGAGTGGCACCTCTGCCCGACGTGTTGTTCGGAATCGGAAAGGAGATGGTGGGATCAGGTTGAAGAGCTCTTCAGAACATTCGCCGTGATACATTCAGTAGAAGGCAGCCAAGGACGCTATGGTTCTTTGCTGCGCTAACGGTTCGAGGCTTACCGTCATCTTAGGACAACCTATAATTGAAATCGCATAACACGTTTCTGCATAGCGCCAAGCGCGTCCAGTAAGTACCTCGCACAGTCATCCCAAAGGTGGGAACAGTATTCGACGCAGAGGCTAATCTGCGCCTTGTACAGCAAACATCCCGGTGTGGCGTGGAGTACCTTAAGTGAAGTAAAATTATAAACTCAAAATGGATCACAAATTTTGGAAATATTATATTAAAATAGGCACAAAACCCTAAAAAAAAAGGTTAAATAACACAGTTCGAGTAAAAATCAATCATATTTATAGTAAATTAAATCCAGATAAGTTTGTTTGTAGCAATGTCACTATAATGAACTATCGACATCCTTATCGATACCTACCCATGACTATTTTACTGTAAACAGCCCTTTCTATTTCTGCCTTATATATACTCCAAAAATGCATTTACACATTAAATATTGTGTTATGTATGAAGGAAAATGCATAATCTAAGTTATGAGTTGAACTTTCAGTGAAATTTTACATCCAATTTGGCAAAATATGTACGTCAAAAATGGAATGAACGAAGTCACAAATGACCTGTTAAACGAGTCTTTCTTCGTATAATTGCGTTTTGTAATATCCTATTCACACACTAAACACGACAATATTGTTGAAAATATAAAATTTTCTATTTTAATCGTAAGATCACTACAGATTATTGGATATTATGAATAACATAGAGCCGCCATAGGATCCCAGCGGGCTCAGCGATTCAAAATACTGACATATGAGTACACAATTTGCTTTCTCTTTTCCTCTCGAGCTAAGTGCTATGGATAATGAGGTCTCGCTCGCACGCTTTGTATATCTATTGAGAGTAGCGAAAAATTCTAAATCTATGATTTAAAGTGTTGTAATCTTAGAGTTGATACTATATGGCAGATTTTTTCACGACATTATTTTATTCTAATAAGTTTCATTTTCAAACTGACTTACAGATCTATTTTAAATCCTTTTTTGAGTTTATTAATTTTTTTTTTATTTATTACTCTAATGCCATTGATTTTTTTGAGATAATACTTTATTACAGAATCAAATTTTTGGTATTAAGTAGTTTATTCAGAATTGTGACCCTGTTCGATGTTAAACTTTTTACATTCTCATTTCGACAACCCTGATGGCTATAAATTATAACGAAAGCGACTCTCTTTCAAAGTTTAGACGATATCTTTACTGATCCTACGTATGTAGCGAATGAAAATCACTCACCAGTTCTAGTTACCAGGGAGTCTTCGAGTACAGAATGTCATGAATTTCTTTGTGTAATTTACGTTGACAAGTACATTGCTGATCAAAGCCGTTCAATGCACAAATTATACTCAACTGATTTGTCCAACGAGCAACAAGCTAATTCTGGTACTTACGTTTGGAAAAAGAAAATCATCCATGAGAAAAATAGCTACAATAAATCGACTTCGTCCTGATATCAACCAGGGTGAAGTCAGGGCGACTCTCGAGCAACTGAAAGACAACAAATCTTCCGGCGAGGATAGAATTACGGCTGAGCTTCTTCAAGCGGGTGGGACTTCCATCCTTAGAGAGCTAACGAGCATATTTAATTCTGTTCTCCAGCGAGGCCTATGCTTGCGGTGGCTCTATGCTTCAAAAAAGAAGATAAGACCTTACTAAAGAACTACAGACCCATCTCACTCCTAAGCCATATTTACAAGTTATTCTCGAGAGTAGTCACAAACCGCCTCGCTGGAAAACTCGAAGAATCTCAGCCAAAGGAGCAAGCCAGGTTTCGAAAAGGCTTCAGTACCGTCGACCACATCCATACTGTTCAATGTACAAAAGTAAAATGAGTACAATTAGCCGCTGTGTATTACTTTTGTGGACTACGAGAAAGCATTTGACTCTATCGAAAGCTGGGCAGTACTGAGTGCTGAGTGCGAGTTTTTTTCTTATGCGTTTGCGAGCAAGTTTTCGTGAATTTGTATTCATATAGAGCAGCACACATCTTGAAACATTGATTGTGTGAGTCAGTTTTGCACGTCCTTGTCGCAAGCCCCGCCTATTGTCGACACTGGGATAATGATCATTGGTTGTTTAAAAATTTGCCCAAGTGCGAGTTGCAATTTTGACATTTCGTTTCGTAAACTTTGGTTTACGTGATCGAATACGCTGTCACCTATAATTTCCTAGTGAAAGCACAGTGAATACGTTTTAATGTTGATAATAAAGCTTGAATATGATTTTAAAATATGGCTGAAATGTATTTTTTCGCGTGGAGGATGCTTGCTGTTGCTACGGAATAAGATAATCGACAATATTCTATCTATCTAACACAAGGATGGAGGCAAGAGCTCGGGCTTCCTTGAATGGAGACAATTTGGTGTTCTTTACCTACATATAACACAAAAAATGTGCAGTTTTTATATTCAACAAGTGACAGAACCGTTACCTACTGTGTACCAGAATTTTAAGTGCTATGTAGGTACATTAAACACAGCCACACAATGTTTGATTGGCCTCGGGATCAAAGTTCTAATTCCTATATAAATATCAGCAACGTGAAAGTGATTCTAATATATTATATAGGTACCTACTAATTTGTCTTTACTTATAATGACAACAAAATATTCTATAGAAAGTGTTAAATAAAGATCAACAAATTATGGTAACTTGTCCTTCATAATTAGCTACATAATCTCCTAAATTCTAAATGGTATATAAATATAGTGCAAGAGGCTTCACTTGTCGATGTTGTACGCATTGTTTTGTTTGATTACTATGCTGTGTATTTTCAACTTGCAATCAAATGAGTAAAATTAAATAGTATGTAATGATGCAGTATGCAATGTTCTTTGACATTGACGTAAGGGTTTCATATCATGTTCAAAAATCGAGGCGAAGTAACATAGTACACCTTATACCTACTTAAAGAGTAAGTAGAACCATTATTATAACAGAATCACATACTTTTCTTAAACACCTACTGGAGTAAAAACAACTTCCAAAAATAACCATGTAACAAAATAACTATCACAATATCTTTCAATCAAATCATCCTATGGCAGTCCTTTGCTGGACGTCGGCCTCTCCCAAACTTCGCCACTATACACGGTCCTGCAGTATACAGTCAGTCCCTGTGACGGTTTTCAGATCGTCGGTCCATCTAGCGGGGGGTCGTCCTACCTCAAGTGTACCAAGTTGCGGTCTCCACTCGAGAACTCGTTTGCTCCACCGACCCTCGGTTCTCCTATAGATGTGACCAGTCCATTGCCACTTCAAAACGAACACTCTGGGCGAGGCCGCAGTGGCGGCCGTAGGTCGTCTGTTGGGAGTCCTGGGACATCCTTCCGAGGGCTTACCCGGGGCTCACAACCATAGGCTGTTGGGCGTTGCGTGGGGTTTTTTAGTCGGTAGGAGTCCGGCATAACATCCATGAGGATTTTCCCTCACGTAAAAAAAAAAAAAAAAAAGCACTGCGAGCTATGTCGACCGCTCTGGTTTTCTGACGGAGAGCATCGTTCCGGATTTTATCCCTCAGAGACAACCCAAGCATAGCTCGTTCCATTGCTCGCTGTACAACTTCAAGGGCATGGACTAGCTTTGCTGTAAATGTCCACGTCTCGGCACCGTAGGTCATAACCAGTGATTGGAGTAGGTAGATTGATTTTTACTACTTATATCAAAACTAGTCATCGAAAGAAGAACATGGATAAGCCAATATCGGAATTACTTCCGGTATTTTTAATTTTAAATAACAAATGTTTTTGTTAGTAATGATATTATTAGTACGTACTCAATACAAAACTATAGTAAGATATCAAAACTATTTAAGTTTCTTTTCATTTTTCACTTGAATAATAATACAGTAAAACCCGCTTAAGACGATTTCTCAGAGACCCTACCAAAAACGCGTCTTAAGCGAGAAAGCGTATTATGCGGGATAGGGAAAATAAAACGTACTAATGTTATTATTATGTATTTTGTTCTAATTTTGGTACTGATTATATAGGTAATTAAATTATACATTTATTAATTATGTAGGTACATTAAATACGTAGTGCGTTAAAAATGTCTCGCGGTTCGTAATTTTGCAACAATTCGGGAAGTGTTGCCATCCATGTATCAACATCTTGTTGTGCCACTGTCTCCGATTCCCTACTGATTTCACGATACACAATGCCGTTGCGATTTTTAAAACGATCTATCCAGCTATTTAAAGCGTTAAAATCAGTGATCTGTAAGCTTTCAGCAATCTTACGCGCTTTCTCGCATATTATGGGGCCACTTACGGGCAGTTTTAAAGCTCGTGCTTGATGAATTCCACTAAACCTTTTTTCCAACTTATCAAACTTTCCTACCTTTTGCTTTTTTCTCTGCACGCCTCTCAATCTGTATTTTTCTTTAATTTCTTCTCTATTCTTTAAAATGGTACGTAACTTAGAAACTGGTAAGTGAAGCTCAGCAGCCAACTGAGTTTGATGCTGGGCTCGGCCGCGGGCGTATTAAACGGGATGACGAATCGTATTAAGCGTCAAGAAATGTACGAAAATATGTCTCAAATTGCAGGGACTGGCGTAAAGTGGCGTATTATGCGAGAAATCGTATTAAACGTGATCGTCTTAAACGGGTTCTACTGTAAATGGAAAGGAAGTGCATCTCCGCCCTCATCGTTATCTGTTCCGTATAATTTATGCCTAGTATTTTACTTTATTTTATTGGAACTAGTTTTTGCAAATACTTTGCAATAGCATGGTGGTTATTAAGATTACGCGTTGAATAAAACAAGTTATATATAAAATCAACGTTTTTTTTACTATCAAGTAGAAGTATATACAATTCTGTATTCAATACCGATGAAGATTAAAATCATATTTTTAATCTTCATCGGTTACACTTTCAGCATCCTGGTAATTGTGTTCTATACAATTAAAATAAATAACCATGACTTTTTCTATATTTTCTATTTTTAGTCTATTTCTTTTAACATCTAAAATCCATTTATATGTGGAAAAAGATCGTTTCACATCTGAGGATGTCAAAGGAGCAAATTTATAGAAAGGAATCAAACCAAATGCTTCATTTTTTCAATTGCCTCACCATGTGCCCTTAGTATTTCTAAGTCCGGGTTTCGTTCCATAACATTTTCTATTTTATTTTTAATATTTTCTGAGTTACATTCGTTAATAGCAGCTCTCACTTGATCAAAAGCTAAAAGCGAATCCATCAAACTTAAATTATGTTTTTGTAATTCTTTTAAGGAGAGTTGAATTATTTTATAATTATCTTTATCTACTCTGATACTATAATACAAAGATTATAAAATTGAAATCAATACTATTATGACAAACATTACGCACAGGCCAAAAAAAAAGTTTTATTACGATACAGGTCTTGTATGGACACCTATATCATAATAAAACTTTTTAATCATTACGATACACCATAAACAATCTCCAGCTGAAAAAGAAGTTTGAACCTCTACTTTAAAAAAAAATTGTGTCTCCAGAGTAGCGAAAATCCTAAATCTATGGTCTCCGCAGCCTAAAAAAAAAAGAAACACGCATGCGCAATCGATGTTTGCGCCTTGGCGCCAACATTTTACATTTAAATTAAACAAAGTTTGGTTTTGTTTGTAAAATAAATTAGTTTTTGTGTAAAAACATGTCTTAAAGCGAGGATGGTGGTAATTGTACACCACCAGACATTCTGGAAACTGCGTCAAACATGACCATGAACCTGTTACCGGCGAAATCAAGGAGCAACTATATATCACAACAAAATGAAATCAGGTATTATAGTATGAGAGTAGATAAAGTAGTGTATGACACTGTACATAACTTGGTCTTATAACACTCGTGTGATACGATAAAAAAACTCGCCTACGGCTCGTTTTTTTTAAAACACACTCGTGTTATAAGAACCCTTATTATGCAACAGTGTCATAAACTACTATTGATGTATTGTAAATCGTCTTTTAATTTTTCTTTATTTATAATTAATTTAGCTTCTCGGATAGATATGGCATCAGCGCTGCTTAAACAATTTAGTACATCCTTAATTTTTTCAAAATGTTAGGCATTGTAGAATGCTGCTTCTAACCAAGCCCCATCTAGTAATAAATGGGGGGGGGGGGAGGCAGCGGCAAATCGGGATACTTTTCTTTTAAAATTTTGATTCGGCTTGGGGCTTTTAAAAATAGTTTTTTTACGTTTGATATTAAAATGTTGACATCCTGATATTCAGATCTAATTTGCTCAAATTGTTTTTATTTGCTCTGATACTCGGTGGAGTGCGTGCGCCAAACACGTTACGTGCTTCATTTGGGGTAAGTATTTTTTTAAATTTCGTCCTGCAACTAGCATATAGGCTACGCTATCGGTGCATAGGACAAGAATGTTATTTACTCTCGATTCTAAAAAGTCTTCCCATAAATTTTCTGAACATTCCAACACAAATTGCGTGATTGTTTGTCCGTTAACTGCAGTTAGCACTTTACACGCGGTCATATAAGGTCTACTAATATTACTAGCATGTAATGGCTTTATTAAAAAATGGACTATAATAATATCGACCTAAAAAGTAGGTCGTTTCGTCCAAAGATATCCATAGTTTTTCATGTTTATTATTTTGCTTAATAGAATCCATTTTATTCTTATAAAACTTGTCCAAGTAAATTTTACGTAACTGAGATTCATCTGGCAGTTTACGAATAGTACATGTACAACAACAAGCGCTACACATATATTTATTAAAGAATTCTTGAAAAGTAGCATATTTCATCTGAGACCATGGAATATTGCACAAAATGAGAAATTTTATAAGGTCAAAATAAAATTCCTCTTTGGGCCGCTTAAACGTGCCTTAGTGCACTGCTCCTTCGATACGTCTTTTAATGTTGTATTTATTAACGCTTTTCAAATGGCTTTCACATTTCGCACAGTGTATTATACCACTAAAATGATCATAAATTAGTTCGGGATGACCGGATATCCATTTTTCTACAGTAGTAGCCTTCACATTTGCCATATTTTTTTCTTTTGGAAAGAAGAAACTTCGTACGACACCTTTAACCTTCAACAAAGAGATAACAAATACCTATTATAACTTTTGCTTTTAAATGTTTCATAGCTCGATTAAAATAAAGACAGATTTACTATTCACTATTTAATAAATTGTGTAAATACTGTATAAAAACACTCAAGGGACTGTGCATAGTTTAACATGATAGAGATTTAAAGGGAAAGAAGAAAAATCAGAGACAGTTTATAGGTTAGTCTGTTTGTCGTTAATATTTACGAATGGATACAATATTATTTCTATGTATGTGGACACAGGTCACGGAACATGGATTATACTTAATACATAAACATAATATATGAAATCATGCTAAAAATGTGGGCAAAAATAGAGCTGACTGAATACCAACTACATTCAAGAATATCATATTTTTATTTTACACTAAGTTTGATATTATATTAACGCTTATACGATGTTACAATCCATGGTGTGGATAACAGTAAATCAAACTCAAAGAAGACAAAATATTTGTATCCAATTTTATAAGATGTTAAATGTGTATTACTTACCAAAACTTCGCGTAACTAAATCCAATTCAATATTAAAAAGTCTAGATTCTATATCCGAGCCAAATCGTCGTTTTGAGCAGTTCCAGAAGTCCGTATGTATACAAGCCAGGGTCAAAAAAGGTATTCACAACACAGTAACAAACAAAGAAGTGCACTCAACGAACCGCAGTAAGTAAGTAAGCCATCTAAATGCACTATCTCGAATGTCAACGTTAAAATGAGACGGTGCATGTCTTCTTCTCTGTCGCACTTACATTTTTTATAGGTGACGTCATACATCAGGCATGTCGCAAGAGCAAGACTCGTAGCATACGGTACAAATAAAATTTTAAAATGAGACGGCGCATATTTTGTTCTCTGTCGCACTTACATTGTTTATAGGCAACGTCATACATCTGGCATGTCGCAAACCGTGCAAAAGAAACTTTGAAATGAGACGGTGCACGTCATGTTCTCTGTTGCACTTATGTTTTTTATAGGTGACGTCAGATATCGACTTAGATAAATATATCGATGGAGACATAATTCTTCGTCGATATATTTATCTAATATCAATCAATAACATCTTTGTAACCTTAAAATTTTTAATTCACTAAAAATAAACCAATTCCAATACCAAAAATCTATTTATCTAAGTACCGCGAATTTTTAATTTCTGAAATAAACAACGGCATGTCCATATTTATACAGGATGTTGATCTGCATTTGTGCATTACTTGCACACATGACTGTACTGCCTACACTCGTTGATATTTCGGGATAAAACGAGACACCTTTTTTTACACTTTTTTTTTCTGCTTAAATTCTTTTCTATTTGCTATGGGAACTCTACTGCTTATACTAAACTAATATTAAGTGAAAAAATGGGGCAGTAAAATTAAGTTCTTAATAATTATTAAATAAAATAAATTTAAAAAGCAACTCGTATGAATCGATTCTAAATATTCTAATAATACTATTACCTACATAGGTACATTTTCACCGTTCATTCAAAACCGTTTCTTCTTTGCCTACAGTTTAGTAGGCACATACAAATGTGTAGGCATAGGCAAAGGCGGCGCGGCGCGTGTAAGTTACCCCTCCAACCCCCGCGCAGGAGCGAGCGGCTCAGGCGGCGCCTTTGATCGGTGAATTTGAAATTTTGAATTAATTAGTCGCTCGCCCGCGTTCAGCGTGAGTATAACCGCACGCGCAGAGGGTGAATCAGGAGTAAGAGTTGTGACTCTACAATACTTATTTGAACTCATGAAGAAAGAAAATTTGTCTACTTTAGATGCCAAATTAAACTATTTAAAAGATAAACTTTTATCATGTGAGGGTTACCTTAACGACCAAATTCTTAATTTGAAACGTGGTTTTGCCCATTTTAAATCAGAAATGAACAATAATATACATAAGGAAGACAATGTTATAAAATAAAACTTAATTTTGTGTTGTGGCTCAATTTGGGAGCGGCCAACGTCCAGCAGTGAACTGCTATAAGCTGATTTGATTGATTGAACTTAATTAAAGGGGCACTTTTGAAATACCTGTTGTTGGAACTTCACAAAAAGACCAGGTCGACCATCCAAGTCGTTCAGAGACGCAAGTGAGAGAAGCATAAGGCGAAAGACTGAAGAACTGCACCCTAACTTTGAAAAGGAGATTATAATACATTCTGTGAAAGTAGGACTGGGAAAATCCGGTAACAATGATGCATCAAGTGTACTAAAATATATCACTAGCACCTCAACACGAGCAACTAAATATAGAAAGGCGTTTTTGCATACGCAATCCAGTAAAGAGCAGCCCTCTTTGACACCAATACAAGCTTTGCAAATGTTTATTGATGTTGATTTAACACAAGGACAGTACGAAATTATAAGAAAGACCAATAAGAAAATTTTCCGTGCTATCGAAAAAGCCAAGAAGAAAATGTTATTTACCTCAAGAATCGTGTACGGTAAGGGTCCGTTCACACAGACCGGCTCGGAGAGCAGAGCAGATTTTTATCACATTGAAAACAGAGTTTTTAGTATTTGAAGTAAGGTTTATTTTTGCATGTGCACTGCTTTTGTCATTAAGAATGCTGGAACGCGCTTGGTGTGAAATAACAAGAGGAGCTGACCGGCTCCGATCGCGTTCCTTTTTTCGTTCGCGCAACCGTTCGGCTCCGATCGCATGCTCGCGCCGCCGATCGGCTCCGATTGCATGCTCTTCCTAGCTCGCGCAGCCGATCGGCAGTCGGCACCGATTGACTCCGATTGCGTGCGCGCAGGCCGGCGGCCCGCGCCGTCCGCCATTTTGATAGCACAATTTAAACCAAACCGTTGCGTGCACTTGTGCTTACAAGAATATGACTGATGAAAAATTAATAATACTCGTGTCAAAATATGAATGTTTATTTGACATATCTAAGCCATCATATAGCGATCGGGTAATGAAAGACAATGCATGGGAGGAAATTAGCAAATGTCTCGGAATAAGTGGTAAGTACCTTCTATGATTTTATTGTTTTACACCTATTCCCAGATACTCAATCGAATTTTAACATGCTGCGACTTGTTAATTTCAAAGTTAAAACAAGAATAGCATGAGTTAAATGCGCCCTCACTTTAAAAAATCGTTTGAGTATCTAAACGTTACAATAAACCTACCTACTCAAGAAGAAGCGGACAATTTTTATTAAATATATAGGTACCTACTTAACTTAAGAAACTCGAGTGGCCACTTGATATTGCCAATCTAAAGCACCACTTCCTGAAAAATAATCCTTAAATTTATTCCTTGTGGTTATACCTGCGTCGATATTAGAACTATTTTCATCATTATTGTCTGTTATCGCTGTTAATAAATTCATATTACTGTGAAGAACATTATCTTGTCCTGGCGTCCGATTTTCTATTAAAAAATTATGTAAACATGTAGTTGCTAATATAATTAAGTCACAGTACTTCGGTTGAATCTTCATTCGTTTTTGATAAATCTCAAATCTTTGAGTTAGCATTCCAAACGCACATTCTACGACTTTTCTTGCCCTGCTTAAACGCAGATTGAATAGCTTTTTTGATAATTCGGTTCTTATTTGTTCTCTCGGAAACGGGCGCAATATATTATTACTCAAAGGAAATGCTTCATCTCCTATGAAAACATGTGGTAAGCTTTCAGTGGTATTAGGTAGAGGTTTATTTGGGGGCAGCTTTAACTTATTAGTGTTCAGTTTTTTTCCAAATTTTGAATTCTGTAAAATTCCCCCGTCGCTATTTTTACCATATGATCCGACATCAACAATTAAAAAACTGTATTTCGCGTCGACTACAGCTAGTAACACTGTACTGAAAAAGTTTTTATAATTATAGTATAAGCTTTCACTATTATCTGGTGCCTGTATACTGACATGCTTTCCATCTATAGCGCCCAAACAGTTAGGAAAATTCCAAATATTAAAGAAATCACGAGAGACCTTTTCCCACATTTCTTCATCTGGTATCTGCATAACTAAGGGCATCAAAACATCACAAATTGCTCTGACTGTCTCATGAATTATTGAATGAACTGTAGAAATTCCCATTCGGAAATTAAATGACAAGTTTTTGAAACTGCAACCTGTAATGAGGAATCTGTAAAAAGAAAACAAACACAAAAATATAAATATAATATTGCCGTACCAAAACAATGTATAAATAAACAAAAACAGACCAAAGGAGGGTAATTTTTTTTTATTCTTTCCAGTTAATCAGTGCGTGGATCGTTGGAAGAAACTGCGAGATAACTTTAGAAAAGCCTATTACAACCGAAAAGGCAAAAGTGGCGATGGTGCGACTACGTCCAAATTAATAAAATTTGAAAAAGAACTTTCTTTTCTAATACCGTTTTTTCGCAACCGGAACCAATTATCTAATGTTACATTATCATCGGATGACTCGGAACCTGGCACACCACTACCACCACCATCGATATCATCTAAACGTTCTGACCATTCCGAAGTTGAATCGCTTGCAAGTACTTCCGACTCGAAAAAGAGACCACGTTCGAACAAAGATGTTGCTACGGTCTTTGAAGAATATCTTGAAGCAAAAAAAAATACTACACCCTATGACAAGGCATTACGCAATTTTTTTTTGTCTATGTCAGATACAGTAGAAACATTTCCAAAAGAAGTCCAAGCACGAATTACGTGTTTAACATTGTTAATGAAGCTGAATTAAGTCTGTATGAAAATAGTGCAGATTTGAACTATTCTTTGCCAATAAATTCACCGCCATCTTCAAACCAACCTACTTATCAACAGTTGCCGTCCTCTAACCAATCCACTTACCAACAGTTGTCAAACGAAACCTATTCTCAAAGCTATCCAGATCAAACTACATATGGGTTGTCAAACGAAACCTATTCTCAAAGCTATAAAGATCAAACTACATATGGGTTCAATGCCAGTACACAAAATACAAAATAATAATAAACACAGCAATAATAATAGTAATGAAACTCAAATCTGTACTATTTAACTAGGTGTAGGTAATCTTTAACTTTAACCATTGAATTTTAAGCAATGTTTAGTTTAATAACTGTTTCTTTTATTGTCTAATATTTGACATTTCATTCAAATAACGACAATAACAGCAACATACATTAATTATGCTTAATAAATGAACGGCTGTGATTTTGTGATCTAAATAAGATGATTAATATAAAATAATTGTTTTTTATTTACATTAAGGTAACCGTTAATCTTTCTTCGGCTGTAATGGCGCAGCGATAATTTGTAGTCTTTTTTGTTAAATGCTCTCTTAGCAAATCTGTCATTTTCAAAAATTGCCAATATTCCATACGATAATACTCATAAAATTTAAGGCTATCATTCTTCAATTCCTCGAAAATTGTGTGAAACTCCCCATGGATTAATCGATTTTTCCAAATATTTTTTGCCCATACTTGTCTCCGCTTGCACTTTCGTTTGTTTTGTTCTGCTTCAAAAAATATTGCTAACAAATATATTTCTTCATCGGAGCTATCTAAATCCATGTTTCCAAAAGCACACGTTAACACCGAAAACAAAACTTGGACTGCGTGGAATACTGGTGCTGTCGTTGAGTGTATCCATCGAGTATTATCCGACCGGCTGCGAGCGCATCCGACCGGCTCCGAGCGCATCCGACCGGCTCCGAGCGCATCCGACCGGCTCCGAGCGCGTCCGACCGGCTCCGAGCGTATCCGACCAGCTCCGAGCGCAACCGACCGGCTCCGAGCGCATCCGCTTTCAGCCGGTCTGTGTGAAATAGTTGGCGGCTCCGCTCCGACCGGCTCCGAGCGTATACGATCCGGTCTGTGTGAAACGAAAAGTGCGCGCCGATGCTCTCCGAGCCGGTCTGTGTGAACGGACCCTAACGATTATCAGTGCCGAAGCTCAGTTACAGTCACTAATGGATGTTACATTCGGCCTTTATCGAAATTAAAAATTTAATTATTAAATTTTTTTTTTATACCACTAGAGTGGCAGACAAGCATACAGCCCCACCAGATGTACCGGTGGTCACCGCAGCCTATGGACGTTTGCAACACCAGAGGCGCCACAATCGCGCTGCCGACTCTTTAAAAACCTTCGAAGTCCCCTTTTGAAGAACCCCATACTGTAGGCGTTTGGGAAAACCGAAGCAGGGAGATCATTCCACAACCTAAGCGTACGCGGAAGAAAGCCTCTATTAGATCTCACCGTGCTCGAGCGCTCAGGACGCAACGTGTGAGGATGAACACCCTGTCTATGGCGAGCGGTGCAATGATAGAATGTAGCCGTAGGCATCATATCAAACAATTCTTCAGAGCACAAACCGTTGTACAGGCGTGTTCAGGCTCAAAGCGCCTGATGGATTTTGCACAGCAAGTCTTATTTTCTCAACTTAAATTTACTCAAAAACAATTTGTACCTAGAAGCTCGCGGCGCAACTTGCATTATATAAAGTACTCATTATTTTTGCAATTACCTACAATAACTAGATCAACTTACTCATACACTAAATTTTAACGGTTCTCTTCACTTCCAATATTCGTCGCGCCGCGAGCAGCGTTTTCTACCTTACTTCAATATATTCAAGATATCAACCTTTTCTGAGTTTCATTGGCTCCAAGTGTCAGCGTAGACATAATTTGGTGGCCCATGAGGGGAACCGAAGCAACAATTAAAGCAATCAAGAATCAAGCAAGACTCAATCAAGCAATTTCATCAGCTGCTCGCGGCAAGAAGTCAACCCACCGAAGCACTCTGGCAGTGGAGCGGCCAAAGCTACACACCGAGCGACGCACTCAACATCTTGGCGATTTGCAGTCCCGGGCAGTGGAGCATCTAAAAGCTGTACACCGAGCGACGTCAGCGGATCCCAAGAGATAAGTGTCCAAATTCCTTTTTCTTACTCTATTCCTTCCCTAAAGTCCTTGAATTCCATTTAGTAATGGTCAAGACTTGTTGCATTTAACTAAAGTGTTTCTTTTGAATCAATAGTTGATTATTAGTCAGTGTAAGTTTGATGCAATTTGAAGACTTTAAGGAATTTGTCTAAGTACCTACACATTACCGCTATTGTGTTTAGAGCATAGACGTGTTTTTATTTTTTCATTTGGTGTTAATTTTAAATTTTATTCGTAATTAACTACTTTCATTTACTTGCTCGAAAGACATTTCGAGTCCGGTGGTTGCCAAATAGCATATTATGTAGGTATCTACCGGTAGATGAAACCGAAATCCCAGTCTGTTTCTAGAACGTTATAATAATTTCATATCTCCCTATAAATTTAATTCAATCATAGGTTACTCGGCGCCTTTAGCATTACCAATCTAGCTGCATATTTTAAAAGCATTGTTGCTACGCCGAGTTGGTGGCCCATACCCGTATATATTTGAATCTACCTACATTTACCTGCGTAATCTATATACGACCGTTGGAATCTGTTGAAAAAGATAAGATAAGATAAGATAAGATAAAACTTTATTGTCAAATAAAAAAAAAATTACAACATGTATCCACTACAGTTCTAACACTTTTACTACGTCTAAGCCACAACAACCATCGAGACTAGCTCCCCCCATTCCCATGCTAGTGATGAGAAATGATACTCCAATATCCTTTACATAGCTATTTATTCTTCTGTTCTTCGTATAATAATAGATATGTACTACTCCTACATTCCACTTAATGGTATTGCGAAATAACAATCCTATGATTGTAGATTCTTTACATTTTTATTTTCACAATCTAACTAATACTTGCACAACTTAGTACTAACTATTAATTAATACAAATATTCTACTTTAACTAATTAGCACTTTACTAAACTCGATCAGGAAACAGAATGTGTTCTTTTTCCAGAATATTCACTTTTTATCGCCTCTCAACAAATCCCACCTCATACTGAACATTTATGTCAAATCAACTACCCACTATTTTCGAATAATCAATAAATGTTTTATGTACAGGCTAATCATTCTACTATGAGGCGGTGTTGACATCACAAAAATAACTTATTACTACTTAAGACTGAATGGTTTTAGCAAAATCACAACATTCGGCCATCAGACAGCGTGCTATCTCCGGAGCACGCAGTAGGTAATCACAACATTCGGACCTGTATATTGAACTAATCACATATTTTTATACATAACGTACATAACAATAATACCTTTATGCGGCTTTTTATAATATGCTAAATCAAAATCTTAAAGTTTAATTAAACCTAAACCTTCTCTATATCTTCTATCTACTCTGTCTATAGTCTATAGGCTTATAATATTAACTCAATCATTATTTATTTTGTAAAACTATAAGTGAGAACTTGAGTCTGGCGAAACGTCAAGAATACAAAACAAAGGCAACAAGTAACCAGTTCACAGAGCAGACCGCCTGCTGAAACTATTTACAAATGTAAAATCTAAAAAGTGATCTCTTTTTTAAAACCCAGCAGAGTCTGCAGATCACTTCCAGGTTTCATTTTCCAGCAAAAGAAATCATTACATGTGTCAGCAATTAGTGTAAAATATATTTAATAGTGGAATACAACTAGTACAAGCGAGTGATTTTTCATAAAAAAAATCATTAGGTATCTAATAATACCATCATAACAATATTACTTAAATAATATTTGTACCTACGTACGTAACGTCTAGTTTCAGGCAACGTGATGAAGCCACAATATACCTATACCACCCTAAGGACACATATAAATATAGTATTTAAGGCAGCTCTTGTGTGTTATATCAACATCTATCCTTACAGGTTTCCCTAATTCGATAGTGTTACAATGTGTTTATTATAGGTGACAATTTTAATCAATGAATTGTAACTTAGGTCATAAATACATCAATAGATTAAATTCCGATACTGTAAACTAACTTTAATAAATTGTCATGCAAATAATAATGACTTTAGATAATCATTTTAAATACTAATAAAAATCTCAGATGATAATAACAAAAATATTGGTGTCTTATAATGTAATAATAGTTTCATTCGTGTAATAATGTCAATAATTAATAATTTCATATCATACTATAATAAAATGTGTCAAACGTTTGCAAACATAAATCTGAAATAGGTACTATGTCAAATAATAATAATAATATAAAGTAATCATGGTATGCGCATAAAATGTGTCAATGCAAAATGTATAAGTATTCTTAAGTCAATCACTGAGATACTCTGATTAATCTAACCATACCAATACCTTCAAATTCGGTTGGTAGCCTGTCGCAAGAGCGTATACCTACCACTGTTTAACTGGGTAACTACCCATAAAGTGTCATTGACCTTATGCAGTCTACTATGATAACCAGAAAGACTTTCTTTTATGGTTGATGTACATGTTATAAATTCGCAAGATTTATTGGGAACTTTTTGGTAAGTAAAACCTTCCTATTTCACAAATACAGGATAAAAAACTAGACATATAATTATTAGACTACTACTTACTTAGAAATAGTATGGTATTACTTTAGAAATGGTATTTGAATAAAAGAAACTGCAAGGTACGATACCTATATTTCTTGTGAGGTGCAGCCACAAGATTCTGATGAATTTCTTATTCACATAATGTTATGTACCTACTCTTTTTGCAGAGAGACTCTTGGACGTAATCTAAATTATAGAATATCGCTATTATGGACATTTTGTAAGTTACAAGATTAGGTACTCCGCAGGAGGATACAGGTTAAATTTGAATACACTGTTAAAGTAACTCAAATTTACAATTCCATCTACATCTGTTAATGCCTCATCTTAACTTAACCTTTAGCTAGTTTTAAATTGAATCAAATTATCTAAAATAAACTACTAGGAGCGGCTAACCCCACAAGTTCCAACTCTCGACCATTTAGTTAAGCATTGGTTTCTATGTGTTACAATTAAACACGGTAAATTTAAGACTTTAGAAGGTTTTCCTTTTCCATTTTTATCAGAATAAGAATATTAACGATATTTGTTAAAAAATATGAAAAAGAAAACTCCTAGTCGAGTCGACTGGCAGACTGCAGTCATCTATCTAAACCAATGGGTATAACTATTTAAAGGGGAAATGCTGCCAGTCTTTGGGTACAATGTCATTATTTAGATTTAGGTTAGTTTAGATAGTTATAATGTAAATAGATAATGTTACATTGGGATTATTTTGGTAAATAAATATGTAGCAAGTCTCATTCTGTCAGATGCTACAATACTTTCTAGGCAGCAGTCCCACGATCTGATAAAATTCTACAAGAAACTCTGATAACGTAAGCTGTTCAGGGTTCTTTTTTTCATTTTGCGAACCAGTCAACTTTTGTTAGAATATAGGATATACATTTAATTCTAGCCTTTACCTCTAACAAAATGGCCCTAAGTGGTCTAAGTGCATATACAGGGTGAATTTTTGAAAAGGGATTGGATGGCCAAATCGGAAACTATAAGGAATAGCGAAAAATGCTGAAAGGAGTCACGAGCCCGATTTTGATGAAACTTAAAACCTCATCATTAGATTTTTGAAAAACTCATAATCCTAGCTGGGAATCGAAGTTGTTGATTTTGAAAAAAAAACACACCCTTTATTATTACACCATACGATAGAGTCGCTGTTAAGGATCAAATTTTGCAAAGTAATGATATACGCCAAATTTAAGGAACATTTGGAATTTTAATAGAATGCATATTTCATGTACCTAAATTTTGTATCATAATTTGTTTCGTTCGAAATTCCAGAAAACATCGTAACTATTCCGTGTTTTAAATTATGCTCAGAATGTTTTTTTAGAGAATATTCTCAACGGAATCAATAATATTCCTTAATTATTCCTTGAGATTTCGAATCCAGCTATGTATTGCAAAGATTTTGAACAATTAATCAGTTAACGTAAGAAAAATAAAATGTATTTTGTTAAAGATGAGCTCTTTTCTGTAGTTTGCCGTATATCATTACTTCCCAGAATATGATCCTTAATAGCAACACTATCGTATGGTGTAATAATAAAGGGTGTGTTTTTTTTTCAAAATCAATGAATTCGATTCCCAGCTAGGATTATTGGTTTTTCAAAAATCTAATGATGAGGTTTTAAGTTTCATAAAAATCGGGCTCGTGACTCCTTTGAGCATTTTTCGTTATTCCTTATAGTTTCGGATTTGGCCATCCAATCCCTTTTGAAAAATTCACCCTGTATACTGTTAAAAGGCAGTTTTACCTTTTCTTCAGTCTTAGCGGAATTGTAAATATTGCATTAGTAAACCAGTAAGACTGAATCTGTTCTAGCGTAACCATAATAAGCATCAGAATTAACTTAGTTTACTTGGTTCTAAATTATCCCTATAGGGCATAATGTCTTAGTATACTCATTTGACTGGACACTAGTCCATGTTGAAGCGGGCTTAAAAGAAATCAACAACCTGACGCTATTTGTGGTACTAAATCCCTCTTTGTCATAGTGGTACTACAGTATTAGGACTGCTGGTACGAAGTATGTTACAGCCGGTGTACAGCGTAAAATTAAGGCCTAATAGACACCTACGTACCCTTTTTTTTGCTAACAGTTTACAGGGCGTTCTTGTAGTGTAGTTTGTCGACTGAAATACGCAACTAGTATAATCTGATAAACTAAACTAGTCAGAGAATACCACCTAACCCTGGTGAACTGCAACCGTATGCACTTCGGTCAGGCTTCTGAAACTCGCCTACACCTACAGCCATAATTAACGCCCGAACGGAGACTTCTAAACCGCGTATGGCGCACGCAAAATGTTTTGATCTTTACTTAAATTTCTCTGTATATATATATTTTTTTGCGATTTGCAGGTATGTTTAGAAATACCTATAAGATAGCACAAAATAGTTATTACTCTCTAGCACTGACTTTAACCAAGATCAAGGAAGTAAAACTTGTGTACGTACTACTAAAAGTTATTCCGAGAATCAGTGTTTCAATCAGGATTATCTACATTAATATTATAAGAAGGAAAGATTCGATTGCCTGTATGGTTGTTTTTTTGCGTTGAATAGTCTCCAAAACCACTGAATCAATTTGAAAAACTCTTCCACTACTGCGAAGGCACACCCTCCCCGAGTAACGTTCCCGTATCTCCACAGGAATGGGACTACGCAGGGAAAACCATGCGGCAACCGCTAGTATTGTCTTCGACAAGTAGAGGTCATTCAACTAGGTCTTTTTACAAGGATCCAAGTGTAATATTTTGCTTAACTCATACAGTCCACTGCCGTTGTATAGCTCTTTCAATTAAAAAAAAAACGGTCTTTATAATAGATATTGCTAGCTGTCTCACAAAGTCTTTTCACAAAACGTCGAAATTAGATAAGAAATCCTAAAATTGTCTACCCATCTACATTGCACGGTATCTCCCGGGATATTTTGAACACCTGATATGATATGATATGATATGGTACAATTGGTCAAAAAGGTCAACGTCTATTACAATTAGAAATTATATTATATTCCCCAATAATAGAGTCCATGCCTAAAATGGTCGCCAGGGATTTTTAATGTGCGCGACACACTAAAAACACGACGCGACTATGTGTAGATAGAATGACTCTGGTCATAGAAAACAACACAAATTGATTCTACTCAACACGCGTTGCGTCGCGTTTTAACAATGTGTTTCCGCCTTAAACTTTCGACGTGTATTTGACACGGATAACTCTTGAGGAAACCCACACTATAACACATATAGATTGTTATGAAGCTAAAAAGTTCAACTAATCCTCAGGCATATCATATTTTTAAAACGTGATACATTATATCTATATCTATATAATTATAATTCCATAAATAATGCACTAGGAGTTCTTATCAATAAGGTACAACTAAAATAGTTATAAATGACCACAGTTCCTTGTCTGGAGGACTCGTGTCGCGGTTGCTCAAGGTCGTTAGCAATTATCCGAATCAAAGTCTTAATTTCACCTGTCGCTCGGCCCGATCCTCACCATTGCCTTCAGTATCGCCGCCACTGGTTAGATTCCGCCTTCTGGCAGTTACACCGCTCCGCCGCACCGCACTGTATTCCGACACGACAGTTCACCTGTCTTTCTGCTTGGGCGTGAATCTTTCACTTCAGTCACCTGGAATTGTCATTTTAAACGCAGTTACTGCTCTTTCAAGCTAACAATTTCCCATCTATCATCTCATCTAAGGCGTTTATTACGTCCAAGGCGCTTATATCTCGCCTGCTTGGCGTCCCCAAAAAAAATCTCTATGCCTTACTATGCATACGGCTAGTTATGAAAAGGGTACAGTTTGTGCCGTAATCTTTCTTGAGCGATTCCGTGATTGGGAAAGCTCACTAAGCCGCTGGTATGGAATCTAAATAACACTATAGGCATAAACAAGGCTGGAGGTGTTAAGTAAATCGAAAAACATCAATACTGTTTCACATACGCTCCATTTACTATTGGGCAACAAAATTTGTTATGCATTCCTGTGTGTGTAATCTAAACGCTCCACACATACCAATCCAAGTAAGCCTAATGTCAGCCAAAATCATTGAAAAAACTTCTATATTGTTATGATCGCCACCATAATAGCAGCACAACAATATGACTGCATAAAGCACAGATGATAATATGAATCATTCTCACTATACTCGCCTGGTTGAAATTGACAGCACACCTATACGGTTGCATACCAGCTGCACACTAACACGGCTCCATGTAGCATCGCTTCATGACT
This sequence comes from Miltochrista miniata, assembly GCA_933228765.1. NCBI lineage: Eukaryota > Metazoa > Arthropoda > Insecta > Lepidoptera > Erebidae > Miltochrista > Miltochrista miniata. The sequence goes on along the minus strand of OW121760.1, from coordinate 19,981,186 downwards.
AAACAGATCAATCTCAACATACTTACATGATTGTGCACTGGCAGTCTACTTACATAGCTTATAGAAATCATTTGCCGCACCTACATGATTGCACTTCAACAGCACACCTACATGGCTATGAAACTAACTCTCAACATACCTACATGGTTGCGCTTTTACAGCTCACCTACATGACTGCAGACAGCACTCCTGCACGGCTATGGAAATAACTCACATCATACCTGCATGGTTGCGCTTCTACAGCGCACCTACATGGCTGTAGACAGCACACCTGCACGGCTATGGAAATAACTCACATCATACCTGCATGGTTGCGCTTCTACAGCACACCTACATGACTGCAGACAGCACACCTGCACGGCTATGGCACTAACTCACATCATACCTGCATGGTTGCGCTTCTACAGCACACCTACATGGCTGTAAGCAGCACACCTGCACGGCTATGGAAATAACTCACATCATACCTGCATGGTTGCGCTTCTACAGCACACCTACACGACTGTAGACAGCACACCTGCACGGCTATGGAAATAACTCACATCATACCTGCATGGTTGCGCTTCTACAGCACACCTACACGACTGTAGACAGCACACCTGCACGGCTATGGAAATAACTCACATCATACCTGCATGGTTGCGCTTCTGCAGCACACCTACATGACTGCAGACAGCACACCTGCACGGCTATGGCACTAACTCACATCATACCTGCATGGTTGCGCTTCTACAGCACACCTTCATGACTGTAGACAGCACACCTGCACGGCTATGGAAATAACTCACATCATACCTGCATGGTTGCGCTTCTACAGCACACCTACACGACTGTAGACAGCACACCTGCACGGATATGGAAATAACTCACAAAATATCTGCATGGTTGTGCTTCCACAGCGTACCCACATGGCTGCAAACAGCACACCTGCACGGCTAATGGAACTGAGTCTCAACATACCTGCATGGTTTCACCTTACAGCTCACCTGAATGGCTGCAAACAACACACCTTGCACGGCTATGGGACTAACACACATAATACCTGCATGGTTGGATAATCACTTGCAACGCTCAGGGTTGCACAGCAGCATTCATACTTAAATTAATAAAATAATGTCTAAATTTGTCATAGTACGTCTCGTTGATTGGAGATCCACGCACTAAATACAGTCTTTGCCCTTGAGAAGTCGTTAAGTATCTTAACCACATACTTTTAAAAATAAATAGCAAAGACTGCAAGTCTAGTCGGTCTTAACACAAAATATACATATTACACATAATAAAATTGATCTATGTAACTGCAATAAGAACGGTGCGTACCTATCGTATTTGGTCACATTTATTTGTCCTATGTAAAAATAAATTTTACCGTACCGGTAGAGGGTATTCACAAAATAAATCAAAATAACTGTAATTATGTCCAAAATTTCTAATAGGACGTCTTATTAACTGAGGATCCACGAATTAAAATGAAGTCCTAGCCCTTGAGAAGTGGCTATGTAACTTAAATATGTACCTACTTTTGTTTCAAGGTAACTAATAGGTAGGTACATATGGGCATAATGGCGGGTATTACCACAATAAAAATATAGCTCTAAGCAACTACAATAAAACGATAAGGACCTTTTTGTCACATTTCTGTGTTCGATCTAAAACAAATGTATTCACCGTTCCGGTAGAGAATACTTCCTAAAACCCTTACCGGAGTTAAATAAAAACGTAGTTAAATGGACACCGCAGCCAATAGAGTTATGTAACCCCAGTTTGCAGCAATTCGTTAAAGTCAAATACCTTCTTGACTACAGTAGAAGTTGCTACGAATATAATACACGCTAATAGGAATAATCACGAACCATGATTAGAATTCGAATAAACTTATACTTACAGTTTTAACTTGTCACGGCTTGGCTCGCAGGTTATCCCACTTCTGACTTGATGAGAAATGATACTCCAATATCCTTTACATAGCTATTTATTCTTCTGTTCTTCGTATAATAATAGATATGTACTACTCCTACATTCCACTTAATGGTATTGCGAAATAACAATCCTATGATTGTAGATTCTTTACATTTTTATTTTCACAATCTAACTAATACTTGCACAACTTAGTACTAACTATTAATTAATACAAATATTCTACTTTAACTAATTAGCACTTTACTAAACTCGATCAGGAAACAGAATGTGTTCTTTTTCCAGAATATTCACTTTTTATCGCCTCTCAACAAATCCCACCTCATACTGAACATTTATGTCAAATCAACTACCCACTATTTTCGAATAATCAATAAATGTTTTATGTACAGGCTAATCATTCTACTATGAGGCGGTGTTGACATCACAAAAATAACTTATTACTACTTAAGACTGAATGGTTTTAGCAAAATCACAACACTAGTAAGAACTGTGTTACAGGTGGGTAAGGATAATCACAGACAGCACGGTTGTAGCCAGCGTATCGTTAGCTTGAGTGGATTTTTGATCTTCTGAGTCCCCAAACTAGGTATTCCTGTCTCAACGGGGACCAGTAAGAAAAAGAAGAAAGAAACGGGAGGAAAAAAAAAAAACCGTTTCAAAAATAAAAGAAAATACACATTGCCACTTATCGGAGGTGTGTAAAGTGTGTGTGTGCGTGTGTTTTACGTGGCTGTGATGTGTGTGTTCATGTGTGTGTGTGTGTGTGTGTGTGTGTGTGTGTTTGTGTGTGGTGAGAGAGGTGTGTGCGGGAGGGTGTGGGTGTGTGTATGAGTATGTGTGCGTGTGTGTGTGTAACTTTTAACCATTGAAGCATCCGGGAATAGGCTTGTGTCCACTAAGCATAAATCTGATTGATGTATGTTTGTAACGACTATGTCCAATACATAAATAACTAAAAGTAATATGAATTGGTACACAAGCTAAGGATTACTATTATTTTTAGAAAATAAGATTGGAAAAAATAAGCAATCAGTCACGTGACATCAAACACCTCTATCAGATAGTGTGACGTCACAGTATGCTTTTTTACGTTTGAAGCACTCTGGCAGTCTCGAGTCTTGACATCTTGTATCACAAGTCGTGTCATTTTGTGTAATTGTTTAGATTCTCATACGTTTTCATAAAATACAATAGATCTCATTTCATTCAGGCACTACACAGCACTTGTAATACGACGGATTGATTTTAAATTAATATGGAAAGCAGACGAACGCTAACTTATCACTGTCAAACAGTGATGGCAATGGCAATTTTTTATTCAATTAATTTATACTGACTTTGGTTACTTAGACCATATGCCAAAGTGATGCCAACTCCTACGGAATGTTCCTCCAAAAACCAACTTCAAATTACCAGATTCCCCTAAATAACGATTAAAACCCCTAAACGTTTCTTTTTTGTACTAAAACTTTTAATCTCAAAACAAATCATTGAAAGGACTCATAAAAAAATACACATTTTCTTTTTGTTTTGTTTGGCGAGATTCTTTGGCGGGAATTTTGTAAATTTGCAAAATTAGTGTATTTCGAGTGTTTTGTGTGTTTCAATGGTGGATTCTTAAACATAAACGTTTGACAACGTGCACTAGTGTTAGGAAGTGATAAAACGCAGTGAATCGCAACTTTGCAGTGACAAAAAATCCAAAGAAACTTTCAGAAATTTATCCACTGCTTTTCTGAAGGAAGACTGACATTGACTTAGGGATGATGTACTTGACTTTGACTGGACTTAGAGGACGAGGACTGTGACTTTTTAAAGCAAAATGAAGAGATAATAAATATACAAGACTTGGCTGTATGGCTCAAATTGCCTTTGCCTATCCGAAATGGATAAATAAAACTACTACTACTTTTGTTTGGCATCAAGTGACGTCACACAAGGCGCCATGAGCGTTTTCGATACAAATTGAAATTCATTTTTTAAATCACAAAATAAACTATGTAAATGATTGTTTTAAATCAAAATATTACATTTTTGTGATCATTTAGATATAAAGCTACAAAAATAAACGATTTTTGAAATTTAGGACACAAGCCTATTCATTAGCGCTAGCAGACGTGCATTTATGTGATTATGAAAAATCTGATCGTAAGAGCTGCTCTGTGTATTCGTAGCTTTGCTCTTGAAGCCATGTTTTTAATTTTGTTCTACATTGGTGGAAATTAAGAGGGTAAATGTGTATAATCTTATTGATTTTATTATACAGGTGGCAGCTAATGATGGTAAAATGCCTTTTTGCTAGTTTTGTTCTATGCCGGATCATGGTACACACCTTATCCGAGCGGCGTTTTCTACTGTATATACTAGCATCATATGGTAATCCTACGTGCTTCTTAAGGACTACTTGTAGTATAAAGAGTTGCCTAACTGTAAGCACTGGGATATCCATATAAAGTTGACGAGTAGGGTATCGGAATGGTTTTCTGGACAATACCTTCAGGACTGCCCTTTGAGCTCTTTCGAGTGGCAACATAATTGTCTTACATGCCCCGCCCCAGGATGATATGGAGTACGATAGGATTGACTGCACTAGGGCGTAATATGTTAACGTAAGCACATTCACATCTGCAGCATTACGAAGAAGCTTAAAGATATATATTAGTTTCCTTACTCGCTTTACAAGTTGGTCAATGTGGTGTTTCCAATTCATAAACTGATCGAGATAAATTCCGAGATATTTAGCATTGGCAACGTTAGACAGCATTTTACAATCACAACCAGGCGATAACTCCAAACAACTATGTGCCTTCAGCACGAAGTCGTCCGGGGACGGGAGCATATGTTCATTATGGACGAAGGTTATGTAACAGGTTTTATCTAGATTTAGTGTGAGTAAGTTAAGGGACAGCCAGGACATCGCTTTCGCCAGAGCGGCTTCAGCATGAGTTTTTACTTCATCCCAATTTGTGCCATGGATGAGAAGTGCAGTATCGTCTGCGTAAGCAAATATCCTACAATTATGCGAAGACATCTCACAAAGATCGTTCACATTATATGGTAAATAAGGTGGGGCCCAGAATACTCCCTTGTGGGACTCCGTAATCTAAAGATTCCTCCGCGCTCATGATATTATCAATTTTTACAGATTGAGTTCTGTTAGTTAAATAATCTGTCAGCAATTCCAACGCAATCCCCCGCACACCAACCTTCTCCAGCTTGGTCAAAAGAATAGAAATTGAGACGGTATCAAAGGCCTTAGAGAGATCCATGAACACGCCCAGGCACTTCTGACCCTTGTCCAAGAAATCTACGACTCCAGAGACCAAAGATAGTATAGTATCCTCTGCGGATATATGTCGCCTGAAACCAAATTGATTTGAAGATATGATGTTTTTAGAATTCAGGAAGTTCATTAGACGATTGTTGATAGCTCTCTCCAGTACCTTCGATATGGCGGGCAAAACTGAGATTGGTCTGTAATTGCTGACGATGTTGACATCTCCATTTTTGTAAATCGGATGTACTATGGCTTTTTTCAATATGTTGGGAAATACACCTGTCGTAAACGATAGATTACATATGTGTGCAAGGAGTGGGACAAAGGTTACACAAGAACCCTGAAGTATCGCAGTGGAGATTCCGTCTATTCCGACAGCACAGTCTCTACGAAGGTCCTTTATAATTGATTCAATCTCTATGTAATCCACGTCCAGAAGGACCATAGAATCCCGCAAGTAATCAATACACGAGACATTATTAAAAGCTGTAGATATAGGTAAACGAGTACGAGCATCCTTTATTTTATTAGCGAGTTCCTTTCCAATATTAGTAAAATATTGATTGACGGCGTTCGCTGACATCAATGGGTTGTCTTTTATATTTAGAAGTTGTGTGGCAGAGGAATACGTTTTTTTGCTGTTTGTTATAGTTTTCATGGCATCCCAAGTAGCCCGGATATTGTTTTTTGCATTTCGAAGTAAATTTTGTTCATAATTACGCTTTAATTTTTTTAGTAAGTTGTTGAGGAAGTTACGATATCTAATATAAGTGATTCTCAGAGTAATGTTGGTGGGGTCTTCGACTTGTCTTTTATGCATTTTATCACGATTGCGGATACAGCGAATTAAACCCTGAGTAATCCATGGTTTGATATTTACCTTTCTACGTGATAATTTATATGATGTGGTGTGATTTTTTATTATGTTAGATACGTGTGTTACCATATATTCTGTAGCTATATTAACGTCGTTTGTAGAAAAGACAGGAGAGAAATCCACGTTTTTTATCGCGTTGTAAATAGCAGAGTAATTTATTTTTTTAAGATACACAGGAGAAGACTCTAGTGGTTTCTTGAGCGATAACGACACAATAACAGGACGATGATCAGTGATATGGCTCTCCAAGACTAAGGTGATAGACGATAATTGCGTTTTAAGTATTGCATGGTCGAGGCATTTGTTTTTTCTAGTGTTAAATGTGTGTGTTGGTATCATACCGTGTGACATTACTAAGTTTTGATACTCACCTGACATTTTATCGACGCTATTTGGTTGTATATCTATGTTTATATCGCCTACGATACAAACGGTTTTAAATGAGGTTAAGGATAGCAGGATATCATTAAGCCCATTGAGGAAATGATCTATATTTCTAAAAGAAGGTGATCTATATATACCCACTATAGCTAGGTCTCTGCCTATTTTACATACCAAGCTGTTAAATTCCCTAATGTTCTGAGGTTCCGTGATTTCTACGTGTTTTAATCCCATTTTTACGTAGATTACGGTACCGTCATTTTGATTAGACAGATTTCTGGTAGAATAAGAGTGATATCCGTCCAGGATTGGTATGATAGCCGTAGTTAATAACCAACACTCGGTTAGAACTATGACATCACATTGAAGTCGTAATTTAGTAAGAGTAGCATACATTTGGTTAAAATTTTGATTGATGCTACGAATATTTAAGTGATATATAGTGAAAGGGTTATTTAACTTTAAAACATAGTCTGCGCACTTATCCGTCGAGCACAGGAAAGATTGATCAGCTATGACTGCTTCAAGTTCTCCTGATATTGTATTTAGGTTGTTAGTCATTTAACAGTTTGGTACTGATAATAGCGTCGTAGTGTACTAGAGAATGAAGCAGACATGCGTCTCAATATCCTTCTGTCTCGAAATTGATCTAAAACCGTCATCATATGGTTATATAAGTTACATTTGTTGTTTGTATGTTTGTTTTGTGTATGGATGTGTAAAAACATTTGGGAAAATGTGAAAAAAAATGTGTGTAGAAATGTTTGGTGTACGAATGGTGGTATGCGTGTTATGTGATTCACATTTGTACGTAGTGAACTCCAGTTGGCATTCATCCTAAAATAAATAAAAGTAAAGAAGTAGCATAAAAAGCTTTTTATAATATACCGATATAAAAATAACAATAGCATGCTGAAACGTGTCTGCTGGTGATTATCCTTACATTTTTCACGTGGGTAACATGCCCACAATTTTATTAAAGAAGAATACACCAATAGAGTAATAGACACAGTGGGTGAACACTTTTCTAGTCAGACTATTTGACTTAAAGCGTTAAGATCATCTTCTGATTTTATTCGAATTCGGTCGGTGGTAAGTTGATCCTTACGTATAAATATTTGCTGATTGGTAGTCCAGCAATATTTGTAACCATTACTCCTCGCGAATTCCCGCACTTTAAAGAAGAGCCTTCTAGTAGACCCATACAAGTACTCCGATAGGTAAATTGGTGACGGCTGCCCAATAATACCGATGTGACTGGTATTTAGCTTTTTATCCGATGCTCTGGACTTATTGTATTCACGTGCTGAGCTAAGTATTTTCTGCTTGAAAGATACGGTGTTGAAATCCACTACGATGGCCCTATTTCGGCCGGGTTTTCCCGGGAGACGGTAGGCGTCACGGATATTTGATTCAACGACGTCAAGGTTCAGTTCTTTCCCAATCTGCTTTACGTATGTGCTAATATCGTTCGTTGTCTCATTTTCCTTGCAGGGTATGTTGCGTAATTCGATGCAAGATGATCGGGATGCAAGTTGTAAATCCTCTACTTTTTTTTCTAGCTTGCTGATATAGCTGAAGCATTCTAACCGCTCCTTTTCAAGTATTTCCAACCTAGATTTCATATTCTCATAGTTAATATTAATAGATTCAATTGATTTTTCTATTTCAAAGTTACTTTTACAAATCATTTCATTTTGCGTTTTTATCTCTTTTACATTTTCCGCTAATTGATTGAACATGGTTGACTGACTTGATTTTAAAACGTCGAACATACCTCGAATTTCGTCTTGAAACTTAGCAAATTCGCTCATTGGGGGCGAGTGTTCTGTTCGCGGTCTCTTGTAGCGTGTTGTAATGTTGAGAATATTTTCATCTATAGTACTCGGAATGTCAGTATCCGACTGTGACATAATATATGTAGTTATGTTTGGAGGCGTACGAGGAGTGGACATAATTTAGAGATTATTAATAACCGCTCTAAAACGTAGGCTATTTGTTCATGCGGTATATTAGCATACAGTGTTGTTGAGCATAAGTTTTCTGTAATAAGTACCTACTTAACTCGTAGTTATTGCTTCGTTATTGACTCACGTGCAACAAAAACAGTATCGTGGTAACAGCGCCAGCGCTGTCTCGCTCGCGCACACTATTCGTAGCGGTTAGCTGTAGCAGCCCTCGCACTCGAAGACGCGATTAACCCGACGCAGTAGCTTGTTCGTAGCTGAGGTGTATTTCGTCGCACACGTCACTGCTTCGGTGGTCCCGCGCTGTAGCAATCTGTATATATGTAAGCACAACTATATGCAGACCTCGCAACCGTCCATTCACTGCTGATAAATATAATTTTAAGTTGAAGTTCAAAAATCAGCACAAAAAGTGCGAAGACGAACACCCGTATTTGAAACCCAGGTCACTCGTGTGGTAGGCGCAATGGTTAACCGATGCACCACGGCGTCTTGTATCGTAGATGTTGAAATAGGCGAACAATATGTAACTTCTTAAGTTGTATGGACCACTTGATTCTTTCTCGATACTAATAGGGTCAAAGTCCAATCCTTTGTTCACGGATACAAAGATTTTACCAGAAACGAATTTTTTGACAAAACTTTGGCACTGTTTATGTGTTTTGCACTTATTTTCACCCAATATTTCTGATTGTATTTTATATCGTTCTAAGCAGCAAAACACGGCGAACGTACTGATATATTACACACGTCAGAACAAGCACTTTTTTCTTAACTTTGCAAATTTAGAATGCGGAGCTAATGTGCGCGTATTACATTTGACGGTCGGCCCCCCCCAAAAAATTGTTATCTAATTTCTATTTTGCATTACTCGGTCACTATGAGTACTCAGGTTGATGTGGAACAAATTAAGTTGAAAGAGTTAATTGTAAGACGTAGTTCGATTAAAGGTCAAATTACAAAATACAAAAATTTTCTAAACAACCTGGGTCAGAAACAGGAGTTGTCAAGTATAGATTTAGCGGAGTTGACTCTAAAACTTGGCAAATTCGAAGCTCTGTCGATTAGGTTTGATGATTTGCAAACTCAAATAGAGGTTCTGAATTCGGATAATTTATATAGGGAATTAGATGAGCGTGAAAGCATTGAGCAGGATTTTTTATCGAACATTGCCTCGACTAAGAAAATAATTGATGATTACAATAAGGTTGAACAAAGGCGTGACTCATCACTCCATGATACCTTTGCTCACTGCTCTCATGATCATGGAGGTGGTAGCTTGATGGGGTTCAAACTACCTCAAATTAATATTTCAAAATTTGATGGAGCGTACTTCCGTTGGTTGGAGTTTCATGACACTTTTGAAAGCCTGATACATAATAATTCTAGAATTTCTGATGTTCACAAATTTCATTATCTATTATCATATTTGGATGGTGAAGCTTCTAGAATTGTCAGCAATCTTGAGGTGTCATCAAGAAATTATTCTGAGGCATGGAAGCTTCTCTGTGATCGCTACAATAATAAGCGTATTCTCACTAACCATCATCTTAAATCTTTATTAAATATTCAACCCATAACGCGTGAGTCAGAGAAGTCTTTACGATTTTTAGTCGATCATGTAACAAAAATTTTACGTGCTTTAAATACTTTAGGACAGCCTACGGACAAGTGGGATATGTTGCTTATCTATATATTCTCTTCAAAATTGGATAGCGAGACTCTGACCAAGTGGGAAGAGTACCGTAATACAATTGATGATATACCCACATTAATACAGTTTCATAAATTTTTAACCGATCGCGCCGATGTTTTAGAATCTATTAATAGAAATAATCGTGGTAATTTTGGTGTAATGTTGCCTACAAACTCTCGTGGTCATAGTGAATCGTATACCGTAATAATAATCGTACAACCATAAAAGATCTGTACCGCAAACGAAGGCGCTCACTAGTTTCAACGCGCAAGGTACATCAGGTTTTTCGTGCGTGGTTTGTGGAGGTAGTCATAGAATTTATGACTGTGTTGTATTCAAATCTAAAAGTGTGCACGATAGGTTGAAGGACGTTAATAAATACAATTTATGTAGGAATTGCCTTCGTCAAGGTCACAACCTAAGTCAATGTCGGATGGGACCATGTCCTCAGTGCAAAGCAAGGCATAATTCGTTAATTCATACTCCTACCGCTGCGGTGGCGAACAATTCGATAGACATTTCAGAGCCTAACACGCTCGTAAATTATACCACACAAAATCAACAAGTCTTGTTATCAACTGCCATCATAGAAGTTTGTAATACAAGCACAAATCAACGAGTTAGGGCTCGGGCGTTGCTAGACAGCGGAAGTCAATCAACCTTCATTACCAAATCATTACAAACAGCCTTAGCACTTCCATCGACTCAGATAAATAATTTACAGGTGATAGGCATAGGTAACAATCGCACAGATCACACAGTACACACTTGTACTGCCCAATTCAATTCCATTAATTCGAACTTTAGTGTACAGATTTCATGCCTTGTGCTAAATGAGTTAACGTCGGAATTACCGCGGACTCCTATCAATATAAAGGGTCTTAGGATTACTAATAATATTATTCTGGCCGATCCTACTTTTTACAAGCCATCTATGATTGATGTGCTGATTGGTGCGGATCTATTTTGGGACTTAATAGGAAATGAACAATGTTCTTTAGGGCCCCAATTACCTAGACTTCAAAATTCAAAGCTTGGTTTGTTAATCTCCGGCCCCATATATACAAATAAGCTTAATAAACAAATTCAATGTAATCACAGGTCATCAACAGAACAATCTGAGGCTATAGACAGCCTACTTCCTAAATTTTGGAAGCTTGAAAGCATTTCACAAAAACCGAGTTTGACTCCAAACGATAAATATTGCTAACAACATTTTGTATCAAACACAATAAGATTAAGTGACGGTAGGTTTCAGGTCAAGTTACCGTTAGCAGATACACCAGACTGTTTAGGTGATACCCTTTAGCTAAAAAAAGATTTATTAGTTTGGAAAGACGTTTCAAACGGGATCCTAGTTTAAAAATCGAATATTCGGAATTTATAGCAGAGTATAAAAGATTAGGTCATCTTTCCGAGGTACATACACAACCGGACCCTTCCTACTTTTTATGTCATCATGCCGTTCTTAAGGATTCAAGCGAATCCACTAAGTTAAGAGTCGTATTTGATGGCTCGGCAAAATCCTCGTCGGGTTATGCCCTAAATGATATCTTAATGGCAGGTCCTAATATCCAAGACTCCCTGTTCTCCATACTTATAAGAGCTAGGCAGTACAAATACCTCTTCACCGGAGACATTGAGAAAATGTACCGACAAGTACAGGTTACCGAAACTGATTCTCATTTACAACTCATATTATGGCGTGAACATGCATCCATGCCATTCAAAATATTAAAATTAAATACGCTAACATACGGCACTGCCAGTGCAAGTTATCTAAGCACGCGATGTCTATATGCGCTCGGTGAAGAATGCGGTGATGATTTTATAAAAACAATAATACAATCCGATTTCTTTGTTGACGATTTGATAACCGGTTGTGACGACGAAAATCAGCTTATTTACATACAAAAGGCTATCTCAAGCAAATTAAAGTCGGGTTGCTTTAACTTGAGAAAATACAAGAGTAATTCGTCTATATTCTCACAAAATTCTGATTTATTAAATTTCAACGAAAAGCTGACGATTAGTAAATCAACCAGCACACTTGGTCTCGGATGGGATCCGAGCACTGATAATTTGCATTTTCCTGTAAACACTATGTTAAATTGCGCAACCGTAACTAAAAGATCTATATTATCACAGTCATTCAAAATAATTGACCCGTTGGGTATGCTGAGTCCTGTGATAATAATACCTAAAATATTAATTCAGAAATTATGGATGCAACGGTTGGATTGGGATGATCCTGTATCTCACGATATTGAAAACAGCTGGAAGGCATTCCAAGATAGTATAACATACATACAGAACTATTATATACCTAGACGTGTACTGTGTAACGAACCTGTATCTATAGAAATGCATTCATTCAGTGATGCGTCGCAAAGCGCATATGGTGCATGTATATATATGCGTTCTACAGATACCTATAACAACGTTCGTGTCTCTCTCTTATGCGCGCGTTCTCGGGTCGCACCTGTGAAGCAACTCACAATTCCGAAACTGGAATTATCGGCTTGCTTACTCGCTGCTCGCCTATGCAAGTCAGTTAACGATGCATTGCGATACAAACCAACGCGTTGTGTTCATTGGTGTGACTCGAGTGTAGTTCTGGCATGGTTGCGTAATGACCCTAAGAAGTTAAAACCTTTTGTGGCTAATAGAACATTAGAAATTTCGGAGTTAACAAATACATTATCGTGGCGTTATGTCCCCACCCATTGTAACCCCGCAGATCTTATAACCCGTGGTTGTGGTGGCATGGCCCAGATTTTCTAAACAAAGACGAGTCGGAGTGGCCCACGCTTAAAAAGGTTAGTACAGAATTATTACCTGAGCTTAAGGCTAACACTGTTACAATTTTTGAATCAGTCATTGATTTTAATCGATTTTCTAAATTAAACCGATTACAAAGAACGTTAGCTTACATTAATTTATTCATAATTGTAAAAATCCTCATGATAGAATTTTATCTAGCTTAAGCTCAAGCGAATTAAATGATGCATTTTATTTACTATGTTCAATCGCTCAACGACAATCATTCCCGGTTGAATATGATCAATTAATTAAAAATAAATCTTTAAATAGGTACTACATCTAAAATATTATCTTTGGCACCATATTTCGATAGTGTTTACAACGTCATACGAGTGGGCGGGAGGCTTGCTGCGTCCGATTGTATTACTTATGAGAAAAAGCATCCCGTACTGTTGCACGGCTCTCACCGGCTTACCGAGTTACTGTTTGAGCGGGAGCATTCTCTCAACATGCATGCTGGGCCGCAGCAGCTGTTGTATATAGTGCGCGAATCGGTATGGCCAATAAATGGTAGGAAGCTAGCTAGGCGTGTATTCAATCGCACCTCGCAATCGCTGTGTTCTATGCAGAAGAATGGTGGGTAAAACGTTACAAACAAAAATGGGCGATTTACCTGCACAAAGAATAACGCCTGATTACCCGTTTAAATCAGTAGGTGTAGACTATACTGGTCCCTTTAATATTATAAACCGCAAGGGTCGCGGTAGTAAAATAACCAAATGTTACATGTGTCTGTTCATTTGTTTACGTTATAAATGCATACATTTAGAGGCTGTCAGTGATCTATCAAAGGATGGTTTTTTGACGGCATTTCGAGGGTTTATATCTCGCAGAGGAAAGCCGATGGAGGTATTCTCTGATAACGGTCGAAATTTTGTTGCAGCGTCTAAAGAGATAGGCGTTTTCATAAAGAATAATTCAGAGCATTTGGTTGAGTTTGGAAATCATAATAATATTAAATTTAACTTCATGGTACCCTATTCTCCCCACTTTTGCGGAATCTGGGAGCGCGGGATGAGAAGTGCTAAATATCACATAAAAAGAGTAATGGGTAATAGTCACTTGACGTTCGAAGAGATACTCACATTATTTGCACAAGTGGAGGCCATACTAAATAGTCGTCCTTTGTGTCCTATGTCATCCTCTCCTAACGACTACCTACCTCTCTCTCCAGGTCACTTTCTCATCGGGAGGCCGTTGACGTCGCTACCATCACCGTGCCTACAGACTGCCAGCGAAAGCCAGTTGCGACGCTATGAGCGCATAGAAAAGATCCGCCAGCATTTCTGGAACCGGTGGCAGAAGGAATACTTTTCCGAACTACAAAATCGGACTAAATGGAAGACTGATGGCGCCAAACTCAATGTGGGAGACATGGTACTGATCCAGGAAGACAATGTCCCACCCTTAAACTGGAGACTAGGCCGAGTACTACGCCTCTACCCTGGAGCTGACGGTATCTCACGCGTAGCGGACATCAACACTGTCAGGGGTCGCATAAGAGGGCCGTTCGTGCGACTGTGTCCGCTCCCTGCTGACGACATCAGAGGTTGAAACCTTAACCGCTTTCAACGGGGCGGGAGTATGTTCAGGCTCAAAGCGCCTGATGGATTTTGCACAGCAAGTCTTATTTTCTCAACTTAAATTTACTCAATAACAATTTATACCTAGAAGCTCGCGGCGCAACTTGCATTATATAAAGTACTCATTATTTTTGCAATTACCTACAATAACTAGATCAACTTACTCATACACAAAATTTTAACGGTTCTCTTCACTTCCAATATTCGTCGCGCTGCGAGCAGCTGTTTCTACCTTACTTCAATATATTCAAGATATCAACCTTTTCTGAGTTTCATTGGCTCCAAGTGTCAGCGTAGACAAGGCGGTAGAACACACACAGAGAAGCAAAGTCTCTCCTGTCACTAAGAGGTTCCACACCACCTGCAAGTATGGGATCGCTGACAACTATCATAGCTCGCCTTTGCACCGAGTCAAATGGACGAAGCTGGTATTCAGGTGCCCCCGCCCAGAGGTGACAGCAGTACTCCATATGCGGACGCACTTGCGACTTATAGAGAAGCAGTGCTTGCGCCGCAGTAAAGTATCGCCGCGCCCTTCTGAGCACTCCGAGCTTTCTGGACGCCAGCTTGGCCTTGCCCTCCAAGTGACTGCGGAACTGCACATCACTGGAGATGTCAACACCAAGGATCCCTATACTTTCAGAGATGGTGAGAGATGTGCCCTGAAACTGTGGCGCCACAGTGAATGGGGTCTTTTTTGCGGTGAAAACACAAACTTGTGTCTTGGTAGGGTTGAATTGGACAAGATTTTGTCGACCCCAATCGGACACTCTATTGAGAGTAGCCTCGACTTCAGACACAAGTTGTTCACGACTTTCTTCCATTGCAACCCGAGAGATACCGGGGCGGCCCGTGTAATAAGTGTCGCCCGTACTGTCGTCCGCATAACAATGAATGCCGTCAATAGACAACATGTCATTGATATGCAGCAGAAACAAAGTAGGGGACAACACTGAGCCTTGTGGTACTCCAGCGTTTATGGCCATGCAGTCAGAACAGCTGCCGTCAACGACGGCCCTGATGCTTCTACCGGCCAGAAAGCTGGACACCCATCCGCATAAACTCTCGGGCAGTCCATAGGAGGGCAGTTTCGTAAGAAGACCACGGTGCCAGACTCGGTCAAAGGCTTTCGAGATGTCGAGGCTCACTGCTAGAGCCTCACCCTTACTCTCGATAGCCGCCGCCCAGCGGTGTGTGAGGTACACAAGAAGATCGCCCGTCGAGCGACCGTGACGGAAACCGTACTGCCGGTCACTGAGCAGGTCATGTTCCTCAAGGTACCTCAGGAGCTGTGTATTAATTACACGCTCCATCACCTTAGATAAAAGGGAGGTGACGGCTATAGGCCTATAATTGGCCGGGTCGGTCCTGCCACCTTTCTTGGGCACAGGATGCACGTGCGCGATCTTCCACGACGCCGGGACTTGCTTCATGGAGTATGAAAGCGTGAAAAGACGTGTAAGTACCGGACACAACTCCGGACCACACCGCTTAAGTACCACCGCTGGAATGCCATCCGGCCCACTCGACTTATGAATATCTAGGGATTGAAGCTCCCGCCTGACGTCCCGTTGCTTGAACTTAATTTCTGGCATGGAAGTGCCGCACCGAGGGATACCAGGCGGAAGCACACCTCCATCGTTCATGGTCGAGTTGGAGGCAAAGAGAGAACCCAAAAGGTCAGCCTTCTCCTTGGCACTCTGGGCCAGACTACCATCCAGTCTATGTGGAGGTGGTAATCCCGACCGACAAAAGTTTCCCTCGGCAGCTTTGGCGAGCGACCAGAATTCACGACTTCCAGAAGGGTAGCCGGCTAGTCGCTGACCAATTCTGCCGACGAAATCGGATTTAGCCCTGGCAACCGCTCTTTTACTGGCCCTCGAGGCGGCATTCAGTTTGCGTTTCACTTCAGAGATGCTAGGATCTGAGTTAGCGCGAGCCGTGGTCCAAGCTCTGTAGGCAGTTTCTTTCAACATCCTAGTTTCTCTACAAAGCCGATTAAACCACGGTCGTTTCCTAGCTCCTGCCGGGATCCAGCGGTTAGGAATATAACATTCCATGCCCGCCAAGACCCGCTCAGCTACTGCTGCAGCGCAGGAGTCTAAATCATCTGAAGTGAAGCAAAGCCGCCTCCACGGGTACGACGCAAAGAACTCTCGAAGTCCATCCCAATCTGCTGACTTGTAGTGCCACACATGTCGCCACTCCTTGGGCCGAGGTGGTTCAGGCCTTGCGAGAGGCACTCGCGACCGAACGAGGCAGTGGTCCGATGAACCAAGTGGTGCATCCACTGAAATGGTGTATCCGTCGGGCCGCGTAGTCAGCAGAAGGTCCAGCAATGCACTCTGCTCGTTCTCCCTATCTGGTATTCTCGTATGAGATTTTACCAATTGGGAGAAACCGTAGGTCAGGGCAAATTCGTGAGCAGCCCTCCCCGCAAAGTCAGTGGGCACGGAACCCAACCAGTCAATATGGTGACCATTAAAGTCCCCCACAATCACAATCTCCGCGGAGGGATACCGCTCAATAGCCTTGTCGGTTGATTGTTGCAGGTGGTCCAAAAAGGCGAACTGTCTCCGTATCACCGCTATGGGACCTGTAAATGCACGCGTAGATCCGAGTGTGGCCCCCATGATCCACGCGCGCCCATAATGTAGACAGGTCCCTGTCTTCCAGGTCA
The DNA here is from genome assembly GCA_933228765.1 of Miltochrista miniata. Classification (NCBI taxonomy): domain Eukaryota; kingdom Metazoa; phylum Arthropoda; class Insecta; order Lepidoptera; family Erebidae; genus Miltochrista; species Miltochrista miniata. The sequence goes on along the minus strand of OW121760.1, from coordinate 19,963,982 downwards.
CTGAGACGGCGACAGCAGATATCCTCCCGAACGAACATGCATACCCCAGCTTGACGCCTGAATTAGCCTCAAGCTTATAGCCAGGGTACATCAAGTAAGATGTGTCCTTCGGGCATATCTTAGTCTCCGTCAGGAAAAATAAGTACGGCCTCGCAGATTCCAGGTGGCGGTGGATCACGTTGATTTTCGAGTGCATTCCTCTAATGTTGCAAAAGTCCACATTTAGTGTGGACGACGACGAAACCGCTGTGGAAACCTTTTTTCTCTTTAAAACTTTTGCCATGATGTTATGTGTAAGGGGATAAAAGAAGGTAGGGGGTGCCTGTGTGTCGGTGACGCAAGAGACTAAGCGAGGCTCTAATTCCCCAAAGGCAGGCACAGGTAGTGCGGTAGATTGGCACGGCGTACGGAAGAGCCCCCGGTCCCCCCCCCCCCAATGCAGTAGCCGCGTCCACTCCGGTATCCTCCTCCGGCACGACCACAGCACCAGGGACTTTACACAGGCTGCTGGTTCAGCCTCCTGGGGCGGAGATTACGTAATCCCCAGGTTCGGGTCCCGTACCCGGTGAGGGGGGGGGGTCACACATTTTTCCACTTTGGAAGTGTCTCTTGCACAAACTATTCACTTTATGATGTTAGGAACCTCAATAGCATTTTTAACGTTTTTGCCATTCGGCTACGGAATCCTAAAAACTCGGTGAAAACAAAACATGGTATTGATATCAAGTCAAATTGCAAGTTGCTGGCATTTCTAAAAAGACGCTCAGATGGCCATGTGAGTAAAAAGTCGAGAGTATTTTCGGCTGACCATATCCAGCAGTTCCTAAAAGAAGCTCCGGATTGCCGATATTTGGCAACAAAGGTCAGTTAAAACTAAATTATATTATTGGTATTAATTTCTTTCCCTTTCGTATTTCTTTAAAATATGAATTTTGTACGCTGTTTTTACCTTTTACAGGTTGCATTAATGTTCGGTATAAACGGTGCATGTAAACGTCAGGAGTTGGCAGACATAACAACTAATGATGTCGAGAACCATGGGCGGATTCTTCTTGGCAAGGTCAAAATCACAAAAAAGAAAATTCCAAGATCGTTCACAATACAGGGGCCTTTTTACGACATAGTGAAGAAATACGAAGCACTTCGTTCAAAAAAAGCGAAATCTAGCAGATTTTTTTTAAATTACCAAAATGTAAAATGCACTATAATATAATGCACCCATTGGCATACATAAATTTGGAGCAATCCCGAAACAAATTGCCACTTTTTTAAATTTGGATGATCCACATGAATATACAGGGCAGTTTCCGAAAATCCTTGGCTACATTGCTCGCCGATTCAGGTGCGGACTTATTAACACTAAAACGGCACAGAGGGTGGCGGTCGAGGTTGGCGCGGTGTCTCCACTGGAACACATGAGTACGCTGAACAAGCGTCGGGCGTGCGCGACGTATACGCGACATATACGCGACGTATACGCCGCGCATACGTCCATCGAACGCCTACGATAGTGTGAAGGCGCACTTAGAGCCAAACGGCGTTTTCTGGGACGATGGCAAGAGACCGGATGGGATAACTTTGATACCGTGGGAGATGGGTCGGGTCCTGGTGTGGGATGCAACTTGTGCTGACACTCTAGCCCCGTCCCATCTTCCTAAAACAAAATTAAAAGCCTGTGCAGCAGCGGAAGCGGCTGAAAATATTAAAATTAATAGATATACGGGTCTCGACTCATCGTATCGTTTTTGTCCAGTCGGTGTCGAGACCCTAGGTCCATGGGGTCCCAATGCGCAAAAATTTTTCAAGAATTTGAAAAAGCGCCTTGTGGGGTCAACTGGTGACCCAAGGGCTGGCAGTTTTCTCGCTCAACGAATAGGCATTGCTATTCAAAGGGGGAATGCTGCTAGTCTTTTGGGCACAATGCCACGGGGGCCTTATTTAGGTTTAGTTTAGATAGTAATAATGTAAATATAGATATGTAATAATTATGTTTCTCTGTAATTTTTACCAATAAATGTATTTGATATAGGAAAATCTCAGTAAGTACTCCAAATTTCTAAAATTTCGATAGTCGATAATTGAAAATTATGGAAAGAAAAAAGGAACCTAGCGGTGCCGCAAAGCGGAAACAACGTCAAAAAAGGGAAGAAAGTAAAAAAAATTGACAAAGCTAGACAGCTTTTTACGAAACCGCTTTCTGCTACAGTTCCTTCAACAGCCGAAATATCGGTCAAAAGTGACAAGTGTTCATTTATTGATAGCGTGGACACAGCTGTTATTTAACAAAGCGACTCGAGTAGATCAGGATCCGATAACTACGATCAATGCCACTGCTGAAAATGACTACCTCGACGCTTCCGTGCAACCTACAATAGAGGAATCATCCATTTCTACATCTTCAAAAGTACCAGTTGATCGTTTTTGGATATGCTACTCGAAAATGCTGGATGCTGCCTACTGCCAACCGTGTTGGTTGTTCGCTTCGCAAATAAATGCATGGTGCACAGGCATTCGGGACTGGATGCATTTATCAGACAGAGTTAAGCAACATGGTTCCTCGAAAGCACACACGGAGGCGTGCGCTGTATATGAAGCGTGGCAAAAAAGTTCTACCATCGACAGAGAACTTGAAGATGAAATTCGCAAAGAAGCATCATTTTGGAGACAAGTTTTTCGGAGATTATTCGATATCATAATTACTCTTGCGAAGAGTTCTTTGGCTTTGAGAGGACATCGAGAGGATCTGAGTGAGAGAGGAAACCACGGAAATTTTCTCTCAATTGTCCAACAACGAGTCGAGTCAAGTTTTGGATATGCCCAAAGGTAAGAAATTATCTCGTTTACCGAGTTTATAATTTATATTATCGTAATCTAATGTTTTCTCATATCCCCCATGTTTTAGGATCAACAAGATACCTCAGTGCAACGATTCAAAATGAAATGATCGAGTGTTTGGGCACCAAACTGGAGAATCATTTATTGGATCAAATTAGGGCGTCACCGTCAGGCGTCGCCGCGCTTTCGATACAATGAGTTATGACAAATTATGGGCAAAAATGGAGGAGGCAGGCATTCGTGATGATATCACTGGAGTCCTAAGGCACTGGTACGGGGGTCAAATCAATGATGTGCGTTAGGACCACGGGTGTACAGCACTGAATCGAGCTGCTCCTCTACACAAAGATGGTACCTGCAGTGTACCTCAGTGTACCCTTAATGAAATCCGGTGTACTTCTTTTGATAAAAAAATATATAGTACAATTTGTACACCCGCCATTCTACAGTTAGGACTGCGGGTGTGCATTTTTCCCATCAGGAGATGCGTATTTTACATATGTTTTTTGTTGTAAATATGTGTACCTGCAGTGTACCTTAGTATACCATTAATGAAATTCAATTTACCTTCTCGGATAAAATATTATATAATTAAGTATGTACACCCGCCATTCTAAGGTTAGAACTGCGGGTGTACATTTTTTTTCTCGGCAAGCAGATGCATATTTAACTTTTTTTTTGTTTTTTTTATGCGTACCTACTGTGTACCTGCATATAAAAATATTAAATATAACTAACTAGCTGTTACCCCGCGGCTTCGACCGCGTAAAAGTCGTTATCACGTAAAATCATAACCCTCCTTTTGCGCAGTCGGTTAAAAAGTAGCCAATGTCCCTCCCAGGGCCTCGAACTATCTCTATACCAAATTTCATCTCAATCGATCCAGCTGTTTAGGCGTGAAAGCGTAACAGACAGACATACAGACAATCTCTGGAAGTTTAGAATTCCATGCTCAGACCACTCTGTTGCTGATAAAATGCTTTAAGTATATTATATACCCGTCTGCAAAGAAGGAGGGTTAGGTTTTTCTAGCCTAATAATGTATGTATAGGTACGTATAGAATATATGTATGTATATTTTTACCCTTGCTTGAGGTACCCCGTTGTCTCAACATTTATTACTCGTATTTTCAACATCCCTACTAATATTATAAATGCGAAAGTAACTCTGTTTGTCTGTCTGTTACGCTTTCACGCCTAAACAGCTGGATCGATTGAGATGAAATTTGGTATAGAGATAGTTCGAGGCCCTGGAAAGGACATAGGCTACTTTTTAACGGACTGCGCAAAAGGAGGGTTATGATTTTACGTGGTAACGACTTTTACGCGGTCGAAGCCGCGGGGAACAGCTAGTTAGTTATAATATTTAATATTTTTATATGCAGGTACACAGTAGGTACGCATAAAAAAAAATTAAAAAATATTAAATATGCATCTGCTTGCCGAGAAAAAAATGTACACCCGCAGTTCTAACCTTAGAATGGCGGGTGTACATACTTAATTATATAATATTTTATCCAAGAAGGTAAATTGAATTTCATTAATGGTATACTAAGGTACACTGCAGGTACACATATTTACAACATAAAACATATGTAAAATACGCATCTCCTGATGGGAAAAATGCACACCCGCAGTCCTAACTGTAGAATGGCGGGTGTACAAATTGTACTATATATTTTTTTATCAAAAGAAGTACACAGGATTTCATTAAGGGTACACTGAGGTACACTGCAGGTACCATCTTTGTGTAGAGGAGCAGCTCGATTCCGTGCTGTACACCCGTGGTCCTAACGCACATAATCAATGTAGTGCGGTGGGGATCTGCGCTTTCTGGCGAATACACACTTAGATGTGGCGTGAGGCTGGGTGGACTCACATCAGGGACGTTGTTTAACCTGTATGTCAATAAGCTGACTGAGGGGCTGAGCAACACAGGTATCGGCTGTCACTTGAATAACGTAGGTGTAAACAATCTCAGTTACGCGGACGATATGGCGCTGCTGAGCCCTTCAGCCAGTGCTTTAAACAGATTGATGGCTGTCTGTGAAGATTATGCGAAAAGACATAGCCTAACGTACAATGTCAAAAAATCGGAGGTTATTATATTCAGGCATAACGAGGGCCCCGACCTTTTTTTTTCTCTGGGCGCCTAGTTGTCAAAAAATTGCGCCAAATTTCAAATAAAGTTTTCGTCTGTGTAAAACTTTGTAGTTTTTATTTGAAAACTAGCTGAGCCCGCAACTTCGTTTACGTCACATAAGCTCTTTTATGGTTAAGCCAACACGCCAGTTTAGGTTCACTCACATTCAAAGAAACCCCTACAATTAAAATTTTCAAAATATCTGATTCTTAAAAGTGTTATAACTCTTTTATTTCTAAACCGATTTACATAAAACAAACGCTAAATGTTAACTGGAGCAAACCTCAACACAATAAAATAAACCGCATTGCAATCGGTTGAGCGGTTACTGAGATTAGCGTGCACAACCGTACAGACAAACAGATATACAGACATACAGACATACAGACACACAGACAAACAGACAAAAAATCTAAAAATCATTGTTTTGGGTTCTATTGCGTTCATAAAGCCCCCCTATAATATTTTTTCTTATTTATCTTCCATGTACAGACAGCGACCTGTTACGATTTTATTATATGTATTGATTGATGATGATAGGTAAGTATTTTACTTTTTATTATGTTTTTATATTTATTGTAACTGTTGACTGTTATACTTTATAAGTCATTTTAGAATTTGGAATAGAATTATAAATTAACTTGGTGGGAAAATTGTTCCCGCCGCCCGTGACGAATAATGTAGAATTGTTGAAGCAGTATTTACTTATTTCAGGGTTTTATAGAAAATGCCGCGTATTTAAAAGATAGCGACATTGAAAAGTCATTGGAGCAGATTTTTTATATACCGGATGATGGTTCAGAGAATGGATTCGAGTCAGACGAGCAAGAAGAATTTGATGTACCTACATACAATTCAAAGAATCCTTGAATCGGACCTTGATGGAAATTCTCCTACTAATTTGGATTCTGTTGCTGGTAAGGGTTCCGATACAAGTATGTCTTCATTATCTACAAGAAGACAAGATAATTATCGCCAAGAAGAGCCCTTGAGAATATAGTCGCCAGTACTATTGGCGGAAGAATCAAATGATGAATCCGAATGTGAAGATCCTTCACGGGGAAAAGGTTGGTGGACTTCCAGGATGGATCCAAATGCATTTGATAAGGTAACAGTAAAACCTCAGTATTTATTGAATCGAAGAGCCCGTCCTGTAGCCCGCTTCAATAAGTTTTTCAATGATGAGATATTTGATTTGATTGTTAGTCAGACAAATTTGTATGCCGAACAGGAAAACATAGAGAGTTGATAACAGAATGATTGATAAGAAGGAAATTAGTGCTTTTTAGGGTATAATTATTATAATGGGTTATCATATTCTTCCGCAAATCGATTTGTATTGGTCATCAGATCCTGGATTTCGATGAAGTGGCAAACGTAATGCCTGTGAAGCGCTTCAAAAAAATTTTGGAGGCAATACATTTGAATGACAATAGTCTTCAACCCAGTAGAGACAGCCCCAATTTTGATAAACTTCAGCCGCTAATATCGTTACTCGGCGATTCGTTTCAAAAGAATGCCTGTAACTCTTCATCTCAGAGTATCGATGAGAGCATGATACTATTCAAAGGTAGATCTAGCTTGAAACAATACATGCCACACAAACATGTCGTAAGGGGTTACAAAGTGTGGTGCTGTTGTGACAGCAATACAGGCTACTTGTATAATTATGAAATTTATACAGGCATAACGGGACAAGGAACAGAAGAAGGCTTAGGAGCTAACGTTGTAAAGAAATTAGCAAATAAATTATCAGAAGAAGAATTAAAACCGCATGTTACATTTGAAATATTTTTTTGTGACCATTCTCTAATACAAGACTTGTATGAAAAGGACATATACGCCACTGGAACAGTCAGAAGAAACAGAGCAATTTTACCTAATATAATAAAAACGAACAAAAACTGAAATAACAAAAGCCTCAAGTTGAAAAAGGGTGCGTTCAAGTGGAGAACGAAACAGGATGTGGCTTTTACAGTTTGGCAAGATACTAAGGAAGTCTTATTTCTGACCAACGCTTTTCATCCCAAAGTCGGAATAACTACTGTTTCAAGGACTCAAAAAGATGGCAGCAAGATGACCGTTCATTGTCCAAGAGTTGTGAAGTAGTATAATAAAAGAATGGGTGGTGTTGATCGTTTTGATCAAATAAAGGGGACCTATGCCGTTGGACGAAGAAGTAAACGCTGGTGGCTTCGGATTTTCAATTTCTTGTTAGATGCAAGTCTGACGAATTCTTTTATTTTATATTCCATAACATCAAGGGTAGAAAAGCTTACCAACTTAGAATTTTGAGTGGCTGTTGCGAGAGGTTTGATTGCTGGCTATAGCAGCAGAAAAAGAAAATCTTGCATGCCCACTTACGCTTGCAAGAAATTACGTACAAGTAATCCAGACACCTACCAAAAAAGCGTGAACTCTGTCCCTGTGGAAGCGCGCTATCTAAATGTAGGAGATTATATGCCGGCAGAGTTAGATACCTACCGATGTTGTAAATCTTGTAGCAAAAAACCTAAAGATAAGAGAAGCAAAATTAAATGTAAGAAATGCAATGTCCCGCTTTGTATTACGCCTTGTTTTGCTAACTTTCTTAATAAATAAATATAAATATTAAAGATTTTTTTAACACATCCTTTTTTACACACTTGATCCTAAACCAAGCCATGATTAATTTTATACTTATACCTATACCATATATACCATACCTTTATACTTCATTTTGTAAAGACATTCTTATAATACTATACGTATAAATATTTACACTCGCGAGGCTAATATTTATGGATAACACAAATTTTGTCCCATGGCTGGTAGGAATGAACCGGCGACCTTGTGATCAGGACTGGTAGGAATCGAACCCGCGACCGACGTGATCAGCAATAGCACTACACGTACTCTAAACCAACGAGGTAGTCAACACTAAATAATATGTCACTTCGCCGGTATGGATTTTTTGTTTATTGTTGACGGGCCGTGGGAATATTTTTACCGCCAATTTTTCCAAATTTTCCAAACTATTTGGAGTATATTTTGTAGTTGATATATTATATTATAGATAAAAACATGCCAAAAACGTAAACAAAAGTTATTTTATTTCCCTGAATCGTTCTGCCTTATAAAGGGTTAAAAGACGATGATGACATGGAGCGTCAGCGTAGACGTATTGCCACTAACTAAAGCTTATATGCTTGCACGTAGGTTCTCAAAATGCTGTAATGAAGTTAAAATCACCCTTTTCGTGGCCTACTGCCAACCCCTGTACACCTGTCAGCTGTGGCGGACATACACACAGCGAGCATATAACGCACTACGCGTTCAATATAACAATGCCTTCCGCTGCATGCTGAGACTGCCGTGGCGATGCAGCGCTTCTGGTATGTTTGCTACGAACAGGGTGGATGACTTCTACGCTGTTTTGAGAAAGAGACACGCCTCTTTTATCTCTAGCATCAGAGAGACTACAAATAACGTTTTAAGGGCCGTATATGGTGCCTGCAAACCGACCATATGCGGCCTATGATATTATGTTTAATGTTTGGTAATTTTTTTTATATTTTAACAATCTTTGATATTTTAATTTCTTAATAATTTAATAACGTTTAATATATAATAATAAGTTCATTTATAATTCTATTTTATCTAGTTTTGATTCGAATTTTAATGTGATTTTAAATTTATTTATTTTTTTGACATTTGTATATTATTATTCTAATGACTAGATAACTAATTATCTATTTAGATTTTATATTACGATTATGAGTTTATTTTTGATAATTATTTTATTGTATTTTTTATTTTTATAAATTTTGTTTTAATTCCATTTTATATCCATTTGTGGTTAATTAGGTATAAGATTGTATCCAAATATATATGGGATAATTTCCTGAAATAAAATCATATTTTGTTTTAATTCCATTTTATATCCATTTGTGGTTAATTAGGTATAAGATTGTATAAGGTATAAGATTGTATATAGGTATAAGATGATATTCCTGAAATAAAATCATTCATTCATTCAATATATGGGATAATTTCCTGAAATAAAATCATTCATTCATTCATTCATTAACCAACGGACTTACAAACACAAGAAAAAATTGAACAAATGGAGACTACTACATCACTTGATTTTGAGTCGTACGTGCCTGAAGCTTCATAACGCAAAGAAGTCACTTATTCTGGTGTGTCGATTGATATATGCAGTGCTACACTTTAGCCGCCAAGTTCAAAAATTGTAAAAAGAAAATGTTTTTTAGGAGAATATTTAGCTTACTCAGAAACCCTAATAAGAAAATGACAGCCTTCTGACATTAGCTCTCAAAATTTTTAAGTATCATAACATACAAAACATAAGTAAAAGGAAAAACTTGAAAATAAAAGAAAAGAAGTTGATGAAACACAAGACAGAAAATGCAACCAAGAAAACTAAAAGATAGATACAAAATTGTTGGATCCTAATAGTGGGACTGTAAATTCTGAGGAATTAGGAACATCTTTGGGAAATTACTGTCAACATAACTGATTGGTCACGCAAAGCAACAACTTGGATCGATAACAAAGAAAATAGACAAAGACATTGACAAAAAAATATGAAAAGCAGGAATTACCTGAGTCTAAAAAGATTACTGTTTATGTGTTCGTTATAAATTCTGATAACATTATACAAAAGCCTACTTGAGGAGGATATCATTTATAAAAAATAATAAATCTGACATGCAGTATTTGTTTAAAATCTTTCACATGCGTTGAATTCCAACCAAAACATAAGGAACGGATTTGCATTAATTATTTTAGCCATTGTTTAGATATAAATGTTTCTGACTTTGGCGATATCAATATGAGCACTCTTACGGTTTACCAATTTTATGATTTTTTCTAACTAGCTTTTGCACGCGACTACGTTCGTTAGGTAATTTAAACTAATCATCAATCTACTTTGACCATAGGTCAAGCTATATTATCATTTACTCTGAACTGATTTTGATGAAACATACATCCATATTTAAGTTGAAAAGATACCTACAAAATCCTAAAAGTACAATTTATGATAAAGCTAGTGAATTTTGCTCCAACACGGAAAAAATAAACGAACAGACACGAAGAAAAAATTATAGATTTGGGCTCAGAAGCTCGTAAATTAGTTGGTTAAAGTTTTTTTTAATTTATCTTGGAATGTTTTTACAGCTATTTTTAAAATTTTATAATAGTAGAGATTTTGAATATCTATTTGTTTCTGGTTTACGTTTTTTTTTCAGTGTTCGCCGATATTTTATCAGCGGATATTATTATATCATGATAAATAATTTAGATATATTATATTAATGGATTTTTCCTGTCCTCTGATCTAAAACAATTGGAGATTAATGTTTATTGTGGCAGCACGTAGCGAAAAACTAACATTCAGAATAATTTGGATTGTTTCCCAAAATGGCAACCTCATTTTAAGTTGGGGAAATCCCTTGAACTTATCTAATAAAATATGTTAACAAAATTAAAACTGTTTTCATTCCTCCTCTTTCAGAAATAAATGGTACAAATGGTAAAATAATGGTAAAATGCAAAAAATGTTTCAGGGATTCCTTGCATGACGAAACTGTAGAGTGTAGGTATTCTGTAGAAAATTACTTTTGTGAAATGTCAACTGCAGCCCAATTTTATGTCGGAATCCCTACTTCCCTACCTACTAATATTATAAATGCGAAAGTAACACTGTCTGTCTGTCTGTTAGCTTTCACGCGTAAACGTCTAGAGCGAATGAGATGAAATTTGGTATAGAGATAGTTCAAGAACCTAGTAAAAACATAGACTACTTTTTAACCGACTGCGCAAAGGAAGGGTTATGATTTTACGCGATAACGACTTCTACGCGGTCAAAGCCGCGGGCAGCTAGTTATATATCGACATTTTGTGACATGTCTAAAAGTTTGTTACTCTTTCACTCGCTAACGACTGTACGGATCTGGCTGTAGGGATAAATAATAAGCTGGAATGACACAAAGGCTTTCATCCCGGCAAGTAGGGATGCAATATCGTTAATAAAAAATATCGATATTGGAATATCGATATTTTTCAAAATAAAATATCGATATTGAAAATATCGATGTTTATAAACGATATATCGATATTGATGAACGATATATCGATATATCTATTTTTTTGCTGCTCTTGTTTTTTTTTTTAAAGAATAATGATCGCACGGAAATAATCTTGATTATTCTACTTTTGTTAATAACTCCGCTTTTTTTCAACCGTTTGCCATGGAACAAAGCTCAGATTTAAGCTTAACAAGATCTCTCTATTAAAAAACGCATAAACTTTCGTTCAGCAGTATTTGCGTCCATAGCGAACAAACAGGCATAAGGACCAACAGACAAGAATTAATAAAAACGTTGTGTGCAGTATCGTTTGTTAAGATATTATATTTCAAGTATTGTTTTTGTACAGACACAACCACTTTACACTTTAATAATACGAGTAGTAGAGACCGAAAACACTCAAACTTTGAAAAATGTATTAGGCCGATTGTCTTACCCGGGAATCGAACCCAAGTAAGACAATCGGCCAAATACCTCAGCGTAGCAGTCGCATGCTCTATCACAATAAACTTGTAAATAACACATGAAATTAATTTCATCTTAACTCAGTTTCATTAACTAAAACCTAAGTGTCTTGGCATATCAAGATAAATACCCAAATCTTTTATTTAAAATATTCAAGTAATTATAATTTTTGATTGAGGTAATATCGCTCATAACGAAATCATCTCACGCTCAAGAATAAATCGTCGAAATTTTGGGTTTCAATATGGATATTAAAATATCGATATTTCGCTCATGAAGAACGATATATCGTCGATATTTTTGATTCCGATATCGATACTAAAATATCGATATTTATCACCGATATATCGATATTTCAAAAATATCGATATATCGTTTGCATCCCTACCGGCAAGCAGTTTCTATGGGAACGGGAACAAAACTCCACGCGTTCACCACCTAGCCTATACTAATCTATACTAATATTATAAAGAGGGACGATTTTTTTTTAGTTTGTTTGTTTGTAATGAATAGGCTCCGGAACTACTGGACCGATTTAAAAAATTCTTTCATTGTTGGGAAGCTACACTCTTTGCGGTGAACAAAGGCTATATTTTATTCCTATATTCTCACGGGAACAGGAACTACGCGGGTGAAATCGCGTGACGTCCGCTAGTAGTCTATAAAGTTATCAAGATTTTCCAAACTCCCAATTTCTATAGACATTTTAAAATCTAATCAAGGGTTAAACGCGTCCAATGGTCTATTCAATAATATAAGGTACATGTATTATAGAGTGGAGACCGCGATTCGGCAAACGCAGGCTGGTACTGAAAAAGGAAGGGGCAGGACTTTGTTGTGATGAAAACTGGGAGAGGCCTTACGTCCAGAAGTGAACTCACATAGGCATGATTATTGCTTGGGTTAAATGAAACATCAATTTTGTAGTTATTACGAGTTTTAATAGTTAACCGTAATCTTGTGTTTATTACTTACCATCAGTTCGTTGGTACAATCATTTAGATGAGAAGCCATTTGACACTCATCTTGATAGCGCACACTTGACTCAATACAACGATCTAGATTCTTGTCAAGCTTTTTCATCAACTTTGTATCCTTGGCGTAGAATTTACTTACAAGTGATATTAAGTTATCTGTAACGTAGTGACTGTTGAGTGCTATTTTATATTATTGTGCTAGTGTCTTGTTGGCAGTTCATTCAAGGCGGATTCGACCAAAATCGGAGTAAGACTATACTATAGATAAAGAATAACTTGTACCTCTTCTAAAAGTAAAGTGAATTTCCATTTTCCCAACAACTAACAAGCACAACGTCACTATTGTAACCGTACTGAAGTCGACTTCTTCAATATGGTTACCATAGTTACGTTTGTTTAAGTTGAATACTTCAGTTTGGTTATCATAGTTACAACACGGTGGAAATATCTGCGAACCTGGCTCGTGACGTCATGTAAACTGTACGGGATAATTCGCGCGCAACGAGAATGTGCGGAATCTTGTCAAATACCATACCATACAATCGCGTGCGGGTTATACTAAATAGACGTAAACGGGGTCAGGTGCGGGGAAGCGCGAGGGGAAGCCAGGTTCGCAGATATTTGCGCCGTGTTGTACGCTGTGCTTTCTAGTTGTTGGTAAAATAGAAAATCACTTCAAGTCAGTCAAGTATAGTCTTATTCCGATTATACTTAGTCGAATCCGCTCTTAGTCATAATTTTTGTGAGATCTAATTCTCACTCTTTATTCCCTTAAGCTATGAAAAACTGGACGTTGGATAAAGGATTTAAAAACAAAACTGAATTCAAGAAACATTTTGAGTGCTTATTTCGCATGGAAACCACACGGTGTGCTACAACTGCCTATGGACGCCAGACCTGGGTATGCCCGCAGAAGGAGCAATCAAGATCTCTGGCAGACTTTGGCTACCACCGTGGCCTTGCCAGGAGTCCAGGTGCTATCCTACGCCTTTGGAGTTGGTTCGGGAGAATCAGGAGTTATCAAGGGTGAAAAAAAGAAAGGAATTCAATTAACAGTAAAGGTAGACTTTCGAAGCGAGCGTCTATAGCGTCAGTGACGCCGCGTCATATCCAAATGTATGAAATTCTAGTCTAACAATGCGGTCAGTGACGTCACAGTGCCGCTTAGACCTCGTTGTCAGACTAGAATTTCAAACATTTGTATATGTCGCGGCGTCACTGACGCTATAGACGCTCGCTTCGAAATACCACCTTAAGATATAACAAAAAATAATACCTTTGTGTATCTTGCCGTTAGAAATGACGCCATTCCGTTTCAAAACGCAAGCAATAAGGCATTCGCCATGAACCGGTGACTCCATTTTAGGTGAAAGACGTTTGACTGTCCTTTTGTCTTTAGCTTGCACTTCTCTTAAACATTCGCTCATGTTTCTCTTAAACTGTGTTACATGGGAAGCAACTTCTTTTGGAAAAGGACTGTAGGTCCAGTCAGGTTTGCGTTCTTCTTCTTTCTTGCTGACAGCAGCTTAAAAACAACCTATTTTAGTACCTACCAAATCTTACAAACGGACGTGTCGGTAAAATTTCAGTATAATTTTTTTTTTATTTATATTTAAAATATAATAATCAGGCAGGTTTCATCATAAATCGTATTAATATAGGTGCAATTCTACACATTCGTGCCGTGTAACTTTCTAAAAAGTGCCGGTAGATGGAGCCTACGTCGCCCCAAGACGTATAATAAGGTGGAAAATTAGGTTGGTTCCGAGTAGGTTTCGGTGGTGGGTGGTTAACGCGTCGGCGCGGATCGCCGAAGACGCAGGTTCGAATCCTGCTCGAAACCAATTCTTTTTCCATATTTAAAATTTATGATCAGTTAGCATACTAATTGCTTTTCAAAAATAATCTTAAAATTTCAGTATTACAACATACCTTTTTGTCCACGTTGACGCTTTTCTAATTTCAAATTTCGCGTTATTACAGTATCTTTATCTATTTTTCTGACATGAGCCGTGTCTATGCCCATCATAAGGTTATTCTCAATGTCGGCATCAGCGATGTTTTTGATCTCGCATGACGCTAAATAGATTATAGTGAGAAAAATCAGCAAACTGCGGTACATTTCGGTCTAAGAGTTGCATAGAATGATTTCAAAAGCAATTTGTACTAGTTCACCATGCTAATTGGTTGTTAGTGTGATCCATATATGCCTAATGGTTATTGTTATTAAAAGTGAAAAGTTAATACTAACCGCAGAAACTACAGACTATAATTGTAATATAGTATGTTTTTTTCTCTTTTTTTTTAAATGCGCGTACATAATGGCAAATTTAGATTTTTTCAATTTATAGATAACTACTCTAAGATTCAGTGAAAAATTGCTGCTATGATTTTCGGCCCCGGGTTCGACCCCAGGACCTCTTAGTGCGGCAAATGCAGACACTTAGCAATATTATCAGGACAGTTTACCGTAAACATATGCATAATTTTAAATTGAAACTTAGTTTGGTTGTACTGGGATAGATTTAATAAAAATATAAATTCAATATAATAACATAACAATTACCTAACTTATAATTCAACCTAATTTGTCCTAAATCCAATGACGAAGTAACATCAGATGAAAATCTAAAATGATTATAGTTGTATAGTTTGATCACGTTAAAAATTCAGTTGCTCGGCGTTGCTTCCCGTCTTAGCCACGCCAATAATAAAATAATATTATTTGTACTGTTGATTGATGGCACTTGGTGGAACTTGCTGCACATATTAAAATCGACACTTGTACTGTTCCACAATATTTATTATTATAAACCTTCGGTTTCGCTTCACAGCATTTGGCAGGGTGTAGTGGGGCCCTACCAACACCTCCGGGCCCAAGTCAACCTCACGTGCAAGCTCGTGCACCTGCTGAACAACGGACGAGGCTCTGACGTCGGCGGTCCATTTCAACACGGCGATGGGCTCACCACCTGTTACGCGGGACCGAATTGTACACGGTGAAATGTGGGCCGGTATTAGGCCTCTGCCTACCCCTTCGGGGATAAAGGCGTGAGTATATGTATGTATGTATGTATGTTATAAACAAACGATTCTTTGTGCGTTACTTACATTAAGATTTCAAAGACTGTATTCTTAACGCGAACGAACTGTAGTGTCGATTATAGTACATAACCTAAAGCATAATATAAATATGAATAGCAAGGAACGAGATGAGAGTATTCTAGAGTAAGGATGTTGTCATAGTAACAACTTCGTGAATATAAAATTAAATACTCTTTAAATATCGGTGAAAATATTTATCTTAACTAGCAACACTGGAATGTAAATGTCAAAAACGATATAAATAATCTTCTACATTACGTTGGAAGTTTTTTAAGTTTCAGTTTCAGTAGTATTTTTTTGAAAAGTATTTTATACTCATTTAACAAGACAACGCATTGTAGAACTTTTATTTACACTAGGTTTATCTAAAACACTAGGGCAGTTTAATATTGAAAAACGGTATCATATTGCTTACCATTCTTAAATTTACAATGTTTTTTTTTATTTTCATTAATCTGAGGGTAGTTTATAAATTAGAACTTTCTTATGAAAACTAAATTTGATGTATTTATGCAGGGTATCCATTTTGTGATTGACGCGAATAATAAAATAACCTTAAAATACTAAGACATCTAATGCTTAAACTAACAGTCAATAAAATATTGCAATATATTAAATTTACATTACAGTACATTTATGTGCACCAAAAAGATTTAGACTTGGCATTCCTAAGTATTTACATAAGGTACCTATATTTTTTTAAAATCAAATATCTCACCGTTTCTCAAACTATACGTTTTATAAAATCTTATTTACTTATACTTGGCTTAGAAACCATTTACACATTTTGGTAGCTCAATGTTTTTTTTGTTTCACAGCTTTTTATAACACTTAGGTTAAAGACCACCGGTCCACCTGATCGAAAGTGACCGTAGCCTATAGACCTTTGCGACACCAGTAACGCTAGTCGCGCTGCCATCCCAAAAGCTTACGTACTACTACTCCACTAAGCGAAGTTGACGATTCAAATGTAACGAAAAATGTCTAATCGATCGAGTTCTTTTTTGTCCTGAACTAAATTTACGAAAACGGATACATGAGCGTGGTTTGCATCCTTGCGGACGGTACTAAGGCGATTCCGGTACCTGATGTAGGTGCAGGCGGTAAGGGATCATACCACGCGTTCGTCAAGAACGCTTGGTCGAGTAGTAATGATGTGATAGTAACGTCTATAATTCGTCATTTAGAGATCTATTAACATTTTGTACTTTTCACAAAACTGAAGAATTGTTTGAACCTAGTTTTATAAGTCGATAGGTAGTCTCAAATGTTACTTTAGTATTTTGTATGATTTTTTTATTAAATTTTAGTAACAGCTGGATTTGTAATTTGTATTTAAATTTAAAAGGTAATTTACTCCTTAATACAATTTCTCTAGTTGGCAGGTGTCACGATATCTGAAAAGAAAAAATGTATATCAACTTTAAACAAAAAGCTAAGAGAGGGTGTCACGATTTACGGTTTCAAGTGTACTGATTACCGGACGGCCTCATGGCCTGATCAGCGTAGGCCATCCCTATATGAAATGGCACAAGAAAATGAACGGCCCCTGTTCCTGGTACACTTTTTGCTACAAATCATAATAATATAGTGCAACTTATTTGTACCCGCGGCGCTATGTGTGTGTGCTTGTGTAATTATGCAACTTTAGGCTAGTGGTGTGTGGCGACGGCACAGGGCTAGCGATCATACATTACCTGGTGCTCTGGTGGTGTGTGGCGACGGCACAGGGCTCGTGGTCGCAGTACTGTCCGGCGCGCAAGAGGAACACAGCGGGGCGAGGCGCGGCCCGGCCAGAGCCGGCAATGGCGCGCGAGTGGACACACAGCGAGTGTGCTGTAGAGGATCATACATTACCTGGTGCTCTGGTGGTGTTGTTATAGGACAAAAGAGCAGCGTTCTTGCACTAAGCTTGACATAATGTATGAATCAAATTTAGTTCTACATCAGCCACAGCCCAATTCTATATCTGATTGCTCTCAGGCCGTTGAATATATTAATCCTATTAATCTTAAAAATAATGCTTTACACCTGGTGCACCAAAATGTTGAAGGCCTGATTGGTGGAAAAGAATTGGAATTGTACATGAACTTGAATGGCATTGATATTTTTTGTGTAACAGAACATTGGTTAAAGCCTTATCAGGTCATGTTCAATTTCAAAAATCACCAGGTTGCTAGCTCGTTCTGTAAAATAAAATATAAACGTGGAGGCTCATTAATTATTGTTAACAAGTCAATAAAGTGTAAAGAACGTAAAGACATAGTAGGCCTCTCTGTAGAACGAGTTATTGAGATAGCTAGTATAGAGTTTGAGCAGTTCATTGTACTAAGCGTATACAGCCCCCCGGATGCTCCTTAAGTCCAGTTCGAAGATAAGCTTGAAGAAGCGTTGTTTAAATGCCAAAGTACTAAAAAAACAGTCCTATTTTTAAATTTGTTCAAGTCGTTTGGTTTGTATAATATATTTTTAGAACCTACTCGTATAACTGCCACTACTGCGACTTGCATTGATAATATTTATACTAATATACATCCCCTTAAAAAATGTATAGTGGACCCTGTAAAATCAGATCATCGCGGACAGTCCGTTTCTTATTTGAGAAATAGTAGGGAAAGTAAGAAGATAATCAGTTTTGTCCCAGTCAACACACAGCGCTTGGAAACTTTCAGAAGAAATTTAGTGAAGAAATTACCAGAATTGCCTGATTACACTAGTTTAGATGAATCCTACACCAATTTATTTAATTTGATACATGATGTGTTTGGGAAAATCTTCACCCCGAAAACATTATCAATTGGAGGCAGTTCTGCTTTCAGTGATTGGACAACACCCGGAATTTATAAAAGTCGTCATAGCCTATATGAACTGTATTCTGAAAAATCATATAATTTCAACCCTGAATTTCAGGAATATGTTAAAAAATATTCAAAGATATTTAAGCAAGCCTGTTCCTTAGCCAAATCTAATTTCATTAGAAATAAAATTTTAGACTCTGCGAATGTAATTAAAACTACCTGGAACATAATAAATGCGGAATGTGGTAGGTGTACAGTGAATGAAAGAAAGTTCGATTTAAAGATAAACAATCGCCACGTCTCGGAGGATATGGAAGTAGCGACCGAGTTCGAAAAATTCTTCAGTAATGTACCAATAGATATAACTATCACTCTTCGGTCGTCTTCTACCTCCGCCGAGCTATTATTAGCAGAATCCGTTGCTGCCTGTGAAGGCGCGTTCGAATTCACCGTTGTCAACTGCAACAACATCATAAAAGCGTTTAAATCTATTAATTTTAAAAAAACCGCTGACCTTTGGGGGTTATCAGTGAAATCCGTTTCAAGTATTATAGATGTCATTGCCCCCTACTTGGCAACTGTGTTTAACGATTGCGTCTCAAGTGGTGCATTTCCTGATGTGATGAAACACAGTAAAGTATTACCACTGTTCAAGGCTGGCAGCACTTCAGATCCGGGTAATTTCAGACCTATTTCGGTGTTGCCGAGCTTGAGCAAGATATTTGAAAAATTAATACTAGAGCAGATGCTGATTTATTTTAACAGTCACAAATTGTTTCACGTGAAACAATTTGGCTTCACTAAAGGACGTTCGACTACCGATGCTGGTGTAGAGTTATTGAAATATATTTATGAGGCCTGGGAGGATAAACAAGATGCAATTGGTGTATTTTGCGATCTGTCTAAGGCTTTTGATTGCGTCCAACATGAAACATTAATCAGGAAATTACACCATTACGGCATAAGGAGCAAGGCTCTCGATCTTCTGACTTCATATTTGAACAATAGAATTCAGAGAGTCGATGTTAATGGTACACGTTCAGAAGGATCAGTAGTTACTATGGGCGTCCCGCAGGGTTCAATACTCGGCCCATTTTTATTCCTTATATATTTTAATGACCTACCCTTTTACATGGGGGACAACAACAGGATTGTTTTGTTTGCTGATGATACTTCTTTGATTTTCAAAGTCAAACGACAAATAGATAACTATGACGATGTAAACAATGCAATCATGAAAGTGGTTCATTGGTTTAACACTAACAACAATCTTAGACTGAATGATAATAAAACTAAATGTATTAACTTTACCTTGCCGAATGTAACACAGTCAGACACCAATGTTCAACTTAATGGTCGAGAGTTGGAACTTGTGGAATCAACGACGTGTAACGTTGTGGAACAACGGGTGCAAATATTAATTAATATTAGGTGACTAGAATTAGAATTTGGGTCAACATATGGAAGCGCCATCTACCGAGTAAGTGTCGCAACGACGGAAGCCTTGATTCGTATTTAAAAATGCGGTCTTGACGATTGAGTAGTTTCCAGTGGTGCCACTAGAGGCGCTGTACAAACATATAAAAACAACCGCGCGCGAATTTCAAGGACCATTACTAGTAAAATTTAAATAAACTCGTCGCGAAGGCGTATGTGTATCAGAATATAGATCTAATCAAAGTAAAGAAATATTACAGGGAGCGAAGTACTCCCAAAGTGATCAGTGATTTAGCTGCAAGCGTCAATAACCCCATCATTGGGTGAGTTAAATTAATTATAATGTAATCTAGATTTTAAAACAGTGAAAATTAACGGCTGTTGGTCAACCCTGTTATGGGAGGGTAGATTACAGGGGTGTGAAAAAATGTCTCTGTGAAAGTAGAATACAAGCAAACATTGTAAGGCACCAGACTCCTGAAATGCTAACAGGGATCGGCTGTCTTAGCAATGGGCGGGAAAAAGGGTTCCAGCTAACCCGTCATCTGGAACATTCCAGGGTCCACCCTTCGGGTTCCAAGAAGGAACGTCCACCCTACGGGCTGCAGAAGTCCACCCCACGGGCTGCAGAAGTCCACCCTACGGGATCCAGAGATCCACCCTACGGGTTGCGGATATAAATTACTCTCCGGTTTGAGAACACCGTGCCAGCCGAAGTTGTGGATGGCACGGCTACGTCGCAGACTGCAGCACAT
The DNA here is from genome assembly GCA_933228765.1 of Miltochrista miniata. Taxonomy (NCBI): domain Eukaryota; kingdom Metazoa; phylum Arthropoda; class Insecta; order Lepidoptera; family Erebidae; genus Miltochrista; species Miltochrista miniata. Next base: position 19,943,372 of record OW121760.1, on the reverse strand, counting down.
CAAGAAGACCAACACAAGATAAGTCGAACCCTGAGGGACCACGAACCACGACCCCGAGTTAAATTTTCAATAAACCAGCATTTTAAATTTCGATATTATTTTTTTATTCATCTCTCTCTCTTCCTGAAAGCTCTAAGCGTTTCAGTGGCGTTCCATATCGTGGTTTCGGGTAGCGAGAAAGCGATTTCCGACGGGAGTCGGGAGGTCATAATTATAAGATATTTTAATTTGTGTAAAATAGTCTTAAGAGTGCCCGTTAGCGGGGTAGTTTCCCTCAAAATTAATATAACTACCCAGGAATTTGGCTCTCCTGACCTCTGCTGCCAACTTGTTCTTTCCGGCTTATTTTGTGTGGTTTTTATTAATTTTAGACAGATTTCGGCAAACTCAAGAACAAGGCTAAATTTGAATTTTTTCTCAACGTAAATTGTAATTTTTCCAAATTTTAACGGTCCCCAATTTATTTTTCACACCCTCAAGATTTAATTTATGGTGGAAAAATTTTTAATGAAATTTAAAGTAAAAGTTTTTTTTTTTCAATTTTAAATAGTACTTTGTTAAAGTCTGAAGTAAAACTTCTAATTTGAAACGCTTACATTAATTTTCGTAAGTGAGTTGTATAGCATATATTCATCGTAAAAAGTAGCCAAAGGATATCACCACCACAATTTTTATTTTTACGGCGTCAAACCGCCTCAATTTGTGTATTATTTTGTTGTATTTCCTATAATATGTCAATTTACAGCGAGACCAACAGCCGATAATCACACTTCTGGGTAACAATCCCTATTGAAATTTCACTTTAGTAAAACGGTAGAACAAAGATTTTACGAATTTCACTTCACGTAAATTATAAAAGATTTATAATTGTTTCACTTTTCGAATTACGTTGAATTCTGATACACTGAAATAAAACTGTAAGAAAAAACATTCCAAACGTAGATCACGCAGTGAAAACATTCTTGCCAAAAACAATTGTAAACTAATAACGGTGATACGTGTTCTGAATAAACAACGGCAGATGTTGCTTTCATAACGTTTACGAGTAAGTTGAATTACTAGCTCGATAGTAGAGGAAATTTTTTTTTCCATATAAACTGTGGGTGGAAGTGAATAAAATGCACTCCGGCCACCAACAGTCTATTACAAAATAGTTCCAGAAGCGTCCAAGTACGAATCGGTTTTTCAAACAATTCGAAATATTCAAGGGTTCCGTAGTGGTGAGGAACAATTTACATAAAAGGTTAGTTACTACTATATCGTTCATTTCAAGAACCGTCCAAGTGCGAATCGTCTTTGACACAGTTCGTAATAATTAAGGGTTCCGTAGTAGTAAGGAACGATTTAAAAAAAAATTTAGTTGGTACGAGTTAGTATACAATTAACTCTTAGTACGTTCGTGGGAACAGTTACATTTTAATAAAAATAATATTAACGTCAAAAATTGCATGAATCGATTAAAACGGTCAAACATTTAGCTAACTTCATCAACCCATCATCACACACCTCACTTTCACTACTTACTGCTTCGGATTAGATTACATTTAAACACAGACAGACAAGTAATATCTAGAAGGGTCCAAATATTTATTTGAGTGAAGGAACACTAAAAGGTAATATTTCCAAACTTAAGTATTTCCTAAAGCAAATACTAAGTTTTATAAAGGTTCAATTTATAATTCGGTTCAACGAACCCTAAAAAGTAGAATTTATTTTTCGTTATTCCGAGGGTGGGTCGAGAAATATCCACATTCCTCAACATGCAAAGACGAATGCAGATAACGGTAAAGGCCGTAACACACTGCGCTAAGATGCGTATGCGAATAGTTTATACAGTACATCAGTACAGTTACACAATAGTGTTTTAGATAATTATTATTTTGGAAAATATAAGGGTGTTAGCACACCGTCATATAATTTTAATACTTAAGTAGCACATTAGGTACCACATTTCGTGTCATGTTACACGCATACATATTATCATACGGAAGTTCACAATTACACTTACATAATAATTAAGTAGTATATAGTCATCACATATTCATCACACTTATCTTCACACACAATTCCAAACACTTAATAAGCAGTTTTTTTTTGTTTGTTCACATAATGACACTTGAATTTCATGTTGTGTGACTCCCAAAGGCGGAAGTAGGAGGCAAACTAGCTACAGGCGAGTCACATTCGTGATTATAGAAAGTGACTCAAATGTCCTAAGTTTTGTTTCCCGACCAAAGCTGACGGGTTAATATAGCATGGAATATAGTGTGACACTGGCCTTAGATGCAACGATAAATAACACGTTTACATCAACATGATTACGTCAACATCTTACGCGCAAACAAAACAGAACTTACACAAGGGAGATTTCATACGTACATACATACATATTATTTATTTAAGCACGCACATACATTTTACACTACCATGGTGGCACACAAGGGTACTATATTTTTTTAGATATTTGGCATAATGGCCAAAGATCATTTATCATCGTTATTTATTAGGGTTGACATAATAGTCATAGTCAACATTCTTCTACTAAAGTTGCGAATAAGCACTTAGCTTTTGTTATTGCTACTAAGATTGCGAATAAGCACTTGGTTTTTATTTTATTTGGTTAAAGGGCTAAATAGCCTAGTAATTAGTTAGGGACACTACACACTACACACGACTTACAAATAACTACATATAACAACGTGACAAACACATGCCGTGTTCGTCATGGGGACATAGGGGTTAATTAGCATCACGGAGGATTCTGCAAGTAAATTATTTCTATCACTTTTCTGTTTCTTGGTTTAGTTGGGAGTTACTGTTAGTTGGAAGCATGAGTCTATCCCTAACAGAGTTCGTCGTTAACTGTTAGTTGGCAGCATGGTCTTGCCCTAACATAATTATGTTGTAGGTTACTGTTACGAGGAAGCATGAAGCTTACCCGAACAGATTTATGGTGTAGGGTTATTACTGTTACGAGGAAGCATGAGTCTTACCCGAACAGATATATGGTGTACTGTTATTTGGCAGCATTTGTCTTGCCCTAACAGTCGTAGGGGTAAGTCACCTTTATGTTTATTTTCGTCACATGGCTACTCCTACCACTCGGAAGCTAGAGGCTTGCCCTGGGGGATAGTCCATCCTATGATTCGGAAGTGCTACACTAGCCCTAGTAGGATGTTCTTCTCTGGGACGGTTGTATAAATCCCAGCCTTCAGCAAAAAGCCTTATTATACACACCCCACTTTCAGGCGGTGCGTATTACCTGAACCTTCAACCCAAAGCCTCAAATACGTCTTTTCTCTTTCTGTCCCACAAGATCTTTTAGAATCACCTAAATACATCCTGCGAGTTGGTTTCATTAAGGTTAAGGCCGACTCTTCGCTACACCCAGCATCAACTCATTCACACAGCACACTAACATACACACACACATAGACGAGTAGTAGGTCTTAAGTTAGGGGCGTTCGAGGACGAACGCAGCATTTGACGTGTTATCGTACGTCAAACGCTCACCGGGGAGGGGGAGTATGTAACGTTGTGGAACAACGGGTGCAAATATTAATTAATATTAGGTGACTAGAATTAGAATTTGGGTCAACATATGGAAGCGCCATCTACCGAGTAAGTGTCGCAACGACGGAAGCCTTGATTCGTATTTAAAAATGCGGTCTTGACGATTGAGTAGTTTCGAGTGGTGCCGCTAGAGGCGCTGTACAAACATATAAAAACAACCGCGCGCGAATTTCAAGGACCATTACTAGTAAAATTTAAATAAACTCGTCGCGAAGGCGTATGTGTATCAGAATATAGATCTAATCAAAGTAAAGAAATATTACAGGGAGCGAAGTACTCCCAAAGTGATCAGTGATTTAGCTGCAAGCGTCAATAACCCCATCATTGGGTGAGTTAAATTAATTATAATGTAATCTAGATTTTAAAACAGTGAAAATTAACGGCTGTTGGTCAACCCTGTTATGGGAGGGTAGATTACAGGGGTGTGAAAAAATGTCTCTGTGAAAGTAGAATACAAGCAAACATTGTAAGGCACCCGACTCCTGAAATGCTAACAGGGATCGGCTGTCTTAGCAATGGGCGGGAAAAAGGGTTCCAGCTAACCCGTCATCTGGAACATTCCAGGGTCCACCCTTCGGGTTCCAAGAAGGAACGTCCACCCTACGGGCTGCAGAAGTCCACCCCACGGGCTGCAGAAGTCCACCCTACGGGATCCAGAGATCCACCCTACGGGTTGCGGATATAAATTACTCTCCGGTTTGAGAACACCGTGCCAGCCGAAGTTGTGGATGGCACGGCTACGTCGCAGACTGCAGCACATCAAGAAGACCAACACAAGATAAGTCGAACCCTGAGGGACCTTCGGGAATCGCTAAAAACCTTGCTACCCGACCACGAACCACGACCCCGAGTTTAATTTTCAATAAACCAGCATTTTAAATTTCGATATTATTTTTTTATTCATCTCTCTCTCTTCCTGAAAGCTCTAAGCGTTTCAGACGTTCCTAGGGTTAACGGTCGATGCTGGTTTACAATGGGGTCCACATATTGTAAAACTAGCTAGTAGATTAAGTTCAGCAGCATTTGCTGTGCAAAAGATAAGGCACTTGACTGATGTAGATACGGCTAGAATAGTTTATTTCAGTTACTTTCACAGTATAATGTCTTACGGTATTCTACTGTGGGGCAATGCTGCAGAGATAAATTCAATTTTTATTTTACAAAAGCGAGCCATAAGAGCTATATATAGATTAGGTCCAAGGATCTCTCTGCGCGAAACATTCAAAGAGGTTAATATTCTAACAGTAGATTCTCAATACATTTTTGAAAATCTTATGTATGTACAAAGAAATTTACATAGTTTCCATAAGTTAAGTGATAGACACAATGTCAACACTAGAAATAAAAATAACCTCGCTGTTTATCATAGCAGATTGCATAAAATCAGTAATTCTTTCAGGGGTAACTGTATACGCTTCTACAACAGGTTACCTAACGAAATTAAAAGTATGTCCCTAAATAAATTCAAAAAGTTTGTTAAAGGTAAATTATACAGCAAGGGCTAGTATACGGTTGGTGATTACTTGATGGATAAGGAAGCCTGGAAATGACCTGCTCCGCTAGATTCTCAAAAAACTGTTAAAATGCATAGTTTTTAGATTCATTAATAAATAATTTCAGTTGTAAATAGAGTAGTTAAAACAATAACCCGCTGAGTTTCTTGCCAGTTCTTCTCAGGTGGGTCGCGTTGTGAACTAGTGGTAACTTTTTGGTTTATATAAGTAACGTTTACAAGTGCATTTGTATATGCCTAAGTAAATAAATGATTTTCGAATTGAATTGAATTGAAATGTGTGGCGACGGCACAGGGCTAGTGGTCGCAGTACTGTCCGGCGCGCAAGAGGAACACAGCGGGGCGAGGCGCGGCGCGGCCAGACCCGGCAATGGCGCGCGAGTGGACACACAGCGAGTGTGCTGTAGGGGATCATACATTACCTGGTGCTCTGGTGGCGTGTGGCGACGGCACAGGGCTAGTGGTCGCAGTACTGTCCGGCGCGCAAGAGGAACACAGCGGGGCGAGGCGCGGCGCGGCCAGACCCGGCAATGGCGCGCGAGTGGACACACAGCGAGTGTGCTGTAGGGGATCATACATTACCTGGTGCTCTGGTGGCGTGTGGCGACGGCACAGGGCTAGTGGTCGCAGTACTGTCCGGCGCGCAAGAGGAACACAGCGGGGCGAGGCGCGGCGCGGCCAGACCCGGCAATGGCGCGCGAGTGGACACACAGCGAGTGTGCTGTAGGGGATCATACATTACCTGGTGCTCTGGTGGCGTGTGGCGACGGCACAGGGCTAGTGGTCGCAGTACTGTCCGGCGGGCAAGAGGAACACAGCGGGGCGAGGCGCGGCGCGGCCAGACCCGGCAATGGCGCGCGAGTGGACACACAGCGAGTGTGCTGTAGGGGATCATACATTACCTGGTGCTCTGGTGGCGTGTGGCGACGGCACAGGGCTAGTGGTCGCAGTACTGTCCGGCGCGCAAGAGGAACACAGCGGGGCGAGGCGCGGCGCGGCCAGACCCGGCAATGGCGCGCGAGTGGACACACAGCGAGTGTGCTGTAGGGGATCATACATTACCTGGTGCTCTGGTGGCGTGTGGCGACGGCACAGGGCTAGTGGTCGCAGTTCTGTCCGGCGCGCAAGAGGAACACAGCGGGGCGAGGCGCGGCGCGGCCAGACCCGGCAATGGCGCGCGAGTGGACACACAGCGAGTGTGCTGTAGGGGATCATACATTACCTGGTGCTCTGGTGGCGTGTGGCGACGGCACAGGGCTAGTGGTCGCAGTACTGTCCGGCGCGCAAGAGGAACACAGCGGGGCGAGGCGCGGCGCGGCCAGACCCGGCAATGGCGCGCGAGTGGACACACAGCGAGTGTGCTGTAGGGGATCATACATTACCTGGTGCTCTGGTGGCGTGTGGCGACGGCACAGGGCTAGTGGTCGCAGTACTGTCCGGCGCGCAAGAGGAACACAGCGGGGCGAGGCGCGGCGCGGCCAGACCCGGCAATGGCGCGCGAGTGGACACACAGCGAGTGTGCTGTAGGGGATCATACATTACCTGGTGCTCTGGTGGCGTGTGGCGACGGCACAGGGCTAGTGGTCGCAGTACTGTCCGGCGCGCAAGAGGAACACAGCGGGGCGAGGCGCGGCGCGGCCAGACCCGGCAATGGCGCGCGAGTGGACACACAGCGAGTGTGCTGTAGGGGATCATACATTACCTGGTGCTCTGGTGGCGTGTGGCGACGGCACAGGGCTAGTGGTCGCAGTACTGTCCGGCGCGCAAGAGGAACACAGCGGGGCGAGGCGCGGCGCGGCCAGACCCGGCAATGGCGCGCGAGTGGACACACAGCGAGTGTGCTGTAGGGGATCATACATTACCTGGTGCTCTGGTGGCGTGTGGCGACGGCACAGGGCTAGTGGTCGCAGTACTGTCCGGCGCGCAAGAGGAACACAGCGGGGCGAGGCGCGGCGCGGCCAGACCCGGCAATGGCGCGCGAGTGGACACACAGCGAGTGTGCTGTAGGGGATCATACATTACCTGGTGCTCTGGTGGCGTGTGGCGACGGCACAGGGCTAGTGGTCGCAGTACTGTCCGGCGCGCAAGAGGAACACAGCGGGGCGAGGCGCGGCGCGGCCAGACCCGGCAATGGCGCGCGAGTGGGCACACAGCGAGTGTGCTGTAGGGGATCATACATTACCTGGTGCTCTGGTGGCGTGTGGCGACGGCACAGGGCTAGTGGTCGCAGTACTGTCCGGCGCGCAAGAGGAACACAGCGGGGCGAGGCGCGGCGCGGCCAGACCCGGCAATGGCGCGCGAGTGGACACACAGCGAGTGTGCTGTAGGGGATCATACATTACCTGGTGCTCTGGTGGCGTGTGGCGACGGCACAGGGCTAGTGGTCGCAGTACTGTCCGGCGCGCAAGAGGAACACAGCGGGGCGAGGCGCGGCGCGGCCAGACCCGGCAATGGCGCGCGAGTGGACACACAGCGAGTGTGCTGTAGGGGATCATACATTACCTGGTGCTCTGGTGGCGTGTGGCGACGGCACAGGGCTAGTGGTCGCAGTACTGTCCGGCGCGCAAGAGGAACACAGCGGGGCGAGGCGCGGCGCGGCCAGACCCGGCAATGGCGCGCGAGTGGACACACAGCGAGTGTGCTGTAGGGGATCATACATTACCTGGTGCTCTGGTGGCGTGTGGCGACGGCACAGGGCTAGTGGTCGCAGTACTGTCCGGCGCGCAAGAGGAACACAGCGGGGCGAGGCGCGGCGCGGCCAGACCCGGCAATGGCGCGCGAGTGGACACACAGCGAGTGTGCTGTAGGGGATCATACATTACCTGGTGCTCTGGTGGCGTGTGGCGACGGCACAGGGCTAGTGGTCGCAGTACTGTCCGGCGCGCAAGAGGAACACAGCGGGGCGAGGCGCGGCGCGGCCAGACCCGGCAATGGCGCGCGAGTGGACACACAGCGAGTGTGCTGTAGGGGATCATACATTACCTGGTGCTCTGGTGGCGTGTGGCGACGGCACAGGGCTAGTGGTCGCAGTACTGTCCGGCGCGCAAGAGGAACACAGCGGGGCGAGGCGCGGCGCGGCCAGACCCGGCAATGGCGCGCGAGTGGACACACAGCGAGTGTGCTGTAGGGGATCATACATTACCTGGTGCTCTGGTGGCGTGTGGCGACGGCACAGGGCTCGTGGTCGCAGTACTGTCCGGCGCGCAAGAGGAACACAGCGGGGCGAGGCGCGGCGCGGCCAGACCCGGCAATGGCGCGCGAGTGGACACACAGCGAGTGTGCTGTAGGGGATCATACATTACCTGGTGCTCTGGTGGCGTGTGGCGACGGCACAGGGCTAGTGGTCGCAGTACTGTCCGGCGCGCAAGAGGAACACAGCGGGGCGAGGCGCGGCGCGGCCAGACCCGGCAATGGCGCGCGAGTAGACACACAGCGAGTGCACACACATCGGCCGCAGCCCCAGCAGTGGTGCTGTAGGGAGATCATACAATAGAACGTAGCTTGGTGAAAGTGAAAATAGCACTGAATGAATGCCCTATAAATGTTGATATTTAGACGTTGCTTTAAAAATCAGTCATACTGCTACAGCTACCAGAATTTGAAGATAGCCTAATAAAAAATCATTGCTATAAAATAATTAAACCTACAGGGGCAGTATTCTGTAATACAAGTATCAATTGAACATTACCTTCCGACTGAAATGATCCAGAGGTGTAGAACAACTGCACTCCGTGACATTCTTAATACTCTTCCAGTCGATTGCAACGGTATTTACTTCCTTTTCTAGAAGTGCAAATGTGGCGGGTATTGCATCATCCGTTTTCTAAAAAGACAATTTTGTTTATGGTTGGATGTATTTTTAGGCACCCAATTACGTATTGAGACTTCGCTGACCGTCTGTATGTCTATCTGTCCGTTCGCCACAAGGCTGTTTCTCAGGAACCGTGATAGCTAGAGAGCAGAAATTATCACAGATGATGTATTTCTGTTGCCGCTATAACAACAAAAATACTAAAATCTGAAAAATAAAAATAGCCCATACAATGTGACTTTTTGCCGTTTTTTTTTTGCACGGAAACGTCCGTGTGCGAGTCGACTCGCACTTAGCCGGTTTTTTATATGTGGCGATCTCTACGAATGTTATGTATAAGTATTCTAACCGGCTAAGACGTTGTCCCAAATGAACGCGCGGCAACGCGACGCGAAAATATTCATTTAGGCCCAGCGCACACCGCTGGAAGCGCGGCGGAGCGCATGCCCTTGAAACGCGCGGGCGGATTCCACGGGCCCCGAGCCGCGCCAAGAGTCCTCGAGCGGAGAGAAGCGCGGCGGCGCGGGCGCGGAGCTACTACAAAGTGTTGATCGATACTTTGTACAGAAACGGTCACACTGATCTGACCGCCAGCCAGCCGGGTGCAGGGTAGTGCAGCGGAGCGCAGAGCAGTACGGCGGCGACTGGAGCGCTCGCGCGCTCTTGTAGTAGCTTGAGGGCGGTTCGAGCACCGCAGGCGAATTTATTCTTATATTGACCGTATGTCAAGGTACCTAAGGTTTATATCAAATTGTTGTCTTCAATTGCTCTCCGCCGCGCCTCCAGCTGTATGCGCTGGGCCTTAGTCGTCGTTGTGTATTGTGGGCCTACGTAGTCGCGCTGAAAAGAGACTCGATATGTATAGCGTCGCGTCGCTACATATCGCATCCCATAGGACAACTACACTGTCCCTGTCTATCCGTCTAGCCGAGGGCAAAATTCTGTCATTCAAGTCGTTATTTCATATACGGCTCGAAGGACCAATTCAACCTTACACAAGACCACAATGAACACAAATTTCCCCCCAAATTTGCTTTTGACATTAAATTCAGTTATCACAGGTTCCAAGATTATGACATGATAGCGGACGTCACGCGATTCCACCTGCGTAATTCCCGTTCCTTTGGGAAAACGGGAATAAAATATAGCCTATGACACTCCACAATAACGTAGCTTTCTATTGGTGCTGAAATAATTTTGAAAATCGGTTCAGTAGATCTAAAGATTACCCCTTACAACGTCACTAACTCACAAACGATACCTCTTCTTCATAATAGGATAATTAAATGTTTCATTTCACTACGATTGTTAATGTTACATTTCATTTCGTTGCGTCACCGTATTTTTTTCGAAGTAGCAAGTTAATAATCAAATAATATAATTGGGTTATTTAATGGATTGCAGATGTTAAATTTAATAATACTACCATTTTACAGTCTATAAAGCGTTTCTTGTACGAATCTGCAAATGAATCAGATAATGAATGAAAAGGGACATTATTATTATGACATTAGGTACTAACATGTGGAACTAACTTCAAGGAACTGCTAGGAATAAACCTATTATTGCATGACACTTTATTATTTTTTTATATCCTGTTGTCTGTTTTTGTACCCTTTCTAATAAAATAAAATAAATAAATGACATTTTGCGATTATGACATTTAGCTTTTTTGACGTTTGAAGTTTTGGACATTTTGCGTACGTGACATTTTGCTTTCATGACGTTCTGCTCCGGAGGGAACGGCGCTATGTTGCCTTTTTAGCCCCCCAGAGCTTGAATATGTGAGTGACCATCAAGTTTAAGCAAAAGCACAAAACCACAAAACTTACAAAACTATTTCCAAGTCAACATACCTCAGTGCTGAGTGGTAATTTGTTAGTTTTGGGTGCTGTTGTGCTATCCTTTAACGGGTGATCATGTGTCGCGCACTCGAGTTCTGACAGAGTGCCGCCAGATTCATATAACAACCTGTAGGTAATAAATATATTGAGAGCCATTACACACACACATACATACATACATATAATTATTATAATCACGCCTTTATTCCCGAAGGGGTAGGCCGTATACAGGGTGAATTTTTGAAAAGGGCTTGGATGGCCAAATCCGAAACTATAAGGAATAGCTAAAAATGCTCAAAGGAGTTACGAGCCCGATTTTAATAAAACTTAAAACCTCATCATTAGAATTTTGAAAAACCAATAATCCTAGCTGGAAATCGAACCCATTGATTTTGAAAAAAAAATCACACCCTTTATTATTACACCAGACGATAGTTTCGCTGATAAGGATCAAATTCTGCGAAGTAATGATATACGGCAAAGGACATCATTCATTTTGGACCAAAAACTGAAAGTGCCGGCCAGAAAAAGAAAATGTGATATTCGCATAGAACACACAATTTCTAGCAAAAAATACTACTACATTAACCCTGTGCGTGCTATGGTTTTGTTGTTACATGCTTTTAAAATTCGTGAAAAATGTTATTTCGAAGGTGTCATTCTAATTGATATGAGCAGTTAAATAGTGATTTATTTTATTAATTATGTCTTTCAGCACACATATAAGCACACATACATATAATTATACCTGTTTCTCTGAAGGGTGAGGCAGAGGCATATTTTATGCCCAATTTTGATTTCTCGTTCCTACATAAAGGAGCATGTAAAATAAAGATTAAGAGTATTTTATTTCGACAGAGTCAAAGGCTTTTTTGTAGTCCACAAAAGCCATACACAGCGGCTGATTGTACTCGTTTATTTTCTGTACAATCTGCCGTACAGTATGGATGTGGTCCACGGTTCTGAAGCCTTTTCGAAATCCGGCTTGCTCCTTTGGCTGAAACTCGTCGAGCCTTCCGGCGAGGCAGTTTGTGACTACTCTCGAGAACAACTTGTAAACATGGCTCAGAAGTGAGATGGGTCTGTAATTGCTCAGCAAGGTCTTGTCACCTTTCTTGAAGAACAGAGCCACCGCACTCCCGCTCCACGCTTCAGGTGTTTGTCCCTGTTGGAGGACGGAATTAAACAAACTCGTCAGCTCGTTGAGAACCGGGGGGCCCCCCGCCTTCAGTAGTTCAGTTGTAATTCCATCCTCCCCAGGGGACTTGTTGTTTTTAAGTTCCTTTTTGTCCGTGATGCATACAGGTCTCTGTAAAAACTCTTAATTTCCTCGAGAATCTCGAACCTTGAGGTCACAGTTCTGCCATACGCTGTCTTCAGTTTCATCAGAGGGGGTCTTCCAAGCTGTTGGGCAAAAACTTTGGTACCCCTGTTCTGCTAGATCGCTGCCTCGACGATGCTGATGTTATAGCGTCTAAGGTCGCGGCGTATCAGCTTTCGGATTCTGAGATTTAGATCCCGCTGGTCTGATGAAGACGAGTGCGTAGATGGCGTTTCCCGTCTTTTTCTCATAAGTTCAAGAGGATCAGGCGAGAGCTTAGAGGACCTGTTATTGCTTTTTCCGGACATAAACCTTCGGGACACTCGCTGTAGCGTCCTGACCACATTGTCGGCCTTATTGTAAATATTGCCAGTGGTTTCCAGCAGATCAAAACGATTTTGAAGTTCTAACTGGAACCTCTCAGCCCCTGAGGCTAACTGGAGTGCGGTAGGTCGGAAAGTAGGCTTCATCATACGGGCCCTTTCAGCTCGGAAGTCCAAATTCAGAGATGCTCGTACAAGTCGGTGATCACCACCGGTATTAACCATTGGACCACCGAGACACTACTCTCGACCGTCAAATTCTTTCACCACATTGCATGTTTGGGGAGATATTATCGCAAATCGAATGATTATATAGGAGCAATTTTAAACATTCGTGCCGTACAACATAACTAAGTTGCCGTAGATGGTGCCTACGTCGAGAGTAGTGTCTCGGTGGTCCAACGGTTAAACCTGTTGACCACAGAGACATCTCTAAATATAGACTTCCTGTCCGTCATGATGAAGTCTATCTCGTTCCTTGTGACCTTGTCGGGGCATCGCCAAGTCCATTTTCTGTGGGTCTTCTTCTTAAAGAAAGAGTTAATCAAGAAGAGCCCCTGAGACTCAAAAAAACTGACAAGCATATGGCCCCGGTCATTTCTGCGCCCTACACCAAAGGGGCCGATCTTCGTTTCGCCGCGTTCTTGTACTCCCACTTTGGCATTGAAGTCCCCCATCACAACGCTGTAGTGAGTCTTGGTAGTACCATGTAGTGCTTTTGCTATGTCCTCGTACACGGTCTCAACTGCCTCGACAGTGCTTTCGAGGTCGGGGTGTACACTCGTATCACCTTCAGGGTGTACCTGTTGGTGAGTCTCAGTATTAAGTACGCTACCCGAGGCGAAACACTGCTAATCTCTACAAAGCTGCTAACGAGGTCCTTTTTCACCATAAAGCCAATCCCGCCCTCGGAAAAATGTCTTCCCGAAAGTAAAACAGGTCGCCTGATGCAAGGGTTAGCGTGTCCTCCCACTTTCTTTGGACCTCGCACAATATTGGATGTGCCAGTTAATACGACCTAGTTCTACCTCGAGTTCGGTGAGCCGTCATGGGCCTGCTTCTGTAAGGACGGTGAGTGACCCTCTCACCGTCCTCAGACCCCCGTTGGTACAGGGTTTAGTTTCGAATTTTCCTTTTCTGTGCGCCATGACCTCGTCCGTTTATCAGCAGGTGCACCACTCGCAGGTGAGGCTGGCTTGGACCCCGGGGTTGGTGGTAGGGCCCCATCGCACCCATCGGGCGTCGGGAGGTGGCGGGGTGATTTGCCAGGTACCTGTCGCTTGGGCGTGGGGGGCTGCGCGCGCGGCACCTTTGTCTAAGTTTTTTGAAACAAGTTTGGTCTTGTTGTGAATCGTTAGGTACGTTTTGTTTGTGCGTAGGTAAGTAGATCATTAGTAAAATGATTATTCTTTCTTATTACAATAGAATAGCTTAAAAACGAATCACTATTCAAGTGATGAAATGTATAAAAATACATCATCGAAATAACATTTTTCTCGTATTTTAAAAGCATGTAACAACAAAACCATAGCACGCACAGGGTTAATGTAGTAGTTTTTTTTGCTAGAAATTGTGTGTTCTATGCGAATATTACATTTTTATTTTCTGGCCGGCACTTTCAGAATTGGCCCAAAAATGTATGAAACGTGAATGATCTCCTTTAAGGAAAGTTTGAAATTTTAATAGAATTCATATTTCATGTACCAAAATTATGATAATTTGTTTCGTTCGAAATTCCAGAATAGATCGTAACTATTCCGTGTTTTCAATCATGCTCGGAATAATTCTTTGGAGAATATTCTAAACGGAATTAATAAAATTTAATGCAGTACGATCCTTGAGGTCTCGAATCTAGCTATGTATTGGAAACAATGGTCTACATTTTGAACAATTAATCAGTAAATGTAAGAAAAATAAATTGTATTTTGTTAAAGATGAGCACTTTCCTTTAGTTTGCCGTATGACATTACTTCCCAGAATATGATCCTTAATAGCAACACTATCGTATGGTGTAATAATATAGGGTATGTTTTTTTTTTCAGAATCATTGGGTTCGATTCCCAGCTAGGATTATTGGTTTTTCAAAAATCTAATGATGAGGTTTTAAGTTTCATCAAAATCGGGCTCGTGACTCCTTTGAGCATTTTTCGCTATTCCTTATAGTTTCGGATTTGGCCATCCAATCCCTTTTGAAAAATTCACCCTGTATAGTATTCGCCCCCGTTTGACCTTAAAGTTTTATGTCCCACGTAATAGGTGGTGAGCCTATTACCGTGTTGAAACGGACATGCGCAGATCGCCGCGACCCGAATTTTTTCAAGCTGCCCATAAGGCCTTTCAAAAAATACGGTGTTCAAACAAATTTGTGTAACAAATCGTTTGAACACCTTATTTTTTCCATATGCCATACTTTTTTCGCGGGTGTAGAACACCGTATTTTTTCCGACAAATTTAATTAATCAGTCTGTAATTACGCCCCGCGGACTAGCTCTGAAATTACTATTTTCGGTTCTCAAATCACCTAATTCGACCTTCTAAGGGTCGCCATACTTGTAACAAATGACCTGAACTTTTCTGTCATCATCTCTGGGTATATATCCTATCGACTAAAAAAACCTCACGTAACGCCCAGCAGCCTATGGTTGGGAGCCCCGGGTAAGCCCTCGGAAGGATGTCCCAGGACTCCCTACAGACCCACGGCCGCCACTGCGTCCTCGCCTAGGGGCGGTTCGGGTGCTATCCCACGTCTTTGGGGGGTTTCGGGTGTGATCCTGCTCCTAAGGGGGGACGTGCGTGAATCCCTCACGTAACGCTGCTCTTTTGTGTGGTCGCATTGAAAACTTATAAATAAACGTACTTGTTATCAATTTGAAGTTCTTCAGTCTTAGTTTCAATTTCTACCAAATTTGTGTTTCTGTTTTGATAGTTCACTACTGTGGTCTCCTTGATTTTATCGTTTTTCTTGCCCGATAAAAGATTTTTAAACGTCGTTATCCTCTGTAAGAAAACACGGTATGAATAAAATAATAAAAGTTGTCATAGGTGATAATAATAAATCCTACTAATATTATAAATGTGAATGTTTGTGAAGATATTTGGATGTTTAGATGTTTGGATGTTTGTTACTTAATCACACTGTAAAGGCTGAACGGATCGGGCTGAAATTTGGTATAGAGATAGCCACTTTTCATTTCGGGGATATGTTCCCATGGGAATCGGGAATGGGAACTGAATTTCACGCGGCCGAAGCCGCCAGCTTCAACTAGTTAATAATAAACGCACATACGACGTCAATATTCCGTGAAAAACGAAACACTTTTAGGGTTCCGTACCCAAAAAGTAAAAACGGTATCCTATTCAGGAGACTTCGCCGTCCGTCTGTCTGTCTGTCTCGTCACGAACGCGCCATTGTGTTGTGGACAGACTCTATAATTAACAAAGATGGATTTGTTCGCTACAACATTATAATTCGAACACAGGTGGGCCAAGTTTTGTGATCTTTTATTTGTTGAATTTTTCTCCAACCCGAATAGCAGAATAAAAAAAGATCGGAATTACCAGATCCTATGGCGATACGAAGTTCGCCGGGTTATTAGTAAGTACATAGATTTACGACTACCAAATAAAACATTCTAATAGGATACAAGCACATTAATTTCTCATGTATTACTTTTTTTTTCAAACCTACCCTCGACTACGCACGCTCACGCTCAAATCAATATCGAAATTACTTTGAAAATGCTTTCACCTGGTGTCCTTGAATTCCATGAGCGGTGTCTATGTGTGCGTAACCCGAGTGCACTTTGTACGTAAATTTCCTGCCTTATTTGTTATTTACAAGCTAATACCCGCAGCTTCGTCCGCGTAAAATTTGTGCCCGTTCCCGCTTCCCGTAGGACCTTATTTCCGGGTTAAAAAGTAGCCTATGTTTTATTCCAGACTATAATGTATGTCTGTACCAAATTTCAGCCCGATCCGTTCAGCGGTCTGAGCGTGAAAGAGTAACAAACATCCACACTCACAAACTTTCGCATTTATAATATTAGTAAGAAGTAAGAAGTAAGATTAGTAAGCTGTAAGATTTAGTGGTGATACCGTGATATGTACCTTGGTGAGATAGTTGATGTGGTGGTCTAAAGCAGAGCAGTGTTCAGTAGCGGCTGGTAGCAGGTCTCCTAGAGGCTCGCGAGGGTGTACACCGCTTTCATGGCGGCAGTACATACCGCGCCAGAACCTATACAAACATACACAGAAATTAGAAATGGTACGAAGATGCGTGACTTGGGCTCTTACCAAGTAACATTATTATAATCCAATCAAAGAAACTTGACGGTCTAAATAAGCAACATTGGACGTTTCATATTATGAAACATAATTTTTGAAGTAAAACTTCTTTAGGCGCGACTAAGGAGTACCTCAATTTTTTTTTGTAACGCTTAATATTTGAATTTTGAATAGCGGAAACATAGTTTCGCTAAATATTCACGGAATGAATGATATTAATATAACATTTGATGCCGTCAATGGCAAAGAACTTTTACTTTAATCGCGCGTAAAGGTTACACGCACACACTTTTTTTTATGTCTTTATAATCTTTAATCTTTATTTGGCACAAAAAGTTAGACATGTCAACAACAATTTTTACACAGATATAATATTACAGCATCCAAAAATTGGTATCCGGTGTAAGCAACTGCTGCTGAACTAGGCTTAATACCTGTATTTCAGCTAACAGCGCCTCCACCCTGAAATCTCTAAATGCTTGTATGTTTTGTACTTCAAATTACATCAATTTTATTGTATGTTACATTTCATTAAACATACAATGTTGCCTTTTAGGCCCGCTGTTCAATTTTATACCCCCTTGTTTTGTCGGGAAACCTGGGATCTGTCGGGAACACTGGGACATCCTTCCGCGGGCTTACTTGGGGGCTCTCTTGGGACTATAGGCAGTGGTAGGGTTGTTTTAGTCGACAAGAGTCCGGCATAGCATCCATCAGGAATTTCCACTCGAAAAAGACCCTACATCATGTTTTCATAGCACTTACCTAATACTTTGTGCGTTGAGATCCGGTTTGAGTACATCAGGGTGAGACTTGGGATTGTAAAGAGGGTTTTTGTACTCGTTCAGGTGACTCGCCATGTAGCCCCATAACGAGAATGTGCGTTCAGACAACCTAGGAACAAATAAAGAAATTCAAATAAAACCGACTTTAAACCAAAACGTATAAGTTACTATGTGCTTACTTGGCATGACAAAATAATACTTGAGATACCAAAAATTATACTATTTAATTACTGTACCAAGTAATTTTTATTTTCAGACTAGCTGATGCCCGCAGCTTCGCCCGCGTAAAATTTATTCCCGTTCCTGCTTCCCGTATTTTATCCCCTTGGGGGTAGAATTTATCAAAATCCTTTCTTAGCGGATGCCTACGTCATAACATCTACCTGCATGCCAAATTTCAGCCCGATCCTTCCAGTGGTTTGGGCTGTGCGTTGATAGATCACTATGTCAGTCAGTCAGTCACCTTTGAGTTATATATATTTAGATATTCATAAATAGAGTTAGCTATCTACTCGACAGATTTGTTAATTCGTCACTTTCGCCAACTGGTCACTTTTGAAATTAGTCAATTTCACTAATATCCTTAATTCGTCACTTTCTTTAATTCGTCAGTTGGCTTATCTGGTCAGTGTATGAATCTCGTCAGTTTATCAATTTCAACTGATTTCCGTATTTGGTCAGTTGTAGTACAATCACATACTAATGGATAATTTAAAATTGTCGGTTTTTTTTGGACTGTACCTACCGGTCTATTTATTTGGGGTAGGTCAGATAAATGTATTTTCATTTACATAGATGAAATTTATACATATGGAAGTATAGTGTTTTATGCAGTTTGAATGATAACTTTTTGACCTACGTTACTGACTGGTTATTTTTACCCATTACTTTTGTTTAGAAAATATTGAGTCAATGTCAATGTCAACAGCGGTCGATTGTATTGGATAAAAGCATCACAAATATAGTTTCTACTTTCATGATAGAAGATCTATTTGAAGAAGGAAGGAAAGAAGTTTGGGATTGCTTGACAAAATTAGGTCTTATTAATACTAACGGGTGTTTTTTTTAGAGGTATAGAACTTTAAGTTGGCATAACTGTTTTAACTGGCGGTATTTTTGTCAGCTGAAAAGTGATTTATGTTAAGTTTGGTTTGGCATTTCAACATGAATAGATTGACGCCTGAACAATGCTTCCAAATTGTGCAAATTTATTTTGAAAATCATGGTTCTGTCCGAAATACGTATCGTGATTTTCATAAGCGAATTTTGTTTAGCGGTGCAACTCACTTTTGGTTGAATGGATACGTCAATAAACAAAACTGCCATATTTGGGGTGATGATAATCCTCAAGTGTATGTTGAGACACCGTTACATCCAGAAAAACTGAATGTGTGGTGTGTTTTATGGGCTGGTGGAATAATTTGTCCGTACTTCTTTAGAAACGATGCTGACCAGAACGTTACAGTCAATCGTGACTGCTATAGAGCTATGATTACTGACTTTTTCGTTCATCAATTGAACAACCATGATGTGCAGGAGTAGTGGTTGCAACAAGACGGCGCAACATGTCACATAGCTCGTGCCACAATTGATTTATTGAAGGAAACGTTTGGTTACCGCATAGTTTCACGTTTTGGACCGGTAGGTTGGCCTCCAGAGTCGTGCGATTTTACGCCACTTGACTATTTTCTGTGGAGATATGTGAAGTCGCTCGTCTACGCCGATAAGCCCGAAACGATTGACCACTTGGAGGACAACATTCGGCGCGTTATTGCCGATATACGGCCACAAATGTTGGCAAAGTCATCGAAAATTGGACCTCTAGATTAGACTACGTCCGAGCCAGCCGTGGCGGTTATATGCCAGAAATCATATTTAAACTATAATGCCAGAAGATTTTCTTTCGAATAAAGTCATTTTCATATCAATAAAAACAATCACCTTCGTTTTATTCCATTTCAAAGTTCTATACCTCTAAAAAAAACACCCTTTATAAGAAACAATAAACGTGTTAACTAATGAATGTACATTTTTATTTAAAAACAAGCTGACCCCGCAACTTCGTTTACGTCACATAAGTGGTATGAAAGGAGAGGTATTTCTTCATCAGACTCTTGATGAGTCTGATGAGCAGCGTGTGAAACTGCCCTGTTTGCTTAATCATAAAAGAGCTTAATGATTAAGACATTTTAAAACAATTCAATTGTTCAATTAATTTAACAATTCAATTTCATTAATTGTTTTAAAATAAGATTAAGCCAACACGCCAGTTTAGATTTACACTCTTATTCAAAGAAACCGCTGCAATTAAAATTTTAAACATATCTGATTCTTAAAAGTGTTATAAACCGATTGACATGAAATAAACGCTAAATGTTAAGTGGAGCAAACCTCAACACAATAAAAAAAACCGCATTGCAATCGGTTAAGCGGTTACTGAGATAAGCGTGCACAACCGTACAGACAAACAGACAAACAGACAAAAATTCTAAAAATCATTGTTTTGGGTTCTTTTGCGTTCATAAAGCCCCCCTATAATATTTTTTCTTATTTATCTTCCATGTAGGTACAGACAGAGACCTGTTATAATTTCATTATATGAATTGATTACAAATTTATCCAAGTTTAATTTTCCATTTTTTCTAAGTTTATAAAATAAAAATCTGATATGCTATATATGATATTAACGACTGTACATCTAGTCAAAATGCATAAATTGACGAGATTCATACATTGACCTGATAGCCCAACTGACGAATTAGGGATAGTGACGAATTAGGGATTTTAATGAAATTGACCAATTGCAGAAAGTGACCAGTTGACGAAAATGACTAATTAACAAATCTGTCGACTAGATAGCTAACTCCATAAATAATATAATTATATTAAAATACGGTTCCATTACGGTTGGACCTGGTCAAGTAACTATTCTACACTGAATAACCCACTGACCATACCTGGTGCAAAGGTGCCCAACACACTCGCGGCGTTGCCTCTCTGTATAGCTATGGCTATCCTTTGCACCAGATATGACCGGGTGTGAGAGTCTGTATTGACTGTGTGTATTAACTTTTTAAACAACCGAAGCCCAATATGAGTATTGAGGTAGGTAAATATTACGAGATATCTGTAATGTGGTGATTATCTAGGTATACTTATGTTGTAGCATTTACTTGCTTTATTGAACTTGCTATGTTTACTTGCTATGCGTGACTATGTTGGATGCATAAAGTAGGCATAAACAGTTTGAAGCTGAATTGCGTAAGTACTCACTCTCTGTATATCAACCACAAAACCTTAAAACCATTGGAATAAAGTCTATATTTGTTTACATTCAAAACAGCTGTTTGTAATATTAAACAAAGATCAAGCTATACTTTACAGACTGTAATACATGTTACTATATTTTTACCTAAAAATGGTACGTACCTCAGATCCCGCCTGTCTTTCTCGCAGTTCCCGACAAACGTGCCATACTGACAAGCGTGTGCATGGTCGTGTAGCGTCAGTAGAAACCGCTCGTTAAACTGGAAAGCCTGTTGGACAACATTAAAAACTATGTTTATTCCCGTCACCGTAAATATACCACTGCTGATTGATTTTGATTAAAAAAGAATTTCGTAAGTTTTATGAAACATTTTAAGAGTAAGCTCTTAAAACGAATCAAATTTTCCATTTTTACAATATTCTTTATTAGCTCCGCTCATATTTATCATAACCTGTTGTTATATAATCTATACCCGCTCTCAATAAGCCGGTTATAGAACTTTAAAACAAGTTTTTAAATCCATCGAGCAGTTTCTGAGATCACCGCTTTCAATTGAACAGCTTTATAACTTAAATAATATTCTAGTTTATTAAAAACTGTTTTTTTTATCTTCTTAATTAACCCTAATACTTTCTGAGACATAACATCCTTCATAACGTTGAAAAATAAAAACTTGACTTGGACTGAGTGATAGCTCGTTCATTTATAATTTTAAGACAGTACTGTAGTACCACGTTTATAAGTTACGCCGATGTACCTGCGCAGAGTCTCATATTCAAAACGCGCGAAAAAATCTTAACCAATCACAACGCTCCGCATAAACGCGTCAAACATGGCCCTTTGTTATTGGTTGCCGCCTGCGCGCCATGTTCGATGCCCGCACAACAGCGGTGCAATGAGCTACAATGAGCGAGATAGCACTACTCTCTGGATTTATTGCATTTTCAATCGTAACGTAACGCAATAAAGTCGTTGTTTCAACAGCGTTGGCAATCTTAATTAATCGGCGTTAGCTTGCTCTCTTCTGAGCAGGCGAATTTTGTCGATGCGACTTATAAACGTGGTTCACCTGTACATCAGTGTTATTATAAATATATTTACCTCGGGTCTCTGCCTCAACAGTTGCCAGGTGCAGTCAAGCAGTTGCGTGAACACGGGTGAGCGTTCACGCCCGTCGTAAGCGATGTGCCCGCACCGGTGCGTGAACTTGTGCCCGAATGACAGCCAATCCTTTTCTATTAGCGCCTGCATTGACAAAGTGGATAGAAATCAATACATGTCAAAATATAACAAGAATAAAATTTGGATAACCGTTCATTTTGGAAGTAAAAGTTGGAGATTACTGGGACCAAAAACTTGAAATCGAGACCAACACGCTTACTGACTCCTCAAAACAGTAACTTGTAGTTTCGATTGTGAATTCAGATTTCGAGAATCGAAACCAGAAACAGGGAAGGGGGAACGAGGCAAACCGGAGTGAAAACTCGTATTCTAGGATGTAACATCGCTTCATAACATTCGTGAGTGTAGTGAGTACGTAGTGCGGGTCGAGGCACAGCGCGGCCAGCGAGCACACCTGCGCCGTGCGGTCCCACCCGTCGCTGCAGTGCACGCACACGCTCACGTCTACAGAGTAGTGAGTACCTGGTACCCGTTGATGGTGCGGTAGTGCGGGTCGAGGCACAGCGCGGCCAGCGAGCACACCTGCGCCGTGCGGTCCCACCCGTCGCTGCAGTGCACGCACACGCTCACGTCTACAGAGTAGTGAGTACCTGGTACCCGTTGATGGTGCGGTAGTGCGGGTCGAGGCACAGCGCGGCCAGCGAGCACACCTGCGCCGTGCGGTCCCACCCGTCGCTGCAGTGCACGCACACGCTCACGTCTACAGAGTAGTGAGTACCTGGTACCCGTTGATGGTGCGGTAGTGCGGGTCGAGGCACAGCGCGGCCAGCGAGCACACCTGCGCCGTGCGGTCCCACCCGTCGCTGCAGTGCACGCACACGCTCAGGTCTACAGAGTGTAGGGAGTACCTGGTACCCGTTGATGGTGCGGTAGTGCGGGTCGAGGCACAGCGCGGCCAGCGAGCACACCTGCGCAGTGAGGTCCCACCCGTCGCTGCAGTGCACGCACACGCTCACGTCTACAGAGTGTAGGGAGTACCTGGTACCCGTTGATGGTGCGGTAGTGCGGGTCGAGGCACAGTGCGGCCAGCGAGCACACCTGCGCAGTGCGGTCCCACCCGTCGCTGCAGTGCACGCACACGCTCACGTCTACAGAGTGTAGGGAGTACCTGGTACCCGTTGATGGTGCGGTAGTGCGGGTCGAGGCACAGCGCGGCCAGCGAGCACACCTGCGCAGTGCGGTCCCACCCGTCGCTGCAGTGCACGCACACGCTCACGTCTACAGAGTGTAGGGAGTACCTGGTACCCGTTGATGGTGCGGTAGTGCGGGTCGAGGCACAGTGCGGCCAGCGAGCACACCTGCGCAGTGCGGTCCCACCCGTCGCTGCAGTGCACGCACACGCTCACGTCTACAGAGTGTAGTGAGTACCTGGTACCCGTTGATGGTGCGGTAGTGCGGGTCGAGGCACAGCGCGGCCAGCGAGCACACCTGCGCCGTGCGGTCCCACCCGTCGCTGCAGTGCACGCACACGCTCACGCCGCTTTCTATTGCCGCCGCGATCCACCACGAAGTGTCCAGGATAGACCTAGCACAGTACACTCACACTATAGTACTCGAAGATTCAGAAGTCGACAGTCATATTAACGTAAACAAAATTGACTTTTATTTCAAAGCGATAAAAGTCAAGTTGTTATTTACAGTTTACGCCACTGTGTTCTCACTCTCTGCATTTCAACCACAAAAGCTTTAAGCCGTTGACATAAAGTTTATTCTTGTTTAAGTTTGTAGAATCTATATTATATTTGAGAGTAGTATAGTTCTTTATACATTTACATGTGTACAAACAGCCACTAGGGGTGGCGTAATTTTATGCAGTCGCGTGAACCACCTTTCTCAGAACAGCAAAGAGGAATTCTCGAAATACTGCTTGAATCAAACAAAAGGAGGAAAAAAATACTTACTTGATATGCTTCAACCAGCCCGAAGATTCCAGTCCACTGAGAAACGATGACATTGTTGGAGAGTTTTGATCACAGGCTGAAACAGTAACAAAAACTTGTATCATCACATCCACTGTATGAAGCAAAATCGGGTTTGTTTGTTAATTTTTGGTTTGTTGAAATTAACATTGAACCCGATTCTAAGGCGACAAAAAGTTCGCCCGGACTACTATTATTGTATGACTTTTCTGTAGGCCTTTATAAGTTACACAATTCTACCATACATTATTTTGTTATACCACGAAGGGTTTAGGCAGCGTTTTCGTTAAAAGCTCCCAGACACCTTATTTTTTTCCAACATCTCTAACTAATATCATTATATCTTAGTAATGTATACAAAAACTCAACAAATTATATACGTTAACCTTTCTCAAGAATCATTGGTGATCTCAGCATGAAAGTCCATGCAGTAGTTTTTAAGTTTATCGTGAACAGACAGACGCGGCGGGGACTTTGTTTTATTATATGTAGTGATAACAAATATTAATCCCATCGAATTGACACATAAATAGTAGATTGTATAACAAGGGGGCAAAATAGTATTTTTACGGCGAGGGCGCTACTTTGAATCACGAGCGAAGCGAAGGATTCTAGAATAGAATCCCGAGCATAGCGAGGGATTCTAACGTAGAATCCTGAGCGCAGTGAGGGATTCAAAGTACACCGCCCGAGGGAAAAATTATTTTCCCTCGAGTAATATACTCTACTTTTCATTCCCTTTCTATGAGAAAAAATAAGTTTTGTACGACGTAGTTACCTTCTATAGTCATTGTTCCAGGGAGTTCATGGATCGTCACTTTCATAACTTGACGTGGTACTTATTATATTTGCAGAATACAATAAAATATGTTTACTGACTACAAGAACATTAATTATGACGAACACGAACAGATAAATGGCGCTTTTTAGTTTTTTTTTAGTTAGCTCAGGACACCGCGCTGTGCAGCCAGCACTTACCAGCCAGTAATTTATACAATTTGCGTTCGATTTCTATGAAATTTTCAAGTTCCAAATTTAAATCCTTTGCCGCCCGCTAAAAAGCTCTTAACAGAAAAGA
This sequence comes from Miltochrista miniata, assembly GCA_933228765.1. Lineage (NCBI taxonomy): Eukaryota > Metazoa > Arthropoda > Insecta > Lepidoptera > Erebidae > Miltochrista > Miltochrista miniata. The sequence goes on along the minus strand of OW121760.1, from coordinate 19,918,471 downwards.
GCTATTTTGCGCCCCGTTATCGTGGTGCAAAGTGATTCTTTTCGAATAGAAGGAATGAAAATAGTAGTTTTCGATACAAGTGTGGGATCTCTGTTATTACAACGAGTTACGACAGGTGTTGACCCGAGCCGAAGGCGAGGGTAGACAGTCGGAACGAGTTTAAATAACAGTCCCACACGTTGTATTGAACAACTATTTTTAATACAGTTGCGAAAAAATTAAGCAATTTTATAAAATAACTAGCGGTACCCTGCCACGCTTCGCTGTGACTTTTTTATGGTGGTTTTATGTACCTATGAGAAATGAGTAACAAACTAAATGATGGGTACATTTTTAAAAAAATGTGTGCGTGTACTATTGTACACACGTAAGAAGTGAAACTTCTTCATGACCTTATTTTTCGAAAGAAATATCATGAAATATACATAGGAGTTAGTAGTAGTCCAAAAGTCCAAGGTCAAAAAGTCAAAAAGTCCAAAAGTCCAATAGTCCAAAAGTCCAAAACTACGAAGTCCAAAAGTACAAAAGTTCAAAATTCCAAAACTCCAAAACTCCAAAACTCCAAAACTCCAAAACTCCAAAACTCCGAAACTCCAAAACTCCAAAACTCCAAAACTCCAAAACTCCAAAACTCCAAAACTCCAAAACTCCAAAACTCCAAAACTCCAAAACTCCAAAACTCCAAAACTCCAAAACTACAATACTCCAAAACTACAATACTCCAAAACTACAATACTCCAAAACTCCAAAACTCCAAAACTCCAAAACTCCAAAACTCCAAAACTCCATAACTCCAAAACTCCCAAACTCCCAAACTCCCAAACTCTCAAACTCTAAAACTCTAAAACTCTAAAACTCTAAAACTCTAAAACTCTAAAACTCTAAAACTCTAAAACTCTAAAACTCTAAAACTCTAAAACCCTAAAACTCTAAAACTCTAAAACTCTAAAACTCTAAAACTCTAAAACTCTATAACTCTAAAACTCTAAAACTCTAAAACTCTAAAACTCTAAAACTCTAAAACTCTAAAACTCTAAAACTCTGAAACTCTAAAACTCTAAAACTCTAAAACTCTAAAACTCTAAAACTCTAAAACTCTAAAACCCTAAAACTCTAAAACTCTAAAACTCTAAAACTCTAAAACTCCAAAACTCCAGCTCCAAAAGTCCAAAATGTCAAACGCCTAAAACTCGATAAGTCCAAAAGTACAAAAGTCCAAAAGTCCAAAAGTCCAATAGTCCAAAAGGCCAAAAGTCCAAAGTCCAAGAGTCCATAACTCCAAAGTCTAAAATTCTAAAAGTCCTAAAACTCCATAACTCCAAAACTCCATAACTCCAAAACTCCAAAACTCCAAAATTCCAAAAGTCTAAAGTCCAAAACTCCAAAATTCCAAAATTCCGAATGTCCAAAAAGTTCAAAAATAACATGCAAAACAAATCTGACCTCTTTATTAGGTAAGTACTCTCTTTTATTATTCTGAATGCAAGGAGGCCGCAATCAAACTTCTCTTAAAAAACATCAAGCTGGTAGGTACCTTCTAAATAGGTTGTTTATAATATTTTGTTCTGAAGCTGGCTGAATATAATTTAAAAAAAAAAACTACCAACGCCATCTATTGGTAAAATCACTTTTTAAAGCTATTTTATTCTTATTGCTGTTATGATAAAAGTGTATAAAGTAGCCTAAAACCATCTCTGAATCCTATTGTATATCGTGTCCAATTTTGAGCTCAATCGATTCAGTAAATTTTGAGTTTTTAATAGATACACAAACGCACACAACATTTTTATATATATAGATAAAAACACAATAAACCTGAATATCCAAAATGGCGCCAACCGTAAAAGAATATATACCTTTCAAAGCAAAGACTATGGCAGTGCACTTCATACAGCCAACTTTTTTTATATTTATAAAATTAATTTGGCTGATATTTATATTAATTTATGCTTAAATTTCAATTAAAATTACTTTTAATCTGATATTGAAACAAGTTATTGTCTTTTTTTAGAAATATTTGCATGAATCACAGACATTATTTTGACAATTGGGAAAGAAAACGCACGAGTGCGGGAATGGTAAAGAAAAAGCACGAGTGTGTAATAGCCCACATCCCGAACGCTATACGTCCCTGTAATACGCCACTTTTTGAGCAACTGTATTAAATAGTAGATTGTTAACCGAGGGTGGAAAGGATCAATTCCCGAGGTATTTAGACGCCCGAGCGCAGCGAGGGCGGCTATAGTCCGAGTCGGAATTGATTCTTTTACCCGAGTTAAACACTCTACTTTTCATTTCAAATACGAGGAAAATAAAACTAATAATAATATTCAAACCTTACCATAAAAGATTATTACCAATTGTTTTGAATTCTGTTACAGATAAATAACAACTACATTATGTCGACTTTTTTTTTAAATTTTAAATATGGAACTCACCGCGTAATTGTTGCAGAGAAATTTTCGCTAAGTTCACACTGGCTGTTTGGAAAGTCGCATGGACGCAGCATTTTTTAAATTTTTTTTTTTTACCTAAATCTCTTCACCATCACAGCTTACCTGTCAGCAGTTCTATTTTTAAGGTTCATTCCGACCCTTGGGTGGGAAGTAATTTGTATGAGTTTTTCCCTCCCTAGGGAGGGAAACAGCATTTTCCACCCAATAGTCATATCAAGAAAACACTATTTTCCGAGTATGAGAAATGAATAGTAGATTGTTAACCGAGGGTGGAAAGAATCAATTCCCGAGGTATTTAGACGCCCGAGCGCAGCAAGGGCGGCTATAGTCCGAGTCGGAATTGATTCTTTTACCCGAGTTTAACACTCTACTTTTCATTTCAAATACGAGGAAAATAAAACTAATAATAAGATTCAAACCTTACCTACCATAAAAGATTATTACCAATTGTTTTGAATTCTGTCAGATAAATAACAACTACATTAGGTCGACTTTTTAAATTTTAAATATGGAACTCACCGCGTAATTGTTGCAGAGATTACCGGCCCCATACACGTACAATATTATTGACTCAATAATATTGCCACAATATTTATTTCCATCCGAATATAGTCTGTTCAAACCTCATTAATACCAATTCACGTTCAATTTATTGCTATATTGATCAATATTATTGTACGTGTATGGGGCCAGAAGAAATTTCCGCTAAGTTCACACTGGCTGTTTGGAAAGTCGCATGGGCGCAGCATTATTTTTTTTTTACACAAATGCTTTAATATCACCGCTGACCTGTCAGCAGTTCTATTTTTAAAGTTCATTCCGGCCCTTGGGTGGGAAGTAATTTGTATGAGTTTTTCCCTCCCTAGGGAGGGAAACAGCATTTTCCACCCAATAGTCAGATCAAGAAAACACTATTTTCCGAGTATGAGAAATGAAAAAAATATTTACCCGACTTCTTAAACATTTTCTCCGTGAAGAATTAGACATTTTTTTTTAACGACTGTACCCATGGTATTATCACTAAGAACACTATGTACTGAATTATAATGTGACCAAGTTACACAGGATCTCAACGTTGCAGTTACATTGAGACTTGTCATGATATTTGATTTCGTTTCATTATAACGTAAAAGTTGCCTGCAAACGTGGTAGATGGCGCTGTATGCTTTTTGTATAAATATGATGTTTATTTCGCGGCAACGCAGAGCGTTTCCTGCAAAGACTGCTTGGCACCACTAGTGTCGTCAATAAGTAGAGTTACGTCTCTACCTCATAATATAAAAATGTACTCTGTGAAGACGGCCGCATCACTGCCACACAAATTAAAGCTGTATTATTACTAGCGCACGCACACATAGCGCCGCGCGCACTGATAAGTTGAATTATCTATACTACCGTGATCGTTTACAGAACACTGAGTCCGCGGGGCCACGAGTAAGGACTTAGATACCTAGCTGATACATTTTAAACATACAAAACGCCCAAAATCCAAAGCAAACATTTCGTCGCTGCGCCTGCAAAAGTCGCTATGTGATTTTTTTCGAATTTTGGATTTTGATGCCATTTAGATCCTTATTTCAAGGCGCACAAGGTGCTAAAACCGAAACTTTAAAAAACCTAATATTTACTGAGTTTCAAAAAATAGCTATGTGATATCAATACTTTTTTGCGCCCTCAAAATAATTATGTGCTTCAAATCACATAGATAAAAATATCACCTTAACCAAAATATGGTCAAATGCGCGGAATTGCGCCCGCTATGTGTTTACAGGTACATAGCGATATTGGCGTACAAGTTTTAACCTAAATCTTCACGCATTGCACAAATCAAGTGTCACATAGCTATCTTTTTCTATGAAATTTGACAGTTATTTTGGATATTTATGACATCGATCCTTTCAGGAATGTATTGAAATTATAAGGCAGTTTTGGAGCTAGAATACTTCAGCAAAGTGTAAAAAAGTACAGGTAGGTGCTTGAATCAAATGATACAGGATGAATTACATCACTCAACAAGCAAAGAGAGTGGTGTAGCTAGTTGCTCGGGTAATATCTAAGAATATTATTAGGTACATTCTCCTGCATCGTTAGAAACGCTCCACATCTCTCTCTCAGGCTCTCAAGGCTAGACCTGCATACAGATTTCACATTTTGCTTTTCAATAAACGAGGTTCGGACTTCTTCTACTTTCTTAGCAATGACAGCATTTTGCTCGAGGACGATCCTTTCAATTCTTCTTTTTTTTTTTGAAGTTACGTATCCTAGTTCTTTTCTTTAGTAGCTTTCCTGAATCCTCTAACAAGTACCAATGCAATTCTCTATAGCAATATGATTTTTACCTGTTACTATTCCACACTTTATTTCTCCAAAGTCGTCGAGTGTATTGGCGATCGGCAACTAGGTATTCTTTTTTCTGTCTTCAAACAGCAGTCTTAGTCCCTTACAACCGGAGTTCTGCGCTGGGCATAATCTTATTTCTGCCCTCATTAAAACAGTTGACACTCGCAATGCTACGGAAAAGATCGTACTAGCCTTAATTGTTAGTATTACTAGACTTCAGCAGCGCATTTAAATCTGTCAATTTCGAAATGCTAATTTCTTGGGTTGATTCCTTTCTTTGGGGGTGTTTGTCAGTGTGTGCGCTTATATGGAAATGTTTTGAGTCTGATTGCAGCTCGTTGCTGGCGTACATCACAGTGGTGTTCCCTCTTCTCCTTTACTCTCCATTTTCATGAACTCTGCCTCGAGTCTACGTAGCATTTTGCAATTTAAATATCTATGCTGACGACCTACAGGTATAGCATATTATCGTGGATTCAGATCCGGCTTATCCAACATGAATAAGAAATTAGAACGTGTTGGTAACTGGGTCCGATTGGATAGTGCATCGATCCCCGAAGGTCACATGCCTTTACCTTAAATGCTCTGAAATTCATTTAGAACTTATTATTCAGAACTAAGATGTCCCAGACTCTCATTCAGCCCATTACTAGCTAATTCAACGGTTGCTAATATATTTAAGGGCCACCCAAGTGCTCCTAAATGAACTTGAAAGACTTCAAAACTTTTTATTTGTGGCATAGGTTTTTGATCTCAAAAATATATATTTATATACTTATGGAAATCCCTCATCGACATGCCGAACTCTTACCGACTAAAACCATACGTTGTCCTGCCCTGACTACGGCCAAGAGCTCCGGGTAAGCCCTCTAAAGGATGTCGCAGGATTCCCGACAGACCCTGGCTACCACTGCGGCCTAAACGTGCGGGTGCGGTGCTGTATGGGGAACAACCGCGCGTTCTTACGGGTTGTTCGGATGTTGTCCCGCTTCTTAGGACGTGTGGCATGCGTTAAATTCTCACGTCTCGCGGTTTTCTTGGTTCTGCTTCTGTAAGGACGGTGGGCAGCTCCCTGTCGTCCTAAGTCCTAAGGGCCTCCAGTCACGGAGGCCGATAGTCATAGACGAAGACAAGTCTACGGCCCCTTGTCGCTGACTGCGGACCTCGGACAGGAGAGTCATCTCTTACTACCTCCCCGCCGCCTCTTTCACTAGCATGACCTGCTGACAGATTCCTAATTGATCCCGCTGGAGATGATGACTCACACCATAGTCTCTAGCGAGAGAATGTCCACGCCCAGACCTGCCACGAGAACCTGTCTCATGAATCCTGCCTATTTTTTAATACCCCATAAACTCCCAATCTTCTTTACTTAAGCCTGATTTTCTCTTATACCCTTTCAAGTTTCAGTCTACAATTTCTTGCTCAAAAATCCGAGCCCTCATTCCTTTTTAGCGTACATTTGCATACCGGGTAGGGTTTCTTAAAAAATAGCAATATTCTTTGGTTGCTATAAAGGAGTTGGTAGAGGTGAATAATTGGGACAGCACGCCTTTTCGTAGTCTCCTTTCCGGCTATATGTAGCCAGGGATTTTGGTGCACCATCGAAAGGAAATCCCAGGCACACTGACCAGCCCTGGTTGCCAAGCTGCGGTGACCTCTCGCCGCGGTCGTCGTGGAAACCACGTCCTTCTAGGGTGGTAACCACCTCGAGGCAGATCTGGACGTGAACACTCTCTCTCTGGAGACCATAGAGCGCGCCATGATCTCCAGTGGGAGTAAGTGGGACTGCGCTGCCTCTTTCTGCGAGCAGGCTTTCTCATGAACGAGGCGGTGGGTAGAGAACGTTAGAGAACCCTCCCACCCGAGTTCTGCAGTCGGTGGCGAAGGCGCCGCTGACGTATCTTGCTCAAGACTATCGGCCTCCATGACCAGGGGCCTGAGGACTGTGAGCGGGCTGTTCACCGTCCGAAAAAACACCCAATGACGCGGGATAGCACCCGAACCCCTCTTGGGCGAGGCTGCTGTTGTAGCCGTAGGTCTGTTGGGAGTCCAGGGACATCCTTTCGAGGACTTACCCGGGCTCCCAACCGTAGGCTGTTGGGCGTTACGTGAGGTTTTTTAGTCGTAGCCAGCCCAGAGAAACGGAGATCGTTCTGGAATCACCGACAGCCAGTGCTTCTTCTACGCCGACCAGTCTATTGCCGCCTTTATTGCGTACAACACATCCTCACACATCAAGGCAGCAGAGTTTTATGGCAGAGAACGCCATGTTTGCCATAGTTTCTAACAAAAATTTGATATTATTTTCAATTGACACCTTTTATTAAACAGCTATGTGTAATTAAACAACGTAAATTATGTTTAAGTTGTTCCCGCTATGTGCTCAACAACACATGGCGATATTTGTGACCCAAACAATTTTAGCTATGTGTCAGATTCACAGTATATTTTTTTTTGTATTTTCGTTTTTAACGTTATCTTTCTAAAAGTCATCTTCCACCACGTAAATATAATATTTACATTATAATAAAAATATTTACTTTCTCTATCACAATTACATTTTGAGTAAATCGGTTTTTACTTCCTCCTGAAAAGTAGGTTAAAACACATAGCGACTTTTGCAAGCACAGCGACGATTTGCGGATACCACAAATGTTTGCTCTGATCTGGGATTCGAACCCGAACCTCGGCAAGGTAGTCTGCATCACTTTCAGATGAAAGCACGTCTTAAAGTAATAGCACAGGGTGGAAACTCCAACTTGAATGTGTGCGTGTGACCAATAATTCTAAGCAAATGTTCCGTCAATACGTCCGTCAACTATAATGACAGCTGTGGCGCGGCACGGAGTTGCCGATCTGTATGTAATACTAATATATTATCTTTGGTAATAGGTATTGAAAAAGTACATACTCTCAACAAGTTTCTGCAGGCTCTTCCTCATAACGTGTATATTGCCAATGCCCATGAACTGAAACTTGATGTTTTCGTAGAACGCCTCGTTTTCATAGCCCTTGCCAGCGGCGCGGTTTACCATTGCGTTGATCTGGAAATATTCTTCACTGTTAGCGCAGTACTTCAAAACCAGCTAAGTGCGAGTACAGAGGGTTCCGTACCAAAATAAGGCCAAAAGTGATGATGGTCGTACGGCTACATTCTATCATCGCACCGCTCGCCACAGACAGGGTGTTCATCCTCACACGTGGCGTCCTGAGCGCTCGAGCACGGTGAGATCTAATAGAGGCTTTCTTCCGCGTACGCTTAGGTTGTGGAATGATCTCCCTGCTTGGGTTTTCCCAAATGCCTACAGTATGGGGTTCTTCGAAAGGGGACTTAGAAGGTTTTTACAGAGTCGGCAGCGCGATTGTGGCGCCTCTGGTGTTGCAAACGTCTATAGGCTGCGGTAACCACCGGTACATCTGGTGGGGCCGTATGCTTGTCTGCCACTCTAGTGGTATAAAAAAAAGTCACGTTTTTTGTGCTCTTGCTACAGGGGCGACAGAAATACAGCATTTGTGAATACTTTCAGCTCTCTAACCACCACGGTTTCTGAGATACAACCTCGTGACGGACAGACAGACAGACGGACGGCAAGGTCTCATGAACAGGGTCCCGTTTTTACCCTTTGTGCACGGAACCCTAAAAATGTTATATAGCTTGAGAAAAACGTCTAGAAACGGAACTAATATTTTGCATACTGGCTGCATTGTCAAAATGCTGTCAATAACGTCACATATATCTGTCAATAGTGTCAATCAATGACGTAATACAAATTTGATTGGTGTTTTTATTGACGTTTATTGGCAACTAGATACTGATTGGTGGTTCAGTCAGGCCTCCGTCACTCTCTACAATTCGTTTTATAAGCACCTACTCCTAAGTATTATGACGCAGAACTAACGTGGCCGACCGGCAGAGGGCTGCCACACGCCAGACCGAGCGAAGTGCGCACAACCAATGTACATTTCTCGAGTAAAATAATATTTCGCTTTATTTAGTCTTGCTTTTTTTTTCATCTTACTTCTTACTAATATTCTAAAATTAATTGCGAAAGTGTTTGAGTGCGGATGTGTAGATCTGTGAATGTTTGTTACTCTTTCACGCTCTAACGGCTCAACGGATCTGGCTGATATTTGATACAGGGATAGATTGTAGTCTGGAATAACACATAGGTTACTTTTTATCCCGGGAAAAGTTCCCATTGGAAGCGGGAAAAGAAACAAACTTTTACGCGGGCTAAGCTGCGAGCATCAGCTAGTTATAATATAATTCTTATGTAAAGAAGAAGAAGTTATAAAATATTATTAAGTTTTTTTTTCAGACACTGTGTTTATTGTTTTTTGTAGTTATATGTATTTTTGTTACGTGCTTACAACCCTAATGTTGTCAATAGTTGTCACTCGATGACGCAATCATACGGTGTGCGCACGAATCTCGACTCTCGGAATACGTCGTAGAGCATTTTTTCCAGTGTAGCGATATGTTATAGCTAATATTTTTGAGGTTAAGTATGGGAGTGATGTATCTGTTACGTAGTAACTATTATTTAATCTGTGGTTCAGTGGCTCATTAAAAGTGGTTCTTTCTATTTCGGTTGCCATATGAAAAGCACAGTGGCCTCCATTATTTTCTACTCTTTATTGCCAAGCAGCAATATGTATGTATAAAACCTGGCGATAAATAAGGCATCTGTTAATTTCGGTTTGAAAAGCATTTTGAACATTGTAATGATGAGAAAATTTGAAATATTGCTTACATTTTCGATTGTATGGCCGTCTATTAACCGCGTTTCGTGCGTTAATCAATTAAATTATGGGGTCCGCTAAAAAATAAATAAATATCAACAGTACTTACTCTAGGCCGTGTGTCCACCCCATACATATAGCCGCAGTTTGGATTTGCTCGCCTGATCATATCTAGCATTTGTTCATCTTCCATACATCTGAAATGGAAAGTATCCATATTATTGAGGGAAATAAATGGAATTGTTGACTTCGATAGTAGATCTATACTTATATTATAAAGAAGAAAGATTTGACTGTTTGCACCTAGCTATGGCTGCTTTATTATGCTGCAAATAAGCGAGCACGGGCAGTCGGCCTCGAGACCTGAAGCTAGCACTGCCGAGAAGTATGGCGGTAGAAGCGCGCGCAGGGACGTATACCGTACTTGGGTATGTATCACATAGCTGTAATGATAATACTAGTTTCGTACCTGGCAGAGAATCCACTGAGCGGTTGGCTGCACCTCGCTATTGCTGCCTTGTTATGGTGCAAGTAAGCGAGCACGGGCAGTCGGCTTCGAGACCTGAAGCTAGCACTGCCAAGAAGTATGGCGTAAGATGCGCGCGCAGGGACATATACAGCACTTGGGTATGTATCACATAACTGTAATAATATTATTTCGTACCTGGCAGAGAATTCACTGAGAGGTTGGCTGCACCTAGCTATGGCTGCTTTATTATGGTGTAAGTAAACGAGCACGGGCAGTCGGCCTCGAGACCTGAAGCTAGCACTGCCGAGGAGTATGGCGTTAGACGCGCGCGCAGGGACGTATACCGCACTTGGGTATGTATCACATAGCTGTAATAATATTAGTTTCGTACCTGGCAGAGAATCCACTGAGCGGTTGGCTGCACCTAGCTATGGCTGCTTTGTTATGGTGCAAGTAAGCGAGCACGGGCAGTCGGCCTCGAGACCTGAAGCTAGCACTGCCGAGAAGTATGGCGGTAGATGCTCGCGCAGAGACGTATACCGCACTTGGGTATGTATCACATACCTGTACCTGTAATAATACTAGGTTCGTACCTGGCAGAGAATCCACTGAGCGGTTGGCTCCACCTAGCTATGGCTGCCTTGTTATGATGCAAGTATGCCAGTACGGGCAGTCGGCCACGAGACCTGAAGCTAGCACTGCCGAGAAGGATGGCGGTGATGCTCGCGCAGGTACGTATACCGTACTTGGGTATGTATCACATAGCTGTAATGATAATACTAGTTTCGTACCTGGCAGAGAATCCACTGAGCGGTTGGCTGCACCTTGCTATGGCTGTTTTGTTATGGTGCAAGTAAGCGAGCACGGGCAGTCGGCCTCGAGACCTGAAGCTAGCACTGCCGAGAAGTATGGCGGTAGATGCTCGCGCAGGGACGTATACCGTACTTGGGTATGTATCACATAGCTGTAATGATAATACTAGTTTCGTACCTGGCAGAGAATCCACTGAGCGGTTGGCTGCACCTTGCTATGGCTGCTTTGTTATGGTGCAAGTAAGCGAGCACGGGCAGTCGGCCTCGAGACCTGAAGCTAGCACTGCCGAGAAGTATGGCAGTAGATGCTCGCGCAGGGACGTATACCGCACTTGGATATGTATCACATAGCTGTGGACGACACATTCAGTAAAACATCTTTTATTTGTGGTAAGTTGGTTACGGCATAACCAAATATTGGGCATCGAATAATTGCTGTATTTCTTGGGAAATAAAAACTGGTCAAAGTGCAAGTCGGACTCGCGCACTAAGGGGTTCCGTATCACGTTTGCCAGAGACAGACGGCTAAGTCTCATGAATGGGGTCGTAGGTCGTCCAGAACCCTAAAAATAACATTTAAACCGAGTACATAGAAATAAGAGTAGTTTTTTGAGTATGATGTTATTGCAATACTAGAAATGACTAAAACCTTTATTACATTGATATGAAATCCTCCGCCCAAATAATCGTGACGCATTCGAATTTCATCATTATGAAGTTGTATTTCGAGTGTAAGAAACACAGCATATAAGTTACCAGCCGGTTAGTTCCATCAAAATTGGTGGAACCCTCCCAGAATTCATTGCCCACAATTAATGTGATTCTGGATTTGTACTGTGTAAAGTTCATAAAAATAACGTACCTATAGATAATTACTGTGAAGTTCTATTTTAGAAATTTACCTCGTATTCCTTATTGGCTGTGCACAGAACCCACTGATCATTAGGTATATTCATCCTCTGGTATTCGGTCTGTATATCAAAGAAATTCCATCCCGCTGACTTTGGTAAGTCATCAGGTGTCGATTTGTAGTGAAAGCAGTATAGTTCATCGATGTGGACTGAAAAAAAGTCATTAAGGCTTTAGTTGGGCTACTACAGGCATGAAGTTTACCATAGGTAGGTATATATCTATAGCTATACTGATTTGAAAAATTCTTTTACTGTTTGGAAGTCACACTATTCCCGGGTAACATAGGCTATATTTTATTCCCATATTCTCACGGGAACGGGAACTACGCGGGTGAAAGCGCGTTACGTCCGCTAGTATACTAATAAGAGGAAAGATATGGTTTGCATCGAATAGGCTCTGAAACTACTAAATCAATACACTATAAAACTGTTAACGGGATATTTACCATGTACTGTTTTATCGAGTATCCGATATTTCGGCGCTGTTACAAGCGCCATGATCACGGATGAACTGAAGTGCAGCGAGCTAGATGTTTGCAGGTAGACCGTAGCGATCTACCCTCCTCCATAAAACAAACAGATAAAACAGTACATGGTAAATATCCCGTTAACAGTTCTATAGTGTATAGTAATAACCATGTTAGTTTAAAATCATATACTAAATGGATTTTAAAAATACTCTCACTATTGGGAAGCTATACTATCCTCGGGTGCAATGGGCTACCTATATTTTATTCCCGTATTCCCACAGAAACGGGAACAAGTAGGGTAAAACCGCGTGAGGTTCGCTAGTACCTTATAAACTGAATACAAAACAAAAATAAATTTAGTTATGAGTATTGTAAAGTTACCTGGTTGGCTTAATCTCAGGAGTGTTTGATGCATTTCATGGCAGTCCCTTTCGCGAGGTATGACGAAGAAAACTGATTGAAAGGTTTTGGTTCGCACCAGAAGTGGGGAGCCGGTAGTGGTAATTGGTAGTCGCTCGACCGACGATATGTGCATCAGTAAAATCTGAAAATAGGTGACTGTCACACAAAGATAATATAATAGTATTACATACAGTTAGGCAACTCCCTGCCGCGCCACAGCTGTCTTTATAGTTGACGGACGTGTTGAGGGAACATTTGCTTAGCCTTATTGGACACACGCACACATTCAAGCTCTGTACGATGACAAAATTGTATGGAGTACCCGCCCTGTGATACTGGTTAAATATCTTCGTAAAAAAGCTCACGCCAATGTTACTTATTATTACGTAAGATTAGCGTGAGTGTTTTCCTTGGTTCTTGCTCTCGGCGCTACATAATGCATAAGGGAGGTAGGAGCATGAGAATCAGATAAGAAAATCGTATATGATAACAAAATTTTGACAACCGCGGAGTCATATTTTCTTTTCATTTCATATCTCATCCTGTTACGAGGCTTTTAAGGCGTAGACAGAAGCATAAGGTCTCGTTTACAACAAACGCGGTGGGAACAGCGATTTTACCGGCCTTTTTCGCGACGGCAGCGGGCACACAGCCTGTGATCACAGTTACAGGACTAAACCCGCGTGTCGTGATACAGGTATCATCGTTGGACGGGTCCTGCTCCCAATGTCGTCAAGACGTTATTGTATTGTAGTCTTCTTCTATCGTGTCAATGATTCACGTTATTTTTTTGACTTCTCAGATAGTTTGGGCATAAAACGTTGCCATCTTAACCGCACTGTCAGTGCAGGCCTCGTTAAGATCGCTCTTAGTGCATAGGGTAGGACATAGGGGGTATGAAAGCAAATGCAACATGGACTGCACTGGGGCTCCGCAGTCACATGCGGTTAAACCCGGGTCTCTCATTCCCCACCTGCATAAATTTTGTCTAGACCGCGACCGGCCCACCAGGGTGCGTAAACGATTGAGAGACCTCCATACCGGCCATCTGAGGTCGTTTTCGGGAGGTAATTTCTCCTGGGGCTGTAGGAAATCAGTATGTGGTGGGAGTTTCTGTTTCCACAGTGAGGTCCTCATAGCTGGGTGTTCTTCGGGGGTACTGATTCCGGTGCTTTGCATGGAGCTATGAAAAGCACCGTATTCCGGTGCTTTGCATGGAGCTATGCAAAGCACCGGAATCAGTACAATACAATATGCGTTAGTTTATGCCATCAACTTATAAAATAAGACAGTTCTTTTTCTTAAGCTATCTTACTACCACTTACTAGCCACTGTACTTCGGCCTCCGATTTGAAAATGTCGGAGCGGAAGCGTTTTATCGGAGTCCTAATGCAAATGCATACATCTATACTCTATCTATACTAATATCATAAAGAGTAAAGATTTGTTTTTTTGTTTGTTTGTTTTTATCGAATAGGCTCCGGAACTACTGGACCGATTTGAAAAATTCTATCACTGTTGGAAAGCTACCCTCTTTGCGGTGAACATAGGCTATATTTTATTCCCGTATTCCCACGGGAACTGGAACTACGCGGGTGAAACCGCGTGACTTCCGCTAGTTATAGATAAATCGACCCGCTTAGGCGCAGCTTGCCGCGTTCCTTATAGACAAAGCCTAACATACGCTCACAGTTCGCAAGCTTTGGTTCCACCTAATAGGTGGGAAACATAAACCAATCATGCTAACAAAAAAAGGGTAAATATAATTCCACTTACCCATGTTTCTTTTCTCATCTCATGGTCGACGAAGATAAGGTGCGTCGTAGCAAAATATAATGTACCCTTCGATGGGTTTCGCAGATTATATTTGTCGAGTAGTTGAACATTCTCCAACTGGAAAACAAAATAACGCCACATTAATTCTAGCGACGGCGATCACAATCGTAAAAAGGCCAAACCTTTTACTTTACCACGTCTCTGAGCAAACTTAAGAATATTTTGTTGTCAACCTCAGATCATTAGCTATTTAAATGGCCTAGTTTTGACACCGATACATGGTACTGTGTGACGCGATTTTTTTTATCGTGTGGGAAATCCTACCAGGATGCTATGCCGGATTCCTACCGACTAAAAACTACATGTTTCCTACCTAATGCCTACGGTTGGGAACCCCGGGTAAGCCCTCGGAAGGATGACCCCAGGATGTGTACCGCGATTAGTGTAAGACATTAGGCCATGGTCGCCTATAACACCATAGGCTGCGTACTCGTCACGCTAAACGCCACGTCTCTTGAATGTCACGCTGGTCACGCCGATGTCAGCGCAGGAAACAGACCACGAAAGTAAACTCTATAGTAAGTGTTGTGGCGTTGGTCGTGAGTCGTGACGTTGCACGCAGCCAGCGTTTATAGGAGACAATTACTCTACTTATAGAGAAAATACTTATAGCCTTAGGCTGCTGTTGAAATCTTTACCTATCTCAAGTCCATAGCCTAAGATGCTTAACATAGTCTTCGTTTACAGAACACCAAGCTAGCGGGTTACATTAAATTTTATTTCTTTTATAAAGTGTTACATAACTTGTACAGCCTTTTCAGTTTCATTTTGCTCTATGTATATCTAACTACGCCGCTTCCAAACAAAACTTTGTAATTCGGAGATTAAATGACGACCTCGGGTTTGAGCAGATAATTCCTTTGAATTACGTGACTAGCTGTCTGCCGCCAGCTCGAGAACATCCGGCATTCGATAACAAAGTTGATAGGGTCTACGAATAACTTTTCGACGTTTTGCGGATCAATACATACATACATACATATGGTCACGCCTCTATCCCCGAAGGGGTAGGCAGAGGCATATTATATGCCCACATTTCACCTTTGTATAATTTGTCCCACGTAATAGGTGGTGAGCCGTATTGTCGTGTTTAAATGGACAGGCGCAGGTTGTGACTGCCTGCTGTTGAAATAAAGCCTTCAACTTAGCTTAACGCCTGCCATTTTACCGGCAACCGGGACCAACGGCTTAACGAGCCTTCCGAAGCACGGAAACGCTCAAATAAATGTCACAAAGTGATCACATGGATAATCACCCATCCATGGACCGGCCATAGTGAAAGTTGCTTACTACAGTGATCGCTTACAGAACACTGAGTCCGCGGGGCCACGAGCGCTTCACAACTTCATATCATCAATACAACAGTATAATATAGGTACCTACGTTGCTAAAATTTTATACGCTTTTAAAGAATTCTTTTAAGTAAATTAAACAAAGTTAATACCTCAATCCTGAGGGTATCCTTCCAAGGGCTTACCCGGGGCCGGGGCCCCCAACCGTAGGCAAGGTAAGAGTCCGGCATAGCATCCATGAAGGATTTTCCACACGTAAAAAAGAGTACCTATCTATTCAACGAAATCTATTTTCCTCCTAAATGCTGCTTTCAACTTTAATGGAAAATCTTTTTAATTCAATTAGAACCAGCTATTTCTCTTTGTTGCATGAATATCATATTGGGAATTCCACAATTTTGTCAAGAAAATCTACCCACTCCATGTTAAACCGAAAATAGATTTACCTTCATACCGAATTTCAATGTTCATGTTAAAATCCATTGTGATATTGCCGAGGCGTTAATACATTATCCAGCGAAAGCGCGCATAATGGATGTGACAGGGTGTCATACTCGTGACGTCAATTGGATATCAGGTTCTAAGGTTGTCAGATTATATGTGTCGGGTTAAGATCTCATTAGTGGAAGCAGCCAAGTTTATTTTTGGAAACATATTTGGTAAATCTTATGTCTTACACGGAGGGTCTGTTTCCAATGCTAAAATGAAATATTTAAAGATATTTTTCACTGCCCTGGGTGCGCATTCAGTAGTGGTAACGCTTGAGGCGCTGAAGTCCTGGGTTCGATTCCCAATTCCCGGGTCGGTCCAAATATTTTTGTGATCCATGAATGTTTACTTCGGAGTTTGGGCGTTTTATATTTAGAAATATATATGTATGTCTATAATTCGTCTAGATTCTAGATCTCATAGCACAAGCTTACATAAGCTTAATTTGGGCTACATGATGTTATGTGAGAATACAAAAATATTTATTATTTTTGAGTTTTGAACGGGTAGTTCAACTTAAATTGTAGAAAATCTTAAAGATTTCCAGAATTTTAGAAAAAAAGCCTTAATTCAATAAAATGGCTGTAAAATCTAAGCAATATCCAAATCTTGCATATTATCCTTCTTAGCTCATACCAAACCCCAATTATGTAAATGTAAAACGCGGTTTTGGGTTGTTTATGACTGGATGGCCCCAGGGGAAAAGATATTATTAGAGGCATTACAGTTCTTGCGATTTAACGAGTAACGGATATTATTGATATGTCGATGAGATATAGAAAAAAATGGCAGGCTTTTAGTTTTCTTCGTTGTTCCCTTTATAGAGTCACAGTGACAGCCTATGATCTATCCTGCCTGCGACTCAGTGGAGTATAGGCACATAAGAAAGCCGGGTTAGTGTTTACTGGGAAGCCTTCACGAGCGCTAGGAGACCCCTCTTAAAGTTACGTATTCGATTACCATCTAAGACAAATCTTTGTGTGATAACTAGGGTAGTAAAATTTTGTATAACTTTGATACCGTGGGAGATGGGTCGGGTCCTGGTGTGGGATGCAACTTGTGTTGACACTCTAGCCCCGTCCCATCTTCCTAAAACAGAATTTAAAGCCAGTGCAGCAGCGGAAGCGGCTGAAAATATTGAAATTAATAAATATAAGGGTCTCGACTCATCGTATCGTTTTTGTTCAGTCGGTGTCCCTACCCCAGACCCTAGGTCCATGCGGTCCCAATGCGCAAAAATTTTTCAAGATTTTGGAAAAGCGCCTTGTGGAGTCAACTGGTGACCCAAGGGCGGGCAGTTTTCTCGCTCAACGAATAGGTATTGCTATTCAAAGGGGGAATGCTAGTCTTTTGGGCACAATGCCACGGGGGCCTTATTTAGGTTTAGTTTAGATAGTAATAATGTAAATATAGATATGTAATAATTATGTTTCTCTGTAAATTTTGTTCTGAGTCTGATGTTTTTGTTTTGATCTTAAATCCTACTATGTAATTATTAATGTGAAAGTTTGTTACTCAATCACGCTCTAACGGCTGAACGGATTGGGCTCAAATTTAGTACAGAGATAGTTCATAGTCTGAAATAACACATTTTCATCCCGGGAATATGTTCCCACAAGAAGCGGGAACGGGCACCATATTCAACGCGGGCGAAGCCGCGAGCATCATCTAGTTCATACATCATACTTGTGGCTTATCGTCATCGGAAAATTGATTAATAAAGTGAGAAGAAAAAATGAGGGAATAGAAAATTATAAGAATTTTCAAACGCCTTTTAGTCCTATTATTATCGTACGCATGCACAATAAAATATGTTATACTAAGTAAAATTGTATGATATTAAATATGTTTGTGTTTTTTAATAGGTAGGTATTATGATATTACAGGTTTATATATAGAGTGAATCTAAATGTTACACAAAGCCCATTTCACAGATTTCCGCTTCAGAGATTCTAAAAGATTCATCATCAAAGATATGATTACAATACCCACAAATTTGAAAAGCGTCAATGAATTTCTATTGAATTGTTTGAAATCAAATAAGCTTTTTGAAGATATTGCAAAAATTACTGCGATTTCCGGCAAGGCAGAGAAAAGAAAATTTCTTTTAAAATCTATGCTGAACAGCGAGGTCTGGATTCAGTTATAATCAAATCTATGCTGAACAGCAAAGTCTGGATTCAGTTATAATCGTATAATATACCTACCCCGTTCACCGTTCTTACTGGATTATCAACTTAGTAAATTATGGAAAGTTTGCGCTCTTCAAACTTCTTAACGTCAAATTCTCTAGTAAAGTGTCATAATCCCGCCAACCAACGTCGGTCCCACATTTAGGTTACATAACAAATAACAATGGTCGACCATTTAAAATGAATATTAACTACGCTTAAGCTGGTACTTATGCTCAAAAAGGGTCAGCTTTTGAATCAGTAAGTAATTATAGTTGTCAAACTTTATGGAATTGACGAGTAGGATCAAACTTCGGTACCGACCGTTTATAAAACTGTTTTCAAGCGAATTTGGGTTGCTTTTTAGTTTAGTCCAAACTTTTCGGGCTGTATATAAATTTTCCACGCTAGTTTTTCAACTGAAATAGAATAGGGATTGAATTTATAATTTAAAACTCTTACACACTCTTACACACAAAACGCGAAACCAATCACTACCGAGAAATGAGTCCCGATCCCGACAGGGCTAGGGCGTCCCCCCGAGGCGACGCATACCGGTGTGCCCCCGTCGGTATGACTGCATGCGCACGCGGCGAAGGGGGCCGCCACCCTTCACGCAGCGCCAACTCTGGCGGGATGCGAGGAGCCGAGTGCCGGATAGGCACGTGGAATGTGCGTGGTGGTATGGAAGGTAAGATGAATGAATTGATAGATGTAATGAAAGAGCGATGCCTGGATGTATTGTGTGTCACAGAGACGAAGCGGAAGGGGAGCGGCATCGACGATCTTCCTGGCGGCATAATTGCTTTGTGGTCCGGAGTGGACCAAGAGGATCATGCCAGTAAGGGAGTGGGTGTCTTGCTCTCCTCCCGTTTGGCTTCTGGAGTGAAAGATTATGGATTGGCAGGCCCAAGACTCCTGTGGGTACGTATAAAACTGGGGATCACGAGAGTTTTTTTGGTCGCAGCCTATGCTCCCGTCAGCTCGGCTAATCCCCAAGTGCTCGCGGAGTTCTGGGATTCCGTTAGGGACGTCCTCGATTTGGCTGAGGGGAATGAAAAGTTGATCATGTGTGGTGATTTGAATGGATGGGTGGGGACTAAGCGAGATGGCTTCGAGGCTGTCCTTGGTCCGCATGGAGATAAGAGAGCGAATGATGCTGGTAAGTCAATCTTAGACGTATGCTTGGAACGAGACCTCCTTGTGGCGAACAGTTTATTCCGTCACAAAGATATCCACACGTATACTTGGAGACGGAAGGAAGAGAAAAGTGTAATTGATTTGATTTTGATAGACAGTCGTCTCCGAGTGGCTATAAGGGATACAAGAGCCTACAGAGGCCCCACTCTTGAAACTGACCACTAACTGGTGGTAAGCCGGTTTGTTGGTCTTTTCAAGAAGTGGAGGCACTGGCGAGTGCGTGTCCCCTTCGGAGACTATGAAAGGATAAAGAGTGAAAAACTGGAAGATGAAAGCGTAAGGAGTATGTATGTAGGCTTAGTCAGTGAAAGGCTTGCAAACGCGAGCCTTTCCGACTTAGATGTGGATGAATGCTGGAATATTATGAAAGAAAGTATAGTGGATAGTGCAAAAGAAGCATGTGGGAGTGCAAAGAGACATGAACATTCGAAAGGTGATGCCTGGTGGGATGCAGAGGTACAATCCTGCGTAGCAAGAAAGAAGAAAGCGTGGTTGGATTATGTCTCATCTTTGCAACTGAATGACAGTATGAAAGACACGAAGAAAGAAATTTACCGCCTCTGCAAGAATGAAGCTAAAGCTTTAGTGAAAGAGAAGCGTGAAAGAATAAATTTGATTGCGGAAGAGAAGCTGACGAGGAACTTCGAGACAAATACCAAACTCTTTTGGAGGGAGGTCAAGAAGTCTCGGAGCTGTTCGTCAGTTTCCAGAATGGATAAGATAAAGAGTAAAGCTGGGGACATTCTTGCGGACCCATTAGAGGTGTTAGAGCGGTGGAATGAGTACTTTGGAGAAATGTATGAATATCTCCCGGATGCGGGCACTGCGAGGGAGTCGATGACTGATCTTGCGGTGCAAGCATCAAGCGGAGATATTACTTTGGAAGAGATTGAATGGTCGATACGAAGCTTGAAAAATGGAAAGTCTGCGGGAATTGATAGGATATCTGCTGAAATTATCAAATTGGTGGTCCTTGCGTCCGAGACGCCTTCTGGTCATTGAGCAATCTATGCTGGAAGACTGGAAGGGTCCCAATGGACTGGAGGCGTGCTATCATCGTGCCCTTGTATAAAGGCAAGGGCTCACGTATGGAGTGCGCCAACTATAGGGCCATCAGTTTGATCAGTATAGCAGCTAAAGTGTATGGCAAAATTATTGAAAGGAGAATGAGGGTGGAATCTGACGGATTACTGTGGGAGGCGCAGGGTGGTTTCCGAAATGGAAGGGGATGTATGGACCAAGATTTCTCTCTCCGCAACATCGTAGAGAAGCAGCTGGCTGTAGGCCGGAAGGTTTTCTGCGGTTTTGTGGACATGGAGAAAGCATTTGACAGAGTTGTACGGAAGGATCTCTGGGATATATTGCCAGGATACGGGATTGATGGTGCGCTGCTTCGTGCTGTGCAGTCTACATATGTGGGATGTACGGCATGTGTGCGGGTGGGCGGCAGCCTGTCTCCCTGGTTTGACGTCAACATTGGCGTCAGACAGGGCTGCGTGCTGTCGGCTCTGCTGTTTGTCCTGTACCTGGACGATTGTCTTAAGAGAGTAAGATCGATGAATGTTGGATTGCGAATGGGTGACTTACTTGTGAACTGTTTGCTGTATGCAGATGATGCCGTGCTTATAGCCGAATCGCCATCAGAACTACAGTCACTAATCACAACGATGAAAGATGATTGTCTAATGAGAGGCTTACATTTGAACGCGACTAAAACGAAAGTGATGGTATTCGAAAGAGAAGAGGACAGAACGAATGCCAGGATAACTGTAAATGATGTAGTGCTGGAACAGGTGGATGAGTTTGTATATCTTGGATGTGCATTTAGCAGGGATGGACGGTACACCGCTGATGTAGAAAAGAGGGTAACTGCGGGCAATAGTGTGAATGGAGCGTTAGGCAAACTTTTAGGTACCAAGGGCTTAAGTCAAAAGGCCCAGCTCGCAGTACACAATGCGGTGCTGATACCTACGCTAACGTATGGAAGCGAGAGTTGGGTATGGCAGGAAACGCATGAAAGTAGAATAAACGCGGTCGAGATGCGCGCGCTACGCAAAATCTGCGGAGTAACGCTCGCAGATCGCGTTCGGAATGAAGATGTAAGAAAGAGAGTTGGTCTGAAAGAGAGTGTCGGTGTTAAAGTAAGGAAGGGCATGCTACGATGGTTCGGGCATGTGGAACGAATGGGAGATGAAAGAATGACAAAACAGATATACAACGCGAAAGTGGATGGACGTAGGAGTCGGGGAAGGCCACGACACACCTACCACGACCAAATTAATCGTGTGTTAGTTGAAGGTGGTGTCAAGAGCCGTAGGAACCGACGTGCATGCATGAAAAGAAAAATGAAAGTTGAAGAAGCAAGTGAGGTGTGTATGGACCGTGCCGTGTGGCGCTCGGTTCTTTCTGCCTACCCCGCAAGGGATTTGGCGTGAAGATAGTTAGTTAAAACTCTTACAACATTTACCCTCAAATCAACCTTCATTTGATCAAAATGCCAATGGTCAATGCCAAAGGTCAAGTTACGAAGACACGTAAGCAATTTAGGTACTAATAGTGGAACTTGGGATCTCATTTCACCAATATACCAGGAGGAAAGTTTTGAGACGTTCCGTTTGCAGAGTCATAGCGACAGCCTTTCATAGATCCTGCGATTTGGTGGAAAAGAGGCAGAAACCGGTAGTGAGCAACCTCCACGAGGGCTAGGAGTTCACATAAAGTTACCCAGCTACCACACAGGAGAGTAGCGAAGTGTGTAAATGCATTACACAAGAAAAAACATAAATAAATAAAATTTCACGGACATTTTCACACAACGCTATCTGAACCCCTGCTTGTGTCATGGGTATCAAACATCTATTTAAACAATCCGTGACGACGTAAAAGCACTGTGCACGAAGCTTGTAAATTCAATTAACAAAGGTTATCTCTATCGCACCACAAACATTTCAAGCCCGTTGCCGTAGCTTCATTTAGGGTAGCGGATTTTGGAAGAGACAGTGAGTAATGATAATGAATTGTAAATTGAATTACAAAGACTGGGAGAGCTTAATTAGTTAAAAATTACTGTCTGCGCTCTCCGCGGTATTGTTTGGGACTACCCTCGTCAATGAAGAGACAAGACAATTACAATGTGCTTATGGATGTTTAAATTCTATGCATGTCAATGATTGAATGACTAATATTGTTCCTCTGTCGAACTATAAAAACCTGGAACGACCTGCCCGCACACGTGTTTCCCTCGTGTTACAATCCCGGGTTCTTCAAGAGGAGCGTGAAGAGGCACATCACAGGGCCGCCAACTTGCGGACCACAGTGAGAGTGACCCCCAATCGCTAGGTGCGCCACGGCTTCCCATCAGACTGGCGACGTCAATTTGGCGAGTTAAATATAAAAAAAAACTTAACCACGCTGTATCCCACTAAATAGGTTAATTGTTTAGTTCCACGATAGAACTATTTGGACCAACAATACAAGCTTGACAAGGCAGCCGCGGGTCCAAGAACGACTGGGTAGGTGAACGGGGACAGGTTGTTTGATTTTATTTGATTTAGGTATGTTAATTCAAGTAAGTACACAACAATACATTGACACAATTACATGCTATATCTGACTTAGTACAAGATAGTACACTCCTAAATAAACAAAACGTAAGCCTGTGATAAAGAAAGAGTACCTGGATTGTAGCATTCTACAACTGCCTAACATTCTAAAGCTCTTTGAAGTTCAAATCGACCTAAATAGTCCACTTCGTGTATTGTTATAATAAACAATACTGTAATTTAATTGGTAAGACAGACAGGGATCTTCTTTAAGACTATTAGTCGTTACAGCTATTATATTAATAGTCATAATGATCTTAAAGGGTCTTAAAGATATTCTATCAATTAGATGAGGATTCGTAATAGAATATTCGCTCTCCAGAATTTATCTTTAGTTATTTGGGTCAATAGCAGGTAAGGATCGATCGATATTAATTAATTAGTTGCGATGTTTCGTCGTTTCTGCTACTGATATTCATTATGTAGTCCTTCAGTTACTCTTGTATCATCAAAGTTCGTTGCTTATAAATTATGTACACAGAGGAAAAGGTCAAATAATATTAATGTAGCTTCATAAGTCCCTCACATAACATGAGTTTGTTTTCATAGACGGAATACCTGACATGTTACAAATTATATTCATACCGCATTATGCTGCTATATAATATCAAAATACGTTGATGGGCTTAAGTTCAACTTAGGAAGGTTGCCTATTCATGAACTCAGCGAAGCATATATTTCGTCGTCCATCAACAAGATTTACATACGGTTTCGAGCTGTCTTGGCAAACCTTTAGAGGAAGATCCCAGAGCCCCCAGACGTCACTCATTTTCTGATGGACAAAATATGTACGAGTGATTAGTGGTGGGGTGTACTATGATCATATGACTAGTTGCTACCTTGGCCAGACGGCCAATTTTCTGGTAGCAATTAATCAAGGTACATAAAAACACTGCTCATGTCACTTAAATTCTGATAGCTGATTTTAACATATATTTTACACAATATCGTTAAAAATCAGTATTCATTACTCCCAGACATATGCGGTCGGCGGTTTCACCTTACAGACGCTTCAAAGCTCTGAAAAAAATTTATTAAGGTCACTTATTTTCTGATGCTTGATTTTTATATATGTTATTCAGACAACTGTTTTAAAACGTTTTGCAAACGGACAGACCGATCCAAGGGGCCAAATATTCCCCAGACCCAATTTTAATGTCGCTGAGAGTATGGGCGCGGGCATTATCCGTGCGTATTATGCGTATATGTAGCATGTCTAATCGAAGTCGGAATTAATATTGAAATGTAAATAAAAATGCATAAGTACCTATTAGTAATGAACGCCTGTCATTTTAAAATTTACATTTTGTATTTGTTTTATTTAATAAAGACTTAAGTTTTAAAAGTAATAATTTGAAAATCACGTAAATAATCAAAGATTAACATTGAGAAAAGTGCTCGTCTGACGGCAATCCATACTATATACTATATATTATACTATATACAATATATACTATATTACTATATATACTATATCCATCCATACTAATATTATAAAGCTGAAGAGTTTGTTTGTTTGTTTGAACGCTAGGATCTCAGAAACTACAGGTGGGATTTCAAAAATTCTTTTACAGTTTGATAGTTCATTTATCGAGGATGGCTATAGGCTATATAACATCACGTTAAGACGAATAGGAGCGGAGCAGCAATCAAGAATGTTTAGAAAACGGGGAATATTTTTACCGTCTGAGAGCTTCCGAGGCGTACGCTGCCTAAATGGTTAAAGTTACGTAAAAATTGTATATTACAAAATTGTTTCTCCTAAAAAGTTCTATAAAAAAGTTCGCGACAGCATATGTCTATCTTTTAAGGTTTGCTCACAATAAAATTATTTGTCTTTCTTTTAAGGTGAGCTCACAATATTATCAAACTGAAGAGTTTGTTTGTGCTAGGTTCTCAGAAACTACTGGTTGCATTACAAAAATAATTTCACAGTTTTTTAGTCCATTTATTGAGGATGGCTAATGGCTATATAACATCACGCTAAGACAAATAGGAGCGGAGCAGCCATGAATAATGTTTTAAGAACGGGAAAAATGTATTTCTTTTGTGAGGTTTCATTGCGTACGTTGCGTAAATGGTTAAAGTTACGTAAAAATTGTGTACTACAAAATGTTTTCTCTTAAAAATTTACAAAAAAGTAAAAATTGTGTACTACAAAATGTTTTCTCTTAAAAATTTACAAAAAAAAGTCCTGAACAGCAAATGCCCATCTTTTAAGGTTCACTTACAATAACCTTCACAATAATTTTTAAAATATGAGCGACGCAAGTCGACTACGCGTCGGAAGTAAACGTTTTCTGCAGCAGTAGTCAATCAACTGAAAGATAATACCGGCCAAGTGCGAGTCGGACTCGCACACGATGAGTTCCGTACCAAAAAACGGACAAAACGCGCCTGCATCGGGCGACTTGTAGCCGCGACATGTCGCCGCGACTGTCGCTGGCGTCTTCGCAACGCGTAATAAGGATCTTCGTTCCAAAAGCTGTCGCTGGGCGACTGTCGCCGTGTCGCCGCGACAATAGCGCGACAGACGCGGCGACTCCCCTTGCTTGTCGCGGAGTCGCGGCGACATGTCGCCTAGTGTGCGGAGCTTAGAACAAAATGTATGTAATTTGGCGCCCGCAGCTTGTCGCCGCGACATGTCGCCGCGACAAGACGCCTAGTGTGCGCCCACTGTAAATGAATATAAGCGACGCGACGGGAAAAAATATATCACTTTTTACACACATTATTAAAACCTACAACCCTCTATTAAATATACCTAAGACACGCGACGAGTGTAAAAGCGACGGGATTACATTACCTACTTAAAATATTAATACTATACCACTCTCTTTGTCACTATCATTTGACGCAAACGAAGTTGCGCGGGTCAGCTAGTAATTTATAGAATTGTGCCTTACAAACTGTTTTATGATTTTTTTTAATCGAATTAATTTTAATTTTTTAAAGTAAATATCAAGAGGTTTACAAAGTATTAATAATTTAATTAAATAACAGCAACCTTTTCAAATAATTATTTATTGGTAACGAACCTTAGCCCGAGGAAAACACTGATGAACAAGATGACGATTTAGATATTCGATATCAAGATTGACTCGATGATGAATTACCTGACTTCAACGACGATGACAATGAAGATTAGAAAAAATATTTGTCCTATTTTTTGTAGTTTTTTAAGGTTTGTTACCAATAAATAATTATTTGAAAAGGTAGTTACCATGGCATAACCATGGCTTTCAAGCTGACACCACTGCACACTTGCAACGAAGCGCAGGCGCAAACCGCTGACCGCGTATTTGTCATTGTTTAGTTATAAGTAGTTTTAAGTTAGTCTTTGTATCGCTTCCTTCGAGTAAACATTGTATTTTTGAAAATAAATATTTTTTTTTAACAAAAACCTTGACCGCCGTAACATATCTGGCGCAGTCGGTAGGATCGCGACACGATTATTTCGGGTAAAACTCTTCGAGATAAATCGTGACGGTTCTCAAATCGTACCCACGCGATCCGTAATTGAGAACCTACGCGCGGTCGGGCACCAAGCAGAGCTTCCGAAACGAAAGGAGACCAGCATACAAGACTCGACAGGAGATGCAAGGATTATTCTGGTAAGTGCTCTCGTAATACCAAGTTCCTTGCTCTATTTCCTGCCTCATTATTTTTCTGTGTGTTTTGCACCTTATATGTGTCTGTCTATAAGCTAAAATCGCGTTAGGCATTCGTTCAAAACAACAGCGGTGTAAAATTACAATTTAAAGTTTTATAAGATAATTATTAAAGTAACGTAGTGACACACTCGACTTGGAGTTATCTGAAATATTACACTCCCATTGTTCTCGAGCTATCCATTGTTTAATTAGTACTTACAAACATGTCTCTTAGGGACTGTGATAATGCTTATTTTAAAATCGTCACGGGTTTAATGCCGAAGTATGACGGCAACCCGAAGCGATTGAATTATTATATTAGAGAAGTAGATACCATTTTAAATCTGATGGAGGAGACAGATCGCGCCCATCCAGCTTTGATATGTTTGATTAAAAGTAGGTTAAGTGGTTCAGCAATCGATGCGGTCGCGTATGACGAAAATTTAAGTACTTGGGTTTTAATGAAGGACGCGTTAATTAGACGACTTAGGGAGCCGCGTAACGAGATCCAGGTTATGCAGGAGCTCACTAGAACGAGGCGTCAAAAGGCGGAGGATGCCGAAAGCTTCGGTAAGCGTTTGAGGGACGTCCTCGACACGTTGTATTCAGTAGGTGAACACTCTAACAAAATTTATTACGAAAAGATGGTCATTGAACAATATATAAACCAACTCGAGTTCCAGGTTTCCTTAGGCGTTAGGATCGCTAGACCAGAAACTTTAGAATTAGCTATAATAGCCGCCAGGCAGGAGGAAAATAAGTTAGCGTATAATCGATCGTTAGCTGCCAGCATGCCTTCTACGTCTCAGGTAAAACCCAGAGATTTACCCAGGCAAAATAATACTAATAGCAACCACTATCGCCAATTCATGACCAACGCACCTAGGGAACCACCTAGTTTTAATATGGTACCCAACAGCTTCCGTCAGTCCTACGGTGCGAACAACTTTAACCCGCAAGATACCTTCGTACCTAACCAGCGTCCGCCGTGGCTACAACAAATGCAACCCTGGAGGAGTCATCCAAGCTCAGGTAATTTTAGGCCTAACCAATCTAGGAACAATAGTGGCAATTTTAGAAACCAACAGAACATTCCCAAGCCTCAAGCAAACCCTACTCCGAAGGTATCATCCGACATCACCATGAGGTCTGTCGATAGACCTACACCACAACCGTTCTCACCCCAACAGATGTTTTACACACCAGGCCCCCTAGACCAAATACAGCCTTACTACGACGGAGGTCAGTATTTCGACGACTCAAACTTAAATGAAGACCCAGTAGAGCCGGACCAGGACGTAAGTGAACCAGACGTATACAGCCAGGATTTTACGCCAGGCGCCGACCAGAACGACCAGAGTTAGTCAAAATTAACCTGCATGTAATAGACCATCTGCCCTATATCGAAATACCCGAGTTCAACGGTAAGTTTCTCATCGATACGGGAGCCAGTCGATCATCCATAGCACCCGACGTCATAATGGGTACGTCTTTTGAAAGCCGCGTACAAGAAGAGCCGTTTGAAATACTAACAGCTCACGGTACCTCCACTCATAATCACGTAGTGTATCTCCCGTTGCCACCGATATTCAACTGCCAAATAAATCATAAATTCTTACTCTTCGATTTCGACCCTAAATATAAAGGCCTAATAGGATGCGATTTATTAAAATTGCTTAGATGTAACGTAGATCTCAACAACAACGTCTTACGAACCGCCGACACCGAGATACCTCTCCACTTTAATTACCCCGTAAAGAGAATTCGCGTTGAACCCGCATGCGAACAGATTGTAACGCTAAAAACTCACTATGCTGACGGGCAATATCTTCACGAGGACTTCCTATGGTCTTATCGCTTAGTTTCCCCGGCAGCAATGGTTACAGTTACTAACGGCCTGTTCAAAACTTCCGTGATTAACCTTTGTAGCGAAAGAAAATACATCCCCAACAAGTCGCTAATAGAGTTAGAAACCTATTCAGAGCCTGTAACAGAAAATAAATCGAAATTAAATAAGTTACAGGTTAATAACATTGACATCGACAAAGAGCTCTGCGATAATCTGAAAAGATTGCGCATAGATCATTTAAACGAAGAGGAGAAGCGCGAGTTAACCAAAGTATGTTATCAATATAGAGATTTATTTTATTCTGAAAATTTACCACTTACATTTACTCACGCAGTCAAACACGAACTCAGGCTCACTGATAACAACCCCATCTTCGTTCGTAGCTACAGACAGGCCCCTCAACAGCGTGATGAGATACGCAAGCAGGTGGATAAGTTACTACAACAAGGCATAATACGAGAGAGCATATCCCCTTGGTCGTGTCCCGTGCATATCGTACCTAAGAAGGCAGACGCCTCGGGTAAGGTTAAATGGAGACTTGTAATAGACTATAGGCGATTGAATGACCGCATAGTTGAAGACAAGTATCCTTTGCCTAACATTCACGACATCTTGGATAGAGTAGGCCGTGCACAATACTTCACCACCCTCGACTTAGCTAGTGGCTTTCACCAAGTTGAAATGCACCCTAACGATGTTGAGAAAACAGCTTTTACCACAGAAAGAGGCCATTTTGAATTCCTCCGGATGCCATTCGGGCTCAAAAATGCTCCAGGAACGTTCCAGCGCCT
The DNA here is from genome assembly GCA_933228765.1 of Miltochrista miniata. Classification (NCBI taxonomy): domain Eukaryota; kingdom Metazoa; phylum Arthropoda; class Insecta; order Lepidoptera; family Erebidae; genus Miltochrista; species Miltochrista miniata. Next base: position 19,888,982 of record OW121760.1, on the reverse strand, counting down.
CATGGACCACATCCAGAGAGGCATAGATAACGTATATACATACCTCGATGACGTAATCATCGTTTCCACCAGTTTACAGGACCATATGCTGAAATTAAGACAAGTCTTTGAGAGATTCAAGACGCACAGCCTTAAAATTCAATTAGAGAAGTCCCAATTCCTTCAAAGACATGTAACCTTCCTAGGCCATGAGCTAACAGACGAAGGACTCAAACCAAACCAAGATAAAATCAAGGCAGTCTTAAATTTCCCGCTACCCAAAACACAGAAGGATATCAAAGCATTCCTTGGTCTGGTCGGGTATTACAGGAAATTTATCAAAGACTTCGCAAAATTAACAAAGCCAATGACTATGTGCTTAAAGAAAAATAGCAAAATAATCTACTCCCCAGAATTTTTAGAATCTTTTAGTAAATGCAAGCACATACTTACCAACGCACCGATCCTACAATACCCGAACTTCTCTGAACCGTTCATACTCACAACAGATGCGTCTGATGTTGCCCTAGGCGCAGTCCTGTCTCAAGGCATTGTCGGTTCCGATAAACCGGTAGCGTTTGCATCTCGAACGTTGTCCGAAACCGAGTCACGCTATTCTACCATTGAGAAGGAATTATTGGCCATAGTCTGGGCCGTTAAATACTTCAGACCCTATCTTTATGGTAGAAAGTTTACCATTTATACTGACCACAGACCCCTAACATGGTTGATGTCCTTAAAAGATCCCAACTCAAAGCTAACGAGGTGGCGATTAAAACTGGCAGAATATGACTATACGGTCATCTATAAAAAGGGTAGACAGAACACAAACGCAGACGCATTATCCCGCGCTAAGATATTCCACCATAGCATAGACTCACTAGCCGTTAACTTAGACAATAACAACGATGACGAAATAATCAACAGGATTTTTGAGAATGCACGTATCGACGCCGAGATCGAGGCTGAAGTGGAAGCTGAGATCCAAGCTAGTACCTCGCAAAATGTACCTCCACCTATGAATCCCAGCATACCCGAGTCACAAGCTGACACAATATCAGATAGCATGAGTATCGTAACAGTAAATCAAGAACTAATCTCCACTAACCATACTCAACCTGACAACGAAACCCAAGGGATCCCCATAATAACTGATGCTATAGATAGACAGTTAAAACAGTTCCACATTAGGTCAACTCCCGGGTCAACATACAGAGTAGATAACAGATCCACAAACACACGTACCGTTATTAAGGACGTATTCATACCAATTAATAATACAGAATCAGAGATAGTTAGATTCCTAAAAGAACATACAATAGCAGATCGTGTCTTCCATTGCTACTTTTACAACGAAGAACTATACCTTGCCTTTTCAAGAGTATACACCACAATCTTCAACGATCGAGGACCTAAATTATTGAAATGCACTTCACGGGTTACATTAGTCGAAAATAAGTCGGAGCAAAATGACATTATAAAAAAATATCACGAGGGTAAAACTGTCCATCGCGGTATCCAAGAGACTTACAAACAAATTCATAGGAATTATCATTGGCCGAACATGCTTTTAACTATACAGATCTACATCAACCAATGCGACACATGCTTGAAGGCTAAATACGAACGTAATCCATTAAGACCTTCTCTAGCACTAACCGAAACTCCAACAAAGCCAATGGAACATCTATTTATGGACCTATATTCCACTGGAGGAGCAACTTTCCTAACTATCTTAGACAATTTTTCCAAGTTTGCCCAGGCGGTTCCCTTGAGCGCATGTACCAGCGTGCACATAGCAGAGGCACTAATAAAAATCTTTTCCGTACTAGGCCTTCCCTGTAAGATTACTACAGACTCCGATAGTAAGTTTGACAACGACGTTATAAAAGAGATCTGTGCACTACACAATATCCACGTACATTTTACTACCCCTTATAACCCGAACTCTAACTCACCTGTAGAACGTTTTCACTCGACAATAGCTGAAATAATCCGCATACAAAGAATGACCAACAAAGACGACCCAATACAGACTATTATGACATACTCTGTCCTAGCCTATAACAATGCCATTCATTCAGCTACAGGATATTCACCACATGAATTATTATTTGGTCACACAGCCTCTAGGAACCCTTTAGAACTTTACTACCCAAAAGAATTTTACCAGGATTATGTCATCAAACATAAGTCGAACGCAGAAGCAGTACAAGAATGCGTTGCAGCATTCATGTCTAAAAATAAGGAGCAAGTCATAGCAAAGCGGAATCAGGACGCCAGAGACATCGAGTTCAAGGTAGGTGAAACTGTCTATAAACAGGTAGCCAAGACCGCACGCAGTGACAAAACGAAACCCGTCTTTAAAGGACCCTACAAAATTATTCATCTACACCCGAATAATATTGCCGAAATAATAGGTAACCACCCTAACTCTAAGTCTATCAGGGTACACTTCAAACTATTACGAAGGCCTCATCTTGTTACAGGGCGACCGTCGCAGGAGCCATCATGCTCTACGCATCCGCCACAGTAAAACTCGATCCCATAAGCAACGAAAACGGGATCCTTGTGCTGAAAGAGGGTCAAATCCTAAAGCAGGATAGTTATTTAAGCTTAGTTTGTAGTTACAATATAACTAATTTACGTCTTACGTCTATGAAATTAACATCCATGTTTGCAGCTACTAGGGCAGCCGAAAGTATACACTTAAGAGAACTACATAAAAATTACAAAAGTCAGATAGAGTATAATCTTTTCTTAATTAGTAAAAAATTGTCGTTCTTAACTCCGCAAGTTAGGAGAAAACGCGGAATCATTAACGGCTTAGGTTCCATAGTTAAAGCCATTACAGGGAATCTGGACCACGAGGACGTGATTAAATATGAACAAGAAATCTCAAATCTTAACAATAAAGTAAACAGCATTAACATCTCGCAAAAGAAATCCCTAGTACTAGCAGAAGAAGTTATAAACGAGTTCAGCCTTCAGTTAAGCAGATTAGGCGAAAATCAAAAACACTTAGTTGAAGCTATCAGTAACCTCACTAAAAACGCCAATAGCATAGAGGGTCGGTTACACTTCTTAGACGTATACGTACAAATAGATTTTAGTTTACAAATAATATATTTTTTTTCTGCGGGGGTAGTTGTGAAAGAGAAACATATGTTTATTGCTCTCTGATTATATTTGAATTTAAAAATAGTTTATATAGTTAATATTTATATTTATGTTAATAATTACAAAGTAGAGATAGTCACTTACCAGTGAGTGTAAATTCCTTATTTATTTTATTAGTTTGCACATAACAGGAAGCACAATAATATAATGGACACCATTCAAGATTCGTTGACAAACTTAAGAACCATGTTCCAAGACCAGATGTCTAGTTTTGAGACAAGGCTGGATAGAGATAGCGGCACATCTCCAGCTAAGGTTGACTTGCTAGCAGACTTTGAAGCATTTAAAAAGTTCACTTTTACTGCTCTAAATCTCCTCCAGAGCCAAATAGAAACATTGGTCAAAAAGACAGATTCTATTGAAAACCGCAGTCGTAGAAAAATGCTACTCTTGCATGGTGTCAGGGATACATCTACTGAGAACACAGCAGAGGTGGTGGTGAATGTTGTCAGCAAGCAGCTTGGTATTGATGATTTTGTGTCAGCAGATATACAGCGATGCCATAGAATGGGTAGACCTTCTTCAAAACCAAGACCAATATTGGTTAAGTTCTCAAGGGTTGGTAGCCGTGATAATGTCTGGTTCTCCAAAAGTAAACTCAAGGGCTCTGGCGTTACCGTGTCAGAGTTTCTTACTAAGATGAGACACGACGCATTTATGGCTGCGAGAGAGCGTTTTGGTGTCAATAAGTGTTGGACAAAAGAAGGATTCATCCACGTAATTGGCCCTGATGGAAAGCGTCACCGTATTACTTCGTGCCAGGAATTAGAAGGAATTAATATCCCTGGCATTCCGGATCACGTGAAGACAGCTACACCTGTCCCATCAAAGCCGATAAGTACCAAATCCAGGCGAGCCGCTGCATCAAAAAAGTAATGTCCGTTTGCTTTTCTGGGTAACAAAGTTCTAACTTAATTGTATTTACACTCCACAACTTACTGATAACTGTTTATCTATAGCTTCATGCTGATAACAACAATTTATATGTTTTTTTTTTTACCTTCACCGGCATTACAACAAAATAATAAACTTTTTAACCTGTCACTGCTGTCATGTGTCAATGTAATGAAGGTGTCAAAAATAGCTTCTTAGTTTTTTAAATTATTTTGTATTTAAATTTTGGCTTTGTTATAAAGCTTGAATTTGTGTTCCTTTTTGTTTCTGATTTCTGTGTGGATTGTTTAGAATATTTATGTGAACCAAAATTATTTATCAATCTATTGAGTATTCAGCTCTCTCTTCCAGGAGTTAATATACTGCACTCGACTGGTGGGTGAATAGTGATGTATACTAGCTTGTATTGATACTTGTTAATGTTATCTTATAGAAAGTAATAATATTTCAGTAGTATTTATTTATTATTTTGTAAGTATATATTTATAACTGTATTTAATAATATTTATATTTTATTTATGTCGTTTTTAAATTGCATAAATGTAGATTTGAATACTTCTTCAATTGCAAATAACCTGAACAATAGCGCTTTGAATGTGCCATCACTCGCAGACACGTTACATTCTCGGTTTTCTGATGTACCTGGGAACTTCAATGCTGTGCACATCAATGCCCAGAGTATTCCCGCCCATTTCTCAGATATGCTGGCCAGCTTTGACTGTGACAATTTACACGCCATTCTTGTATCGGAATCATGGTTCAAGCCACAATTTCACTCAACCATTTCTTATACTCTCCCTGGTTTCAAGCTAATAAGAAATGACCGCATGCCGGTTCCTGGTGTTTGTGAACGCGGTGGCGGCGTTGCTATTTATTTACGCAATTATATCCCTTATAAAATTATTGAAGTATCAGCGCAGCCACCGCCTTCAAACTCGGGTGAATATATTTTCTTAGAAATGGAACTCTGTCACACTAAAGTCCTTCTCGGCGTGTACTACTGTCATTCGTCTAAAGTTGATTATTTCTCTTCTTTTGAACGCATTCTAGAAAATCTAGTCCCTTCCTATACGCACACCATTTTGATGGGTGATTTTAATACATGTCTTGTTAGAAAGGATCCCACCTCTCTTCTCCGGTCTGCTTCTCTGCGCAACATTTTAGATTCTTGTAATTTAAATATTCTTCCCTCAGATACTACTCATCATTTTCCTGACTGTGCACCTTCCCTAATAGATCTTATTATTGTTTCTTCTTCTGAGCATGTAGCCAAACATGGTCAGCGAAATGCTGATATTTTTTCCTATCACGATCTTCTCTTTCTTTCATACCGAATTCGCCCACCTAAGGCAAAATGTAAGGTGCTGATGCAGCGAAACTTTGCTGGCATGAACGTCGACAGGCTTCGTGAGGATGCAAGTGTGCTGGACTGGGCGTCGTTTTATGGTGCGGTTTCTCTCGATGCCAAAGTTGATATTTTGACGAGTACCTTGGTTCATCTTTATGACACACACGCACCGGTCCGTGCAGTCAGGGTGAAACATGCTCCAGCACCGTGGCTCACTAAGGAAATAAAAGAGCTGATAGCTAAAAAAGGGAGGGCCAAAACTAAATTTAAATATCGGCCAAACGAATGCAACCGCGAAAATTATGTGTCAATTCGTAATCACTGCAATAAGGTGTGTAGGAATGCACAACGCCAGCATATTCAATCATCAGTAGAAAATGGAGATCCAGCCAAAATCTGGAAATTTCTTAAAACCCTGGGAGTAGGTAAGGAAAAACAGGAAGTTAATCCAAATAATATTGATCTTAATGCATTAAACAAGCATTTTTCCTCTACTTCTAGTTTTGACGGTTCTACCAAAACTAACACACTGAAACATCTTTCACAACTTCCAACTCCTGAATATCCACCTTTTCTATTTAATCAGTTCACTGTTTGTGATGTTAAGAGAAGCGTAATGTCTATATCTTCTAATGCCGTTGGAAACGACTGCGTTAGCCGGAAAATGATCCTTCCCATTTTAGATGAAATTCTACCTATAATCTGTGATCTTTTAAATTATTCCATTTCAACTGGTGTGTTTCCCTCAATGTGGAAAGAAGCTCAGCTCATACCGTTACCTAAGAAGTCAAACCCTTCTTCCTTTGCTCATTACCGTCCTATTTCCATCCTACCATTTTTGTCTAAAGTCCTAGAACGTCTTGTCCACACCCAACTTAACTCTTTCCTATGTAAAAACCACCTTTTAAACTCCTACCAATCCGGCTTCCGTCCAGGGCATAGTACCGTTACAGCTCTAATTAATGTTACGGATGATATCAGAATGGGTATGGAGAGTGGGAATCTCACGCTCCTTACTCTGCTGGATTTCAGCAATGCATTTAATACTGTAGATTTCCACATCTTGCTGGGGATATTGCGCTCCATTAACGTATCTCCGACAGTGATTGATTGGTTTCATAGTTACCTGTCTGGTCGCCGACAACGTATTCGCATTGATGATTTTGTCTCTGCTTGGTGTGATATACCTGTCGGTGTGCCGCAGGGTGGCGTTTTATCTCCCCTTTTGTTCGCAATTTTTATAAATTCTATAACTCAACAACTAATTTCATCCTGCCACCTTTATGCAGATGATTTGCAAATATACACTCAGGCACCACTCGCTTGCATACATGAGGCCTTTTCAGTAATAAATGATGACTTAGAGAGAGTATGTCAGTGGAGTCATAACTATGGCCTACAAGTGAATCCCGCTAAAACACAAGTCATTCTTGTGGGCAGCCCCTGGATGGTCTCTCGTATACAAATTGCACAGCTACCACAAGTACTTTTTAATGGGATGCCTATACCGATAAGTGATACTGTTAAGGATTTAGGAATACATATCGATAGGAAATTATCCTGGGTTCCGCAATTGCAGGAAGTCAGTCGAAAACTGTATGCATCTGCGGGTTCCTTACGAAGACTGCGTAACTTTCTTCCAACCAGCACAAAGATTTCGCTTGCGGAGTCTCTCTTACTTCCAATATTAGATTATGCAGATGCCAGCTATCTTGATCTTACAGAGGAGCAACTCGATAGGCTTGAGCGTCTACAAAATTTTTGCATAAGATTTATTTATGGATTACGTAAATATGATCATGTCTCCGAATACCGCAACAGGCTCAAGTGGCTCCCAATTCGCCTTCGTCGGAATACTCATATACTTTCTTTACTTTACAACGTATTATTTAATCCCCTAACTCCTTCTTATCTCAAAGAACGTTTTAAGTTCTTACATGACACGCATTCGAGGGTCTTGAGGTCGTCGGAGAACTTGAGGCTACTCATACCTGTGCATTCTACAAAATTCTTCGATAAATCCTTTACAGTACAAGCGGCACGTTTGTGGAATGCACTACCGGTAACTGTCAGGCGAGCTCAATCTTTGGCATCTTTTAAGGCACAGGTAAAACAGTATTATTTATGCATGTAGATCAAAGTATGTATTTTTTCCCTATATATGTATTTGCGTATGTATGTATATGTATGTATATTTATTTTTACATGTTTGGATAGGTAAAATGTGCAGTAGGTATTTGTGTAAGTTTATTAGATGTATCTATACATTATTATTATTATTATTACTATGTTTTTTTCTTTAAATAGGTATTGACTTATTTAATATTGGTTTCTTTTTTCTTCACAAAAATAAGTCACCATGTAAACTTCCCACGCTTAATTTCAATACAATCCTATCCATCTAAAGGTTGCCTGGGAGAGATCGCTGTTTGCGATAAGGCCGCCCATTGTACTGAAGTAAATGCTTAATATCTGTATTTTTTGTGATTTCTGTGTACAATAAAGTATATTATCTATCTATCTATCTATTATAGATAGATTAATGTTGTTAGAAGACGCAATGACGTTCGCTCAGTTAGGTATAATGCATCCTAGTATTATTAGCCCCCAGAACCTTATAGTTGAATTAAACAAATTTAGTAAGCTGTATTCCTTAAAAGCAGTAGCTGGAATAGATATTAGTAATATACATAAATTAGAGAAATCAATTAAAGTAAAAGCCTATAGTACAGTACACTCAATAAATTTTATATTAGAAATCCCATCCGTTTCATCTCATACATATGATCTCTTACACCTCTATTCCATCCCAGATAAAAGTAACCTTACCATAATCCCGAAGTCCAAATACCTTGCACTTGGTAACGATGAGTACGCCTACCTGGAAGAAGTCTGCGAACCCCTTGCCGACGACACTTACCTATGCAAGATGCTGGAAACAAGAAAAATAGAAAACGACGGAGACTGCATCGTATCCCTAGTGCAACACAAAACAGCAAACTGCACTCGCGCTAAGATGAACCTCTCAAGCGGAAAGATACAGAAGATTGCAGATAACAACTGGCTACTCGTCCTGAAACAAGAAGAAGTCATTAGAACTCAATGCAACAGCAAGACAGAATACAGAAAAGCAACAGGAGTCTTCTTAGTGTCGCTGACCGAAGACTGCAAGATCCTCGTGATGAACACCAGCCTATCATCACATACAAGCAATCTAGTAATCAACGAGATCATCCCACTGCCCAAGGAGCCGTCGCTACCGAGAGAAACTATCAAATACGAGTTGCAGCTGAACGACGTATCTTTAGACAGCATCCATGAACTAGTCAACCGTGCAGCAGAGATTACCACACCCGAAGATGTTGACTGGCCATTAATTGCCGCAACACCAAGTTGGACCACACTGTTCCTGTATGCCATGTTAATAGCAGTAGCAGTCTGGAAAATCTGGAAATGGAGATCCGCAGCAACCCTGAAAGTTACAAAAGAACTATCACAGGATACCAAAAGTAGCGAGGACGCTACCAGAAGCAGTCCCTGCTTCCGTCTTAAGGAGGGAGGAGTTACCATGGCATAACCATGGCTTTCAAGCTGACACCACTGCACACTTGCAACGAAGCGCAGGCGCAAACCGCTGACCGCGTATTTGTCATTGTTTAGTTATAAGTAGTTT